>CM055333.1:10023608-10155972 GCA_029228605.1 Salix koriyanagi | reverse complement strand
GCTACTCTACTCTCTTCTTTCATTGTATAAATTAGTTCTGTACAAATAATTCAAACTATGATTCATTAATACAATTGCCAGAGAGCAATATTCAATTCTCTACCAGAAACTACTTAAATTCTTCAGAATATGGTGCTCTCATGGGCCGAAAGTTTTTTTTTTGAACTTCTATTACGTCACAGCCCACTTCAATTTTCTAGAAAACCAGAGTTTTTAAATCTAAGCCTCGTGCTTGGCCTGTTTCAAAGCTCGGGATTTGACCATTTACCAAATTGTTTTTAAATTTTGTTATAAATTAAAATATTTAAAAAAAAAATTAAATAAATAAATAGTCAGTAAGCTGTAACTTGAGTTTTGAACTGGAACTACGTCAACCTCTGTTTTTTCTCTCTTATTTGTTTTTAAATTCGGTTCAATTTTAGCTTCAAATTGATCAAGTTTCAAATCAATTTGCCGTTATTTATTATTATTAAATAAATGAAGTGTGTGTGTATTAAATGATAAATAACAAGTTTTATATGTGTGTGTGTGTCAATATTAAGGTATTTATATATTCTACTGAAAAAATCTAAATATTTTACAAATATATTTCGAGTTAGGTTAAATAGATTTTGAGTCAGATTTAATAATATTTCATATCCTATCTATTATATATTAAATCTAGAAAATTCAAATCTATTTAAATCAGATTGAATCGAGATCTATATGTTTTTATATTAAATTGTGCTCCCTCCATGCAAGTCATGATTGCTGCCAAATAGCATTCCTCTTTTTCGGGTGCAAAAGGGCCAAACAGGTTCCCAAATAATTCCTATATATATATATATATATATATATATATATATATATATATATATATATATATATATATATATATATATATATATATATATATAACCAACCAACCTCTTAAATTTATAGTATAAGGTGTTGAAATGTTGTTAAGAAGTTTGCCGAGTTATATATATATATATATATATCAACCAACCAACCTCTTAAATTTATAGTATAAGGTGTTGAAATGTTGTTAAGAGGTTTGCCGAGTTCTTAATTGTTAGAATTAAAACCTAGACCGAGCCGATATGAGTTAAATTATAATCAACATAGAGTGTTTTGATGTGTGACATTTCACTAACAATTTATGAGAGATTGATTTATTTGGGATGTACAAACGTAACCTAAAAATACCATATGATATTAAAAAAATATATTTAATTGCACTGGTAAATGCGTGGTCATACGGTGCTTGATATATTTTAAAAGTACTTTTTAATTAAAAATATAATAAAATAATATTTTTATTTTATTTTAAAATCAATACATCAAAACAATCAAGATCACATAATAAAATTAATTTAAATAAAAAAATTATTTGAAAATCAAGTCAAGCCAGAAAAAATATTCTGGATACAATTTTCCAGAAATGCAAGTGAAATTGCTATGCTACATATCCTTATAAATTGAAGTATCTAATTTCAACATAAGATATATTTTTAATATTAACACATGTTTAATCCTATAAAAATGAAAAGAACTTAATAAATAAATTATCGAAATTATAACAACCATATAACAACCATATAAAAATAATATATATAAAAAATAAATTAAGCAATACACATATTATATTAATTGTTTTGGATATAAGTTAAAATTGTCGGTCACAAACACATATTATATTAATTGTTTTGGATTTAAGTTAAGATTGTCGGTCACAAACACACATATTAAGGATTACTAAGTAAACTAGCAGACATTTGAAACAAATTTAATCGATTTTACTGAGGATTAAAGACGGTGTTAGAAATACGATGACAAGTTTTTCTTAACTTAACTAAGGGACTATTTGAAAGGACGGTTGTGGTTGTTTTTGAAAGTATTTTTCATTTAAAAATATATTAAAATGATTTTTTTTTATTATTTGTAAAAAAATATTTTCAACATCAGCACATCAAAATGATTTAAAAACACAAAAAAAAGATTATTTACAATTAAAAAAATAAATTTTGAGAAAACGGCGGTACAAAATAGAATTAATTTATAATATTAGTGGAAGTGACATTAAAGATCACAAGATATAATTTTTCATGATCCTACAGCTGATCTCATGAACTTCATTTGTTTTATTAGTGTATTTCTCGAACATTTAACCAATTAAAGTATTGCCGGCCTGAGCAATGAAAGACAGCATACTGTATTTCTTGTAGTCGTTACAGATGATTGGGAATTTTTTAAGGAAATTGTTTGATTTATTTTTTTAATGTGAGGTTAGGGGAGACACGTCGTTCATGTTCATATTTTCTTCTTCTTTTTTATACTTAACCCTATCTTTATTTTATTTATTTTACCAAAAAAGTATAAAAATGAAAAGAGACTACTGTTTTCTCTTTCAAAAAGCGTCACGGATATATATACGGAATAGAGATGCAACATGCTGGAATAGGGCAACTCAACTCACTGATTAAAATAGATTTCTTCCGGTGAAAAACAGCTAGGGTTTTGATGTACAAGTCACAAGTACAGAGAAAAAACAAAACAAGCAATATATTATTTTATATCACTATTATTTATCAGCCTAGGAGTAAAGAGCATAGTTTATCTTTTCGTTTTGTTTGGGTCAAAATGGCTGAAATATTTTGTATTAATTTAAAAAGAGATAAAACAATGTTGTTTTTATCTCGGTTTAAATTCTGATTCGTTCTGTATTTTTTTGGTCAAATGCAGGCCGAAATGTTCCGGTTTCATTCCGCCCGCTCTGTTTCAGTCAAATAGTATTTTTTTAAATAATGAATAATTTTACAATATCAATCATATCTCTTAATCCGAACGTTAGATTGAGATAAAATTTTACGATGAGTCTCTTGACATATTTATATATATATTATGTTAAAATTTCAGAGCAATCGGATAATATAATGACCTTGCTAGATTGATGATGGAATTCTCGTAATATTATACATGTTCATAATTTTGTTCAGAAAAATAATTTTATCATGTCTTTTTTAGATTAAATTGCACAATTCTAAATAATTTTATTTTTGGAT
Organism: Salix koriyanagi; assembly: GCA_029228605.1. NCBI lineage: Eukaryota > Viridiplantae > Streptophyta > Magnoliopsida > Malpighiales > Salicaceae > Salix > Salix koriyanagi. The sequence continues at coordinate 10,152,928 of CM055333.1, read as the reverse complement.
CTGAACTATAATTTTGTTGAATTAATATATTTAATTATATATATAAATATAAACAATACAACCCTGATTATTTTGTTCTAATTAAAAAAATAAAAAATCAACCGAAACGGTATTGATAATTTTGATAAAGAGTTGATTATCGTGTGAATGTAATAGATAGACTCGACTCCAATTCCTGGTTCATCGTGATCGATGGATGCTGGAGCACTCTTCAGGGTGCTGGAAGTCAAGATTCGAAGCAACTCCACACATGAAATTATTATTTATTTTCGTGCCATATATCTTACAACTAATCAATTTGGTCTTGTATGGCTCTGACATAAAGACAAGGGTCCTTGAGAGTAGTGTTTTTCTCACTAGAAAATAAAAAACATGTCTGTCATTAGCTGAAGAACAGCAGTCTCTAGCTAATTACTTGACAAAACCAGTGCTGTAATGGTTCAAAATAGAGGATTGGATCTTGTTTTATCCGTAACCCTATTATATGTAAATAGATTTCAGGAATCCCTTGAAACAACAAACATGAGATGGATTGTAAATGAAGATTCCATCTGTATTTTGTTTTGATATGATGAGGATCAGCTCCAGAAAAGTCAAACTAAGAACCTCCTTGGAACTGCAGGGTGTTTTTAAGAGCAAAAAGAAAATCAAAATTCCTATTTTACGGAACCATCTTACTTGAAAGTTTAAACAGTTATATGGGGCTCCAGAATATAATTTATATTACTCTCTAACATATTTTCTCAGGTGAAAGTCCTTTGGACTTGAAACTTGCACAGACTCATACTATCTTGTGCTTGATTTTTATCAAATAAAATAGAGATAGTAAAATTCGTACTCATAACTGCTAAATCAACAAAACTCTGATATAATATTAAAAAATTATCTTACCCCAAAACTTAAATTATTACACAAGACAACGTCATATAATTTATATTATAATATAGTTTATATTATTATCTACCGCTACAAACAACACCAAAATGGATTCACGGGCTGGCTGCAATTTATTTAACCAAAGTGGGTGGAGATTGCAATGAGTGGCTGAATGGTGGAGACCACGGAGTGCCTGCGTGACCACAGAAATGGCCAGGTCAGGTAGGGGGATCAGTTCACGGGTGCTTACTGCTACATTTCTATAAACATAAACAAATATTATTATTTTTATTTTATTTTTATTATTATTTATTTAATTTCAAGCAATATCTCAAGTTTGAAAAAAGTGACAAAAGTAAAAGTACAAAGCATCTTGGCCCCCACCCTCCTTGAAGATCCCTGGTCTTTCGATCATCACAAGTTCTCAGCCACATAAATGATTTGTTCTCCTGTCATGATTGTTTTATTTATTTATTTTATCTCATCCATTATTTTTCCTCTCGTTTTATTTCTCTCTTATAATTCAACTATCTTATAAATAATATTATTTATCTAGCTTACATCAAGTATTAAATTGTTTCAGTCAAGAGATTTTAATGGCCATCATGATTTAATGTGATTTCAGCCACAAATTCGAGGCCCCGTTTGGACTATTGTTTTCCTGTCTTCACCCCTATGTTGTTGGCTTGCTGCTGCATGTGCTTCCAAAATTATTAATTATTAATTATTGATTATTGATTTATTTTTATTTTTTTCTCTAATTTATATAACAGGAAGATTTTGTATATATTTTTAATTGAGCTAAATTTATCTCTAAATAAACATTAATTCTTTTTTATCCATCATTCTGTTAAAATTAATGTAGTTGTGTGATTTGCACATGAATGGTTGTGAGGGTATTTGTACATAAATTATATTTAAAGATAGATTAAAACATAATTTATATTGAAAGATAAAAGAAAATTAACTAAAGATATGAGCTCTCAACCCTTGTTTTCATTTGTGAAAAAATGATTGACTACATAGTAAATGAAAAACTTCAACCTATGATATATTAGGTTGATGACAAATAATCCCACTGCACAATTTTTCAAGGAAAAAATATAAAATAAATAAAGAATTCATACATAAAAACCCTTTGAACTTGGTGAAAACTGTTAAATGGTTTCATAATAAGTGATTAAATTTTGATTAATTAGCCCCCATCAATATATAATTGATCATTAAAAAACATTCATCATGTGAAGTTCCAGCAAGTTGGCGAGTTTATGACCTACCATATTAGAAGTCCTTCGAAAATGAAAAAAATTAGATTATTATATGGACTGCATTATGCCGGGAAGTAGATCAAATCTTTCGTAACATAAACAAATATTTAGATGATGATAGCGTTTTAAGAGGAGTAAGAGAAATTTGGGATTAGGGTTATTAATTCAATTAAGTTTGATTAATTTAATGATATGATTATACAAAAACAATGACAATAAAAAATGAATGTAAATAATCTTGTTAAAAGAAAAATCAAAGCTCAATTACTAGCAAAACAAACAATAAATAACAAATTTAAAAAAATAAATCATAATCTGACTTTAGTTAGTATACTAAACTTGTGGCTGCTTGTAAGGTTGAGATAGCCCTATATAAAAATAATAATAGAAGAGATCAACTCTAAACTAAATTAAAAAAATTAAAGTAATTTTTTTTTTTTAGTAAACCAAGGTTAACTCAACAACATGTGAACCTAGATATGTGATTGAGATAATTCATAAAAAGGAAACCCACAAAAACCATGAAGTTTAGAGCCCAATAATTTAATATTGGAAGAAAAAAATTTGAAAGAAAAAAAATAAATCTAAAAAAAAATCAAAGTCAAATCAAAGTAGTCTTCAAAATCATGAGACTAACTTACTCCATAAGAGATATACTTGCTAAAAACTAGAAAAATTTCTAATTATCCAGAACTAAAAAAACAAAATAAATAGTAAACAAAAGAATAGAGATGAAATTTGTTACAATAAATAGATATAACAAAACAAGTGGAAATGAAATTGAAAATAAAATAAATTGAAAATGACAAAAATTAAAATAAAAAGAATAAGAATAAGAACTAAATCTAGTATAAAAATTAAATGAAATAATATAATAAGAGATGGAATTGAAAAAGAAATATCAAGAAAAAATAAAAAAAAATAAGTAGCAATAAAAAAAATAAAGGCCAAATATTATAAAAAATAAAATAAAATAATGAATCATGTAGTTGAAAAAAAATAATCTAATTTTATAAATTATGACTCTCTCTATATATATAGATTTTTGAAGAAATAAAATAAAGATAACGTGGGTAATATAAAAATTAAAGTAAATTGGATTTTATCTGCTCTAAATATGTGAATTTAATTTATTTATTATTTAAATTCAATTCAAATATTATAAATTAATTACAAAAAATAATTAGTTAGAAATAACCGGCTTGTTTCTTTCGTGATGACCCAAATAAAAATACAAATTATTGGAGTGCAAAACACCAAAACTATACAACGCGAAACTGTAAGATTACAAGTAGCAGAACACGTGAACAATCCAATCTTCCATAAGAAAATAAATACAAAGAAATATCAAGAACAATTTCACGTGAGTGTTTTGCAATTTCTAGGTTGCGATCGTCACCACGCCCATCCCTTGTTCTCTCTCTCTCTCTCTCTCTCTCTCTCTATATATATATATATATAAAACCGTACGTACTTATTAGCTAGAAATGGTAGGGTCTTGAGAAATTAACCAAACCAAAATAATGGAGGAGCAAAAGAGTGCAATGAAGAAGCAAGGATGGGAGATTGAAGCGATAGGGATAAACTACAAAATTTCCACCAAAAAAAGAGAACACCCTTTTAAAATCTTCACCAAAAATCAAGAATTAAATCAAGAATCAAAACAACAAGTGACAGATATTGAAGAAGCCAGCCTGGGAGCCAGGCATGTCTTGAAAGACGTTTATTGCAAAGCAAAGCCATGGGAGATCCTTGCCATTGTTGGTCCAAGTGGAGCAGGTAAATCATCCTTGCTTGAAATCCTAGCAGGGAAGCTCACCCCACAAAATGGTTCCATTTTCGTCAACCAAAACCCTATTAACAGAGCTCAGTTCAAGAAGGCTTCAGGCTATGTCACCCAGAAAGACAACCTCTTTCCTCTCCTAACAGTTGAAGAAACACTCATGTTTAGCGCCAAGCTACGTCTTAGGCTTCCTCGAGATCAGCTGAGCTCTAAGGTTAAGAGCTTAATGCATGAGTTAGGCTTGGATCACGTAGCCATGGCTCGAGTCGGTGACGACAGGGTTCGTGGGATATCCGGCGGAGAAAGGCGTCGTGTGTCGATAGGAGTTGATGTGATTCATGATCCTGAAGTGCTAATTCTTGACGAGCCAACTTCAGGTCTTGACAGCACTTCTGCGCTGCAAATTATCGATATGCTGAAGCTCATGGCCGAGACAAGGGGCCAGACTATAATACTAAGTATTCATCAACCCGGATTTCGTATTGTGAAGTTGTTCAATTCAGTACTTCTGATGGCTAATGGATCAGTCTTGCACCATGGCACGGTGGATCAGCTTGGTGTTAGTTTGAGGACAATGGGAATGCAGCTTCCTCTTCATGTCAATGTTGTTGAATTTGCTATGGAGTCAATTGACATCGTTCAACAACAAGGGAAAGTTTTGCAGCAAGAAATGCAACCACACTTGCTGCTATCATCATCTACAAGAAAATCTCAGCAGAAGAAAGTAGAGGAAGCTGGCGAGAGTAGAAGTGGCAAGTTCACTCTTCAACAACTCTTTCAGCAATCTAAAGTGGTAGATGAGGAAAGTATCGGTTTTGAGTTTGATTTTCCTCTTGGTTTTGCTAACTCGAGGTTGCAAGAAACTTTGATTCTCTCTCATAGGTTCTCCAAGAACATTTTCAGAACCAAGGAGCTTTTTGCGTGCCGAACGATTCAAATGCTGATTTCTGGACTTGTTTTGGGTTCCATCTTTTACAACCTTAAAGATGATTTGGTCGGAGCCGAAGAAAGGGTAGGTCTGTTTGCTTTTATACTGACTTTCTTGTTATCTTGCACAACAGAAGCTCTACCGATCTTCTTGCAAGAAAGGGAGATTCTTATGAAGGAGACATCTTGTGGGAGCTATAGAGTCTCATCATATGCCATTGCCAATGGAATCGTTTACTTGCCATTTCTACTCATCCTAGCCATACTATTCACAGTTCCACTATACTGGCTAGTGGGACTGAACCCAAATTTCATGGCATTCATGCATTTCCTGCTGTTAATCTGGTTGATTCTCTACACAGCGAACTCTGTTGTGGTATGTTTCAGTGCTCTCGTCCCTAACTTCATCGTTGGAAACTCAGTGATTTCAGGGGTGATGGGATCATTCTTCCTGTTCTCTGGTTACTTCATATCGAAGAATGGAATGCCAAATTATTGGATTTTCATGCACTATATATCGCTGTTTAAGTATCCATTTGAAGGGTTTTTGATTAACGAGTTCTCAAATTCAGGGAAGTGCTTGGAGTACATGTTTGGGAAATGCATGGTTAGTGCAGAAGATTTGCTCAAAGAAGAAGGGTATGGAGAGGATGGTAAGTGGAGGAATGTGGTGATCATGGTATGTTTCATCTTGTTTTACAGGTTTATTTCTTACGCAATTCTTAGGTTTAGATACTGTCCGAGCATCAGCAGTTTAAAGGCTTCACTTGTTTGATGATTCTGCTGAATCTCTGTCTTTCTATCTCTTATTCCCTCCCCTCCCCTCCACTTTCTCTCACGTTGTTAACAGGACATTTCACTTGTTTTTGGAATTTACTCAAGATAGCAGCCAAAGAAATCTATATCAAAATAATAAAGAACAAATTGTATCATCATCATGAGTCTTCTCTGTTTTATTCTGCCATTATTTTCTGTTCTCTTACTTTCTCTGAGCACGGCGAGACCTGAAAAAAAAAATACAAAAAAAATAAAAATTGATGTCATTGATTAGTTCACATCGTACTGAGCCCAGGCGTGAAATGGACAGAGTTTCAAACTCAAGGGGAAGCTGTTGCGTTTGTGAGATTGTTCATAAATTTTCCAAATGCATTAGACCCTTGTTTCTACTGGAATAACGACGAAGGTTATGGAGCAGTGTCGGTGTTGGGCCTATCATGCGGCCCTTTTCTTAAAACTTGGACCATGGACGGGGGTAGTAGCGAACATGATGTGGGCTTTTCCAGCCCCGTTTTCCATTTTCAGAACAAGAATGTTGGGGCCGGGGGATGGCAAATCGATATCGGTTTCACTATTTATATCAACAAAATATATTATTTTAATTTTTATTAATATGATTGTTCCATAATATACAAGAAGATTTTTTACTGGTAATTCAACTTGGATGTTGGTAAGGTTTTAAATCCCTGCAGGTGTTCTGAATCTCACCAAACTATTTCGGTCACTGGTTTCTAAAACTTTTTGAACAATGTAGGGACATCAAATGGGAAATAAATCAAAATGAGGTCAAATATGTTTGCTTGTCTATCAATATATAAAAACGTTGACCTAGTTAGTTGGTTTGACCTGTCATGAAATGGTTTTGTTTGTGCTGTGCATGTACTTTTTCATTAAGAAGTCGCTGGCTAAAACGATGGCACTAATTTCAACCCAGAGGGCCCCGATAGTTTGAGAGATGCAAGTCAAATAGAGCATTTGGATAGCAAAAAAACAGCATACCCCAGTAGAAGTTTGCGGACTTGAATTGAGAATATCATTTTCAAGGACAACATAATAGATAAATTTTGTTCCTGGTGTTGAATCATAAAATCGATCATGCTTTGGTAACAGAATGAGTGTTTAAATATATAATATTCCGAAAAAAATTACATGACAGCAACCTCTGCTTGCATTTCCATGTGGGAACAAGAGCTTGATTCTAATTCGCTTGGTTCCTCGTAAGCCTCATGATCACTTGCATCGGGGACATATCCAGCTTGCCTCATCTGCTTTGTAAGAAATTTCAAGATTGAATAGATTTCCTTCTTCTGAGAATGCCTTTTGTCTTTCACCATAAAAACATGCACATTGCTCTGTATATCAATCCAGCTACAACCAGGCTGTTTAACTACTCCGCGACGCCTCATTAGTTTTCTTACACTTACAGCATCACCCCATCTGCCAAGCTCAGAATACATATTTGCAAGAAGAACATAAGGTCCAGAGCTTGTAGGGTCAATTTCAAAAATCTTCTCTGCCACATACTTCCCTAGAGTAATGTTGCGATGAACTTTACAAGCACTAAGCAACGAGCTCCAGACAACAGCATCAGGCTGCTTAGGCATTGACTCTATCAAATCCTTTGCTTCGTCAAGGCAACCAGCTCGGCCTAGTAAATCAACCATACATGTATAATGGTCCTTCAATGGTAGCAAACCATGTTCCTTGGTCATTGAGAAAAAGTAATGTCGTCCCTCTTCAACAAGCCCCGCGTGGCTACAAGCACATAGAGTACCAATCATTGTAACATGGTCAGGTTTCTCTCCAGATTCCAGCATTTTCTGAAATAGTTCAAGGGCCTCAGTTCCGTAGCCATTCTGTGCATACCCAACTATCATGGTGTTCCATGATACATTATCCTTTTCCACCAAGTTTTCAAAAACCCGAAGTCCCTCTTCAACAGATCCACATTTCATATACATGTCAATGAGAGAATTTCCCACAAAAATATCAGGCTCTTCGCCAAACTGGAACCTAAATCCATGCTTAACAACATGACTATGTGCCTGCCTGCCAAGCTCCAGATCAGCAAGATTTGCACAGGCATTCAGCAGGTTCCCGAAGGTGTAGTGGGTTGGACAAACAGATTCCCTCTTTAGCATTCGAAAGAGTCCCAGTGCTTCTTCATTCTCCCCATTCTGTGTGTATCCCGCAATAAGTGCATTCCAAGAAACTATATCCTTCTGCTTTATTGTAGCAAACATTGATCTTGCCGCATTCACACTTGCTGACTTTGCATACCCACTGACCATGGTGGTTTCAGACACCGCATTCCTAACAGGCATCCTATCAAAAACACATCTCGCTTCATTAACTCTACCACATTTTGCATACATATCAACCAATGCATTGCCCAATATAAGATCATTCCTAAATTTCTCAGATTTCATCACGCGGGCATGAATTTGCACACCCTCTTTGAATGCTGCCAAAGTTGCACAAGCACTGACTACACTAGCCAGTGTAACCTCATCTGGTGCGGACCCATGCTCTATCATCCTTCTGAAAGCTTCCAAAGCTTCATTTGCAGGACCATTTTGTTCATAACAAGTAATCAAGCAGTTCCAGGAAACAACATTCTTCTCCTCCATCCCGTCAAAAACTCTTCGGGCACAGCCCACTAACCCACATTTTGAATAAAAATCAATAAGACCAGATCCCATAAAAACATCCAAAGAGTACTTTGATTTCGATATCAAACCATGAATTTGAGCACCTAATTTCAAGTCCTTTAACCTCGAACATGCACTAAGACCACTACCAAAGGAATAATCATTAAGCACAAAATCATCCTTATGCATCCTAACAAAACAATCCAAAGCTTCTTCAAACCGATCGTGTTGCGCAAACCCAGCAATCATCGAATTCCACGAGCACTGATCCTTCTCAGGCATTAATGAAAACAACCATGCACCCTCGTCAACAAAACTCCATCTCATTAAAGTACTAATAATCGAATTATAACTATACACATTTCTCTCAGACATTCTATCAAACACTTTGCGTGCATAATCCAAATAACCACATTTTCCATAAACATCAACAAGCCTATTCTGTATAAAAACTTCTTTGCAAAAAGGGGTTTGGATAATACGTCCATGTACGCTACGAGCATCCCTAGAGGACCTAAATTTGACGCATAAATCCAGGAGTTTTGCAAATGGTGACGAGTCAGTGAAAAAGACGTCACCACCACCAGTACTGCCAATGATTTGCTTGACCAACCCATGTCTTGCCATTCCATTATCACTATAGATGAAGTCGATTCATGGGTCAATGATTTCTCAATTGGCTGTTGTGTTTTTAATGGCAAATATTTTTGAATTTCTGTTGGGTTTCAAATTTTGGCTCCCTTCCTGGGTTTTCAAGATGGTTACATGGTCAAAGAAGTAGTGTATTGGACCAAATAGAAGACCTTGGGCCCATAGCAATACTGTCCGGCCCAGATAAATAGTTTTTGTATTTCTACCCCAATATTAAGTTTATGACAACAATCCAGTACATTTTTTTTTTGTTCCCAAGAAATTCACATCAAATAAAGGAATTTCATCAAAATTATAAACACCTGTTTCTATACAATCATGATGTTTATATGGATTTGCAAAATGGATTTAGGGTTTGGTTTTTCTCTAAATATATCTCAAGACATGTTTCTCTTCTCATCACAATTTCTATTTGCACCTTCTTTTGGTAGTTGATATATCTTATTACAATAAGGTTCTTATTGCTACCTCTCAAGCCCTATTAGCTTCTATGATGACCTCTACTCCTTGACCTACATTCTATGGTGGGAATATATTGATGCAACATATAATAAAACCAACAAAAGTTTTTAAGTTCTAAATTACAATTCTAAATTATATAGAAAAATCTTTCTGTATAAATCTTGAATGTAAATAATATTAAATATTAACTATTAACAAGTTCTAAGAAATAAAATAAACTTTATCATCCAAAATACTAGCAGATATCAGTAAAATAATACTCTATGCTATTTTTTTTTTATTTTGGTCTTTGGTTTTATATTTATTCAAATTAATTCTCATTTGATCATTTAACTTCCAATTTGCTTAATTTTGTACCGTAATTTGGTTGATTTCAATCCCTAAAATCTGCATTTTTTTCAAATTTATTTTTAATCTTGAATTTCTTGATCTTGTCCTTAATTGATCTAAAAACTTTATTTTTCTTGCAACTCTATCCCTTTTTCACCTAGTTGTCTTGGTAAAAAATAAATTTGATCTTCTAAAATTTTTAATCTTCTTAATTAAGGCCAAATCAGGCTTTCAAACTGAAGTTTTCACTAGTTAAATACCTAGTAAAATTAGTTAGTCTCATTTAAGGTCCAAGTAAATCATTGTATTTAATTAAATCCTTTAATTTGACCCGAATTAATTCTTAAATCTAATGAAATTTTTAATTGGGCTCATGATTAAATTAAATTGACCTATTAAAAATCTAATTATATCATCAGATTTAATTTTTATATAAATTCATTCAATAACCATTTAAATTGTCTTTGAGCATATATTGTCTCTCGATCTTGGGTTTTATAGGGTACAATTGGGCTTTCATTTTTGTCTAGAACTCTAGCTTTTTTCTTTCATACATTTAAAACTCCTCTCAGTTTGCTCTTGCCAAGTTGTCAGTATTTTTTATTTTTCATTATTTTTCAATTTCAATTTTTAAAATAAAAAGATAATTTTGGGAAAAATCTAAATTGAATTATGATAGATAGTATATGTATAATTAAAATTTTCTCTCTATGTATTAGTGTGTGACTGTTCGTATATATGATGCTGGATATAGAATTAAATCCTTCTACAAAAATGAATTCGTATAGAATCAACTTAGCATTAAGGTTCTTGAATTTATTTTTTTTTTTGGTCAAACCAGGGTATCCTAGGCCTTCGGCCCAGACTAATCCCTCGACCGGGGTGGCAAGGTCTCCCCATTAAGGTTCTTGAATTTGAAAACGTCTTAACACTTCCTATCAATAAAAAATAATTATATAAAAAATTAAGTGATACTCCTTTAGTCAATATGAAATTACTAGAAGATCACAATTTAAGTTGGGTATACAAGTTGGATGAGTCGGTAAATCTCCTGTGATATTTTAGGCAAATCTTGATATGTTTTAGTGCGAGAAATGGAAATAATAGATCAAATTTTCTTTCCATTTATTTTTTATATGGGTGTTCATTTGTTTGTGTGTCCGTGTATCTTAAATGTAATATTAATAGGAAATTTTTGATATGCTTGTTATATATATTTGTATGAGAGATGGAAATAATTGATATTATAAATATTTTATTTCCATGTGTTTTTATAATAATTGATATTATAGCCAAATCGTATGTAGGAGAGAGAAAATGAGGAAAAAAACTTCAACCGACAACCAACACGTCTCTAACCACCGTGGAACCTCATGTGCCACATCAGGAGGAAGAGAACATGGTGGAGAATAATTTTATACACCGTTTGGGCATTTTTACACACCAGAAACCTCCGCACGTGTCGATCGCGAAATCCGTGTGAGCGCAAACGGGACGCGCGCCCATGTAATGCGCCAACGATGCAGAGGCAACAAATATAATAAAAAAATAGTAAATTATCGCCACACCTCTACAGCCAACTATTGATTTTTGTCTTATATGGGGGTATATATGTATTTGGCCATTTAAAAAAATATGCAATGACCTTATTGACCCTGACGTTTATTGTGCAGTTTTGTCGTATATGGGGGTATCTTTGTATTTAACTATTTAAAAAAAATATGCAATAACCTTAATGCCTCCGGAGGCATTAAGGTTATTGTTTTTTTTTATTCATGGCTATTATGGTTATTTTACTGTGCACAGAAATGTAAAAAATCAAAAATATTCCCGGACCCAAGGCTAAAAAACACAATAAATGGACGGATAAAATAGTATTTTTACCATTCCAATCTACAATACCTCTACGTCTAGATAAACAGTGAAAAATAATATTTATTATTGTTGAGAATCACGTCCTTTTTTAGCTTATAAGATAATGAAATTACTAAAAGATAACAATTTAAGTTGTGTATACAAGTTGGATGAGTAGGTAAATCTCTTGTGATATTTTAGGCAAATCTTGGTATATGCTTGCTATATATATTTGTATGAGAGATGGAAATATTTGATATTATAAATATTTTCTTTCCATGTGTTTTTATATGGGTGTTTGACTGTTTGTGTGTCTGTGTATCTTGTAATATTAATAGGAGATTTTTTTATATGCTTGTTATATATTTTTGTAAGAGAGATGGAAATAACTGATATTACGAATATTTTCTTTCCATATATCTTTGTATTGGTGTTCAACTGTTTGTATATATATATGTATGTATAGATGAACCCTAATTAACAAACAAGATGCATATTCCAATCATCGCCACCATAGCAGCACTGTGGAGTCTAATATTTCAGCAATGCTATGTTGCTCAAGCAAGGGGACCCGTCACCTACGTTGTCGGAGATGATTTGGGATGGACTCTAGAAGCGAACCCGGAATCTTGGACTCGAGGGAAGAAATTTTATGCCGGAGACATCCTAGGTATGTGTTACCATGTGTTATCAAATAATATAAATTATATTCTAAGATCTCATATAAAAACTTAAGTTTTTAGGTGAAATAATTCATTAACATGGTATCAAAACTTTGTTGACTCAGTCCTTAATATGGTATTAGAGCTTTGTTGACTCAATGGTCACGAGTTTAAATCTCATCACCCTCTTTTTCTATTTGATAAAAATCAAGTACAAGGTAGGTAATGTGGATATGTGCAAGTTTCAAGTCCTTTAGACTTTCACTTGAGTGAATGTATTAAAAAATAATATAAATCATATACCGGGATCTCATCTAAAAATTTAAATTTTCATATAAGATAGTTTCTTAATAGTATTTGAGGATAATTTAGTGCAGACTTTGAAACTTGTCGATGCTCTTCATGCACCAAAATATTTATATTTGTGGCTATATTTTGTTCGCAGAATTCAAGTACGATACTGATGAAGCCAACGTCGTCGTCGTGGAGAAGAAAGATCACGATGATTGCTCGGTCTCAGAAACGGCAGTGTTTTATACGTCAGGAGATGATAACATCCAACTTGTTTTTGGAGCAAATTACTTCATATGCAGTGATCTACCTAACCAGTGTGCAGGAGGAATGAAAATGGCCATTAACGCCACCTCACGACCACCCCGACCACTGCGAGCTCACTGAAGAACATGAGGATGAATTACTGCAGATGGAAGAAGATATCTTCCTGAGTTATTCAATTCGATGGGATTTTTAGATGTTGTTTATTCCGTTGAAGATGAAGATCTTTATTTATAATAAGAAGAATACGAAAATATAAATGGTCATGCAATCGCTCTCAATAATTTTTTATTTTAGTAAAACATGGTTGATTTGGTTTAATTTTTAATAATTTAATTAATTCAATTAAATCTTCTCAATATTTTTTCAAAAAAAAATATTATTTTAATAAAAACAATATAATCAACAATTTCGAATTATTTTCTAGTCAATTAATTCCAAACTTATCTAACAACTCATTTCAAATATGAATTTTTCACTAATGGGATTAAATCTCTCTAATTTTGCACTAATTATCTCATTCGTAATTATTTCAAATTTTGCTAAGCAAGGGATGTTTCAAACATTTAACAGCAAATCCCCACCAAACTAAAACCAACAGAGAAGAAATGCATAGTTCCTTTGACACCACTACCACCAACCACCTCCATCATCCTTCACAATAACAGCTCCCCGTTCTCCGATAACCTATAAAAAAAAATCAAGCGATATCTATTACATACATATATTATAAGAAAATTAAATAATTGTTTTATTGGTAATAAAATTACTTTATAACTTTTTTTCTTTTTTTCCTAAAAACATATGGCATTGATTCAAGTGATATTTTTAAAAATAAATAAATAGTTCTTTATTAAAAAATTAGAAGAAAAACTAAATACTGTAGGATTTTCACAATACATGTCTTTGTTTATTGTGGAATATAGTAATAAAAAAATATTTTTTCCTTACAAAAAAACTTAGATTGCTGACTTTTCAGAGGTAAAACGATATTGTTCTTTTGTTCATTTTCATTCGAAAAATATTCTAAAGTTTTATTGTCTTTTTATCATATTAATAAATGATATTGACACCTTTAAAAGCAAAAAAAATACATTTAGTTATAAGGATCCATTTCACCTTTTTGGTATACAATAGAATTACAATTTGAACCTTGAGTATTTGCATATTTTCAATTTTAACTCAATTACAATTGTTAGGATTTCACATTTAGGGTGTGTTTGGTATAGCTTTTGCTTTTGTGGTTGAGGTTTTAAAAAAATCAGTTTCATAAAAAGCACTATAGCTCCGGTTCAAAATAAGTTTTGAAGTTTAGTTAAAACTGCTTTTGAGTTTGAGATTAATGAAAAACAGTTTCATGTATTTGATTACTAAGCTTTTCATATTTCTTTTAACTTGTGAAATTACTTTAAAGGGTATGTATATATTGTTTTTTAAATATTTAATAATTTTAATAATAAAATGCAATTAATAATTCAAATAAATTAGATACTTGTTTTTATTCTCCCATCAAACTATTTGTAATTTCATCACGAACTATAAATCCATACGTGAAAGCCTTTGTAATCCCGGAACTATATCTAGTAAAATATCATCTGAAACAAAATTAGGATTGCAAGATAAAAATTATATTATGATATCTTTTAATATATTTATTTATATTTTAATTAAGTTTTTAGATTTTAATTATTATATTATGGTTGAGTTTGAGGTTGATGAAAAATAGTTTCGTGTGTTTAGTTATTATGTTTTGTATATTGCTTTCAACTTGCAAAATATATATAACAGTGAGTGAATTAATAACATTCCAGCCACTTGTTTTTATTTTATTTAGCATTAAAAAAGAAAACCCATCTCCAGTTCTCTCTCCTTAAGCTTAAAAACACATCCCCCATTTCTCTCCTCAAATCTCCTCGACCTTTCTTATATTTTTTTGCCTCAGATCTCGAATTTGGGAGATTGGTGACAGCGTAGTGGTTGCTGTTATCTTCAACCATCATGCCTTCTTCTTCATCCACTATTAATATTATCTCCTCCATTTGGTTATAGTGATCAACATCAACCCCTTCCAAGTTCATGAGATTTGGTAACAAGTAGAGGGAGAGTAGATTCTTCATACTTAGACATGCACCTATTCTCAACCTTTTAAGACAGGAAAAGGTACCATTAAATTACGATGGTGGTGGAGCACTACCTTCTCTTGCAATGAATGTGGGTGTTGTGTGATCGAAGGTTTTGTTGTGGTAGTGTGGGTGTTGTGTGATCGGAGGTTTTGTTGTAGTAATTTGGAATAATAAATTTTCCAACGGCAAGCTTATGTGTTTATGAGATAATTAAGAGGGTGTTTGTTATTTCAGCTTTTCACGCAACTCCGTTCACTAACTTTTTAAACATGAGCCCACACAATTTTTTTTCAACTTTTCAGATAACCAAACACTTACCTGTTTTTTTTAAACCTGTGGCGTGGCCACACTACCAAACGCCTATTAGCTTGCAATAAGTGTTTGACTAGTTGACCTAGTTTACGATTTAGATGAATTTAATTTATTTATTTATTAATTATTTTACTTTTTTAATACCTTAATATTTCGCTGATATTTAATTTAATGATAGGTTATTTTTATTATTATATAGTTAAATAAAAAAATAATTTTAAAAAATAATAAAGTATAATCCTATTCTAGTCCATAATTTGGTTCATAGAGTCCATAATTTGGTTCATAGTTCTCGTGTGCTAGATCCATTAGACAAATATTTTTTTTTTTAATTTTGTAATTCAATATTAGATTGGTTGAGAAAGAAAAAACATTATTTATTTATTTTTGTTTTCTATGTTATCATTGTCTCAAATCATTGTTTATTTTTATATTGATGCTTAGTTTTGTGAATATATATTTTTATCATATAATTAAAAAAAAGAGTTTATAATTTCTTTTCATTAAACTAAGTATAATTCATGACATAAATCAACAGAAAACTACGATCAATCTAACTTGATAAGAAAGCTAAGTTGTGGTGAAACTTCAAGATTAAAAGTCAATAATTCCTGGCCTTCAATGTTTCTTTCTTCGAAATCGTTAGGCTAATTTTCTTCAAAAGTCATTACTAAGAACATGGAGACCCACAAAAATATAGTCAATACATGAACTCTAAACAACTTTAACGATGATTGTGGACACCTTCGAGAAGGATGACGTGGATCATGCGAGTGCTTACTTCCATGCAATTTACTTCAAACCTTTGATTCCATGATCGTGATGTGTTGGTGATCGCCTGCCTTTAGCCCCTTAATAGACGCACTGAGTTGGATTTCTAGAAAAGGCAACTCGTCCACCAGGGGGTCCCAAAACATGGAAAGAAAACATCAACTTTCATATTTTTCTATCCATTGACTATCTAACTCAAGATTTCACATGTCAGTACTAAATTATTGTCTTGTCTTAATTTAGTAAATATATTTCTTCAACTTGAGATGATAATATAAAGAGTAAACTTATGAGAATTAACATCTAAAGATTACTATACTTTTCTGGATACGAGGAAACTCCACCTTCCGAAAAATATATTTTATAGACTTAGATGAGCAAGTAAAACTCTGGTTGTCCCAGATTCTTACAAGAGATGCACGGTTTGACTCGAACTTGAGGTCTACTGAGGAGATCGTAAGCTCTCTACCATCACAACACACCTCTTACTATACGATCTCACAGCTTTCTTTAATTTGTAGAACAAATTCAAGTGTTAATAATTTTAATGTTTTGGTTATTATACGATAAAAGAGGGTTAATTAAATTACATAGCTCAATAATTTTTTTCTCTTGAGAAAAAACATCTAAAGACTATTCTATATTCTTAACAAATTACATGATCTTAAAATCAATGCATGGAAACTCATAAACAATTTGCCAGGAAGCTTCTTGTGTTCAGGAAGATGCATGGACCTATACGCATATGAGAGTGTTTATACAAGAATGGACATCATCTCCAATCCAAAACCCTAGACCAATGGGTCATGAATCCATCGTATATACAAACCCTAGATTACTTTTTACATGAGCACCCAACAAATCTCTCTCTCATATATGACTCCGAGCTATTCAAGCACAATTCTCTCTAGTGAAAGTATTTAAGTTATTTTATATATAAATATCACCTTTTTTTCATTTTTTTATATAAAATAATTACCATTCACATATAAACCTCACCTGATAAATTACAACTTAAAATGAGAAAATGACTAAAGATCGAGATAGGTTTTTACTTACTGTAAATTTTCTTAAGAAAACTTTTGATCAAGACATTTGGAGAAAATTAGGATGCTTGGACCAGTCCCATCTCATCTCATCCCATCTGAGACGGCAAGCCTTTGAGCCCCTATGTAAATTGGGTTTAGAAAATAAGACTGATGTCCTTCCCATAAAATCTCTTCATTTTCTCCTAACGAACATCAATTGTTCTTCTCTCGACACTCCACCTCAAGGCCATGCTTGATCACTGCAATCATCTCTCTTCTTTGAATCCTGAGTACGAAATGCATGGCAATGGAAACGGAGATGTGGAGTTTGATTTCTGGGGTGCAAGTGAAACACTGTATTCTGGTGATAGAGGATGCAGTGATTTAGGGTTTCAAGCACAGTTTGAAGAAGACTTTGTTGATTGCAGTATTTCGCCAAGGTCACGGCTACAAGTGATTGCAGAAGGTAGGAAGAAGCTCATGGAGATGGTTCATAGCATGCCAGAGTCCAGCTATGAACTATCGTTGAAGGATATTGTTGATGAGCAGCAGATTTCAGAAGAGGCACAGAAGGAGATGGCAATACAAAGAACAAGTTTTGATTTAGAGGCACATATCATCAAGAAACAAAAGACGACGAGTTTTAGAAAGACAGGTGATATTTCAAGAACTGGAAGTATAGAAAAGGAGACTTTCTTGATCAAGATGTTCATTCCAACTTCTCTCAGTTTCAAGACCATATTAGACAAAACAAGAAATGACTCAAAAGTTTCTCCAAGGTCATCGATGGAACTAGCTGATAACCGTGCAGGCAAGGAGTGGTGGGTCAAAAGGATTTTGTTTACAAAAGCGGGCAGGGAGAGTGGAAATGGCAGCACAGGCTCTAGCAGCAGGAACGGCAGCACAGCAAGCACTGGCAGCAGGAACAGCAGCACAAGCAGGTATTTCTTGGGTTCTCTTAAATTTTAACATTTGAATGATCTATGATGGAAAATTCATCTTTGCAGGATCTATTTCCATGTATTGAGAAATCTGTCGTCTGATTTTCTTTCTTTATTAGACTGTTAAATTAGAGTACTACTATTTGATTTTGAGTTTCTTACCGGGATTGTACAGGTATGATGACAACATGGATGCCTTGCCAAGTTGCTGGCCTATCTTCTGCACTAAGAAAAGCAAATACTAAACTCAAAGGACGCATCTGAAGATTTTCGCAATGGAGTCAGTATTAGCCGTAGAATAAGAAATGACACGAGCAAGAGAAATTATTCTGAGATGGTTCTTCAGAGAATATATTTAGAACAGAGTACTGGCAGAGTCTTGCTTTTTGCAGATAGCAACTTCACAAGCAGACATCAATTTATACCTTATAGTCTTGTAGATAGGAGCCACTCTTTAATGTAAAATCACTCCTATTATAGATTTTATATATATATGAAGTCATCATCCCCCAGTAATTCAATTTCACAAATCTCAGGTTTTGTTTTATGAATCTTATAATCAACTATTTGAACATGAATCAAACATTACTTATATATATAAAAATATGAAGTCATCATCCCCCAGTAATTCAATTTCACAAATCTCAGGTTTTGTTTTATGAATCTTATAATCAACTATTTGAACATGAATCAAACATTACTTATATATATATATAAAAATATGAAGTCATCATCTCCCAGTAATTCAATTTCACAAATCTCAGGTTTTGTTTTATGAATCTTATAATCAACTATTTGAACATGAATCAAACATTACTTTAGTTAGAATAAAATCAAGGCAAACTAGAATTGCCTCCTAAAGGAGTAAGCAAACCAAAAAAAGAGGTTGCAAACTTTAAAACCCAAATTTGATAAAACAAAAAACCCATGATTAAAAAAATCATAAAAAAATAACCAAGCCATCAAGCTGCATAACCGATTTAGCATCCTCAAAAGTATTGGAATGGTAATTAGTTGCTTTAATTTTGAGCTGGTTGTATTCAGGAGCAAATATATGCATCAAGAACTGGCCCATCAAACCCGAACCCGGATTTGAATTCTTTGTCCATATTCTATTCTGGGTTCATTCAAAAGGGGGTTCGAATTCTTCAAATCCACCCATAATTTACAACTGTGAAAAACAGAGAGAGCTCATATTGAGATTTTTTTTTTCTAGGAAGCTAAACTAGTTTCTCTAATCTTTGAATTTAAGAAGTAATGAATGAAGGAAAATTTACCTTAGAGTAATTAATAAAGAGGACTTTATTTCCTGGGAATACTTGATTTTTCTCGGTAACCAAACAAGTTAGCACGAGTAGAGTTCAATTATCGTGTGGTGTCAAATGGGCTTACTGCTTGAGCAAAATCGAAATTTATATCGAACACGAAATATTTCGATTTTGAGTAATTTAATATTCGGCTAGAAATTCTTGCAAGGCCCAATTGAATTTAATCGGGCCTTAAGGCCCAAATAGATTTTTTCTTAATCCAACAACAAAGAGTCCGTCAGAAATGTGACAATTTAATTAGCTCAATTATTCGCCTGTACCATCCACTGGGCACCAGAACTCAGGTGTACTAATTTTCTCTATTTATTTATTTTTATTTGGTGATTGAATTTTTTTTCTTCAAATTTATTCTTGATATCGTGTTAGTTTGGAATTTGATTTTATGATTTGCTTATTTACTTTTTATAAAGTTATTGTGGTATTAAAAAAAAAATCAAATTGATTCTTGATTTTGTAAAAAAACTAAAAATAAAATTGTTTTATTGCTTCAATAAAAAAATAAAAGAATATAGAGTTTTTTGCATGTGGCTAAAAGGGGTGTTTGGGAGTTCGTTCGGAAAATATTTTTTGAAAAAAACTTAAAAAAAAATTTATTTTTTATTTTAAATTAAAAAAAATAGTGTTTTTAGATCATTTGATATGCTAATGTCAAAAATGATTTTAAAAAAAATAAAATAAAAATAAAAACATCATTTTAATGTATTTCTGAACAAAACTATTTTCAAAAACAACCTCAATTACAGTATCCAAGTTACGAAACGGGCCTTAATAACATTTTTTAGCAAAATGAATTTGGAAAAAAAATCATTTTTCATCTCTTTAGCTAGAAGGTTTAATATTTTGATCAAGAATTTATACTTTTTAGTTTTTATTTGAAAAAAATGTGAAGAAAAAAAGTCATCGGCTAACCATATTATCGCCTAAAAATTCTTGCAAAAAACAAAATTTTATTTGTCTACCTAAAAAAGTCATCGGCTAAACAAAATTTTATTTAGATGTTTATTCATCAATTATTTTGCCAGAAAAAGATAAGTCAAGGTTGAGAGATGATTTTGTTTTCAATTGGAATTTGTGTTCTTAAGAAAATAAAATGATGTCTTAAATTGATATATTAGTTTATTGATATTATAAGAATACTTCTAGAGGGAAATGCGTTGAAAAAGTAAAATAAATAAATAAATAAATATCAGCTCAAGTCTTCCACTACCTCTTCTACCTTAGTTGAAAATTACATTGTCTATCTTTAATTTCTTTTTATATAAAAAAAAAAAGGTAGGAAAAAAAAGAAGACATAAATCTGGCCCCGCAGATGTTGCCATGTGGCGTCTAGGTGCATGTCTCTATGTTTTACTTTATCTTAAAATATAATTAAAAAAGTCAATTTCATTTATATATGTTTCATTAATTTGTCAATATCCACTTGTCATTTATCCTTAACATGATATTAAAATCAAGAGGAGACTTTCTCAGAATTAATTATTCTTTTTTCTTCTTCTTCGTCTTCCTTTTATCATCATCGCTGCTTCTTCCTATAAAGTCACACGCACATATATATATATATATATATATATATATATATATATATATATATATATATATATATATAAAGAAAGAAAAAGATTTTTGTAAAAGATGGAATGGGCCAGGGTGTTGAACTTAAGTCATCCTCGTGCTTGGATAGTGAGACAAAACTCCCTCCCTCTATCAATGTGTCTCTGCCTCTTCATTTAATGATGCCCCACACGTTTAGCAGACACCATCAACGCGTTCATTTCTATCAATTTTTCATTTAAACCTTGCTTTAATTTTATCTGGAGCTGCTACAATACATGGTTGTCAATTTTGTTTTTATTCTATTTAGAATATTTGATATATTTTTGTTTTAGTTCAAGAGTCAGAATATATTTTATCTTGCTCAGAATCTTGATCTGCTCTAGAAATTCTGTCTACAACATTTTGGTTTTGTTTAAGCCAGATAATGTGTTTTTAAATAATTCATAATTTTACAATATCAGTCATATTTCTTAATTCGGTCGATAGATTGAGATGATATTTTACAAGAAGTCTTTTGACATATTGAAATATATTATGATAAAATTTCAGAGCAATCAGAGAATATAACGATCTTATGAGATAATGATGACATTCTTATAATATTATCCAAGTTTATAATTATGTTCATAAAAATTCATTTTATTATTTTTTTCTCAATTTTATTATTCAACAATAAGTTTATTAGGAATTGAACTTTACAATTTGATTTGATTTGTTTTATTTAGGGTTATCATGGTCTTATATCTTAGGTAACACATTTGAAAGGTTAACCTGTTTTGACTCGAGTTGATCCAATATATCATTGTTTCACTATTTTTTTAAGATATCAACTTGATTTTTTTTAGTTAAACTATATTTTTATCAATTTTCATGTTATGTTTAGACTCATCAAGTTGATCGAGTTATATCGGCTCTACTCTTATTTTTTACTTATGTTTAAAATTTAAATGCACAATTTCAAAGAATTTTATTTTTTGGATTTGAACTAAAAAGTTTGTTTGCTGAATTAATATCCTTAAATATAAATATAAATATAAATATAAATAGTACATACACCCCGAAATGGAACATCGAAACACTTTAAAAACCAAAATATTATGTTTCAATTAAAAAAAACAAAATATCAATCAAAATGAAATTGACAAACTTTGCTACAGTCTTATTATTTGTAATTAAAACTAATTCATAAGATAACGGTAGTGTATTCTAATTTGAAAAGATATGTTGAAGAGTAATATAAATTATGTATTTAATATTACCTACAACATAATAAGCTTTTAATAAATTATAATTTGAAAAGATGTGTTGAAGAGTAATAATGACAGAGATTTGTATACGTCGAACATTATTATAAATTAAATGATATATTCAAGTTTAATAATACTAAAATTGTTTGTCTTCATAGTATTTATCATTATATATATATAGGGATTACAAAAGGAGAGGGCATGAGTCCCACACGGCGACTCCTACCACATCACTGTCGTTGATTTACATGTTTCTGAACCTTTCTATCACATTTTTTGTCCAATTACCTAAGCAAAAGCTCATAAATAGCGTAATTATATATATATATATATATAAAAAAAATCAAACACACTTAATTACATAAATCCACTATACTGGTTATTATTTTTTACCTTTGTTTTTAAAAACAAATGCTTTCATTACAAAGCCGTAGCATATGCTAGCGGTATACAATCAAGAAATTGGGCATAGACAATTTGCTTAAAATGAATCTGATGAGGAAAGGAGAAACGTTTCTTAGAAAAATCCTAAAGTTGAAGAGAAATACCCAGCAAACATAAGAGTATTCCTACTTCAATCTTTCTTACATGAATCTATATTAATTCCGGCGACTCAGAGGCATCATTGGCTATTTTGTGTCAAAAGCTTCATCTTTTTCATGAAACAAGCAAAGATATGCCGCTTGATTTGCCCTCTAATCGGTGGAATCGGCTTCATACTTTTGCTTCCTCTTCCGGGCACCACCACCACCACTTCAGGCTGGCTTGATCCTAGAGTCGGCACAACCGTCATCTTATCGGCCAATCACTCACCTGAGCTCAGAAATGCTGGCTAGGAGGAACAAACAGAGACAGAGGGAGGAGGGCTTAGCTACCAGTAGTATGATATGGTTCATGCAATGAAGTTTACTTTCCTCTCACACACACACACACACACATATATATATAAATATATATGGGGATATTGCCGTGACTAAAAAGTTCTTCTACAGAAAATAAATGAGATGTCAACAGCGTGGTGGAAGAATTTTCCAAAAACAAACAAAAGAGAGAAATTGCATGGGAAGTGTAGGTGGGGGCCTGAATGCTTTGACAATTTTTGAAGGTCTTATGGTGTTCACACCACAACTATATATATATATATATATATTTGATGGTTCCAGATTTTCCGAACTGAACAATATTAACAATTAACAGTGCAGTGAAAGGACTGTAGCTACCTAAGGACTGTAGCTACCTAAACATTTCACTGTGGATTGCTACAATGCATTCCTTTTTTTTTTTTTTTTTTTCTAATTACGTTTTTTTTTTCTAATTATTTTTTTCTTTTTTTTTCCATGAATTGTTTTTTTTGTTGGTTATATTTTTTTTTATTTTTTTCCTTTTCCATGTTATATATATATATATATATATATATATATATATTATTTGTTTTTTATATAATTAGGGTGTTTGGGTTAGCTTAAGTGCACCACGATTAATCCTCAGATCTAATTTTTTTATAGTTGTTTTTTCCTCATGTTTTTTTTCTGATTATATTTTTTTTTCATTTTTTTCCATGATTTTTTTTTGCTGGTTATATTTTAATTTTTTTTTCCACTTATATATTTTTTTTGTTTTTTATGATCTAGGTGTCCGGGTTAGTTTAAGCGCACCACAATTAATCCTCACATCCAATGTTTTTTTTTGATAATCAGAGTGTCCAGACCAGCTTATGCGTATCACAACTAATCTTCGGATCCACTTTTTTTGCTAAAGTGTTTTCCCGCTGGTACTTTGTTTTCCTTTTTTTTTTCTTATGCTTTTGTTTTGTTATTTTTTTTATAGTTGGTGTCCACGGGCCAACTTAAGTAAACCATGACTAATTCCCGGACCGAATTTGTTTTTAAAATAATATGGATTGCTACAGTGCTTTCACGCTTATATTTTTTTCCTTTAACTTATACATTTTTTATAACCATGGTCTGTAAGCCAGCTTAGACAATTTTTTTATTTTTTTTTACTTATATTTTTTTTTTATAACCAGGATCTTCGGGCCACCTTAAACCCACCACAACTAATCACCGAACCAATTTGTTTTTATAACTAGGGTGTCTAGGCCAGCTTGCACGCATCACGACTAATCCCCCAACCAATTTATTATTTTTATTTATTTTTTTTCCTTATACTTTTTTTGTTCAATTATACATTTGTTTTTCTTATCCCCAAACCAAAATATTTTTTAATAACTGGGGTCTCCGGGTCAATTTAAGCACACCACGACTAATTCCCGGACCATTGTTTTTAAACAATATGGATTGTAAATAGTGTGGGGAAAGCACTGTAGCTCCCCCACACATATCATTGTTAATTGCAACAGTGCTTTCCCACTAAAATGTTTTTTTCTTTTTTTTCTTTTTTTTCTTATTATATTTTTTTTCATTTTTTTTTCTTATTATATTTTTTTTCATTTTTTCCCCCAGAACATTTTTTTTTATGCAGTTTATACTTTTTTATATTTTTTTTCCACTTATATATTTTTTTTTCTTTTTTTCTTTTTTTAATCGGGGTGTCCGAGCTAGCTTAAGCGCATCACGATTAATCCCTGGATCTAATTTGTTTTGATAACCAGGGTGTCCAAGCCAACTTATGCGTATCAAGACAATCCCCAGAACCCAGTTTTTTTTTCTAAAGTGTTTTCCCTCTGATATATTTTTTTTCTTTTTTTTTTCTTATACTTTTTGTTTTGTTCACTTATATATTTTTTTATAACGAGGGGTCTTCGGGTCAGTTTAAGCATACCATGACTAATTTCTTGGGGCCGAGTTTTTTTAAAACACAATATGCATTGCTACAATGCTTTCACACTTATATTTTTTTTCTTTCACTTATATTTTTTTTCTTATAACCATGGTCTCTCGATCAGCTTAATTTTTTTTTCACTTATACATTTTTTTTAACCAGGATCTCCGGGTCAGCTTAAGCGCATCACCACTACTCCCCGAACAAAATTTATTTTTTGATAATCGGGATGTCCAAGCCAACTTGGACGCACCACGACTAATCCCCGAACCAATTTATTATTGTTTTTCCTTGTACTTTTTTTTGTTCACTTATACATTTTTTTATGGCCGGGGGTCTCCAATCCAGCTTAAATGCACCACGACTAATTCCCGGACTGATTTAAAAAAAAATATGAATTGCTACAGTGCTTTCATGCTTATACTTTTTTTTTTCACTTACATTTTTTTATTATAATCGATGTCTCCGGATCAACTTTAGCTTTTGTTTTTTTATTTTGTTTTTTTTCACTTATATATTTTTTTATAACCGGGGTCTCTAGGTTAGATTAAGTGCACCATGACTAATCCTCGAATCCTTTTTTTTATAATCGGGGTGTCCGGGTCAGCTGATGCGCACCACGAGTTGTATAAGTACATATATACCTCCTATAAGATAAAATCCAAGAGTTGGCTATAGGGGTGTATTGGTAATTTACCAATTTTTAATTATATTTTCTGTCACGGTGTTGTCGGCGTGTCTTCGGGCGTGACGTTAATTTCAGAGCTCATGCACATTTCAGATGGCGCGTGCGGCGTCGTAAAACTTCTAAGAATGTATATTAGTTTTTTTATATATTCATTTTATTATGTAAAATGTGTTTAAAACAATATCATGGTATTAGAGGTATTTCCAAAAAAAAATCATTTTTGTGCATAGGACAATAATCATAATACCCTCAAATAAGACAAAAACCAAGAATTGTCAATGAGAGTGTCCCGGTAATTTTACTTTTTTAGTGCACAGTAAAATAACTTTTGTAGCCCCATATAAGACAAAACGGAAGAGTTACTTGCGGTGGTGTTTCAAACATTTTACGTTTAACTATACATGCATAAAAAAAGAGTTTCACTCTCATTTTACACCAATAAAAGATAAACTTACTATGTTTTTTTAACGCAAGTTGCATTTAATACAAATAACAATAAAAATTAAAAAATTTAAACTAAGAGCAAAGGTTTATAGATACAAACAAAAAAATTTAAAACTATTTTAGAAGGACCGAGAAAATCAAGGGATTGAAATTAAACTAAAAAATAAAAAAATAAAAACCAAAATAAAAAATTATATGTGTTAAAACCAGACAAGAAAACTTTTTAATCCCTGCAATGCAACACGGGTTTATGGCTCGTTTTGATTATTTGCTCTGTCTAATTAAGTGTCTAAATCGTAAGTTTTCAAGACAATAAAGATAATTATATATACCGTTCGTTTTGAAAAAGATAATGGATATCTTATATCGAGTTTATATATTAATTAGAATTAAATCTTATTTTAAATTATTTTAATTTCCCATCTCACACTTCAATCAAGTACATTCAGAAAATTTAATAAATAATATACTTTATATGGGTTTATATCAATTAGAACAAAATAATGATTAACAGTTAAATCATTAGTTAATATATTTAATTTATTTATACCCCATGAACCTACATCTCTATTAAGCTTTCAGAATAGGACATTATAGCATGACTAATCTAGATTTATTTTATTTCTTACATCAAAGATGTATATTATAATTTTGCTCACGGAAAGATATTTTTTATGCTTGAGTTGTGTTCGTCAAACACTGTCAACAAATCGTGAATATCTATAAATAAAAAATATTTAACATGTAATTGGCTGGTCAACAAATCGAAAGCAATTGGCTGTCAATTTGCAATTGAAGGACTTAGTTAATGAAAAAAAAAGTTTGAGACCAAAATTTAAAAAAATCTAAAAAAACTCTGATTCATTCCACTATACACAATATTTTTCAGGGTTAAAAAGCACCCTTGTGTTTTTGTTTTCTTAATATAATTTATTCGTGAATATCATAAATAAATAAATAAATATATAAATCAACTAATGCAATCCAGGATACTTGTGGAATCTACTTTATTTCAATTATTTAAGAGATGCCTTTATATAACCACACCAGGCCTGGCATGAGCTGTCCCCTTGTGTGCTAGTTGTTTGAATATGTCCAACCAATTACACTTTTTGGGGGTGTTACCTTAGATGGTCGGTGAGGTTATTATTATTATTATTATTATTATTATTATTATATTGAAAAGGTGATGCGAGAAATATCTGATTCGTAAACCAGGATGTGATTCTAGATAAAAAAAAAAAAAAAAAAAAAAAAAAAAAAAAAAAAAAAAAAAAAAAAAACTAGACGGGCCCCTAATGAATGTTCAAATTTCGGCAGGAAAGTTTACATCATCATGGAAACTCATGCAATGGCGAGATTAAAGTATGTATAACATAAGACTATAATGAGCTCATTATCAAGATTCTTTCTCGGAAATACCGGCTATTCGTCTCTTTCCTCAGGACGAGAAAGGAGTTCTTATAGTAATATACAAATATTTTCCAAGTGATTATTGTAAGAAACCTGTATATATAATGAAAAATGCAACATTTACCCCAAGGAGAGTTTCCAAATCAGCCTTCCTGGTTATTTTCAAAATCACGTACGTAGTTAAGATAATGAATCTATGGAGAAACATGATTAAGACGAATAATATTCAAATCAAAACCCATAAATGTGAAACCCTAACCTCGACTAGATATGATCAAACCAAGACCACAAAGATGATGAGAATCATGCAAGAAAAAATAATTTGACATTCATTGATCACTTTTATTAGCACTCACAAATCATGGTTTTGTCAAAATAGATTTCAATTCAAAACTGAAACCATAGGATTAAAAACCCTCAAAAACTTTTTATGGATGTAAATAAATCCAAGATTATTAATTAATTAAGTCCAAGCAAGTGTTTAATGCAAGGTTTCGACCACATTTGATTCAAATCTTGGAGCTAAGACAATGTTCTTCCTAAAAATTTTGAAGAACACTACGCATCAACTCAAAAATAGCCTAGAAACCTGGCACACAATCATGCCTCTAAAACTAACAAATAATATCAAACTCATTCTAGAGATCCCAAACTTTAAAATTATCAATTTCAAATAACCTATATATTTATGAAATTTTGATTTAAAATGTTTTTTAAAGCTTCAATAAGAGCTAACCAATAGCTAGAAACCCATAAACATGCATCAGTCAACACAAAAGCATCATAACCTTGTAGCTATATTTGGCAAATTTCAAAATCAATTTATTTATAAAAATTCATCCAACAAACATAACCTAAGTATTCAATAACATCAACAAACACTTCAAAACAAGACTTACACAATATTCATATATGTATCATTCAAAAGCAAACCTAGAAAACATCATAACACTAAAACAAGTTTAAAAAACATCATTAGACACGTAAAATAAACTAGAGGAGTGCATCATGGACATCACTTATTAGGTTAGTGAAGGATTATTGATCCCTCTCCTGACTGAGATTTTTTCTCACATACTATTTGTATCGAATTCGTTTCTTATTAGAAGATAAAAAAAGTGGAAAATATAAATCAATAAAATTAGCATAGTTCTAAGGATTTGTAAAGGGACAGCTCAATCGTGCCTAATGTGGTTATATATATATATATATATATAACCACATTAGGCACGATTGAGCTGTCCCTTTATGTGCTAGTTGTTTGAATATGTCCATAACCACACTAGGCTTGACTTGAGTTGTCCGAATATGTCCATCCAATTACACTTTCCGGTGTTAAATTCGATGGACGGTGAGGTTGTCGTTGAATCATTTTATCATCATCATCATCATTTAAGCTAGTTCTAGTATGAATTTTCTAAAGGTTATACGAGAAATATCTGATTCATGAACTAGCTAGGATGCGATTCTGGAAAAAGTAATTGGTGGAATATCATAATGGGCCCCTAATAAATGTTCAAATTTGGGCAGGACAATGGAAATAAAGAATGTTCAAATTTCTCAAAAGGACCAGCTCTTCGTCTCTTTCCTCGGGATGAGAAAGGTGCTTTTATAGTCAGATACAAATAGTTTTACAAGTGATTACTGTAAGAGAAGTGTATGTATAATGAAAGAATGCACCTTTTACCCCAATGAGAGTTCTAAAAGCAGCTTTCCATCATGCTTGCTTTCTCAATTTCCATGAAAGAATGCATCTTAGGTTTAGTGGATGTGCAAACCCAGGTGTATTGGGTTTAACATTTCATTAGACCTGGGTTTTCTTGGGTTCAATTAATTAATAGTTGAATTCAAATATATTTGATCCGTAATTTGTTAGGCTCATGTTACTTTAGGTTTAACTCGTAGTTAAACTCAAAGTTATCAGGTCTCATAAGATATCAAGCCTATATTATCTTGAGTTTAGTCGAGGATTGAACCTCGATATATCATATCTGACAATTAATACTCTCTACTTTACAAAAATACTGAGTCAAAAATACTGACATGTATTCTTTTAATATTAGTTTTTTATTAAAGCCCTTATTATTTTTGTATAAAGGCTCTAATTAAAAAAAAATATGAAAGAAGAGGGTATCAAATCTGAATAAAATCCAAGGTAACCTGCTCGATTTTTAATTTTTAAGAATATGGATTGAGAATCTGGAAATGGAGCAAAGTCATCTTCATTGTCCAGTCTTTCCATGAATTTTACATCCAAAAAATCATTTTTTCTTAACCAAAAAATCAAACTTCGAAAGCTCAAGTTACTTGGGACGGTGCTTCTGCTTGATTATTTGCACTCAGGCCTTTCCCATTGCACGCTTGGCAGGCTTGAATGAATGCTCTATACACATGCAGATCATGTAGCCAACTTCTTTCACTTTAAATTAATTAATAAGTTTGACAATTATAGCATGGCTTCGCATGATTTAGCATACCAGTCATTTTCCGATTACTTTAAATCTAGCTAGCAAGTTCAATGAACAAATGCTGTGTTCTATAATTATTATTATTAAAAAGAGTCTTTTTCGTACCATCTGTCAACATTTTCCACAGTTTATGCTATATCTATATATGAACACAGGAATATTTGCAGTCCATTTCCACAAAATACTATTCATCGATTGATAAGTTTTCGTGTCCCGCAATGGGGGGGGGGAATGGTGCTTTGGCTTGTAAGTTTTAATGTATAACGTGACTGATAGGATGGGTACGCTTATGTTTTCAAATGAAGAAAAAACAGGAGCAATGTAATGAAATAAAATTAATATTGTATAATTAAATTATCACAAATCTTTTTTTCAAGTGAAAAAATACACTTGTGTTTTCAACAAATGGAATGAACATGTTTTTCGATTTTTCATTGAAAAACAGAAAATTAGAAAGGAAAAGAAACTAAAAAGAGATTATTTTCTGTTACTTGACACATCTAATTCAGATTTAAAAATTGTTGAACAGAATTCAATAGTTAAAACATGTTTAGTATAATTATACCTGCGATATCAATTGCTATAGATGGTGAAAGGAAGAAGTAATTCAATTTACATAAAAGTATCACAGGTCTGTATGATAACTTGCAATATCTACTACAGCTACATGGTTGAAACACAAATTGGGAAACTGAGTACATCTTTTCCTGTATTGAGAATCGTGAATTTCATAGAGCATCCCTCAGAACATGCAAAGCTCCAGAACTTGGAGTTGAAAATTATTTCTTCGAGCTTTGCCAGGCTTATCTAGCAGCTGTGTCGATTCTGGCTACCATAGATCCCATCCTACGTGAATATGAGAATTGGGATGGCTGTCAAATATTCCGCCGTGTCAGAAAAAATGTATTAGATCATAAAAAGTCTCTTATTGGTCTCTGCATTTGTCCATAGTGGAATGGCTGAGTCTATATCTGTGCAACAAGAAGTTCATTCCATGTCTCTGGAATGCCAGGCAAGCACCAATGCAAGCAATCATTTACACCTGCTGTTGCCTTGACACTATACCTTGAGATGTGGCCCTCATCTCTTAGATCGGAGAGGGCAGTGATATCCAGAAGAGTGATGTTTGTACCCTTAACGGCAGCCGCAATAACTGGATCACTTGATTCATCCTGTGAGACTCCACTCCCCCCGGTTAAGGGAGTGGTATTGTCACAGTTACCCCCGGTGTTCCAGTCTCCGTTGCGGAAATGCCTTGGCGAGATGGTCCTGAAGAATGCCCTCAGTCGGGGGTGAGAAGGGAGCTGTGAATCGAGCCACCTAGCAACACTATGCACTGTAAGATTCTTGGCATTCCCAACTGCCATGAGTCGTCTATCGTCAAGGGGTTTCCCGTTTACATACATCACCCAATGGTTCGCTGTAATCTTCCCTCTGTTCCAATGATGTCCTGTATTAAGAACTAACACATCAAAATGATGGAGGAATTGTCTCATGAAGGCTGGTGCACGATCCAAATGCATGGCAACATCTGTGGCTTTGTCAGTGATGTTCAAAGGTTCCAAGTCCGCAAGGGTTGATGACCAGTAATACAAAATGGTGGTATTGGTGTTTGAAAACCGATAAGCCCAGCCATTAGGACGAATCGCTCCACGAGGTTTAAAAAGACCATATTCTTTGCCCACATCTTCAACATCAGCCCTCCATTCTCCACCAGTGGCCATGCACATCAAAGATTGGAATTGTTGTCTGCCTAATGAATCTCCTATAAATGCGATTGTTTTGTCCTGCATCCTGGAATGCAATAATAATCATGGAGCTGAACAAAAGATATCTTTGTTTGATGGTTTGGAGAACAAGTGACCATATGTTGTCCTTTGAGAATCAAAACAAGAAAAAAATAAAACTGACCTTCTCAAGAAAGCAGATTTCTCAAACTCCTGCATTTTGCAGTTTTCTGGCTGCCAACGATATCCTTCATAGGAAAAATCTGTTCGCTGGGTTAGTCTACACGCCCACATTTCAGATAACCACTGCTTACATTCAACTCCAGAATACAAAGGTGGCCTGCTTTCTGCAACCCATCTACCCTTGGAATAATTGCAGTCTGCAAAGATGACAGCATCCTTAAAATTCCACAAGTCATAAGACTTTGGTGCATGCACGTAAATGGGCACAAAGATTCACAACAGATTTATAGTTTTCATAAGCAAATAGGAGACTTTAAACTTCATGTGAAGTTTCCTAGTCAACAAGGAAAAGTCTCCAGGTTTAACCCTCATACTAAATAACCCTCCTTAGTTATGTAGCAAGTCATGGTGTCCATCATCGAACATTCTATAACCTACTGACAAGGGAGATCAGTGTGGTTGGTCCTTATTTCCATTCTTTCCTGTTTTTATTTCAATTTCCTGCCATCATATCTGGGTCTTGGCACAGTGCTAAAGAGGAAAACATGTAACTGTCACTCTAACAACAACAAAAAGCAAAATGAGTGGCACGAAAAGTATTAAACTCAGGGCACTGCTTGAATCCTAATATCCTTCTATCTTAAGCATACTGTGAAACCCAAGTTTGGCTTTGGCTAATTAATGATTATGGCAGCCAAACCCCAGATAAATGTGTTTGTGACCCTATAGGTCACTATATCTTGGTATCATTATTTACTTCTTTGTAATATAATATTCTTCTATCAGCTAAAAGAAAAAATTCCTTTGTCACGGATTATCATTCCCAAGTTGAATACAAATGTTGTCGTAGGTTGATTAAGCTTAGAGCTTGACTATAACCAACAAAGTACAAATGCAAACCATAGTTGTACCTGGCAAGTGATCATTACAAGAAACCCTGATAACAAGAACATTAAGGACACAGTAAGTCATGCAATTTCATATAATGTTCTAGGTCATGAAAACTGAACAAATATTTGTCACATTGAACATGGAAAAAATGTCACGAGCTGATGGCAAGTAGTGTTAATGAAAAGCAAGGTAGTTGAACAAATGAATTTCAACAAAAGGCATCTCTAAAGCTGGTACAAAAAAAGTGAGAGGAAAATACTGCCAATAATATAATGAGTTAAACAAAAACAAAGAGCACCACCCTCACACAATTTAAGAAAGCACCCAAAACGATAAGGAAATGGTCACCAAAAAAGTTGTGTATATTTCTTGTTCTAACTGAACCAAATCAATAAGTTGAAGAAGCATTTCAATCATCAGTTTAAATGCCAAAGAATACAAGTACACTCTGATTATAGAATGGAAAGCCCAGATTTCCTACAGTTATTATAAATAATGTTCTATGGTTGTAAATGATAAGGATTCTACCTTTTATCTTAGAAGACGGTGTCCGATGTGCATCCCTATCTTCCAATTGGAGAGCAAATGTGTTGGTAAAATTTGAGGCATCAAATTCTTTTTCTGGTATTTTTGATTCTCCTGAGCTTGTAGAATCGGAATCTGTTTCCTCAACATGCTTGTTTGGGGTCAAAGAATCTGAAGAGGAGCGTTTGAGGGTATCAACAACAAATTCTGAGCCAAAACAAGAGAAAAGAGATTAAGTCTGATGATAACCATGAAATAAAGTTAAGCGAAATCATGATTTATTTGGTGTACACAAGAATTTGAAGAACACTCATCACAGAAAAATTGAAAATTAACTCAACCAGCAAAATATATAATATAAATAAACTACAATTGATTTAGAAGCCATTCTTCTTATGCCTCAAAACAAAGCTTATCATCTGATCACTTATCTATTCCAATCCCAGCACCAAAGGCAAATATCAATAGAAGGCCTAATATTATTCCAGTCACTTATTTATTCTACTTGGCACTATCCAGTCCATGATCTTAATATTTTTTCAAAAAAAATAGATTTATAAAGACAAAACAAATGATTAAAAAGGTAGGCAATAAGGCATCCACTTAGATACAGCAAGAAAGAAAGAAAAAAGACAACAGATCTTACAACACACTGAATATTAGCTAAGGAGACTATTCCTTTAAGCATTACCCCATAAGAACCAGAAAAAATGTTATCCCGTAACATTCCCTCAATAGAATGATCCTTCAAAAGATCTGGAGCTCTGTTCCATACAACTGTAAACACAACACACGTCCGCAAGGGCTTTCCATCCTTCCTTTCTGAAACAAGAATGATTCCAAGAAAAACATTGCACTCTGAATGCAATAAACATTCTAGAGGCACTTCTCCATTTCAGGAAGTTCTAGGGCAAGCATCTTCCAGATTCCAAAAGGCATCGCAAGAGTTTGCCTGACATTAAAATTTCCATGGCTAATTTCTAAGTCATTTAACCAACTACATCCTCATCCTACCATATATCTAGGACAATATCCTCCTTGATGCCTGCTTATAAATAAAGTAATCAAGCAATTATGTTGCAAAGTCATACAATCAGGAATTCATGCTTTCTATTTATATATCCTCATCCAAACCACACACACAAACAAGTACGTGTATATATCCATGTGAACAGTGAAATAAGAAGCGAACCTGAAGTATGAAAACTAAACTGCTCTTGCGCTGACCACAAAGTAGTAGCAAAAGGATTCTTTTCCCACGTCCAGAAAAATAAGGTTGTAAAAGCAAGGAAGAGCAGGGTAGCAGAAAAGTGTCTTCCCCTCGGTCTATAAAAATTTGCTCCTTTCATCTCTATATTACACAACAAAGGGCAGATTTTATTACATTACAAGCATTCCATGTGGTAGGTTAAAAATCAGTAACAGAGAAGAGGTTCGGGAAAAATCCACCTTGAGATACCCTCACACAGTAGATTCGTCCTTCAAGAGGCTTCAGCTGCAAGGCAAGAGAAGAAAAGAAATAATAATAATAATAATAATAATAATAATAGTTATGGTCACTCTTTCTCCTATGTTGTATGTTTCAAATAGGCTACTGACAGGTGCAAATAATACATCTATTTGTGTCCCTTATACATTATGCTTTTTAACATCTTTTAAGCTTATTTCAACATATCAAAAGTTATTTTATGGGTTTGACATGTTTAAGAGACTTTGTGGATTACTTGCTATAAAATAGGAAATTCTGCACTTTATATTTCGGACCTTTGTTGCTTGTTTCAGGTTTTAATTCCTAAAGAGGAGTTTCGGAATAGGAATTATAGCTATCAAGCTTGTTGGAAGTGTATCGTAGGCAGTCAGCCCTGACTCTGTTCACGCACCAACACTAAACTGGGCATATCTGGAGCATGCGATGTCGAAATCAAGTGATTAAAAAGCCCAAATTCATCTACACATTCAGGACTACAACTTTCATGAAGAGCCCAAAGTCAAGAAAAATCATCTGCAGTACGAAAATCCTGGTGCAAACTGGATGACAGGTTGTGTTTCCTACTCTGTCAAGGATAGGAGAGATTTTCTCTACAATATTTATCTCCTACTTTTTAGCTTGATTAACAATATTAGAGTTGGGACTCTTCCAGAATAAATGGAGAGATACACGAAAGCAAGGAGAGCCACCTTCTCTACCATTTTTTAGATCTAGCAGCAACTTACGCAAGCATGCGCAGCTGATTCACTTTCTCGGTTCAAAGGGGATAGCATCCATCTTCATTATTGGTTGTGAGAAGTACTGTTTCCATTGTAATTCTTACACTTTCAAGTACTTATTTATCTTTGTTCAGAATTTAAGCTTTGATTTCAGATTCATGTTTATGGAATTGGTTTGATATGGTAAATTGATTTGATTGTCTTATCTATCACATTAATTTATTTAGGATGAATAGGACGAGTAGATGTTCAAGCTTTTAAACATTGGCTAGGAATAAATTGTATAGATCTTGATCTTAAAGCTACCGTTGAGTGAAAAAAGGATAGTTTTTCAATACTTAATTTACTTAATGGTAAGGAATTAATTGGAAGTTTATTCTTATTAGTTTAACATGCCTCTAGATTTCCCTTAGCGTTAATGGAAGTCTAATTTATTTCCTTGATTTGAAAGGATATTAAATTAACTTTAATGATCAACCGATTTGTAAGAATAGAAGAATTGCCCCTTTAAACCGAGTTGTCAACGTCTTGATAAATCTTCGTTAAGATTTAGCACTTTTATTTATTTAATTCTTGTTGATTCAAACCACCTCTTTTTTTTAAGTAGGAAAATAAATCAACTTCTCGTGGTTCGACTTGATCTCTACCACCATACTCTAAAATTATAATTTCGGGGATAATAAAATCAAAATTAATATGTGGAGGTTTTGACAACCGTCAGCCACCTCAAGAGCAATGCCATCCCACGCAGTTTTTGGCTAATGACTTTCCATCCAGCTCTCATTATTAAAAAACAAGTTGAGCAAGTACATGTCATTATGCTCTAAGATTTTACCATATATTTTCATAGATCGCCCACCGAAAGACTAAAAACAAGTCATTTCCTATCACCCAAAATATTCAAACAAAAAAAATTAACATTTGAGTCCAAATAATTACACTTTGATTACCACGTTAATTCCCAAAAAAAGAAGTAATGAATCAAGGTACACAACTCCATTAAACAGGCATTGTTATCAAATTCCAACAAAAAAGAAAAACTGAAACTTTACGAGTCTATGCACTACAAAATGAACACCCCAGAATTCTAATCGTCAAAACAAGAAAGCCCAAAAACCTTCGACGGTAAAATGTACATTGCAGCAAGAAATCGAAGAGCGAGAGCAAATAAAAATGAAAAAACAAGAACGCACCTGATGATATAATGACACGCACACAGAGAGTACAGTATTAAAGCCTCCTTCTCCTCTCTTCACATCTCGCCCTTTCTCTTCTGCAATTGTATTCCTTCTTCCTATGAAAATGGCAAAACTTTTGGCACTCACAGATCTGCCAAACTGAAACTCAAATGCAGAGGGAGAAATGCCCACAAGCAGACAAAAGAGGAGAGAGATTGTGGTTTGTGGCCTAATTATGTTGTGTTAACGATTAGGGAGTTTTATGTCATTCTGCGAATCGCAGGGATCTCAGTGACTGTGTGCGCGTGTGTTTCTGGAATACATATTAATATGGAGGTGAGAAGGAGAGGAAAAGACATGAATGGATTGATATAGAAAATTACACCGACTCCGAGTTTTTTTCCCACGTTAACAAGTCGACAAAAAAGTATTCTTCAAACTAATGTAGTTATATACTAGCTGGATTGCCCGCACTTCGTTGCGGGCACCAAAAATAAACAAACACCATAGTTAATATATTTTGTTCTTTAAAAAATAAAATATCACATCTTGGACAATTGCTTCCAAACATTTTTAGCATAAAGTTGGGGGGAAATATATCATTCCCCTAACGCTTGGTTTTATATACATGGTTTCATAGAAATAGAGGACAAAATACATAACTGCTGGATCATACTAACATATTAAAGCATAACAATATCAACACAAAAACCTCATAATTGAAGATATGGAAATTGATAACTGATGCAAAAAGTTTTGAGCACAAAAGTGAGGAAACTATTGCATATTTTCCAGCAGCTTCATTAACTTTAACGTCACCTTGAGTCTATTGTTTTCTGCAACAAAAGAAAAGACAATTACTTATGGGTTGAGATTTTCCACAAAACCAATATGATTATATTAGTAGGTTTATAATTAATTGCCAAAATTATTTGTTGTTTTATGCAAGATAAATAAGAATTGTAGGTTATCGCTTGGAAATTGAAACTGTACCTTTGTCAATTAATGGCAGCTAAATAAGCACTTTTATGGGCGGTCAATATAGGTTTTTAATTAAGCATCACAAAGTGATAAAAATTGAAAACAAACATACCTTTTTTTAGGTGAAAACCTTTGCTTTCTGCTTCTTTGATGGATTGTCCGCTGATTGATGTGCTTGTGCTTGGACATCATTTTCCAATGAGTTGCTTGATTGTTCATTACTGTGAAAGTATATTTGATTAAAAGGATAAGCTAAATGTGTGGAGAAAGAAAAATTAATTACAATTATTCATTTATTTAGAGCATAATGTACAAACCTTTGCTGCGAATCATCATCGTTGAAGTCAAGTCTTCTCTTAGTTCCAGCATTCAAAGTAACACCTTGCAACTGTTGTGTGTTAAGCGGATTAATCGTTAATGGTGAATCTGAGAAGCTGCTTTTCTGAGTAGCATCGGCGGGTGTTGAAGGGTCGGATGTGCTTGACAAAGCAGACACATGAATAAATTCATCGACATTTGACATCACGAGGCAATTTGCACATCACTTGGTTCAGTTTGAACATCATCGAAAACATTTGTTATGAGGATGTCACATCGATTTGTTGTTGATCGAAATGTTCCAAACCGCAATTGAAAAATATATATCTTGCTTAGCTTTGATGCCATGGGTGGTGCAATCTTTGATGGGTCATTGAAACCTCTATCATACACATAATGATGTGCTGATGATCCAAAAAAGTTTTCTGCAACTTTTCCAACCATGAGAAAGTTTGTAACATCTATTTCATCGGTGACAACACAATCAAGACGAAACCTACATAAGTTGCAAAGATGATGCTTGAAAGTTAATACACTAAGAAAATATTGGTTGTGCATAAACAATAGATACCGAATTATTAAATTTGATATCGAAAGGAAAGCTAACCATGGCACAGGTAAAGATGTTATTGCATCATGATCCATGCAAATTGGATTGTTAGCAGTGCCACCTAGTTTTTTTATTGCAATGAGGACAACTTGGATACCACCATCCATTAAAAAGATCGAAATCAGCAATCGATGCACGACATGTGAACCTGATATTCTATTATAAGAGGGGAAATAGTGTTAGCGTATTTTTCACATAAAAAGCAATGGTGATAAATTTGAAGGAATAAAAAAGATATAACAATAATATAATACCTTGTGCTCATATGGATTCATGCAAAGGATTTCTTTGATTGTTTTTCTATTTTCAATAATCTGGTCTTCCAATTTCAAAACAGCGTTCGAGGATGAAGGAAGTTGGTAAACTTCAACATGCAATTTCTCGAAGCTTTTAAAATAGAATTGATATGCAATTAGATTATGAAAAGTATAAATAAAACATTGAAATTATTAAAAACCAATTTTAAATTTAAAGAAAGAAACTTACTGATGATGATAAGGCAACACTTCAGGTATGTCAGGATTTATGTACCAAAGAGAAGCAGCTGTCCCATTTAGATTTGGTTGACCTAGTGGTTGAAGAAGTTGGTATTGAAATGGGGCAGTGAAATTAGAAAATATACCAAGAAGCAACAACGTATATAAAAATGTGGAGTTTTTGGCTGTGTAAGATATTGAAACCTCGATATTCTGTTACACGAAATCCTGCAAAAGCTATCATAATTGGTGATTTGAGCGTTTTAACAGTTGAATCATCAAAATCCCTTGCACGATCACCCCATAGAGTTATACGCATTTCATCACCCCTTTAATAAACATCAACAAAACATCATTATACAAAACAATATAGTAAAAAAAAAAATTGTTGAGTTTGCTAACAAACCTTATATTTTCAAGGATAAACTCTCTTTTATTTTCCAATGTTTGGCCCCGAACCAGTACTTGTTCAAGCGGTTGAATAGCTTTAAGCCTTCCTAGAACATCTGAATAATAGAATATATTCATCTTTATTCGAGATTTACGTGCGTAATAAACAATATAGCAAAGTTGTGTATAACTTAGACATAATGTAAAAGAAACTAATCAAACCTGTTAGAACTCTTGAACCTCTTCTTAGAGAGAGAACGTGGCCAAAGTCAATGAAGTTGAAGTAATATCTTGGCACTTCAGGTATGAGAGGATCAATAGTTTTAAATTTTACTGAAGTTTTAAGCTCAACAACAACATCATTATCAACAACTACATTTGTTGATCTATTTTCATAGGTGTAAAAACCTCTAATCTCATAATAAAGACCCTCAGCAACTGCATCAGCAAAATGAGGAACATCTCTTGCTTTTGATGATCCTTGGATAGCTCCACCCTTAAAACAACAATGATTATGTTATGCAAAAAAAATAAGTGCTAAATAACAATTAAAATCTAATTAGATGATAACATTTGCATCATGAAAGTATTTGATACAAAACTAAGAACAAAACAAATAATGTATCTTGGTTGATTGTTGGATATATGTTAAAACAAAATGTAAAGAATAAATGGGAAAGCATGATTTTCTTGTTTCAATATGCATGAACAAAAAAGTTGAATAAGAAAAAAAATGTACCTGATTATCCAAGAAAACACAATTAAAACTGCTGACTTGTTTTTCAAATCTTGAAATCCATACACGACAAACTCGTGCCCGCATCAATGGATAAAAGGTGTACTTCTTTATATCCTTAATTCGCACAGCCATGTTCCTGTTAAAAAAATTGGTACATCAATAATAAGAAAAGAGGATCGAAAAATAACATCCATAAGAAAGAAAGGGAAAATTAAAAAAAGCAATAGATAACAACACACAAAAGAGCATGAACATGGATGAAATATGGAAAGGAACAATGACTAAGACATGTCATAATCAAACATAGCTTCAAAATGTAAAAAAAAAATAAGATTTGATGTCAAACCTTGAAAAGGGTGATTAAACTGAATGCACCATATAAGATATTTTCTTTAGTATTCCAATGCTATAATATTAGCTTTTTATGACCGAGCTAATAATGTCTTTGTAGACAATGTTCTTTGCATAATCAAGAGGGTTGCCTTTATCATCAAGTGTAATTATTTTAAGCCCTTTTTTCGATGTCACCCTTGAGAGAGCAACATAAAGCTGGCCATGAGTAAAAACTTGCTCTTGAAGAAATACTCCGACAACCTTCAAAGATTGTCCTTGACTTTTATTTATTGTCATGGCATAGCATGGACGAATTGGAAACTGTCTTCTTCTTATTGTGTATGCACATCTTTCATCATTTACCGGGAATGTAATTCTTGGGATGAATACATGGCTACCAACACTGGAACCTGTTATTATCCGAGCTTCAATGACTTTGTCGGCTAGTTGCGTCACCAAAAGCCTTGTTCCATTGCATAAACCTGCTGATGGGTTTAAATTCCGCAATAACATGATTGGTGTTCCTACTTGCAAAGAAAGCTTGTGTGAAGGGACTCCATTGAATTCAAGTTGATTTAGAAATTCAACTGGATATAACAAATCAGCATTTTCTGCATCAGTTGATGATGTGCTAACACTGTCGCAGCTTAAATAAACATGCTTGTTTTCTGGCAACATGTCAAAGAT
Organism: Salix koriyanagi; assembly: GCA_029228605.1. Classification (NCBI taxonomy): domain Eukaryota; kingdom Viridiplantae; phylum Streptophyta; class Magnoliopsida; order Malpighiales; family Salicaceae; genus Salix; species Salix koriyanagi. Next base: position 10,111,788 of record CM055333.1, on the reverse strand, counting down.
GAAATCATTGATCATGGAAACTGTAGAATTTTTAGGAGTGACAATTGCTCTCTCTTGAAAATAGACAGAATCCAGACAATGATTGTTGATACAGGGATAAACTGAAGAAACCATAGATGCAATAGGGTTAGAATCTGCATCTAAAAGCAAATCTGGCGGTATCTTGATTAGAGATGTATCATAATCATCTTCAAATGGGATGTCAGATATTTCTCCATTGCCGATCATAAGGATCCATTCAGCAAATAATTGCAATTCAATCCTCTCAACAACAGAAAGTCCATTTGATGAAAGGCGCATGTTCTCATTTAGTGTGAAAATTTTAAATTCATGCCATAGTGGTGAGCTACTTAAAGAAGCGTGGATAATATCTTCCCGTGTTCCTCCTGTAACAACTGGCAAGATTTGCCTAAAATCTCCGCCAAGCAATATTGTCTTGCCACCAAATGGTTGATCATGAGCAAGGATATCCCGTAATGAACGATCTAATGCTTCAAAGCAACATCGATGATTCATTGGAGCCTCATCCCAAATAATGAGAGATGTCATCTCTAAGAGATGTGAAAGGTTTGTGTTCTTTTTTATCTCGCATGATGATGTTTCAGAAACCATTAGCGGTATTTTAAAGCGCGAGTGCGCTGTACGGCCTCCTGGCAACAATAACGATGCTATCCCAGATGATGCAACTGCAAGCACAATCAAACCTTCAGATCGAATCTTGCTTATTATTGTATGCCATAAAAAAGTTTTTCCTGTCCCTCCATGCCCATGAACAAATATCAAAGCCTGTTTTTTTTGCATGACAGTTGCAAGAACATATTCATAGACATTTCTTTGGCACTCGTTAAGCATTGGGAAAGCTGTGGAATGCTGAGATTTAAGATCAACTATATCATAGTTTAGCTCCTCCCTTAGCAACTTATTTCTGATTTCTGCTAGCAACCTTGCATTAGGCATTGGAAGCTTGTACTTTTCAAGAGAAGTCGACGCAACGTTGAAAAGCAATTCAAGTTCATAAAGCACATAGTTTCTCAACTCATCATCAGACATCAACAGATTTGGCATGTTCAAAGTTGATCTAAAACGGTGTATAATATCATCATACATGGATCTCCAAAATTGATGGAATAATTCATTTGGGTCACTAACTTCACAAAAGAGAACCAGACTAACAAACAACTGTCTAATTTGTGGAGATGTTGCAGTTAAAATGGCTTCGCCCAAAGCATCTGCCCATTCTTTATCATCTCCTAAAAGCCCTAAGCTTTTGCAAGCAAGTTGGAATGTTGGATACAAAACCCCTGCAACTTTTCTGAGATCGTCAAAACTTTGAGCCCCTTTAACATGAGTTAAAAGTAACCGTAGAAAATATAGTTCTCCTGCTGCCGGATGAATATATGTTAGGCGACCAAGGCTAAAACTTCTTGTTCTTTTAGACCATTGTTTCTGCCTGGAATCCCAAACAAATTTATTTGGAAAATCCATATAATACATGTCTCGTGCAGCTGAATCATTTTTATTGCATTCAAACCATTCTGTAAGCATTGTTCTTTGAAGTCCGGGTCTTTTCATTACATTTAGCAGCGATTCATTTCCTGAGTAGACAATGTTATGCTCTAATGGCAAATGAACCTGTAAACGCTCAACTGGAGGATGTCTTGAATGGATAGGAAATTGAAAAAGACGCCAAACAGCTTCATATGGACATATAAACCGACAATTAAGATAAGCTTTAATTTCATCATCATTCTCTTTTTGCACAGCCATTCGACACCTATCTGATCCTTTGCTAACATATTTGAAAAGATACTTTATGAGCATGGACTGACAACATATTTCAACATTGATGTGTGCACGGTATCTCAATAACAATTCTCTGTTATACGGAACAACATAGTTGTTGTGTAGCTGTATCCCATTTTTAACCACAAAATTATCAAGCTGTTGGCGACGCTTGTAGTAGACAAAGCCATTGTCATCAAAAACTGTTGCTGTCCTAAATGGCTTTGGAAAAGATTTAGAGCACTTTCCCTTTTTCATGCATTTAGATTTTTGGTTTGGCAAACCACATGGCCCATGGATCATAAATTTCGATACAATATCATAACAAATGGGATCAGTGTTTTTATCAGGAATTTCAGCTGAAACAATTGAATCAACATCGTTTGCACTTCGACATTTAAATTCTGCATCTAACCATAGGAGAAGATGGGTGTGTGGAAGCCCTCTCTTTTGAAACTCAACTGCACAAACATCTTTTTTTTAAATGATAAAACATTAGAAAATTATAGAAAATAGTATAGAATTTATAATCAACTAAACATCAAATAGAAAAAGAAAGGCATAAGCACCTGCAATTGTCCTGCCAAATGGTTCGCCTGATTTTATATAAGCAATCATATCCATTACCTTTGCTCGAAAGATTCTTGTAACAATATCAGGCTTATCTTCTTGTTTGTAAGGTCTATATTTTCTGATATCTCTTTGAATCTCGGGCCAACATGTATTGCATGTAAATGTAATAAATAGATCGGGGTTTCCGTAAGCTCTACAAATAGCCATTGCATCTTGATAATTATTTATCATATAACGTGGGCTCCCAGTTAAGGAAGATGGGACAATAATTTTCCCAGTAGCATTACCTTCAACATCTCCTCTAAGTATTGCCTCATGTATCCCTTTATAGATTTCTGACCTTAAATCACTTTGATTAGCTCTTATATAATCAAGTCGATCTTCTTCTACATTGACAAAAGCATCAACCAAAAATTGTTGGTAGAGACGGCCACCTTTGATGATGGTGTTTTCAAAATTTGCCCTCTCATGAATAAGATAGGCATAATACGCTCTCATAGGGACCCGTGAACGTTTTCTTTGCGGCTGATGATCTTGATCAGCCATGATTATGTTGCATCGATACCCATCATCGCCATAAGGAAAAAGCAATGGATATTGCAATGCCATAAATTTTGGGTGCAGTTTAGAAATTCTTTGAAGAGTCCCAGAACATTGCTCGATGATAATATCACGTTCAGAATGAAAATTACCAATATCCCTAACAATTAAACCACCAATATCATCCGATGATGGATCATCATATTGTCGCGAGTCATCATCTCTTTTACCAATCAACCGTAATTTATAATTGGACTGGTTATCATAAGAGAGCCTTTGCTTAGCATTTCTAAAAAGTTTAACCAGTTCATTAATATCATCTAACATCAGCATTAAATCACCAACAATAGATGCGTCCAAAGAAGATGAACCTCCATCTGATATGAATGCACTCATTCGCGAGCTAATCTCATCCGATGCATCATAGATATATAGTTGTGCAAATTTAGGTGTATCACCTTCTGCTGGCAAAAGAGAACCCATCAAATGATGACAATGTCCATTAATCTTAAAAACATATGGACCATGCCCTTCATTAACAGAGTGATCAAGTTTTGCTCCCATTGATGTGAAAGCAAACATAGAGTTGTATGCCCGTATATTATCTCTAAATTTCCTTGATGCAGATCCATTTGATGGATTAAGAAGATAGTTAAGAGGCTCTGGGGTTGAATGTGCACGTGGTAATGAAACTTTACCATCGAGGCAGCAAAGTGAAAAGGCCGGATTTCTTTTTGATGAACGTGCAAGGCGTTCTTCAACCCAAAAAAGAGCTTTACAGTGTCGACACATAAATTTCTTCTCACCAAAATCGATGTAAGAGAGAGAAGATCCTAAAAAAAGTAGCGCCAGTTAAAAAATAATATAAAAATGACAACTTGGCACGGATGAAAACGAAGAAAAACTGGAAAAAGAGACACAACATACTTTTTCTTTTTCGTTGATATTCAGCTTGACCAGATGACATAGCTGATGATGGTTGAAAATTAAGGTCATGATTGCTTGAATTGGGAAAAGCATGATCATTAGCGACGTAATTATCGCTACAATCAAGGGAGTAAGATGTTGACGCCCTTGCAATTGAAGAATGACATGAAGTTTGGGGATCATTTGATTGTGGTTGATAGCAACCAAGCTCTAGCTCATGATAGTTTTGCATTTCAACGATTTCATAATCGTTAATTAGGATTGAATCAGATATATAAAAAGCTTCATTGACGTTATCAGACGAATACAAATTAGTGTCATTGTGTTGCTCTGGTTGCAATCTTTGCAGACGACTTGTCATTACACCACTTGTTTATAGGTTGGAAAAATCCAACCTAGCAATCTATAAATTCTATTAAAAAAAAAAGCAAAGTAAACATATATAATTGATTAAAGGTAAATAAAAAATAAGCTAGCATATCATGCTAACTACATGAAAGGAAAGGATATTGTTCTATACAGAGATGATCGATCATTATTTTAACGGGAAAAAATAACATGCTCACTACATCAAAGTGTTTCATAACAAAAGAAGCTTAACACGCAAAATTTTCGTTGCGGTACTATATATCAAAACACTTGTTGGATTCATTGATATTGCAACAAAACTAAAGAAAATATTGACAAATTCACACCTACAACTTGTCTATATGCAGGAAAATGAATCTAAGAAACTTGTCTAGGTTCTTGCGATACATGGAGAAAATTTCTAAAAAAGTAATACTTGACCATGTAACTTCTTAGGTTATAACTTGAATTTTAATTTAACTATAATTTGCAGTTGTATGATAGTAAATGCTAAATCGCATCAACTATAACTTTTTTTTTCTATTTTCATCAGTTTATTTAAGTTATTTGTAATTGCAAACTCAACAACTTATAAGGGTATGGTATAATCTATAACTTCATGATATTAAGCACACATATTAAGTTTCAGTAATAAAGCACTGTTATTGATTTGCTGGTTCCATGGATAATCAAAGAGTAAAATTGTTTGCCGAAGTAAACAAAACAAAGGACTTTAGTCAAAACATCAATCCTTTAATGTCACAACTATTAACAACAATAAATATTTACAGCACAAAACAATTGAGCAAAGGTCATGCATCATAAAAAATAGGAAAACTTTTTAGTATAACAAAAAACAAACGTATAAAAATATAATGACGAATGACAAAATTTTGAAAAACACGTATGATTATCATGAACCAATGAGAAAGAAACAAATAAAATAGAGAAAAACACAATCATCGTTAATAATTTTATAGTTTGATACCTATCTAAAGAGAGAAATTGTTTGTCGAAGGCAAACAAAATATAGCAGCTACTCAAAACAGTAATCCTCTAATCACATAACTATTTACAGCAGAAAAACATTGATCAAAGCATCATAAGAAGCTGTAAAAATTCGTTCTGAGTAGAGAGGGTAAAAACCTAAAAATATAATTAAAAACAAAAAAAAATCATAAAAAACAATCATGCTAATCATGAACCAATGGCAAAAAAGGCAAGCAAATAAAGAGAAAACAAACTTCCATAAGCATTAACCATAAACATTAATTTTTCATCAAGGTGTCATAGCTAATTAAAGGGAGAAAGTGTTTGCCGAAGGCAAACAAAAAACAACACCGGATCAAAACATCAATCCCATAACAACCTAGAGAACAAAAATCATTTTCCAGCACATGTTCTTCTAAGTTAGAGCAACACATTAAGTTTAATCATACATCAAGTCTTAGCAGTCAATAACTGCAATTGATTTTTGAATTTCATAGCGAATAAAAAACCAAAACACCAATTGTCTAATCCAATAATTATTTACAGCACAAAACGATTGATTAAAGGCCATGCATCGCAAGAACCTGTAAAAAGTTGTAGTATAAAGAAAAAAACATTAAAAATATAACTACAAATGAAAAGAATCCAAAAAAACAGCCATAGTTGTCATGGACAAATGGAAAAAAGAAAGTAATTGAAAAGAATCATTCCTTAACTTGCTCCTAAATTTATTCATTACAAAATAACGCAAGTTTTTCCAACAAAACATAACGCAATAACAACTTGATTCACCGAGTAGCAACAACAACATTGCTAAGTCAAGCGACAAAAAAAACAGAATGGCCATCATCAAAAATTTCCACCCAATCAACTAAAAAAAAATCAGCATGATTTATACATAAAAAAAATACAGCGTTAAAATATAAACACACATACCTCACAAAAACAGAAGCAAGGAGATCCAAAAACAGCAGCAACCACAACTCGCAGCCCCTAAAAAGCTCAACAAACTGAAGATCAAGACAAAAGAACACCAATTTTGTAATCCTATAACTATTTATAGCACAAAACGATTGATTAGAAGTCATGCATCGCAAATCCTGCCAAAATTTGTAGTATAAAGAAAAAAATCTTAAAAATATAATGACAAACGAATAGATTCCAAAAGAACAGCCATGGTTTTCATGAACAAATTGAAAAGAAAGCAATGCAATATAGTGGAAAAACAAATTTCCATAGTATCAAGCATATAGATTAATTCTTTAGCAAGCAATCATTGTCATTAATTTATTAATTTGATAGCTAATCATAGAGAAAAATTATCAACCGAACACAAAAATATCGACAAATGGGGGAAAGACATCAAAAATGGCCATGTTTTTTTTTAATTTCATAATACAATTGTTCTCCAAAGGCAATCAAAATACATAAGCAAATAAGAACATCAATGTTCTTGTTGCAGAACCATCAACAACACAAAATTTCATCAATTAATTGTAAGAACCATTTTCCAGCACATGATCTTCTAAGGTATAGCAACACATTCAGTTTAAGGATACAGTAAGTTCTAGCATCCACAACAAAAAAAATTATCAATTAATTGTCACTATCCATTCTAAAGCACATGATCTTCTAAGGCACAGCAACACATTCAGTTTAAGCATACAGTATGTTCTACCAGCCAATAACTGCAATTGACTTTTGAATTCCATAATGAATGAAAGATTAAAACCGACACACCAATTATCTAATCCCATAAGTATCTACAGCACAAAACAATTGATTAAAGGCCATGCATCGCAAGGAGCAGTCAAAATTTGTAGTATAAAGGAAAAACCCTAAAAAATACAATGAGAAACGAATAAAATCCAAAAAAAACAGCCATGGTTATCGTGAACCAATGGAAAAGAAAGCAAGGAAATAGAGTGAAAAAACAAATTTCCACAATATCAAGCATATAGATTAATTATGAGCGAGCAATAGTCGCTAGATTATTAGCCGAACACAAAAAATATCGACAAATGGGAAAAAAAACATCAAAAAACAGCCATGGTTTTCTCTATAGTTTAAGCATACATCAAATCAATCATAACCTGAGTCTATTACCTTTTTTTTATTTCATCAATAGATTGTTTTCACTTGATTTTTTTCATCAATAAATAGTTTTGATTTAGATACTTTTTATTGCTCTGGGGGAGCGCACTTGCAAGAGAATAAGGGTTTTGATCCCATGAAATCACTGGAAAATAATATAACAATAACGATGTGAAGCACAAATTTTTTTTTTATAGAAAAAACAGCAATGCTCAAAAAAAGTTCACATGCCAACCATGCGCAATCGGGGGAAAAAAAATCTAAAACTACATACAAATCAAAATACACTAAATTTTTAACAACACCAACCAATCGCAACACGGAATAATCAATCCAAGAAACATGAAATCGATTTCAATGCTAGGTCTATCAAACATCATAAATACTAAAATCATGGATCTGAAGTTTGAATAATAGAAAAATCACTATATAAAACAACCAAAACTAAATTATTCCTTAACGTGCTTCTAAACTTATTCAACACAACATAACGCAACAACAACTCGATTTACCGAGTAGCTACAACAACATTGCCAAGTCAAGCCAGAAAAGAAACACAATGACCATCATCTATAAATTCCACCCAATCAACGCAAAAATAAAATAAAATAAAAATCAGCATGATTAAAACATAAAAAAATATAGCTTTGAAACCTATGATGGACATAAATAATTTTCCACTTGAAACACACATACCTCACAAAAACAGAAGCAAAGAGATCCAAAATCAGCAGCAACCACAACCCGCAACCCCTAAAAAGCACAACAATCTGAAGATGAACACAAAATGGAAAAACAATTGAACAAAACAACATAACATTCAAAAAATGCAATAGAAAAATGATATCTATCATATTTTGAAAAGATTTACAGACAAGGAAAAAGAAAAAAACAGCAATCTATCTCAACGGACAAAAAATAAACTTTTTGAAAAGATATACTGACAAGGAAATGAACTCAACAAACAAAGGTAAACACAAAATAACACCAAGCCAAAAAAAACCACACGACGAGAAGCATACTTTTAAAAACAAAAAACAACAAAGAAAAAACACAAAAACAGCAATATATCTCTGCAAATATAGGGAAAAATAACATGATTGGCTGTAAATTACCTTTCAAGAATAAATGAACAACGGCAGCAGAAAATCAACCAGTTTAGCACTCCTCCATAACAACTCTCTTTTGGCTAACAGAAAATGTATTTTTTTCATGATCCATGTGGCTTATATTGACTGCCTAAGCAGCACAAAGTAGCTCACACACGTAAATAACATAAGCCACAGTGACAGCACATTGCCAAAAGACATATAAAATAATTCTTTATTACAAACAGGAAGCTGAAATTAATGGCAACCACACAGCAGGTAATGTCTGCATTTAATGCACATTCCTAATCACTGACAAATCTACACACACATTCACGGTATAAAAATTAAAATAAAAAACAAACCTAAAAATGGACACCATCTTTCTCTGTATCCACCAAGAACTCGCAACTTCTCCTCTGCCACCATCATCCTCAACAGATAACACGGGGAAAAAACCAACATCATGTCAGCTACCATAACCCTCAGCCACCATAATCCCAGGCAACACGGGAAAAAAAACCAAATAAGCCGAGAGAAAAGAAAAAAATAAAAAGAGTTGTAACTTACCTTCTGAAACACCTCTGACGCCATTGAGAAGAAGAAAAAAAGACAAAAAAACTCCTCAGCCACCATCATCCTCAACAGACAACACGGGGAAAAAAACAACATCATCCCACAATCAACCTCAGCCACCATCACCTCAGCCACCATAAACCTCAGCCACCATCACCTCCTCGGTGAGTTGTAAGCAATTCTTTTGAAAACCTCGTACTTCCTAGACATGCGCCAGCTCGGTGAATCAGCCTGCATACACGGGAAATTAAGCTGATGATAATACTTCAAAAATTGATTTCCATTACTGTCAGTTTCATGAAAACTCAAAGCTACATCACCTCATCCACCGCCGCTGGCACTACTGTCAAAGATGCAAGCTTATATGGCCTGGCACAATCAACTGCACGTGAAGGTGTGCCATCGGCTCGCAAAGTATGCTGGGGATTTGGTTGCAGTGGGATTTCAAGCAGGCCTTGCGAGATTGGGTCCTGGCCTTCAAGCCTTTCCCCTTCTTCAACCTTTCCCCTTCTTTGTGCTTAGAAATTCCAGCCTTTCCCCTTCTTTTGCAGACGGGTCATTCCACCTCCAGCTCTGCTGACGGCCCAGAGAGAAAGAAATAACGACGGCGCGAGAAGATAGAGAGAGCCTTCTTCAACCTTTCCCCTTCTTTGTGCTTAGAAATTCCAGCCTTTCCCCTTCTTTTGCAGACGGGTCTTCCACCTCCTGCTCTGCTGACGGCCAGAGAGAAAGACATAACGACGGCGCGAGAAAATAGAGAGAGACCAGACGAAAAACCTAAGAAAGGGGGGAAAAACCTAAGTAAAAATAAACTTAACCGGACCGCAAGCTAAACCGGAAAACAAACCGGACTGGACCTACCTGAAACTACAAATTAAACCGGACCGGAACAATGAACCGGACAACCAGACCGGAATAAACGAACCGGACCGGGGCACTATTGCCGTCCACAGTAGAAATACTCACAAGTCACAGTAATTTTCTGAGCTCTTTTAGAGTATTTTATAATATATATATATATATATATATATAACTAAAGAAAGCATGCATGGATTATAGTGTGTAAAATATAGTTGTAAAATATATGCGCAGCAAATCGACCATGCAAAACAAGTTTCTACATGGACTATATGCCCCCACTAGCCGTTGTAAAATATAGTTTTCACATGTATTTTTATATTTGATTAAAAGTAAATGTGTCATAAATATTACACTTTTAAATAGTTTGTTTTATTTAGGGGGTGAGGGGAGAGAATTTAATCATCCGGCAATTAAATTTTAATGAGGTGGTACAAATTCTAAATCGATATAAATTATTTAATCTAGATTAGTTCAGACATTATTTCTATGTAATAAGTTTCTGTCGATCTGTAATGAACTTTTTATTTCACAATTATATTCATTTAATTATCATAGTCACATCAAAGAAACTCTTGTCCACGACACATTTGATTCAATCTCAAACACACGTCCATCTCTAGCTTATGCCCTTTCAGATTCTTGAAATTCAATTTATTACAATCAAACACTTAGACTATTCTAACTCGTTTTATATGATACCCACTTAGCTTTTATATATATATATAATCCTTAAAATATTTAGTCAAATATTAATCATCTCAAAATTGACGTTTCATAATATTTATTTCAATTTATATTAAAATTCAATATTTTTAGGCTCAAATATATAAAAATTATTCGTGTAATCATTACCTGTAGTTATCGTTTACTGTTCTATTGCCGTGTCTACTATTTTTAGGATTGAAAGATTCTACGATGCTGATAAAAACGCAGTGCGTTAACTTGCATTTTTAACAAGAAGAGGATATATGTAAGATTGCATTGAAACTAGATTTGTTCAACAGCAAGTTCGTTCCACGTGTCAGTAATTCCAGGCAAACACCGACGCAAGCAGTCCTTTTGAACTTTAGAGTGTGTTTGATATTGTTTTTGCTTTTGTGATTGAAGTTTTAAGAAAATAGTTTCATGAAAAACACTTTAGCTGCGATTCAAAATAATTTTTAAAGTGTTTGGTTAAAACTGTGATTGAATTTGAGGTTAATGAAAAACAGTTTTAAGTGTTTGGTTATCAAACTTTTTATATTGCTTTCAACTGTAAAATACTTTTTAAAGTGTGTGTGTATGTTGTTGTTTTTTTAATATTTAATAATTATAATAATAAAATATAATTAATAATTCAAGTAAATTAGATATTTATTTTTATTCTCCCATCAGACTACTTGTAATTTCATCACGAACTATAAATCAATACGTGAAAGCCTCTACGATCCCGAAATAACATATAGTAAAATATCATCTGAAACAAAATTAAAATTGCAAGGCAAAATTATATTGTGATCTCCTGCTAATATATTTATTTATATTTTAATTAATTTTTAGATTATGTTAATATTTAAAATATATCTTTTATATGAAAATACAATTAATAATAAACTAAAAAATAACCCGCCCGCCCCACCCCCTCCCCCAGCTCGCCCCCCATTCTCTCCTTAAGAAACGCACGGAAAGTAGTAATTTGTTGTTTTTCGTGAAACGCCGATTTAGCAGATTTTTGAGGTGAGACCACATGCTTTGTTCAACTTTTCTACATTACCAAACACCCAAACTCTCAAATTTGTTGTAGCCTCCGGTTGCACCACAAATCCCAAACACCCTCTTAGTTGCCTTCATATTGTAACTGGATATGTGTGTGACCTTCATCTCTCAATTTCGAGAGAGCAGTCATGTCTAAATTGGCAACACTTTCTTCTCTGTTCGGAATAGTTGGTATATTTTATTTTATTTTAAAAATTGGAATAATTTTTATCTTGCTTAGAATCTCAGTTCCAAAAATTTTGTCCAGAATGTTTTGGTTTTATTCTGTCTGTTTTGTTCCGACCAAATAGTATTTTATTTAGATAATAAGTAGTTTTACAATATCAATTATATCTTTTAATCTGACTGTTAGATTGAGATGAAATTTTAAGAGGAGTTTTCTAATATATTTATATATATTATAGTAAAATTCAGAGCAATCAGAGAATATATACGACTTTCCGAGATTAATGATGTCATTTCTGTAATATTATACAAACTCATAATTTTGTTCAAATAAATTATTTTATTGTGTTTTTTTAAATTATTTTCTTATCAATTTCATTATTCAACAACGAGTTTGAGTTTATTATGAATTGAAATTTATAATTTGATTAATTTAATATTATCATGGTCTTAACATCATGGCAATATTTTAACCAGACCAAAAACATCGTGGTTTCTACTTACGCCACGCCACTGCATTATCGGTCCCAAGAGATCCATGTGAAGACTTCTTCTGGATCTCCTCGTTAAAAAAACACTACTGCCAGAACGCAAGGCAGTAATAATTCAGGGGACCAAATTCAGAGTATTCTGGCTAGTGGGACCCGATAAAAATTTTCTTTTTAAATTTTATTTTTCATTTAGTTTTAAATATATTTAAAAAAAAATGATTTTTTTTTTGTATTTTAATTTTTTTTTATGTTTTTAAATTATTTTCAAATATTAATATCATAAGTAATTTTTTTAAAATAACATTTTAATCTAATTATAAATTAAAATCACTTTAAAAAATAATTTCGAATATATTAAACAGTAACTAACTAATGATTGTGTGGGACCCTGAGCCTTCTTTTGTCGGCAATGGATCTAAAATTCTAAACTATGTTCCCTTTTACTATGTCTCAAAACGCGCACGGAATGGATAAAACGACCTACTTGTAACGTCATTCGCAGCAATAATAAGAACAATATTTTTTAAGAATATATAAAAAATATTAAGAGTACGAGATTTTTTTATATAATATTATATATGTTGGAAAAAATAATAAATTTAAACATGAATTTATAATAAAATATATAAATTTAATTATTTATTAGGCTTCAATGAAAATTGAATGATATTGTTTGCAAAAAAAACTAATGTAAGTAATAAAAAATTTCATATAAAACAAAAAAAAATAAAGATAACATTAAGTCAAAAAAAAGTTTTCAAATCATTAATCCAGTATATTATATTTTAAACACTATACATAGAGAAGCCGCAAAACTTAATTCTTAACAAATATAATATCAAATAATAAATTATTTTAATTATTATTCTCATTATTATTATTATGATTATTGAACTGTTATAATCATTATAGTTATCACTATTATCACTATTATAAATAATTAATATTCTAATTATTATTGGTATAATTATTGTTGAGATCATCATTATTGTAAACAATTAATATTCTAATTATTATTGGTATAATTATTGTTGAGATCATCATTATTGTTCTTATTGTTGTCATCATTACACAATAACTATTATGCTTACTAACATCGTTATTGTTATTAATATCAATAAAATTGTCATCAATATTAATATCATTATTATATTTTTTATTATTGATATTCTTAATATTGTTTTTTGAGTTATTGTTATTATTATCATCACAACCATAATTATTAACCAAAATAGTCATTATTAGCATAAAAGGATCATTTCATTTGAAAAAATACCAATTTTAAAATGAACTTCAACGCAAATTATAATTTAAGGACTAAATGAATAAAAATAAAATCTTATAAAAAAAGAAAATAAAAATAAAATCTAAGAGTATAGACACATAGATATGAACAAAAAATAGAGATTGTTTCAGAAGAATTGAAAAAATTAAAGGAATTAAAATCAAATGAAAAAAAAATAAGAGTCAAAATGGAAAAAAAATCAAAACTTCTAAGGAAGAAATTTGGTGGAAAAAAAAAATCAAAAGACCAATAACTGAAATGCATAAATCATACACACAAAAAGAGCTTATGTGTATTTTCAATTTTGGGGGAGAGAAAGACAAAAAAACAATCGACTATCAACAAGTTTCTAACAACAATAAGTCGACACACACACATCACTATGGTAAAGAAGCTATGGTGGTGTATCCAACGAGATGGCGGTTGAGCATTTTTAACCACCATTATTATCATCATGATTATAACTATTAGTATGATTACTAACACAATTATTGCTATTAATATCATTAAAATTATCGTTTGTATTCTTATCATTATTAATATAATTTTATAATCATTTTTGTTATTATTGTTGTTCTTAATGTTATTTCATGAGTTATTGTTGTTATCAAATCATAATTATTAATATTATAAGCATTGCAACTATTACAATAAAATTCTATTGTGTGAATAATAAGAGCCATAATATTATCTCAAAGAATAAAAAAAAACTCTAAAAACTTTAAAAAAAGAGCAAGTAAAAACAACAAACCTAAATAAATATTATTAACATAAAAAATCATTTGATTTGAAAAACAAATAAAAATAATAAATAACCTTAAAAATATAATGAAAGGGAAAAAAAGAAATATCAATTTTAAAATGATCATCAACATAAATTAAAGTTTCAAGACTAAATTAAATAAAAATAACATCCCAAAAAAATAGAAAATGATAAAATTAAAAACTAAAACTAAGAGTATAGACACATAAACACAAACAAAAAATAGGTACTGCCCAAAAGGATAAAACAATCAAAGGAATCAAAACAAAACCAAAAATTCAAATGATAAGGGCCGAAATGTAAAGAAAAAAATTAAAAAAATAAGGGCCGAAATGAAAAATATCATATATGATCAATTTTAACTTAAAGACAAAATTGAAACAAAACAAAATTTCAAAAAAAAATCAAGACAAAAAAAGAATTCAAAAGACCAACGACTAAACTACAAAAACTATAAACAAAGAGGAATTATATGCATTTTCATTTGCAAGAGAGAGAAAATGAGAGGGAAAAGAACAATCGACCACCGACAAGTCTTCGACCACCATGCGTCAACATGAGCATCATCATGTTGAAGAGGCCATGACAGCGCATCCGGTGACTATCATATGATGTCGCACGTGTTATTTATAAGGCGCATACAAAAGAAAACTGACAACATGTTAAGAAGACTTGCTGACAATTTTTTTTTTTTAAATTTGAAAATATGAAACTACCTAAACACTCCTGGAACTAGTGATAATAATGGGAAAAAAAACACGTGAAAATATCAACATACCACCACCACCAACTCTTTGCTTTTGTTTTTTTCCGAGGGCACATTAATATTTGTATTGTTCATCAAACTTGAAAAACCACCAATATCCTCACTGAATTCTCATTTTTTTTTGTCTCGCCCAAAAGTAAAATAATTATTTCACTATTCATGAACAAATCAAAATATCTAAAATACTTTTGTCCAATTATCATTTTTTTTTTGTGATTCAAAACCATAATTATATTGTTCAGAAAAAACCAGAAAATAGACAAACAACCTTAAACAATTAGTTGATAACAATATGTGAAATGTAAAAGTAAAAAATATCCCAAAGCTAACATTAGCTTTTTAAGGACTGAAAAACACGATAGTAATTGAATTATTATAATCCATAAGAAATTATAGAAAGAGCTAAAGCAGCTCGTCCTTCTCCCCCTGTTCACTGCCCTGTTCACCGTGACTCATTGTCACTGTGGAGTGGCAATTTGTCACGGTGAATCGCGGGTGTATGTCTGTTTTTTTTTTCGCCGCACCTCTTTTTATATTTTTTATGGTGGAAATGGACAGATGAGAGGGATGGCCGAGCGGTTGCCGCGCACGCTGCCACCACGAGGCTCGCGGGTTCGAGACGCTCGGCCATCAATTGTGATTTCATTTTTTTTTCATTTCGTTTTTTTTCATTTCGTTTTTTTTCCATTTCGTTTTTTTTTACAAAAAATAACTGTTTTTTTTTTTAAAAAAAAGGTTTTTTTGAAAATGAATTTTTTTATTTATTTTTTTTATCGTTTTTTTTAAATAACTGTTTTTTTAAAAAAAAATTGAAAATGAATTTTTTTTAAAAGGTTTCTTTTTAAAAAAAATTTTTTTTTTCTTAATAACTGGTTGTTGTTGTTTTTTATTACAAATCTGATTTGTTTTTTTTTTAAAAAAAATTTAAATGTTTTTTTCTGTTTTTGTTTTTATTTTTTGATTTTTTTCTTATTTTTTTTAAATCGTTTTTGTTTTTTTAAAAACTGTTTTTTTTAAAAAAAATTGAAAATTAATTTTTTTTTATTTTAAAAAAAAACAAAGGTTTCTTTTTTTAAAAAATGTTTTTTCTTAATAACTGGTTGTTGTTGTTTTTTATTACAAATCTGATTTGCTTTTTCTTTAAAAAACTGTTTTTTTTAAATGTTTTTTTCTGGTTGTTGTTTTTATTTTTTTACAAAAAACAATTTTTTTTTAATAACTAAAGTGTCCAGAACAACTTACGTGCACCACGACTAATCTCCGGATCCACTTTTTTTTTATAATTATTTTTACACAAAGACTCTTTTTGTATTTTTATAGTGGAAATGACAGATCAAAAGCTTTGGCCGAGCGGTTGTCCGCTGGCCGCTAACACTAGCGCGTGCGAGTTCAAACCGCTCGGACACCAAAATATGTTTTTTTTTAGAACTGAGAAAGAAAAAAAATTTGTAAGAAAAAAATTGTTTATTTTTTTATTTATTTTTTTAATAACTGGTTTTTTGTTGTGTTTTTTTACAAATCTGATTTGTTTTTTTTTAAGAACTGTTTTTTTTAATGTTTTTTTTGTTAAAAAATGACAAATTTACCTACATTATCTACAATTAAAAAAATATTCGAGTCACTTCCCGTTTCGATTACACTTGTATTTTTTAGACGACGGATAAGTAATTATAGCACGCAAAAAACTTGAGGTTTATTTCTAAAAACAAATTACAATATTTTTTATTTTTTAATGTGTCGGATCTAATATTACAAGAGGAAAAAAGGCAACTCATAATTTTTTTTTACAAATTTACCTTAATTATCTACAATTAAAAAATCTCCCGACCCATTTCCCATTTCGATTACACTATAAAGTATGTAAGACTGAGTATATGTTTTAATATTTATTGAATATTATCGCCTAAAAATATATATTGAGAGAAAAAAATGACCTATGATTTCTTGCAAAAAAATAATTAATATTGGTATTCTTGAATACATTTAATATAATGATATGATTAATAAATCTTATAAATATAACTTTGGCTCAATCATTTTTTAGTTCAAAAAAACCATTTTTAATAGATTTTATCAATTATAATTTTATCAATTAAATATTAAAATAAAAAAATAAAATATTTATAAAATCAATCAATTTTCTACATATATAAAAAAGCCCAGCGGAGCGGGCAAATTCGCTCGTTGTATCTAGAATTACAATGAATTATCTATAAGTTTTTTTTTTTTTTAATTTGTATGTTATTCGAGGAATTAACAAATATACAAGACTGGGTGTATTTTATAAACAATTATCGGTTCAACTGTCTCGTATATTATATTGATTTAATTACGTGATTCAATATATAATAATTGTCAATTACGTGACTGTATCGTCATGGGACTCGTGGTATCAATTTATTAATTAATTAGTGTATTTTAGAAATCTTACATGGAGAATTTTGCTTATATATCCTCTCATGTTATTTATTAATTTAGTCTGAATTCACAAGAACATGCTAGAAAAAGTTTATAAATTTGAGAATAAAAAAAAACAATAATTTCTTGTTACGGGTGTTTGGCAATGCATTTCAAAAATATTTTTGAAAAAAATTGTAAATTTCTTATTTTTATTTTTATTTTTTTTACTTTAAATTAAAAAATTTAAGTGTTTTAAAATTATTTATATGTGGTGATGTCAAAAATAATTTTAAAAAATAAAAAAAATATTATTTTAATTAATTTCTGAATGAAAAATATTTTCAAAAACAATTTCAATTATACTCTCAAACAGACACAAAAACTGGTGGGGAAATCTCATAATCATTAAAATGAAAGAAAAAAACAATGATTTTTGTTTAATGTTATGAGTAGCAAGAGTTTTTTTTATTAATATAAATATTTGAAATAATTTATATATATTTCGATTAATTTTAAAATTAATAATTATATAAATTTTTAATAATTATTATATTAAAAAATATAGGTTCAAATCTGACATTATAGAAGGAAAAAACCTCTTGTTTAATGAGCGAAAGTTTTTTTTGTTTGAGACATGGCGCGTCCCGCGGTATCTTGATCTTCAGCAAAATAAATAAATATATATTTAAAAGAGAGAGAATGGGTGTTTCTTAGCTGTACGCGGTGACACCGACAATCATTTCATCCCCACTAATTACCGATAAGGTTTTTTATTATTATTAATTTAAAGGGATTTTTTTATTAGCTTTTGAAAATGAAGTGTTTGGGCAGTGGCAAGATTTGGTGCCAGTTTGACATTCCGGTTAAATTGTTGTTTTGTTGATTTTTATTTTTTTATTTTAAATAAATATGTTTTGATATTTTTAATTATTTTGATGTGCTGATGTCAAAAATAATTTAAAAAAAACAAAAAAAATTATTTTGATGTATTTCAGTATAAAAAACACTTTGAAAAACTACAGCAACCACTCTCCCAAACAGACCCATTGGATGCGTTATATTATACATTAAAAAGAATATTGTTTGAAAATGTGATAGAATTCTTTTTAATTTTTTTTAAAAACTATATATTAAAATTTTATTTGTTTTTCAAAATTTTATATCAATACATCAAAAGAATTCAGATACATATTTTTCTTAATAAAATTATTTTTTTTTTTCAAAAACAGTATAGAAATGTATTCCTAAACACTGTTAAGGTTATGGCAGAATGATTACTAGCTCATCTAATTAAATATCATTATTATCATGTTTATAAGATCTACTATAATTATAACGTAGCTCAAAGAGGATTTGGCTCTTTTAAAGTTAGTGCGAATCTTAATCATTTAAATTAATTAAATGATGGGATAAGTTTATTTTTCGTAGGAATGTTTCTCCAGATTCATATATAGTAAGTTATATTTAAAGGGAGTCTTTTTCAAATATAACATTAAAATTTATGTGATTAAATTAGCTTATTTAATTATTTTTAATGTAATTAAATTTATCAAAATTATCCCAGCCATCTTCTTATAATTTAAAAGGTCAGCATTTTCGTCTTTTAAATCATGTTAAAGATAACTTGAGAGGAGCCCAATTTTGCTCATCAAACTGTTAAATATTTTGTTCATGAAAAAGGCATATCTATATATATATATATATATATATATATATATATATATATATATATATATATATATATATATATATTGTTCATATATATATATTAGTTAAAATATGAAAGTCGTGGGCGTTTATACATAGACACAAATAACATTGGACTCAAAAAGTAAAATTATCAATTTACTCCTAGGGTCAAAAAGTTTAACCCTATAAATCAGGAGTATTTTGGATATTTTCATGGGACATATATTGTGACGCCCCCAGCTCCCTTGCCAGTTACCTAACTGGCGTGACCAGGTTCGCCACACTGTTAGGACTAATGTCCCCTATTTCCTCCATCATACACAACAAAATACATAGATAATTACATTATTGGAAACATACGGAATAATTTACAACATCCTTATAACCATTTTATAATTTACAAAATACTCAAAAATGCCTAGATATTTAATTTACAAATTTGGCTCAGTACTCTTCCACAAACTAAAGATATTCCTATTTTTTATCGGTGACACATGAGCCTCTTTTAGCGAGAACCGGTAGCATCCTCAAACAGCTTAACCTTACCCTTGCCTGAGATAAAAAAAATACAATAACAGAATGAGCCAAAGCTCAGTAAGTAGGGTGATGCACATGATATGCAATGCTATTGTGTTTCCCATATTTTCATCTATTTTTAATCCGGGTACCCTAGGTATATGCAAGTCCGTGCGAACTATCACTCGGTGATCATGTTATCACCTATCGCTCTATTACTTTCTCTCAGTGATCTCAATATCACTTACTGCTCGCAACGGCATTATCCCTCGTTGTAGCACACGGTTAGCGGAATTATCCCTCGCTTAACGATGTTAGTAAATAGAGCTCGCACTATGGATTTCTTGCTATTACCCATTCCACTCAATTCGGTTATCAAACCGTGTCAATTCAAGACTCAATGATTTCTCTCAAATTAATTTCCCCCAATGCACGTGATGCACGTGATGACATGTTTAATCACATTCAAACAAACTCGGGTACCAATTCTTATTTCTCAACCATACTCACAGTCCAACTCACACTCGGGATTCACCCATCGTTCACATACCAATCATGGTACTCATAGCGGGAACACAACCTCCGCTCATTTATATTGCTCATTAATTCCATTACTATTAAGATCTAATTATTTCCATTATTAAAAGAATAAATTTATTTATTTATTTATTATTATTTATTTATTTATTTATTTTGTCCAAGCTCATTTCTTTTAATCTTAGCCCATCTATTTTTTTTAAAACCAAGCTTTTTATTGTAGTCCAAGTCCATTTAATTTGTTCTAGGCCCATTAGCTTGATCCAAGTTTATTAACTTTATCTTAGTTCAAACTCATTTATTTTAATCCAAGCCCATATGTCCTAGGTTAAGTCCATGGGTTTATTTCATGCCCACATTCATCTAAATCTAAGCCCACTTAATTTTACATATTTATATATATATATTTTTTTTTTCCAACAATAGTATGCCTACATATCCCATACCCATTTGGCCGTAAGGAATTATGAAAATTACGAAATTTTAAGGAGAGATAGTAGACATATAGATAAACAACTTTCCTTCTTTGTATTTTTCCTAAAAATCACTCTAAGATCTCGAAATAACTCATACACAATTTCGGATGGAAAATATTTTTTTCCAGCAGGTATCTATTTGAGCAATCCACACTATATCAGTCATAACTCCATGTATATTTTTCTAAAAATCACGAAATGTAACAAGGATATAGTAGACATATATATACACAACTTTCATTCTTTGCATTTTTCCTAAAACTCACTCCAAGGTCCCTAAATAATTCATGCACCATTTCGGACAAAAAATATTTTTCCAACAGGTATCTATTTGAGCAACCCACACCATATCAGCCATAACTCCATGTATATTTTTCTACAAATCACGAAATTTAACAGGGGTGTAGTATACATATATATACACAACTTTCATGCTTTGCATTTTTCCTAAAACTCACTCCAAGACCCCGAAATAATTCACCCCAATTTCGGGTTTTCCATCCCTAAAAGAAATTCAGACCAAGCACACTTTTCATCATACATGTTTAACCATCCATCATCAAACATCAAGAGTAAAAATAATTACAAAACCATCATAATCACATTGACATTAATGAAACAACTCATAAAAATGGAAAGCATAAACAAACAAAAATGAAATGAAACCTACTTACCTTAGATTAAGTTTCCTAAAGTCTTTTAGCTTTTTTCCTTGCTTTTCCCTTCTTCTTCTTCCCTTTTCCCCTTCTCTTTCACTCTCTTTTTTTTTTTCTTTTAAATTTCGGGATGCATAAAAATAAATGCCTCCCTCTCCCCCATGTTTGCTTTACTTAAACATCTTTTCCATTTAATGCTTATGCCATGTGTCAATGAGTTATGGTGAAATGCAAAGTTAAATTAGGCTTAAATTTTTATGGATTTCAAGGCAATTTATTTAGTTAGTTTCTATGAATTTTATTATTATTATTATTTTTGGCTATCATCATTTTATATACTATAATTTATACTTATTACATATACAAAGGATTTACTAATTAATTCTCCTAAAATTATTTTTCCTAAATCTTTACGTACATTAATTAATCCCAGCAATCACGTACATAAACGCCAATTACGTACATACCATATATTCTAGAATATATTTTTACCGGGTTACAGATTATCACGTACGTACCCTATATACTATATACATACGTACAAATATAATTATCCCGATCAGTACACTTATACGGTTACAAATTTTACGCTAGTTACATATATGATATTTTCAAATTCTTTGGGTTTTTTCAATCCTTCTGGACAATGTTTATTTTTTACTCGTATTTATGCATTTATACTTTTAGTTTTAGTTTTTAATTTTTGTTATTTTATTTTTTATTGGGGTTTTACTTTTATTCGGTTTAGTTCTGAAATTTTAATTTATAGTGGTGATCATTTTAAAATTAATATTTCTCTTTGTTCTTTTTATTTGTTTTTCGGATCAAGTGATTTTATAATTTAATTGTTTGTACAATAATAATAATAATAATAATAATAATAATAATAATAATTTTAGTGATTATGTTTATATTATTTTTTGTAAAAATGTTTTGCTTTTTTTTTTTTATTCTTTGGGTCAATTTAATAATTTTAATTATCTGGGCAATAATATTAATAATAATTTTAATTGTTATAGTCACGATAATGACAATAACATAAGGATAAGTTTTCAATGATATTTTTTTTTGTAGATAGAAAATTAACTGTTTATTTTTGTTATTTAATTATTATAGGTGTTTTCATAATTTATACTTTGTTTTTTATATTTAATTTAAATTAAATTATAAAATAAACTAATCTTAATATATTGATTATTTTAAATTTTTATAAAAAATAAATAATTCGACTCAAACTCGAAATTTATTATGAGATGACACCAATATATATTGACAAGATGTTCCATAGCCTTAATTTGCCCATTTTTATCAATGGTTTCGCCGAACATGGAGGCAGACAGTGCCATTGTCATCGCTCTTTCGACAGGTAAAAAGGCATTATTTTGCGAGGTGGAAAAGTAAACTATGGCCATGATCGGTCTCGTTCAAAATAGCTACATATCTGATCAACTCTCTAATAAAAAAATTATTGTTATAATTATGATAATGACAATAACGTAGGGATGAATTTTTAATTATATTTTTTTTCTTTTTATAGATAAAAAATTAATAATTTAATTTTTTATTTGATCATTGCAAATGTTTTTACAATTTATATTTTTTTTGCTGTGTTTAATTAAATTGGATTATAAAATGAATTAATTCTAATATATTGAATTTAATAATTCAGATATCCAAATCTTCTTATTTTTTTAGTGATAATGATAATTTTATGTAGGTTGTTTAGTTGAAACCTACTTAACAAATAAATTTATATCCATTTAAAATTTATATATTTTATAAGAAACTTGCATTTCATAAGAATTCTGCATAGATTTATTATGTTGTCTAATTTTATATTATAACACAAAAAATCTCACACAATCAATATTTGTTGTGTTGAAAAAAATATGATTTTAACCACGACGAGATGCGAGTAAGTGACTAGTATATATATACTCCTTGTCTAATCATCAATGGCCCGAGGAACTCAAACTTTTTTTTAATGGGTGTATATGAGCAAGTAAAACCCTGGTTGTCCCAGATTTTTACAGGGAATATACACCCTGACTCGAACTCAAGGCTTTGTTGTACAAATTAAAAATTCTTTGCCATCCTAACTCTAATTCAAGACCTACTATACGGATCATAAATTCTCTGTTATCACACCACTTATTGAACAACAAGACTATGTATTGACAAGCTGTTCCAAAGTCTTAATTTGCCCATTTTTGTCAATGGTTTCGCCGAACATGGAAGCAGTCAGTGCCTTTGTCATCGCTCTCTCGATAGGTAACAAGGCATTATCTTGCGAGGTGGAAAAGTCAAATATGTCCACGATCGGTCTCGTTCAAAATAGCTACATATCTGATCAACTCTCTGATACAAATAATCTCAGGAAGTGATGTTTTTTTAATTAAAACTTTCTAGGGTTTCATACAAATGTATGCCAATTTAAGCAAACCTTCTTTAACTTGTAATAGCAGAAGTGAGGCTTGTTTCTATTGTGTTCTTGGCTACAATGAAGATCGAACACAGTGAAGTGTCGCCCCTGTTTAAATATTCAAGTTGTGTAAAATATATCATCAAATCAATATTTGTTATGCATGCAATAAAATTTCCGAAGTTTTCTTTCGAATTACAACTTATTATTAGAATTGTGTTTTGTCAGAGAAATTAAAAAAAATATATAAATAAATATATTTCCCAGATAATTTTAAAATTAGTTTTATATTTTCCATTTCTACTCTATCTTTTTTTTTCTTTCCAAGTTACTAAAACTAAACACTAGGTGCCTAATGGATGTGAAATGGTGGGTACAACCTATGTTATTAATCAAGATTTGAATATTAAAAAGCCTCATAGAATGTAAAGTTTACGATCCGATCTGAGAAAAGTGTTTTAATGTTAAAAAAAACCCTCAATTTATTCCTTGAATAGCAAGGTAGCATCTCGTTTGTCCAGCTTTCATTCATTAAAATTTAATGTGAGGTTGATGGGGAAAAAATAATTAAATATCACCCTACATACTCAAGATCTAGAGAGCGTTGAAAATCATGCAAACAATTAATCTTACATTGAGTAAATTCTAAGACTTGCAAACCATGAACAATTCTCCATCATGAAAAAACAAAAACAAATCTTTCAATTATAAAGCTGGATTAGCTTCGACTTGAAGCTTTAAACCATGATTGTAATTATATATTTATTTTATAGTGGAAAAAGGAGAAAAAGGGACAATCTAGGCAATTGTAAAGCTTTTTTTTGAGGTATTTCTTGTGGGTTCAGATTAAACGAATAAAATCCCGGTTATTTCAAGTTTTAATAAAACGAACACGTCTTGACTCAAAATCAAAACCTGCAAGAGAAATCTCAAGCTCTTTACTATTATACCACAACCCATAGAAACTCATTGTATTGATAATAATAACAAATGATAAATAATATTATTGTTAGTGGTTAGTGAATGAAATGCCAATCCAAATAAGTAGAGTGGAAGATCATGACTTTATCTGAAATTATGATGAAATTGTTTTTCTATTTAAAAATATATTAAATAAGGATTTGGCTTCACAATGAATTTGATCTCATATTTATATTTATAGTAATTATATGTCCTATGACCCGATTATAAATATATATTTAGTTTTGATAATTGTCGTGAGCCCCTTCACATATTACTAATACAACATAGAGTCTTAACTAGTTAAGTTAAATTTAAGAGTACAATAAAAATTGCTTTTTAAAATATATTTTTTGTTTAAAGATGATATATTAAAATAACATTTGTTTTTTATTTTTAATATCAATACATTAAAATAAAATAAAAGATAGCAATTTAAAACTACTACATATATATTTTAAAAAACATTTATAGATGGACACAATATCACACAAATATTAACTCTCTCATATTTGTTGATGGTAATCTGTAAATGATGAAATGTGATGACAATAGAGATAAAAAAAAGAAGAAGATGTAATTTACACAAGTTTAAGCACCAAAATGATCATTGCACTGCAAAATAAATTTGGTCCTCCTCTCCACTCTATTATAAGCAGAAGTCTTTTATCAAGGAAGTCTCTCTCAAGAGCTGCTGATTTCACGGCAATTCTTGTGGCTTTCACTCTCCGTGTCTTGTTCGACCGTCCCTTTTCCTCTCCCTCTCACATAGATTATAGGAGCTCTGTAGTAACAAAACAAAAGTGAACTGATCCTTCTTATTTAATCCATCTCTTCGTATTCTTCTCCCACTTCTATTTCTTCATCCTTGTATTTCCCTTCTCTTTTCAATTTGTAGCTTTGGATCAATCTCCCTCTCTCTCTCGCTGCCAACTTAGAAACATGAACAAATAAGCCTATAAAAGTTTGCATCTTTCACACCCTAGATCTGTTTCTCTTCGTTTTATCAATACAAGGTATGCCAGCATGTTATTTTTCAGTACTTGTAATCTTCAGCTCATTCATCATTGTATCTTGGATTTGTTTTACATCATCTGGGCCTCTTTACTTTTTGCAAAACATGCGAGACATGATTAAGGCTTAATGGATCTTATGTGATTTTGATGTGATCCCTTTATAATGTAGTAAATATTTGGTTTTTGCGAAAAGTTGTCATTATAAGGCTCAATTATATAGATCTGCATTGTTTTCGTGTTTTATTGTCACAACTTTATTAGTTTTGACTGTGATGTTGTGTTTTGTGGTTGTTTGTAATGGGATTTTTATGTCAATTCCCTAGCTTTTTTCGTGGCAGTAGTATTTTTGTTGTTGTTTAAGTTTGTCATTATGTATGCTAAAAGTTTGTAATTTTTTCTTGAAGGTTAGTTGATTTGATCCATTCTCGATCTAAGCATTAATATTTGTTTTGTGCTACCTGTGTTCGATGCCAGTTCAATTTCATAAGATAAAAAGATTTTATATTTCCAATCACGCTTACAACTTTGCGAATGTGGATATATTGCTGTTTTAACTTTTAAGGTTGGACTTACCCAATCTGGATGAATTTCTTGTCTAATTCGGGAGCTGTGCTACTTTATGTGTGTAAAATATATTATGAAATGCGATTCAAATTTTTTGATCGATGTGTCAAAATGTATGCTTTTTTGGCTGTATCGTTATGAGATCTGTCATGGTTTCAACTTTGATATGCAGGTGTTCAAAATTTTGAGAATTGATTGGCTGTAGTAGAACATGGCGTTAGGAAAATATAGCAGGGTAGACAATAGAAGGCAAAATTCGAGTTACTGCTCGACAGTGACAATCACGGTGTTTGTGGGTCTCTGCTTGGTTGGGGTATGGATGATGACATCATCTTCCGTGGTTCCTGGACAAAGTGTTGATGTTCCTTCTCAGGAAAACAAGAATGAGGTGAAGCAACAAGTTCTTCCTAAGCAATCTGAGGATAGCCCGGGTGAATTGCCTGAGGAAGCAACACAAGGAGAAAACAGTACACCTGAAGAGAAGCCTGAAGAGATTCCTGAAGAGAAGCCTGAGGAGAAGGCAGAAGAGAAACCTGAGGAGAAGCCAGAAGAGAAGCCCGAGGAGAAGCCGGAGGAGAAGCCAGAGGAGAAGCCAGAAGAGAAGCCCGAAGAAAAATCTAATGAAGATACCAAGTCTGATGATGGGTCAACTACTGAGACACAAAATGAAGGAACTAATGCAGATGATGGGGACACTAAAATCAAAAATGGAGAAAAAAACACAGAAGATGGAGGGACAAAGCCAGATGATGGAGGGACAAAGCCAGATGATGGTGAAAGTAATGCAGCTGGACAAGGAGATTCTGAGGAGAATTCAACGGAGAAGAAACCTGGTACTGATGAGACTGAAACAAAATTGGGCGAGAATGCTGGTGAACGTGAGGATGGGGAAACAGGGAATGATAAAACAGATGAGAAGGTGGATCAGAAAGATAGCAAGGAGTCGGATAAAAGTCCTGATGGGCAGACCAACAACCAGAGTTCAGGCGAGTTACTTCCTTCTGGGGCTCAGTCAGAGCTTTTAAATGAGACGACCACTCAGAGTGGTTCATGGTCAACTCAGGCAGCAGAGTCAAAAAATGAGAAGGAAACTCAAAAGTCTGCTAATCAACAAGGGGGGTACACCTGGAAACTGTGCAATGTCACTGCTGGGCCTGATTACATCCCATGCCTTGACAATTGGCAAGCAATTAGGA
Source organism: Salix koriyanagi (assembly GCA_029228605.1). Classification (NCBI taxonomy): domain Eukaryota; kingdom Viridiplantae; phylum Streptophyta; class Magnoliopsida; order Malpighiales; family Salicaceae; genus Salix; species Salix koriyanagi. The sequence continues at coordinate 10,084,352 of CM055333.1, read as the reverse complement.
GTCTTCATTCTACAAAGCACTATGAACACAGAGAGAGGCACTGTCCTGAAGAACCCCCGACCTGTCTTGTTTCTCTTCCTGAAGGATATAAACGCCCAATTGAGTGGGCTACAAGCAGGGAAAAGGTATGTTCAATAAGTTTATACAACTTTATTGACTGCCAGCCATTTTCTTGCAAAGCTGGATTAATACTCTGTGTTGTTGCAGATATGGTACCATAATGTTCCCCACACCAAGCTTGCACAAATTAAGGGGCATCAAAACTGGGTGAAAGTTACAGGTGAATTCCTCACTTTCCCTGGTGGTGGAACCCAGTTTAAGCATGGTGCTCTACATTACATTGACTTCATAAATGAGGTGGGCCCAGTTATATGTTATTTTAATGCTCTTTTTGTGTGTTTTATGAATGTATGGCTACTACTTTGCTACTCTCCTCCCTCTGGGTTGCAAGCATTCTGGAGCTACTAATATGATTGTGCATGTCTGGCTGTGTTGTCATTACTAATATCATTGTCTTTTGTTTTCTGACAGTAAACTTTAGATTTTGGTGGAGTGGTAAGATGTCTTGAGATCTTTGCATCATGAATAATTTTGACTCCCCCTTCTGAAAGTAAACTGTAGATTTTGGTGGAGTGGTGAGATGTCTTGAGATCTTTGCCTCGTGAATAATTTTGACCCCCTCCTATTGGTGGTTATTCTAAGTGATAAAACTCTAGTTTGGTTAGATTTGGGTTACCCATGCACTTGATGGAGCGCTTCTTGGATATAAAATTGGATGCATGGTATTTCCAAATTCAGAAGTCATCACTAAATCAGCATGGTATTGGAGGCTATAAGATGTGGTTTGAAATATTTGAAAGATTGGAAAAATTATTCAAAGGGAGGAGGAAGTTAAGTTTAGGATGGAAAAAAGATAGAGCTGCGGTGTTGGAGTTTATTTGGAAACTGGTGAGAAACTGAGTGGGGTAGCATAGACTATTGAAGGGGGAAATTATTCAGATTCCGCCTTTCATTTATTGTCATGTGTGTTGAATGATTATCTGTACTTAGATACATAGTTTCAATTCTCCCGTGTACATTATTGTCATGGTTCTAAAAATCCAGCAAAATTGCCTTTTCATGTCAAAAAACTTATTTATCAACCCTTACATATCTACTGTTTTTTATTCTTTTATATATATATATATATAACGAGATGCATAAGCTTTCAATTGCTTTTACTTGAATTTGTGTTCCATTCTCATGTGAGATTCTGAATGTTGAGGCTTATATGGTGCAGTCGGTGCCTGACATTGCATGGGGAAAACAAACCCGTGTGATATTGGATGTTGGATGTGGAGTTGCTAGCTTTGGAGGATATCTCTTTGACAGAGATGTTCTAACAATGTCATTTGCCCCTAAAGATGAGCATGAAGCTCAGGTACAATTTGCTCTTGAAAGAGGAATCCCAGCTATATCAGCTGTGATGGGAACAAAGAGGCTTCCCTACCCTGGAAGAGTTTTTGATGCTGTTCATTGTGCACGCTGTAGAGTACCATGGCATATTGAAGGTGGGCTCTTAATTTGCTTTTCCTTAGATAGGTCTAAGCTCATCCAAACTTATATTATGTATTTATTTGGGCTGCGCCTTTTGATTTGCTTCGTGTGCTGATCTCTTCTGATCGATACTATATAAAATGGGATTTCTTAGTTTTATCAACAAAATTTAGAGAGGAATATAAATTTAATTTTGTTTTATCTTAACCGAGCAATTGACATGTGCAGGTGGCAAACTTCTTCTGGAGCTGAATCGTGTGCTGCGACCTGGTGGTTTCTTTGTGTGGTCTGCTACTCCTGTTTATCAGAAGCTAGCTGAAGATGTTGAAATTTGGCAAGGTTGGTGATTTCTTAACCAAATATGCACTAATCTTTGAGAGTTATTGATTCTAACATGTGCTTTTTATGGGAATTGTTTGCAGCCATGACTGAACTAACAAAAGCTATGTGCTGGGAACTTGTGTCTATTACCAAGGACACAATCAATGGAGTGGGTGTAGCTACATACAGGAAGCCTTCTTCCAATGACTGCTATGAGCGAAGATCAAAACAAGAGCCTCCACTCTGTGAAGCATCTGATGATCCCAACGGAGCCTGGTAATTTTACTGTCAAGGCGAGGAATGTAGTAATAATCAGTGTTTTACTGCTAAAATTCTTTGTGGACATGTGTCTTTCAACCATTGCTCCATGCATCTGTATCTTGTGAAATCTTTCTGCTCTTTTACATCTCTATGCACACACATACACACAGAGAAGTTGCATCTGAATTTGGGGAGCATGCATTGAATTTGAAGGAGGTGCCATAATTTTTCTTATAACAAATTTTTGTGCTTAGGAATAGCAAGCTTGCATCACAAGGTGCATAACTTCTATAATTTAATTTCATTCTTGTGCTTAGGAATGTGCCGCTGAAAGCATGCATGCATAAGGTGCCTGTAGATTCACTGGAACGTGGGTCTCAATGGCCAGAGAAATGGCCGGCAAGGTTGGGTAAAACACCTTATTGGATGCTGAGTTCCCAAGTAGGAGTTTATGGTAAACCAGCACCAGAAGATTTCACTGCAGATTATGAGCACTGGAAGCGTGTGGTCTCAAATTCATATCTAAATGGAATTGGAATAAACTGGTCATCTGTGAGAAATACCATGGACATGAGATCTGTTTATGGAGGGTAAGCACAATTCTTGTTGTTTCTTGTAGAAGGTGTTAAATGATTAATTCTCCTGTTTATTTCTCTGGCAAAATACCACACAATCTTTTTATCTTTCTTGCCATGCTTTATAATGTAAAAATCTGCTATGCTGGCTCGGCAAATAATCTACTTCTCCACCTTCCCTTTTAGGAGGGTTTGATGCTTTTGCAAAGCCATATAATAAAATGTAAATATTCCCTTTTTTCTTTGGTCTGATATTCTTGTTGTGCTGGCAGTTTTGCTGCAGCTCTGAAGGACTTGAATGTGTGGGTCATGAATGTGATCACAGTAGACTCGCCTGATACTCTACCTATAATTTATGAACGTGGGCTGTTTGGAATTTATCATGATTGGTGTGAATCATTTAGCACTTATCCTAGATCTTATGATCTTCTCCATGCGGACCATCTATTCTCCAAGGTTAAAAAGAGGTAGGTATATAATAATAACCTAAAGCACATCTCTCACTGCTGAAAGTTTCACTTAATTAACCTCACTGTTTCTCTGTTTATGTGTCTCACCTTGCATTGGTTTGTGAGTGTTACAGGTGCAGTATGGCGGCTGTATTTGCAGAAGTTGATAGAATTCTGAGGCCGGAAGGGAAGCTCATTGTCCGGGACAATGTTGAGACCATTAATGAGCTGGAGAACATGGCAAGGTCTATGAAGTGGGAGGTTCGTATGACCTACTCTAAGGACAAGGAAGGATTGCTGTGCGTCCAGAAATCCATGTGGCGACCCACAGAGCCAGAGACGCTCACTTACGCCATTGCTTAAGCATGATTCCAGCCCAGTCATCGCCACTTCCATTCCCGGTGTTCTCCATTCCCGGTGTTCTGTCGCAGGTGAGATTAGTTATTCTTTTTTGTTCTGGTTGCTAATTGCAATTCATGTAACTGTATCTGCATGTTAGCTGATGTACCATGATAATTAGGATTGTCATTGTCAGATGTTTTTCGAATCACTTAGTTTATGATTTCTTCATCCCAAGATTTGTGTCACAGTTTTAGTTATTATTATTGTTAAAAAGACGAGGATACATTCTTAAAGTGTAAAGTCCAATTGCTAGAAGTTTGGACGAACATCAAATTTTTTTAGTATCATATTGAAAATGTGTATTGCTGAATTTGTTTCTATTGCATCTCAATGAAAGAACAGCTGACTGTGCACAGCCACATTCCTCCTTTGTGTGGTGTACAGGGCTTGAAAAGAACATGATGACCCTTTTTTAATTACTCCCACCGGAGATTCAATTTCTGTTTCCTCATTGTCTCAACAATGGTTTTGCAGCTATAATTACGTTATAACAAGCCACCCAAACCTGGTCTAGCCACATCTGTAGCCCACATTGCATCATGATTTTGAGTAAGAAAACCCATGTTTGCTGTAATGCCGAATCAACTCATCCTCTGCTCCTTGATGGAATAGGAACAGTCCATATTATGAGCGCATCTCTCGTTTAGAAGAGAGAATCCAGTAAGCAGCGATCCCATCCAGTGCCATTGTCAATAATCATATCACTAACTAGTATAGATTCAAGGCCCTCCACCATGTGAGCTTCAATATATTTGTTAGTGTTATTATTCAACCCTGCGTCAGACCATTTATTATTCAACCCTGCGTCAGACCATACGTAAACCTATGAACAAGAGCTGTTAGTTTTGTTATGTTTTTGATTAAAATATTTCGTATCAGTTAAAAAATAAAATAAAATAATATTATTTTTATTTTGGTTTAAATTCCGGTTCATTCTGGTTTTTTTCAGTCAAATACTGGCTGAAACATTCTGGTTTTGTTCTGTGAGTTCTGTTACAGTCAAATAGTATTTTTTTTTTAAATAATGAATAATTTTATAAAATCAATCATCTCTTAATCTGACTGTTAGATTGAGATGAAATTTTACAAGAAGTCTTTTGATATATTTATATATATTATGTTAAAATTTTAGAGCAATCGGAGAATATAATGACCTTGCGAGATTGATGATGATATTTTCGTAATATTATACATGTCTATAATTTTGTTCAAAAAAATCATTTTATTGTCTTTTTTAGATTAAATTGCACAACTTTAAATAATTTTATTTTTAAATTAGAACTATTTTTTTAATTAATATATTTATTCTTGAAAAGAGGTGACACATCAATGCTCATCTATAAGTTAAAATTTAGGAGAAAATGGCGGTGACAAGGAAAAGGAGCTAGGAGGAGGAGGAGGAGGAGGAGGAGGAGGCGACGGTGATGATTATGTGGTGGGAATAGAGGAGGAGCTGCTGATAGTAATGAGACGGAGGTGATGATTGAAATTGTTGGATGATATTGTAAGTTGACGCGGAGGTCATGCAAGATAGAGGTGGTGGTAATTGAAAATATTCTACAGCAAATGAGCTGTGTTTGATGGTTGATTGTAAAATATTTTTTCTTGACTAATTTCCGTATAAAGTATTTTATAAAAAAAATATATGCAAGAACATTTTGGAAACAAATAAAAGGAAATATAAAAATTATCTTTTTGAATTAAGTCAAAGCATCGATAAAGATTTTAAATAAATAATTTCTTCATAAAAAATATCAAATAATAAGAAAAAAAATAATGAACCGTATATACATAGAAATTCAGTGATGGGTCTCACTCATCTAATAATTGATAACTATTTTTTAAATTTTCTCCATTAATGTCTATATTCTCCCAATATATTCATCCTTACGATCAATCTCTCTCCAACATAGCTTGCATTATTGAATTGAAACTCATTAATGCTAATAATGAGTTAGAACTCAATCAATAGCATCCGTCTCTTTTGTTTGACAATGACAAACTACCAAACTACATTACTAATTAATATTTGGCTTAATTATTTGTTCACTTCCACCAACTTCAGTACTTATCCGAATGACTTCCTAGAATCATATCCGCCAAGCTTACGGTCATCTTTCCATCATCCCAATAGACAATCATCTCTAAACTAGTTGTCAAATCAACATAAATATTTCTTGATATGAAATTATTATGTAATCAGTAATTTTAAGTCCCTGAAATATACCAATACAAGAATCATTAGAGTAATTATGATGTGATCAAAATAAACGCATCTATTGGTTTTCATGAACTATGAACATTAAAGAGTATTTATCAATGACCATTCATTATAATTAATTAATATTTATGAGTTATGAGTAATTAATGTTTTAGTTCCCAAGTCTTATAAATAGTTGTCTTGGATGGGTGGAAAGAGTAGTTTTAAAAATTTCTTCTATTGTTCTCTTCCATTGTTGTTGGTTTTTTTTTTTTTTCCAAGTCTTGTTCTTTATTCATTTTTTCTACTCTAGATCTAAAAAATCCATCTATGTATAGATAAAATAAAGTTCATTCCATTAATCTCGTAGATCTTAAAAGGAAACGCATATTTTTAAGGTGGTGTTGTTGGAATCCTGAGAGGCTTATTGAAGAAAATTCTTTTGCACCAAGTAAGGAGCAATATTATCTTAATAACAAACGATTAATTTTTGACAATAACAAAAATTCTAACCTAGTTATATTATAAAGGCTTCAACAAATAAGTACCTTATATCTTGATATGTTACATAGTATAATTTCGTAGGAAAACAAACCATAAGTGAGATTTACATCAAATCAAAATTTACAGAAGTCATCTCATCCATTGTTGTGGACAATGGATGTATAGATAACACATAACAATTGCTTTGTATGTGTTTAATATTTAGTGCAAGAAACTTTTTTAAAGTTTTTTGTTGCTTGAGAACATATTAAAATTAATTATATAATATATTTTTTTATTATTTTTTACATCAACACATCAAAATCATATTAATTCATAAGAAAAAAAAAATCAATTTATAATTCTCTTCATTCCAAATATATTTTTGAACAAATCTTAATATAATTACAAATCCAATGTCAAACAGCTTCTAACGGGCAGTTGGATAGAGCGATTCATTGCATTGTAAGGTGGAATTAAAAACCTAAATAAGAGAAAACTAAATCGATTAATTTAACGAAATATTGAATCTTGATAGAACAAACATGGCATCCATTAATATGAAAAAGACTACAAAGGGGTCCATTAAATGTCAATCAAAATGATAAATGAAAAAGAAAAACTATATGCATTGGTGTGATTCGATCAAGATCTCTCCTGAAAGATTCTCTTCTCTACCCTCCATTAAGCATTGGAAGTGCTAAATCTGCCGACCTCTAAAACCCTAGATGAAGAGCTACGGGCAGCATTAGAGGAGCAGATCAATGGCTAACCATGGCAATCAATCCCGTTTTCTAACGTAATTAAAAAAGAAAAAAGCAGAAAGGTGAAGCTTCAAACTCAAGATCCTAAAGACAAGAAGGCCAAGTAATATTTTTTTGAAAAAGAATTGTTTGCATGCCAGTTGGGTTCGATGGGAAAACCATAGTTGGTCGTATCATCACATCAATGTCCAAAAATATGCGAGAGCAAAAGTTGCAGAAAGGGTGTCGTTTCAAGCACACTGTGAGAGAGGGGTAGAGGCAAAGGGACAAACATGTATTTAGATTCGTAGGGATCCATGAAATAAATGGCGAGCACTCACGTCTATTTGAAGACCCTTGTTAGATAGATAGGCAACATACCCTCGTGATTTTTTCGTACTTTTTTTCTTCTTTCTCTTTAGGGTCACATGATTGGACATACAAAAATGGAATCGTGAATTTTCGTACCTTTTTCTTTCTTTCTCTTTAGGGTTACATGATTGGACATACAAAAAATGTATTTTTCTTGGTATCTTCTATAGGCATTTACATGCTGATTTTATTTTATTTTATTTTATTACGATTGCATCTTAAGCAGATCGATTTGAATTGATTCCTATCTCTTTTGAAGATGAATGTTTGTCAAGATTTTGATTTTTTTGATTTAAATTACTTTATGGCTATTTTTTAATCTTTCTAATGTGTTTGTACCAAGAATAACTTTTTTAAAATAATAAAAAAATATTTTTATATATTTTTTAGGAAAAACTATTTTGAAAAACAACAACTACTACTACAAATACCACGTACTATTGTACTCCTTTTAAGCTTTGCAGAATCCAATCTCGTTTTTAGGAAATTCGAGACTGCGGTCCAATTGCTATGTTGACATTAAAAATAGATTTTAATGTATTTTCAACCTACTTTTTACACAAAAAATACTTAGAAAATACCATAGGAATCTTATTAAGCCAACTTATGGCCTTCAAAATCATAAAAAATAACCTAAAACTCAAAATCAACCCAAAACTCTAAATCTTCACATATATATTTTTGTAAAATTTTCAAGATAAAAAAAACACTTAATCTGAACTCTCCTCATTAGATGAGACTCTTTGACATAAAAATCGATTGTGTTGATGGTTGAAATTGTCACCAATGATAATTTCTCTTTTTATATTGGAATTCAATGACTTTCTCGCTCTTAAAATGAGGAAAAAGATGTCAGTATTAAATTATTGAAAATAAAGAAAATAAAGTCAGTATTAAAATGGAATGTTTGGAAACTATATGGACCAATTAAATTTGATAACGTAAAAAGATGGGGGGCTGAAATAAACTTTTAAAACAAATTTTGATTCCATCACCTATTTAACCTTCCCTTTTCACTTCCCTCCTAGAAAAATACGCATTGAGGTACTAACTTGGGTTCAAAAGAGCTAACTTATGTAAAACAAAAATTTAAGAATCAAATTAAAATTTTTAAAAATATTACTTCAATCATGTGAGAATGTGAACAGTAAAAACCAAAGGATATCTTTTATTAGAGATAAGTACGATTTCAAGGTAGTACTTAATTACAATATTTGACATAAGAGATGGAGATATTAGGATAAATATGACATGTTTTTTTTTTATAAATTATTTTTATTTTCTGAAGTATACAAATTTCAATTTTGCTATATTTAATTTATATTTTATGTTTTTATTTTATATCGTGTTAGATTTTTGAATTTTGTTGTAATTTTGCTCTCAAATTCGTTGATATTTACCAATAACATTACCGACATAATATATTTCTTATTAACTCCATTGATAATACTGGTGGATCCAATGTCATGTTATCGTATATCATAGGTTTTTGAATTCTACTGTAATTTTCTTGGTGTTTACTACTGATATTTACCGATAAACTATTGGTAAAGATGTCAGCAAAATAGAGACGAAAACGATGACAATAACATTTTGTCGGTAATATTATCATCTAAATCCCGACAGGAAAATTTATGTCAATATTTCCATGTGAATTAACTAATTTTTTAATAGTGTTTGATGGACAACATCTACCAATAGATGAAGAAAAAACAATTAATAGATAGATCTAAAATTATTATTAATATTATGGAACAGCAAGTTGATAATACACACACACACACACACACACACACAAACAAAAAAAAAAAAAAACTCACGATTGATATGGTTTCAGCTTTTATATCTAACATTATTACTTAGATAAACCACAAGAATTATCAAATTGACACCAGTGAATTATCATGACCGGACATGTCAAGTTCACTTTTATGGTACACCATCTTGATTTGTTTTTACATTATTTGACATTGCATTCTAATTACATTTTTGAGACTTGTTAATTTTTTTAGTTTCAAATTATTTTTTTATTGTTTTTGAGTTGTAATTTTTTAGTGTATTTAGAGCATTTTAATATGCTCATATTAAATATAAATTATAAAAAAACATATTATTTAATATATTTCAAATAAAAATGCTTTAAAAAACAACTTGCATCATAGAAACTCTAACTGCATAGATTTCCTAATAAATTTTGATAAAGTGAATGAGACGTAGTTAAATTTTCTTTGGATTAATTGAATATTTGCTCAATATCTTCGTGGTGTTTTCTTAATATAACTTCTGCACTCTTTTTTATATTTAGCTTATCTCTCAGTTCTATTAATGTTTTTTTCTAATATGACCCCGTCTTTCAATTTCCTTCCGATTTACTGTAAATTACTCTTAATATATAGCAGAAAAAATGAACATCTGCTCAACACATAACATGATATTTTCTCAATAACCCCTATTTTGTTTTTTATATTTATCTGGTCTCTCAAATTTATAAAATATTTAATAGTATCCCTTCATTCAACTCCCTACAACATATCAGAAAAAGCGAACAGATGTCGAACACATGCTATAGTAAATTAGAGGGAGGGATGGATCAACCGTCGTTAAGATTTTTTCTTTAATTGAGGGGCTAACTAAATAAAAAAACAATTAGGGGGGGGGGGGGGGGGGGCAACATTGAGAAAATATAAAAAATATAAGAACTAAATAATAAGGTTAATTTATTTTCTATTTCATTGAAGCTCCTTGGGACCTTAGGGCTTATGTAACATATATAATAATAATGGGAAGAGCCTCCTTCCTTATGAGCTACACCGTCTCTGTTTGTTTTATTCCTTCTCGAGAAGGCAACAAAAAAAATGTTCGTTCTTTATGGCGCACCAAGCTCAATGATTAGGGTTTTGTCTCCAAACTCAAGATGCAAAGAAATATTACTACAATAAGTAAGATGGCTGCACATTGCCAACTTGCCGATGATGTCATTTCTGTTTGATGGAGGACAAGTTCTGAACATTGCCACTCAAGAAAGTATCGACAATGAATTGTAAGAATCCAAAACTTAATTATCAATAGGGTCCAAGTTTGATGTTTGTTTGTTTGTTTCATCACCCTGAAAACATGTCCTTGATCGATGGCCATTCAATGGAACGAAGAAGAAACAAGGACAGATACTTTGAGCAGCGCTGCCGCTGATAAATTTTGTTATTTCTTCAAGGAATAGATTGATTTATGATCTTTTTTTTTTATAAAAAAATTGAGAGTAAGGGTATTTTTTGAGCAAGCTTGCATAAAATGGTCCTTAGAAGAAGGAAAAGGAAGGTAAAAAGCTTCTGTTCCAATGGCAGTATTCAGCAGACGATGGAAGAGCAAGAGGATGAGGAACCATCAGATTCACTGGACTCTGGGATTAGACATGGAAATCTCTTATACTTTCAAACCTGTAACGCAGCTACACCAGTAGTATATGACAAAGAAGACGAGGTACACGGGGTGTTAAATATATGGCTGGCAGACTTAGGGTTTTGGAAATTTACAAAAATTTTTATGGTTATGGCAGCAAATATTCGAAGACATTTTGACAGGGAGATAATGACGACGATTGCACTGCAACACAGTATTTGTATTTTGAAGACTGATCTACTAAGGGTTTAATTAATTAAAACTATGAAGATTTCTGGAATAGTTGTGGGTTGGAATATATATGTTAGTGACTAATAATGATATTGAAGTTTTCTTCTTGCTCGAAACTTAGAGAAAAACACGTTTTGATAGATTTTTAAAGTCAGAATTGAGATTGGAATCCATTTCAGCTTCTTATTTGTTGGGTTTCTCAACCCATGTTTCGTGAAAAATCTGCAGTCTTCTTAGGATGATTGCTGTATGCAAGAGATTGGCAGATCTAGATCTTGAAGAATTTCATTATCTTGAAGAACAGGTGATGTTTTCGAGGTGCAGATGCATAGGGCTAATTAATCAATGGTGATCTTTCTTCTTCTTGTGGCTGCCATAGATCCAGAAAATATTGACTTTTGGATATGATCAGACATATTAACGTGTTTTCCAAAAAAAATATGTAGTCATAAAGTCAAAAATCCAGAAATTATTGGACAATATCATTTTAAGATATTGAAACGATAAAGCTTTAGACAAATATTTTTTTTGAAATATTGAGATCGAAGTATAATGTATCAACCTAGATCAATCCGAGTTAAGCAACTCAGCTTACAACTTGGATAATAGGATTATAAAAACCTTGTAAAAATTAAATAAATAAAAAATATGTAGCTTAATTCGTAATCAAACTAATATTGAATGATAAAATTAGTGAAAAATTAAATTAAAAACAAGATAAAAAAAACTTGAATTAACTTAGGTTAACCTATTAAACTTGCTATCCAAATTATGCACCACACTAAATTTAATAAATTTGTATCAATGACATCATTTTCATTTAATTACACGAAACTCATGTGAATGAGACATTTTTTTGTATATAAAGAAACATAAGAAGAAGAAAAAGATAAGCACATGGGTTTAATATATATATCTATCTATCTATCTATATATATATATATATATATATATATATATATATATAAAGTTAAATAAGAAAAATAGTCATTGTAATAACAAGGATGAAACTGTTTTTTAGGTTTAAAGGATTGAAAAGGAAAATAAAAAAAAGTCTAGACGCGTTATATATAAGTTAAATATTTTGTTTTTGTGCACACAGTCAAATTTTAAATTTCTCCACACTTATTTTCATAAAAGAACAAAAAAAATGCATTGTTTCTTATTTTTAAAATAAAAAATGAATATTGTAACTAGTGTAAGATCATCCATTAAAGTTTACCTAAAATATCAAAAATTATTTTGCTCATTTAACATTTAAAGTATTAGGATATAGTTTTAGACTTTAATATTTAAGGGTATAAAACTACATGCTCAAGTATTAAAGATACACAAAAATAAACACGATATTAAAATTTAGGCTTTAGAGTAATTATGTTTTGACCTTGTAGGGTCAAAATTTCTTCATCATGAAAGATCTACCTTGAACTTTAAAAAAATCAACAAATATAAATATGAATTATAACAACAATCAAATAACAAAGAAGTTTACCTTAAATAGAAAGCACACTGGAGGTGATGATTTTTTTTTTCTTGCATAACAAGTCTTATTATCCAGACTATTAGTAGCTGTAATATTAGGTGACATACTTGAACTATATAATTATAATTTTATAGCTATACTCGTAACTATTTTTTCATATTAATGGAGGTAGACTCATCATCTGCGGTATCATATGCGTCGTATAAAATAAAATAAAATAAAATCCTAACTTCATCGTAAATTACACTCGATGTAAGACTAATAAGAGCAAAACAATTACATGGTACAAAAGAAAAGGACAGATTAATTTGAGATGTACTAGCAACTGGTATCTCTGCTACTTCGTATACGTTTCTTCTTGTTGCCAATCAAATCACCTTTATTTAATCTATTTAGATTCATGGAACAACCCTTCCTTAAAAACTTTATAGGAGTAAGGAAAAAAAACCCACAGAACCATAAGCTCTAAAAAAAATTTAAAAAAATAAAACTTAAGATGAATTAGACATTCTAAAACTATAAACATCAAATCTAAAAGCACAGAGCCGTAATACAAGATTATTGAAAGAAAAGAATTGAAAAAAAGAGGAAAAAATGCTACCACCGACAACACCTAATAAAAACCTTAAGACTCTCACAACTTAGAGAGAGAAGAAATAAAACAACCTTAGAGAGAGATGCAATAAAACCTATTTAGAAATGTGTTTGAGATCGTTTTTAAAAGTATTTTTTATTAAGAGATACATCAAAATGATTTAAAAACATAAAAAAAAATTAATTTCAATTTAAAATAAAATAAAAATCAATTTTTTCAAAAGCATTTTTGAAAGGTGACAAACAAAAACTAAAGGGTTGATGCTAGTATATAAAAAAATACCTATTTCGTAAAAGATATCTAGAAAAAAAGAGGAGAAAAACACGTATTCATCCTTCTCATAATAAGGTATTTATTTCACACATAGTTTAGCTATTTTGCTAAATTAATAGTCGAAAACCTCTTCCCAAAAAATATGATTGAGTCTTTTCTATAGGTGAACTTCATTATCTATTGTAAACTTAGCTGTTTGGGCGCAGATAAAAAGGATTTAAATATAATTTTTCCCCTTTAGTTTATCATTGTAAATTAATTAATCCATGTAGTCTCTAAAATAATAATAATAATAAAAAGTCAAATGAACAGTGTTGATCATGCATGCTTAATTTAGTAATATCTTGTTCATAAAAATACCATCTTTCATCGTCAATCTTTCCATATTATCTACCCATGTTTTTCGTTTCTATAATTCTCGAAAAAACAAAATAAACTGAAAAAGAGAAGGATTAAGGTATGCATGAATTTAAAAACAAATGGGTCGAACATATATTCTCTTATCATGATATCTCTCTTTAATTTTTTTCCGATGAATTCAAGAGTAGATTTATAAAATAGGGATGGGTAAAATATATGATACACAAATTAGGGCAAACAATCATCGAAAGCATCCGAAGCAAGTAGCTAAAAGTTCGATGGTTTTGAAGATAGAAGCCATTGAATGAAGCTCTGGAGCGTAGCGACGTCAGCTCTGTAGTGCTTCTGCGTAAACTCCAACAAATCCGACCAAGTGAAATCTGGGTACGTCCTCTGCCCTTCCCTGCAAACAAGATCTAGTGGGGGGTCTCACAACTTTTTCTTCGTTTGGACTCACGAAGAACACCAATGATCTTCTCTCGCTCTCCCTGTTCACCACTGCTCTGTGGAGGCAACTTCTGTATCTCCCATTGGACAATGCCTTCATATCGAACAAGCAAATTAAAACATATTTTTAATTCTTCAGAATTTGTGGTGATGCTAATTTTTGTCGAAAGTCAAATGTCTTAATCTTAATCTAAACTAGAAATAATTGATCGTGACATGAACTTTTCCAACGCGACATTTTCTTTTGTAGCTACCTAGACTAGTCGTAATCATTTATTGCTACATGGAAAAAAGCATCTCGGTTTATTCTAAAAAATATAATTATATATTTTTCTCGGTTACATCTTTTTTAAAACCATTGTTTAATTTGTTATTAAATCATTCTATTCATTGAAAGAATACAGATAATAGAATTCAAATTCTTAAGAACTCGGATAATAAAGTTTTAATATTATATTCCTTTCATCCAAATTTGTTTCCCCCCTTTAATTTTCATAATATACATGATGTGATATCATTCAAAATGGCTTCAATCTTTCAATATATAATGTCCTTTTATTTTGTGAAATAATGGTGAAGATAAAATATACTGTGCTGTTAAAAAAAACCTTTAGAAATTAACTTACCATGAAGGTATCACCAATGTTTACAACAAGAGCATCTGGACGAGGTCGGATTGCTAGCCATTTGTTGTCTGCAAAGACTTGAAGACCACCGACCTGGTCTTGGTGAAGTATTGTTAAGGAAGTTGGGTCACAGTGAGGACCAGTGCCAAGAGTTAGGGCAGAATTATTGCAAGGTGGATAGTAGTTACACCTCATTATCGAGCTTCCATCTTCAAAGAATTTGCGAAAGTTTAAGCGATCAACTCCTAGGCTGATGGCCAACAGCTCGAATATCACTAGAGATACTTTCTTCATTGCTTCACAGTAGCTCTGGTAAACCCACCTTCAAAAAGCAATGTTCATGTTTGATATTGCGTCCTCGTGATTTTAAAATGAAGTTTTAACTACAATAAATTTGAACTTATCCAGTGTTCGGTTAAGAAACTATTTAACTTAAAAATTTAATCTATTAGGTGAGACTCGAAAATATAATTTATATTATTTTCTAACATGCTTTCTTGAATGAAAATTCTTTGAGTTTAAAACTTGTACAAACTTACACTATCTTGTAGTTGTTTTTTTATCAAATAGAATAATGATGAGATTCAAACTAATAACTTCTAGGTCAATAAAGTTTTAATACCAGTTAAAGAATTATCTCACCATTAATCTTAAACTGTTAGATGAGATCAAATAATATGATTTTATTTTCTAACATGTTCATTTCATTTTTTTTAAATTAATCTACTTCAGGCACAGTGTGCTAGAAAGTCTGCTTTTCAAAAAATCAGCAAAACGTCAAAGACTTAGATCATTACCATTAAAGAGACAAGAGATAGTAGGGTAACTTAAGACGCATGCAGCAGCTATCTTACCCTGTGTGTTCAAAATCTTTTCCTAAGACAGACTTGAAGTAGTCGACAACAAGCGGCACAGAATCATCATCCCCGTGGTAGCAAAACGAAAAGGTCTCCTTCCATGGCAGCTTGGATGAATATCGATGTGCATGGGCACCCGAATATCCACTCACATCACCTGGCTTTCTCCGAACACTGAGTTTTCTGTCAAGAGGCAGTTTAAAAAATCTTATCAATCTCTTCATGAGCAGCACGAATGAGACTTGTATCGACTCCATGGTTGGTGACCTGAAAGAAGCCATGGTTCGAGCAAGCAGTGCTAACAAGCTCAGCAGCTCGAGCAGTTGCGGCCTCGTCACCTTTAAGGAATCCTTCCAGGTCTATCATTGGCTCTTTAAGCTCATCCTCGTTGTGAACCAAGTCTCCATGTGGCCAAATGAACTCCGAGGGCAGACTGGCTTGTTTTTGCAAGAACGACGAGTCAAAAACAAGAGTACTCCCAGTTTCATCTTTTGCATGATACGGAGGAGGAGACAAGAGAAGACTTGAAGAAGTTGAGTCCATTAGGAGAGACATTGATGAAGAGCTGGATTATTAGACAAGCTATTTATAGAATTGGTTTCGGAAGAAAACGAGAGATTGAGATGGATGTTTCTGGGTGTGGTGTGATGACATAGAGCTGTAGGTTTAGAGTTTGTGTCAAGAAGCACTGTAAAGAAAAAGAAAAGAGAGAATGGATTTACCGGGACCAATAAATGAAAATTTATTTGACCAGTTTAAAGTATAATTAAATCTTTGTACTTAATTAAATCCTTTAATTGGATCCTAAATTAATTTTTTAAGTGTAATTAAATTTTAATTTGGCCAATGATTAAATCAGATTGACCTATTAAAATATAACCATGCCTTCAACTTAATTTTTTATGCGATTTATGTAATAATAAATTATCGTAGCTTTGAATCCGTGTTTTCTTTCATTTTTGGGTACAATAAAGGTATGATCGGGCTCTCGATTCGTCCAAGATTTCCAACTTGATTTTTCCACCATGCCAACCCCTTTTTATTTTAGTTTTGTTATTTTTATTTTCGAGTAGATTTTGGGAATAACCCGTAATGAGATCTTAGATTAGGGATCCAAAAAACCTGGCGTATAAGTAAGTATATATCTGTTTTCCACTCACACGCATACCTCAACACAACCAAAAATACATGTTGATAGATTGACGAATCTCTCATTCTCTTGAGTTATTAGCTATGCCACACCCTCCGTGAGAGTGCGACGTCCCTCCCCGTGAGTGGGAAATTCATGACAGTTTTTTTTTTGGGTAAAAAGAGAGTTGCCACCTAGTATTATAGTATTATGGTTACTAGAAAATAACTAGTTTTTTAGAGATTCTAAGGTAAATGACTGGTTGCGTAAAAAGAAAGTTTTAGCACCCCTATTACGCCCTACTTAAAGTAAGTTGCTTGGTGTTTTGTTTGATTTATAATTGCTATTGTATTGGTGTTATCTAATCAATTTTTCTAGGATAGGTTTGCAAGGAAAATGAACAAATATTTCAATGATAAATTTACAACCTATGCATTAGGAGAGAATAGAAATATAAGGAGATTCAATGAGCTTAAAAACTCATTTTCCCTTTAGTATTTCAAGTGTTCACGACTCGTGAATCGCAAGTAAAATGAACAAAACATTAGAAATCTAAGGAAATTCAAATGCAAATATCTTGAGATTTTGATATCCAAATCAGGCAATTCTAAATTCTAAATTCATCTACATCGCATGGGATTACAACTTTCATGAAGGACCTGAAGTTGTTTTGATGGAAAAAATCAAGCTAAACCAAAACGCAAGAGTGTTAATAATGCAAACTGATCAAGAGAAATGAGTGGAGGGAATGCGACGTGCTGCTATTCCACAAGCTAACAAGACCTCAGCTAGCGTCCCAAATCTGAGGAAATGACATCATAAAACAACTAAAATCCCATCTCTCATAGCCTGACGTTACTCAACTTGGCTTATACATTTCCAGTTCCAGTCCAGGGGGGCCATGAAGCCAAGAAAATCCAAGAGGTTCACGTGGGCTGACAATCTTAGGGTTGTATACCTTCTCTCTTATGTATTTGGTTTCCATGTCTCCTTCAACCTCAAGCTCTTTTAACCCTATCTACACATACGTTTATACTGTCCCCACAAGCCAATGCTTGCCCTTCTTAGCTTGTGGAAGAACACGTGAATAAGATTCTAATCCTGGGCCATGTCTTGTTGGTGGATTCGCAAGAAAAAACTTTCTACCATGACAAGATCAAAATAAATGACGTTACCATTAATTATTGAGCTAATGATCGTGATATTTTAGAATCCTAAGAGGATTCTGGGGATATAAAGGGAGGATGTGATCTATATAAATAATCGCGCATGCATTCAGACAAAACTGATCAAATTATTTCAGAAAGATTTGAAACAAGTTTGTATGCTTATGGAAAATCTTTATCCAGCTTCAAAATATTAGTAAATCTATCAGCTGGCTATCCTAGCTAGTGAATATCTTCCACTTGATAAATCTAATCTGTAATCTCTTCCTGTTTTCTGCGCGCAATCATTGTTTCTCAACTTTGGCTACCTCAAAGTTAATCAAGACATCGTAAAGTTCAATGTCAGATTGCCAGGAGGAGCATAACATGCATTGACATAAAAACTTAGATTTTTAGGTGATATGGTTCTTTAACATGGTATCAGAGCCTTGTTGATCCAGCAGTCACGAGTTCGAACCTCACCACCCTCATTCTATTTGATAAAAATCAAGCACAAGGTAGTGTGGGTCTATGTGCAAGTTTCAAGCCCAAAGGGTTTTCACTTGAGGGTGTGTGTTAGAAAATAATATAAATTATATTCTGGGACCTCACCTAAAAGCTTAAGATTTTATATGATATGGTTCTTTAACAAGTTCTGATCGACGACGCAATTTGATCTCTAAAGAGCTAGTTTGGTGGGTGTAGGAGGTTTTCTTCTTCGGTTTAGAATGAACAACATAAGCTTCGTCAACAAATTTACCATATGATTGAGAAGGATTCAGTGATAAAACTAACATCTTTTATGTCAAAGCAGTGAATAATATAGTGAATGAGTTGGGCTATACGAAAATGCTGAATCTAAAGGTTATATCTTTTTTTTGTATTTAGAGTTTCTCTACATGATTATGTGAAAATTAAGAGGTGATTTTCGAACAAGTTTTTGTACATCGGACTGATTAAATTCTTTATCGTCCATATTTTAAGGTCATTTGCATTTAAATTTATTTATTAAAAAAAAACACTTATTTTCTCATAGTTTATAATTATAAGATTCAAATTCAAAAAAGATCATGCATGTAGAGATTAAAAACCCTCTTCTCATTATTTCTCTAATTATTATTAAAAGTCCACCAGATCTTTTCTAATTATTATTAATTTTTTAAAAAATCATTAAGCAATCAATTAACACATCTCAAAAAAAGTTGCGTGTCAACTCATCTCCCTCTTATTCATATAAATATAAATAGTGAAGGAGGTGACCTCTCTCTTTTTTTTCTTTGTTTTTTCTCCCTTTTTTTTTCATTCATTTTCTTCTTTCTTTTCATTCACCATGTACTTGATGTTGAAAAATAAAATATATATTTTTTAATTTTCTACCTATGAAATAATCGGACTCAATAAACATCTTGATTTTGTGAGCATTGTTATCATCTAATTAAATAAAAATAGTTATTTTTTTAAGAATTAAGTTCTTAAATTTAATGAATTTCATCACCTGGATCAAGAATTTTATAAGTTAGATCCTGAAGCCCGGGTCAATCAATATATTAAAATTACAAAAAAAAAATGTTAAAAAAACCATTTGGAATTCTTATACAAAAATATCAAACAATACTTTTTATTGTTTGTTCATATTGTTTTTAAATTTGCCAGGTCAATTGGGTTATATCGTGGTGTTTTTCACTCACTTCAATTTTTAATATAAGCTAGATAAAAAAAATCAAATCAAGAGGTTTTAAGATTGACATGTTAAATCAAATTCAATAATAATATCAAAGGCCTAAAATTCTTTTTTAATTTTTTGACTTGATATGTTAAATCATGAAGCTCCAGTCAATCAATATATCAAATCTCAATATTTTTTTTTAAAAAAACTCCTGTTTGACACTATATTTTAAAAACACTTTAAAAAAAATAAAGTTTGTTTATATTTATTTTAAATTTAATTTTTTTTATATTTTTAAATCATTTTGATGAGGTGAGCTAACACTAAAATTTTTTTCTAAATAAAAATTATTTTGAAAAATAATTTTAACTACAATCTCAAACAAATCCAAAGTCACTAACAACAACGACAACAACAACAACAAGTTAATAAAATTCAGTATTTACACTTCAAGAGTATTTTTTTTTTATCATATCCAATAATGTTTTTTTTTGTTCATAAAAGTGAAATAAATAAATAAATTTAATTTTAAATAAAATATTTCATATAATTTGTCTTACACAGAGCTCCACTCAGCTTCAAAACCTCTTAGTTTGTGTAGAGTGTAGACGAATGTTATGGAAGGACGAAGTTGTCCTTCTTTCAAGGTGGGCCAATCCCAAATCTAATTAACAACATTGTCAATGTCACCTCCCACATTCTGTACAAAGTAGCCCAGCCCAACATAAGCCCATTTACTAGTCCAGCTACATGCATTGAAGTTTTAAGTTACAATGTGACCATCCATGAACATATATAGTTAGCAGTCAATTGTTATATATCATTGAGCTAGCCCAGAAAATTGTTTTGCTCTTAAATCACACAAAACAAAGGTCAAGGTTCTTTATTTTATTTTATTTTATTTTATTTTATTTGGTTTATTTTTAACTTTTAGCATGATTAAAAGGTATTTTAAAATTAAAAATAGAGTTATTGAGGTTGCTGGATGATTTAGGGTACTTTCAAGTAAAGACAAATTAAAAACTTATTCCGAAACTCTTACCCTATTTCTCTTGGATCATCGGAGATGATCATAAAATGAACAAGATTAAAAAAACGTTCTAGGCCCATGCCCTTAGTCAAATTTTTAGATAGCCCATTATCTTCTTCATTTTTTTTATTTTATAACAAAATTATATTGAAATGACATTTAAAATTCTTAAATTATTTCTTTTTTTTCAAATAATCTTAAATATTTTTATAATAAATTTTATCTTTTAAATTTATATCATTTTAATTCTTACTGGTTGCTATTTTAATTGCTGTGAATTTAAGAAACTATGATATTGATTAAGAAATATCATATATGTGGTAAATAAAACAAAATACAGAATTAAGAAGATATAATCGTGATTGAATAAGTAATGGTTTTTATTCTATAGCTCAATTCAATGAATTGTTTTAAAAAAAATTCTAATAAAAATTCTAAAAATTATCATGGAAACCTAAATAAATTCATTAATAAGTTCAAAAACCTAAAAATCAAATAAAAACACAAATATCTACCTTATCAAATAATGAGAGGACCAAAGAACATCAGAGTAAAACTCATTTTATAGAATAGAACTAATTAACATTTAGAATAGCTTGTGATTGAAGTTATTTTTTAGACTATTTTTCTTTTAAGATAAAAAATATTAAAATAATATTTTTTTTTCAGTAATTACTATTTAAATTAATATATCAAAATGATATAAACAAAATATTTAATTTAAAGTAAAATAATAAAATATTATTTTTTTCAAAAACACTTTTAAAATGTGTTGCCAAATAGGATCTTGAAGCTTTTTAATGACTGAAATCAGTGTCAATAGATAATTCACTCTATATTACTATAATGTAATAACTTTCTCTATTCTTTATTTCAGGGACTTAAAAATAAAAAAAAATTAAAGTTCCAGATCAAATTTTATTTGTAAGAACTAAAAATACCAATAATGAACCTTTTAAAAAGTAAACGGAATCTTATATTGGCCGTTCGGCTACTTTTATATTGCATTTCAAAAGTTTTCAATAGAGTAAATTATTTGGAATTTATTTTTATTATAGTTTTAGGTTTGAATATGTGATTGTTAATATAATAATCATTAAAATTTTATATAATTATTAATTTGAAGATTCGTAAAATTAGTTGAGGTAGACCAATGATACTGAATATCAATATTATTAAAAAAAATTCAATCGAGTTGACGTGCTTTTTTGTCCTCTTATATGGGGATGATTTAAAGTATAATAATAATAATAATAATTGTTGTACTGGATGACGTTAATTACGTTGATACCTGCCGACTATAATTAATTAGGTATTATCTTTCTTTTTTATGAACATTCCTTTGAATTTTTTAACATAAAAGCTAACAATATGAATAAACTAAAATTTAATATCGACTCCTTTATTTATATTATAAAGTTAAAATATATTAAACTTAATTCATAGTTGTATGCGATTATTAATTTTGTTGAGGAAAGTTAATGAAATAATATATTCGATGATAAGGTAAAACCGTCAATTTAAACAATATATTAATCATTATTAATTATGAGAATATGATATTTAGAGCCTAAAAATATTCTCTTAATGAAATCCCCTTCACCAAATCCCTGATGAAAAAATGAAAAATAAAGCAGTTAAATTGATTTTTCTATAATCAGCAAGAAAAAAAAAATTACATTTTTTTTCTTGGGTCAAGGAGACAAGGACATGCACAAAGTCATTAACTTTACCATTATTAATTTTCACTGCTATAGCAGTTGTTTTTTATTTTTTATTTTATAAATTTATTAAAATAATATTTTTTATATTTTATTTTTAATATTAACATATCAAATAATTCAAAATAATATTAAAAAATCATTTGGTTAAAAAACAGTTGAATAACAATATATATATATATATATATATATATATTTGGGTTACACCATTATATTTTTAGTTTTTAATTTTAATTCCTTTTATTTTTTTTATTTCTCAAATAATTTTATATATATATGCTTTTAGTTTTGGTTTTTAATTTTTATTATTTTCTCTTTTGTTGAGATAGATTTTTTTTCAAAAAATTTGTTTTTAAATTTTAGTTTGTGTTTATGATCATTTAAAAATTGATATTTTTTATTTTTTTTCCTTTTTTATTTTTTTTTCAGATCAAATGATTTTTTTAGCTAATAATTATTTTAATTATATTTTTGTTTTTTTGTTAAAGGTTTTGGTTTTTTTTTAATTCTTTTATTGAATTTATTTTCCCATTACTCATGCAATAATGAGAATGATAATATTAATAATTTTAATGTTTTTTCTTATTTCCTTTTTTGGTTATGTTTTCGAGTTTTTTTTTCTTGGAATAATTTAATAATTTTTATTATTTTAGAAATAATAATAATATTTTTAAATATTAAGCTTTCAATATTAATATTATTATAATAGAGTATATTAATGTATTTTATAATATCACGTCTTACCTATATAAATATTTTATTTTATTTTTGAACTAACATAATTTATTAATTATTTTAATTTTAACAATTATACAAATTATTTGTTTTCGTAGCAGTGTGGGAAATTTAAAATGTTTACCTCTAAAAAAAAAGTGATGTTGGACGTGGAGGGTGTTGTGCACGCAAAAGGAAAGCCAGCAAAGAAGCAAAATATTTAGATAGAGACGAAAGTGACTTTAACTGAACAGGACTTTAACTGAACAGAACTTGCGATGGTGATTCTTTATTACCTGTAAAGGCAGAACCAGAATTCTTTGAAACTACTTATACTACTCTCTCTTTGAATCTCATCATATCCTACCTCTGATTCTCTATCTTACTCTCTGTGGAAAACTGGTGATTCTCTCTTTCTAAAAGTCTTGATCTTTCTTTTTATGTGCTGTCATGGTGTTTTTCTTTTCTTTTCATTTTGGATGTTGATATGTTTTTGTTGATGAGTTTTGGTGATTTAGTGTTTGATTTTTTCTGGTGGGTTTTTTTTGTGGATGATTGAGAAGCAGAAAGCTGTTATGATTGTTTGATATCTTGACTATTTGATATATGAAAAATTCTTCCTTTTTTCGTTAGGCAATGTGGAGATGGAGATTTTGGGTGAGCTTTTGTTATGGGAAAATCTGGGTTTAAAATTAAGAAAAACTGAACTATGACTATGATGGGATTGTCTGTGTGGTGCTCTTTTAGGTTGCTGGAAGCTTGTAGAAAAAGAGATCTTGCACTGGTTAATTTAACTTCAAAAATTTATTAAGTTGTTCAATTCCTTACTTCATACCATTACTGTGGTTTTCTAGCTACCAAATCTACTTTGAAGCAATTAAAAGAAAGTTGATTTGCTAATAATAGTACAATGCTGTTTCTAGCAATCAAATTTCGAATGGCAACGAATGTTTTATTACATTTAAGTTTTTTTTTTCTTTGAATGGTACCTAAGTTGAAATTATCAGATAGGTATATTTGTAGAGCAAGATAGAGAGGAAGCTTTGTGCTCTTGGCTATTCTGACTTGAATCCGGTTTATTTGTTTGTGAAAATTGGTTTGGTGAAATCAGATATTGACTTGTTGATTTGGTAAACATTCTAATTTTGGCTTTCAAATTTGGTCACCCTCTCACCATTGGCTGTCCAAATGGTGGTAGATAAAATAAATTATGTTGTATCAACTCGAGTTGATGCAGAACCAACAAGAGTATGCTATTGTCTCAATTTTTCTCTGTTCTGCTGATAGGATTTATTGTTGCAGCTTCAGAACACCAAAGTCTAAGTTTTTTTCTATTAGGAAAAAAAATTAAAATAAAGGTAAAGAAGTTATCAGGTATGGGGAATCCACTTTTGATGATCAACGATATGATTTTCAGAAAGAACCCCCTTCTTATGCAGAAAGCTCAATGGATCATAACAATCGACGTAGGCAGCATCCAAATTACATAGCTGACAATTTCAACTCATTGGATCAGGTATCATTTATGGTTCTTTTATTGAATTGTAGAAGATGATGGATACTACTGTGTATTGGTACTTAATTCCTTATCAACATGTTTTTTTCTCTTTTCCTTTATCTTCCAAGAAAATGAAAAAGGTGCATGACTGTTTGATGGCAAGGAGTGCCCATAGATTATATAATATACAGCAAAATATGATGGCGTTGTTGATAATGCATAATAGTTAGTAATCGAAATATAACTGGTTGGATAGAGAACAAGGAAGGACCACTCTATCCTTCTTGATTTGTAATTTGCTACTTGTCCAATGTCAGCAGATTGACTTCTGTACTCTCCCTCCCTCTTAAGCCAAACAACTAGATTGACGGGTTAATATCCCTCCTTTTTCCTCTCCATCCTCGCCCCTCTCTGTCCTTCCTACTTGACAGAAGGTGGTGACGATCCAAGATTATGATAAGCTAGGGAATGGCAACAGAAGATTTAGGATGATGGAGGTTCTTGGCATTGTATTGCAAATCTGTATAGCAGAAGTATCAGATCATTTCATAGTGCTTGACTTATGAAGTTCATATTAGAAAAACATCATAAAAAATTAAGCATATTACTATTGGAAAATTCAATGACGGTAAGCATAATACTATTGGAAAAACTTATTGAAAAATTATATAAATAACAAATCAGTAAAAAATGAAGGATAACAAATACTGAAAGATGTTACAATTCATGGGGAAATTGTCAGAGTTTCACAACCATTGCAAGGAAAACATCATAAAAAATTGCATGAGGATAAATCTCAAGAAAAAAGGAAAGAAAAAAAGCAGTTTCTGAGTAGCATACCATCGTGCTTAATTATTACATCTCTAGGTGAAACGAACTTAATTAAATAAACTTTGGTGTTTTCTCAGGTTATTTCTTCCCTGAGAGAGGCTGGTCTTGAATCATCTAATTTAATACTTGGTATTGATTTTACCAAGAGTAATGAGTGGACAGGTGATTCTTCCTTTCCATTGAAAACTATTGAATTTCCAATTTTATATATTCTGATTAGTGGGAGAACATTTTCTTGTCCTCAATGATTTTAGGCAGGCATTCATTTCATCGGAAAAGTCTCCATGCTATTGGAAGCGCTCTGAATCCATATGAACAAGCAATCTCTATTATTGGCCGTACTCTGTCTCCTTTTGATGAAGATAATTTGATACCATGTTTTGGATTTGGTGATGGTTAGTCTCTCTCTCTCTTTATGGCTTTGCTTCCTGTACACCATTGTACTACAGTTTTCTTGGATTGGTTATTGATTTCTTATTTTCTTTTGGTAGCATCAACACATGATAAGTATGTATTCAGCTTTTATCCCGATAATAGACCTTGTAATGGTCTTGAGGAAGCTCTCGCTCGATACAGAGAGATTGTTCCACACTTAAAGTTGTCAGGTTCAACGCGGCCCTCTTTCCTTCTTGCTTATTTCAAAGCAAGATTTTCATATTTTTTTGCTGTCCTTTTGATGCCTTTGAATGAACATGATATCCATTCCTTTTCTAAAATTAAAATTAATTCCTCATTAAGCTGCTAAGAGGAGATGAATTCCTGTGAACGAATATAAAAGATGAATAACTCCATATTCATGAGAAGTTCAAGTGTTAAATTCTCAAAAGACAGACTGATAATAGCAATTTTGACCTACTTCTGCAGGCCCAACTTCATTTGCTGCAGTTATTGACGCGGCAATTGACATTGTGGAGAAAAGTGGTGAGCAGTATCATGTCCTTGTTATTATTGCTGACGGACAGGTTTTTAACTCATGCTTTATATCCATCCCTTTCTCATCACCTAGTGTAAAATGTGAATACACTTTAACTATGTTTTCTTGTTAATTGCTGCTGCTTTTTTTTTATTATTATTATTGTTTAGGTTACCAGGAATCCTGATATTCCTCCTGGACAGTTGAGTCCTCAAGAACAAGCAACAGTAAACTCCATAGTTGCTGCTAGGTAAATTAATGGCGCATGTAATCTTTTTAGTGTCGTGCTTTTTATCATTGTATTGACGCTTGTTAATTTCATTAACAGCAAGCATGCTCTCTCAATTATTTTTGTTGGAGTTGGGGATGGACCATGGGATGAAATGCAAAAATTCGATGATAACATTCCTCACCGGGAATTTGACAACTTTCAGGTATATTTGATGTGTGTGTACAGCTTTATAAGGCACAAAGTCAAAAGAGATTAAGATCTGAAACCTCATCTTTTTCACAAACTAATCTCAGGGTATCTTTAGGATTAAGTTTTCAAAACAAGTGTCTTGGAGTTTAAAACCATGGTTTAAAAAAGATGCGTGACACGTACTTTGAATTCCAGACTTGCTTTTCTCTTGAAACCTGCTTGGTTTCGAGCCCTCAATCCCAAACACTCTTGTTCATGTGGCTGTAATGAAATTTTTATTTCAGTTATATCACTTGCACAAGTGCCGACAAAGAATTCAGACCAGCCGAGCTAAACACATGTTCTGAAACCTTTTCTTTTATCCTCATGCAGTTTGTGAACTTCACCAAAATAATGTTGGACAACACTGAAGCATCAAAGAAGGAAACAGCCTTTGCACTTGCTGCCCTCATGGAAATTCCATTTCAGTACAAAGCCACTCAAAGACTTCAGCATACAAGGTAAGACAGAAGGCTTATTTTCTAGTTAATATCTGATATCAGACCAGGGAGTTCAAGTCTTTAACAGTTTTACTCGTTCAGTCACGATTTAGTAGGTGGTCAGCGCACAAGGGCACTCCCACCTCCTCGTGAAGTGATCGATCATGATAATGCAGTCAGATCAATTCCAAGCTTCAAAACAGTTCAACCAACTACATCAGTCGAACCGGTATTTCCCCCCTCAATCTCTCCTTCTTCGGATTCATATTTGTATCGGGATCTCGTTTTGATATACAAGTAATGTTGTTCAAGGTCTGCCCCATTTGCTTGACTAACCCAAAAGACTTGGCTTTTGGATGCGGTCATCTGGTTAGTGCATCTCCCCTGACAATTACACCAACATTAGCTCCAGACTCTTTTTTTGCGTGTTTATGTTTCTCCTTTTTTTCTGCATTGAAGACTTGCAGGGATTGTGGAGCAAGCATTTCGACTTGCCCTATATGTCGACAACCCATAACAAGTCGCCTGAAATTGTTTACCTGAACCAAATAATTCCTCCTGCCGCTGTTTGCTTTGGGGAGAACTTCATTAAATTTTGTGAAACGGCATTTTGTGTGTAGTTTTTTTTATTCAGAATGGCCCCTGACATAAGCTAAATTACGCGCTAGTGGGATCCTTTTTATTGTTCTTCCAAAAACATTTCATCAATTCATTATGATACATATGTAGCATATCCTCAAATTTCACCATTTTTAATCACCACGGGTAATCTGTTAACTCGGCTTCGGCTTTGGCTTGGACTTGACTTGAAAAGGCTAAAGATGCTAGAGGCCTTCTAAGAAAGAACCAGCATGGCTAGTTATAGTGCTTGAAGACAATTCTAAATCGAACTGCTCTAATTGCTTCAAAACCAGATATGAATCTTCAGTGTGTCTCATAATGGCTATCAGGAAAGATGACCATAACTAGGTCTGTTGGAAGGAATCTATGGCAATCCTATATATTAATTGAGGGATGATATATGAGAACTCAGTTATAATTCATGAGTGGAAGGTGAAATAATTTTTCTGTTTTTATTTTTTATTTTAAATTAATTTTTTAATGTTTTTAAATCATTTTTATGTGTTACTATCAAAATAATTTTTTAAAAATAAATATTATTATTTTGATATAATTTTAAATAAAAAATATTTTAAAAAACAATCGTATTCTCGTCACAAAGATATGGATGAAAAGTGAGTAAACATCAACATATACTCACTTGCATTTGGGAGCAATCTTAGGGGGCAAATAAAGTTATATAGATTAAAATCGCTGATAAATAAACCAAATTTAACTATCATTCTGGTAGTTGGAGGGGGAGATAGCTATAAAAATCTATTTTGCTATTTCCACCTCAAAATTACTTGATAATCAACCGAATCAAAAAAAAAAAAAAAAACGAACCCAATTTACTTTTCCTGCTATGTTTCAAGGAAAAAATAACCTTATTTTGAGAAGAAAAACCACTTGACACGAAGGTTTTTATTTTTGGTGGCTGAAATGTGACCGAAAAATAATTTTATTGTTTTTCTATTGAGTTTTTCTGTTCACTCTTTTGACTCAAGGATTAAAAAAAATGAAAAAGAAAATTGGACTAAAGTGAAAATTTAAGAAACTATGAGATTGAACATATTTTTTCTGTATTTAACATTGTAGTCCTACTACTTTAAATTTTATCTTTCTAATTTAATTGAAAACTTTATCTCTTGAAATTAACCCCTAAAGGATCAAATATAAGGATGAAATTTAAAAAAAAAAAATGAGGTGCTTTACTAATCATATAAATATAAAATGTAAAGCACCATACCAAATTCTAGTATTTTCTAGATGTTTTTGTTAATAATTGCATTTTTTAAATATTATCAATTACCACTCAACCCATCAGAGCTTGTTCCTAATTAATTGAGATCATTATCAATCGTAATCAAGAAACAGATGTCGATAAAAGCTATTCGATCACCGATTAATCGATAGATCACAGATTTGAGAGGCTCAAATCTTGGAGCATCAAATTACTTCCCAGAGAAAAAGTAAGCAAGAAAATCAATTCACAAATAGTAGAAAGCAAAGCAATCAACAAATAGGAAAAAAAAAATCAAAGTGGATCATAATCAAGTAGGGAATATTTACAAAATAAAGCATATTAAATATTTACATGGTACAATATATGAATAATCAATCACCGGAGAGAGAGAGAGAGAAAAATAAAAAATAGATAACCCTTTTCGTATTCCCATTATTAAATAGGCTAAACCTTTTTCTCCGATGATGAGGAGCATGATGGATAGAATTGGAGTGCTTCCACTATAATCTTCCACTTGATTCGCCACCGTGGCGGTGGAAGACCGGCAAAGGATGTGGAGGGGTAGCCATGGCCATGGCCCTTGTTTGGATCACTCATTTCCTCGGTCGATCTCTAAGTACGAGCTCTTCTGCAAGAAGGTTAGGAATTGGCTGGTTATATGAAGTGGGTCTGTTTAAGAAAAATAATAAGAACATATCTATATCTATATCTATATCTATATCTATATATATATTAAAAAAATAATGGACAGGTTATATATATATATATATATATATATATAACAAGACACAAGCTGTATCCTATCTAGAAGTCGACGACAGCTTTCTTAGCAATATTTCTTAGCAATATATATATATATTGCTAAGAAAGCTGTCGTCGACTTCTAGATAGGATACAGCTTGTGCCTTGTTAGCCCTAACCTGTCCATTATTTTTTTTTAAATATATATATATATATATTGCTGATACTTACTAGAATTAATTAAAACCCTGAATTCATGAACAGGGTTATTCACAATTATAATTTTAAAAGTATTTAATTAATTAGTATATATCATAGTTTTGCATGGATCCCATAAACAGTTCTCTTTTGAAATCTTATTTAGGGAAAAAATATAATTTATAGATTTTCTGAAGCCAATTTTTTTAAACTACAACAACAAAAAATTACAACGGTATAAAACACATAAAAAGAAAATGAAACTTGAGAAATATACAATAATTTGAACAATAGGACTACTAAATTACATCATTATATATATATATATATATATATATATAATACCAAATTACATCATTAATTAAATATTAATGAATTTCAACAGAAGGAATTAATTGACAATTATCCAGAATAAAACAGCATGCATTGCTCATGCATGTTTAAAGTATTTATACTTTAATACAAGTCAATGATAGTCAACTGTCACGCGAGGTCTAACCTTTTTGGCTTGGAGCGTCGAATACATCCACGTTTATTGAAAGCTTAGTGGCTCAAATTAAGACAATTGAACCAACAACCTCGACTTACCTCCTCACCTTTGTTTCCTTAGTTTAAGAAGATTTAGATTAAGTTTTATTAATTACATTTGTTTTTAATTTGTTTTTATATTATTTCTTATAAGATTAAAAGTTTAGGATTATTGACTTTTATAATTATTCAAATCATAGTTGGTTTTAGCTTTTAATTGAATATTTTTAATGTTATTTCTTATTAGATTAAAAGTTTAGGATTATTAACTTCTACAATTATTCAAATCATAGTTGTCTCTATCATTTAGAACAGAACAGCATTGAAAACAACAAAAACAACTTATCGTCACTTCTATGTTTACATTCTTCGTATCTATTGGAAGAGAACAACATCTTGCTTCCGATGATTTCATGGAAAGGTTGTATTTTATAGTTAAACATCACCGCACATGCCCTCCAAAAATTCCCTATTTATTTTATATTATTGAAAGAGAAAAAACATCTTGATTCCATAATGAAATTGAGAAAAAGAAGAAGAAGAAACTAGATAAAGATTAAAATGTCCTAGCAAAAAAACTTTTCAGTTCTTTTTAGGGCATTTGAGTATTTCTACTATTAAAAAATGAGTAAGAAGTTCAGTTTTTTTGCCCAAAATATTTTAATATTTTCACCATTTAAAAAAAATATAAAAAAAGATCTTTTTGGCCCATTGAATTTTAAAATGACAATTGTGTCCCAATAAAAAATCTATCACACCCTCATTTGCTTGCTTTTTTTTTTTTCTTGTATAAGAAGGGAGGAAAGGAAAAAGACATTGTGGATTCGTTGTGGAGACCTATAGTGTTTTTTCCATATTTTTCGGAGTTTAAGTGAATTACCATTACAAAAAAGAAAAAAAAAAAAACAAGAAGGATGGCAAGAATATTGTTTTCAATATTAAATAATAGGGTAAAGTAATTTGTTTTAAAAAAAATTAAAAGACGAGTGCTTAAGATGTTTGGTCAGAGTTAGAAAAAAAAAATCATGAATAACTAGTTAGACAGAGCGGTGACAAACCAAATTTTAATTTTTTTGTTAATTTGTATATAATAAATTGTTTAGTAATTTAACTATATTATTTTAATTTTTTGGAGTGCTATCATACTTATTATTCCTATCGTGTTTAAACATAAAAAACAACAACAATTTACCACACATAATATTATTATTATTTTCTAATAATTTATTTCAGAGTCATCCACAAGGTACATCTCAATAAATCCATGGATACTTCATAGACATCAACATACTACCCCGGTAGCTATTAACTATTCCATATAACAAAACCCAAAGCAAGATTTAATACTGGCAATAGAAAAACTTCACGCTGTTTCCCTTGATTAAGTTGCTGCGGCATCTTCTGGGATCGTATTCTTCTCCAATATTTGAATGTGGAAGCCATTTGGAAACACAACAGCTGGAATTCTGGTGATATCTCCACCCTTGATCACTCTCCACCTGAAATCAGAAGATAATTAGAAATAAAAAATATATACACAGTGTAATCAACTAGAAACAGTTCCCGTGGCGTCGCGTGGCGTGATGACAGAGAATTTGTGATTTACACAGCAGGTCTCGAGTTCGAGTCAGGACGTGCATCTATTGTAAGAGGCTGGGACAACCAGGTTTCACTTGCTCACCTGGATCCACATAGTGCGTTTTCCAGGGAGGTTTCCTCGCATTAAAAAAAACTAGAAACAATGTTTGTTAATGTTTATTTACTATATACCTGTATTTTGTGACCAAATAGTGAAGAAAAACGGTCATCTGCAATTTAGAAAATTCAGCTCCAGCACAAAGTCTCGCACCGCCTCCGAAACCCATAAAAGTTTGCGATCCTGAGTTCAGTTCTTGCCCCTACGGTTTCATAGGCAAATACATTGAAATTCAGAAACATATACGTGTATAATTTATTCGCTTAAATTTCTAGATTAGTAATTACTTTTAATAAAACTTTCGAGGAGATATTTACCTGCCATCGCCATGGATTGAAGACGAAAGGATCATCGTATTGCTTCGGATCCATATGAACAGCCGGTGGACAGACCATAACAATCCAACCTGCTGGAATAGTATATCCTGAATATAATGAAAACACTTGATTGTTAGTTCTTGTCCAAGGCTAAGTGAAATCTGAAACTTGAGTTTAGTTCCTGGAACTGGCCTTTGATCTCAACATCTTTGAGGACTTTCCTAAAAATTCCTGGGACGATATTTGCGAGCCTTACTGTTTCATTGATAACCTGCAGCAAATATATATATATATATGCAATAATTTAGATGTTTTCTTTGTTGTATGCCAATCTATATTGGTACTGTTCTTACCATGTGTGTGAAAGTCATTGATTTGTATTCTTGCCAAGTGATTCCAGACTGATCAGTATTTTTTCTGTTCCTCAGAATTGCTTCATGTTCTTTCTGATACCAGAAACATATGAATGTTAACAGAAAAAATGATGAACACATGAGTTAACAGGGCATGGAAATGCTTAATTAATCACTTACAGCCAATTCTTCCAGCACTTTAGGATGTTCACCAACATTTTTAACAGCTAATGTGAGAGCAGTTGAAGTAGTTTCAAAGGCAGCAAAAACAAGTATGAATAGCAAATCCACAGCAGTTTCCTCAGTCATCAAACTCCCTTTTTTCTTCATTTCCTCGATCACAAGATCAAGAAAGTCTCTCTCTTTCCTCGTCTCTGGGGTTGCACGCCTTTCCTCCAGAATACTTTTTATTATCCCTACCGCTTTCTTGCGCCCCTATATATATATATATTTTCCTAAAATGATTAAGAATAATGTCTACGGAGTCATCATGCAATATAGATGTCTGAGATGGTGCCAACCAGACCTGTAAACATTTCCTGTAAGCAGTTCCAGGAAGGTTCAGGGGAAATGAAATCAAGCCATGTTGGAAATCGGCATAAGCTTGTCTCAGGCTCTTCGATGACTTTGATTCGCTGTAACTAAGCAGTATTTTGGCACCAAAGCCAAACTCCATCTGCGAAGACAAGCCGTTTGATTGTTATGATCAAGAAGCTAATAAAAAATTTGTATTTGTACTGTTCTATACCGAGCTCCCGTTGCCCACTAGAAATTCTCATGAATAGGTCACTCTTTGTCAGAAATAAGTGGATAAAATCAGAAAACTTGATCTAATTACTGATGATCACTGGGTTGGCCAATGAAAACCTCAACGATCCTGGCCCTAAGCTAAACGGAGTTTATAAGTTAATCCGCATGCGAGTTATCAACTCGATAAAAAATGGATCAGGTCAACAATAAAAGAAAACATATTTTATTCATTTTAGTTGTAAGAAGAAAAAAAAATTGTATAAATCAAATCTCATGATATCAAATATTGTATAAAAAATATTGTTTTGAATTTATGTATTTGTCCAGGAACAGTACTGTAAATTGACTATTTTATTTATTTATTATTTCCCAAGAAAACAAAAAACAAAACCAAGAAACTTCTCTTCTTCGACTTGTATCAACCTCTTGAAAACGCTATATAGGGGAAATTAAGTTGGTTAGTTATACAACTCAGTCAGTCCCGGTCTAGTGGGTTGGCTCAATGAATCCACGATTTGAATCTTGACTCAGATCAAGTTTTAAGTTGACTTAATTTCGATTTCAATCCCATACAAACTTGAAATGACTAAACGTATCTGCCATCAAACATCATCAGGTCAACACCAAGGATGTAATATTATGCATGAGAGTGAAATGCTAACAAAGAAAAGTTACGTGAATAATAGAAAGAACAAATTTGAAACATGTTTACCTTAGCAACTGCTTCTTTCAACTCAATACTTGCCTGTCCGCACCAACGCTGTAGATTTTTGCATATCGTTTTTTCAACCTTAGGAATAAGTTTTGTTCTCATAGTTTCATTACCAACAAGGTTCATAACTAAGTTTCTTAGATACTTGTGCATGAAACCCTCGGCAGAAACCAGATTGTCTCTCCCTGCAATCTCGTTGAAGCTCTTCGGGTAGCAGCATTGGAATAACTTCCCTTCGTTTTGAAAAATGAAATGATTGAACTCCGCCTCGGTGGAGATGATCAGCGAGTGACCAACCAAGTTGGTTTTGAAAATAGAACCATACCTGAAAGAACATGATCACATTACATGCACGGAGAGAAAATTATACGGGAAATTAAAAGGAATAGTTAATTACCTCTCCATTTTCTTGGTGATAAAAGGAGAAATGTTGTTTGCCCTATAGGGAGCGAAGAACTGAATCGTCTCTCCCAAAAGAGGGAAGCCCATGGAACCTGGTGGGAGATTTCCATTGCATTTAGGGTTCCTCCACTTGTAGATCCAATGAGTGATGATGCATGAGACTAAGCTTACAGCTACGCTCATCAAAACCAACATCATTTCCTTGTTAATCCCAAAATCCAGGCAAAGGTTTAACAAAGAATATTCACCCGGCTCAGTTTGAATCTCTCTGCTGCTGCTTACACTCTTTTAAAGGCCAGCCCGAAAATCAAAATCCTTCCTTTTTATTATTTAATAAATTAAAGAAACGAAATATCGCTCTTCAAAGAAAGGTCTTAGCCTGCATGCACGTGTTATTAACTAAATGCACGTGGCTGATGTAAATGACTGTAATTTTTTTTATTGAGTGTGAAAAATAATAATAATACAATAATTCTAGTTATTAAAATTGGATTGGCCTCCAACCCCGTTAAAAAGAATTTGTCTTTTTTTTTATTTATATAAAAAATTGAGTTATCACTTGTATAAAACCTGAAGACGTGGGTTAAAAACTGAACACGTGGACATCCAAATGGCTGAAAATGAGTTATCACCATTCTTCTCTTTTGACGTCTTTTGACGTAGCTGCCATTGACTCGTCGAAAATTAAGAAGACTCAGAGGTACAATGTGTGGTGGAAAATTGAAAGCCAATTAATAATTTAAAAAAAAATCTAAGTAATTGTCTTGGAAGTATTGAAGTGAACGATCGGATGTCATCACAAAAATCAGGGCAGGGCATTTTGCTAAACACCATAAAAAATAAAAAATATTATTTTGAGCTAATTCTGATTTTTTTTATATTTGATTTATTGAAAATTTTACGTCGGACTCTAAAAATAAAAGACTCCTTGGTTTTTTTACAATATTCTTTTCACATGATCTATCTGTCTGTCGTTCAAAATATAAATAAATATTGGGTTTTTTTAAGCATAATAAAATAACATCATTAAATTGGCGTGTGAGGTTTTTATTTTTATCTTCTTATATTGATTTTTTTGTCATTATCAAGTTAAAGGAGATTGTAAAATATTATTTTAATAAATATAAATTAATATTATTTTCACAGGAACCAGAGCTCGTTAACCAATATATTGTTAATATAATTTACAGTATTTATTTTTTATGAAGGGCCCACTTGACAAGCATTGATTCAATTTAGAGATCTTTTCTAAGCCTTTGAATTTTTATTAATCTTATAATTGATCTTTATCTTTATGAGTTGTTAGAAATTGAGGGGTTATACTTTTCTCGTTAGTAAGTAAAAAAGTTAACTATGATAATACATATAAAAAATTGTTTTATTTTCAATTTTACCCTTTAACACTTTAGATTTGTGAAGTTTTTATTTGTTTTTTCTTTAATTTTATTTATATAAAGTTATTTTGGTCTCTTTACCTTCATCATAAGTTTTTCCGTTTAGCAAGTGTTTACTCTATTTTTTTTTTATTTTTTTTGTTCATTCTTTTTAAAATTAACTTTATCTTTGTTTCATCATTTTTATTTTTTTTGCATTTAACTTGATAACATTTTTTGGCTTGTTTTTTATTATGTTTTCTTATTTTGCACGGTCGGAGTCATGATATTTGTTAGCTTCTTTTTTCTTTTTCATTAATTTTTTTTCTTCAAAATAATCCTTCTATGTTAGGTTTGTTAGGAATTAGAGCCCGCATCAAGGTACACTCAGGTTAGCATGGGTCATTTTGGTTCCTACCAAGCTTGATTAGATTAAAATATATTTTTATTGTTTTTTTCTTTAAACAATCATTTATTTATTATGATCATTTTTTTACTTAGTTTGATCCATGTGATGTTGTTATCTTATTAAGTAAGTACAACTTATTCGACCCAACTGGATCCATTACTCGAATCATAGTATTTTTCAACTTTTTAGAAGCACAATCATGACATAGGCCTTGTTTGTTACAAGGAAAGTGGTTTCCGGGAAACCACTTTCCAAACTTTTCTGTGTTTGTTTGCCTTCTGGAAAGTTGATCAACGAAAAATACTTTCCAGTCAAAGAAAAATTTGGCTTGGTTTTCAGGAAAGTGTTTTCCGGAAAATTTGGGTGGAAAACACTTTCCAGAAGTTGTGAAAAATTTAAAAATGTCATTATTTACTGATTATATCAAATTTGATCCTCAAACTTTTGATTGCTATATATAATTTGTTTTGAATATTTATTTTTCAATTCCATCTCTTAAAATTTAATTTTTATATTAATTTTGGTCCTTATTTTTATAATTGCTATTTGCTTTTTTTCTTATCATTTTTTTTATTGAAATTTTTTATCTATCAAATTTGGTCCTCATTTTTTTTATTGTTACTTATTTTATTTGAAATAATTTATGAAATGTTAATTATTATTATTTTAATTTATTCACCTTTCATTTTTTTTTTAATTTTTTAGATTTGATCTCTATTATTTTGATTATTATTTATTTTATTTGAGATAATTTATGAAGTTATATATTTTTTTAATTTCATTCTCATTCAACTTTTTAATTTGTAAGATTTGTTCCTCATTATTTTAATAAACTTGAAAAAAAATTAATTTATTAATAAATTATTTTCCATAACACAAACAAACACTGGAAAGTGTTTTCCAGTTTATTTTTCATAACACTGCCAAACATCGGAATTCACTTTCCAGGAATTCACTTTTCAGGAATTCACTTTCCCCGGAATTCACTTTCAAAAGGAAACCACTTTCCAGCAAACAATCGGGGTCATAATGTCATTCTCTTTTAATGTTGAAGTTGTTTTTCCATGATGTAGTCAAGCCATGAGATTACTAAAACCAATTTTCAAAATTAATATGCTGGTCAGGATAAATAACAAAAAAGTAATAAAAATCATAATTATATTATAAGAAATTTTAAGCCATGTGGAATGTTCACAATAGTCAAAACCATTATCCATGCCCTCGCATTTCAATGTGGACTTATAGTGCTAGATTTCTTTTTTTTATTTTGGTTCTCAAACCTTTTGTGTTACCAATTACATCATTTCAGGGACAAATTGAAGTCAAAATGCCTCAAATTGAAAGAAAGATGATTGAAGAGAAAAATGGAGAGGAAATGGATGAAAATTTATATAAAAAAAACAAATGGGACAAAAATTCACTTTGATCATCATATCTCTCAAATTATAAACTTTCAGTCCCCTCCCTATTTTTATAAAACTCAACTTTCAGTCTCAAATTATATCTGGATTCTAGTGGTAAAGATAGAAAATATTGGCTTGACACCAATTTTAGTGATGAAAAAGATTAATTTTGGTGTTAATATATTTTATTAAGTTTATTCTATGTGTTTTTTTCCCTTAACTTTAATTGCGATGGTAAATTTGAGCTTGACTTTTTTTTTTTCAAGTTGATTTTGGATTTTTGGGAGGAATTTTGAGTTATTTGACACCATATATGAATTTTTGAAGGTTTTTAGAATAAAAAAATGAATTGCAAAATGAGTTTTTAGATTAATCAAAATCTAATTAACCCTGATTTTTCTTGCCTAGAATATGGGGAGAATAAAGCGACAACTTGTTTGCCTTAAATTTAAAATAATGTTTTTTTTTTTTTTTGCAGGGTTTGGGCCTAGCAGATGAAGAGACTCGTTCCCTTCCTCTACACAGGTTCATGCTCTATTATATATGTATGTTATCTCCATGTTGTCTTACCTGCTTATTGAACTTGCAGAATGTTCAGCAGATTTAGGGATTAATTGTGGTGTACGTAAGCTGATCTGGACACCCTACCAATAAAAAAAATGATTCTTTTTATATATATATATAAAAAATTGAGTTATCACTTATATAAAACCTGAATACATGGGTTAAAGACTAACCATGGTTAAAAACTGAATACCTGGACATCCAAATGACTGAAAATGAGTTAATCACGTTTTTTTTCTCTTTTGACGTCGCTGCCATTGACTCTTCTAAAATTAAGACTCTTCTAAAATTAAGAAGATTCAGAGGTACAATGTGTGTTGGAAAATAGAGAGCCACCACCTAATAATTACAAAACAATCTAAGTAATTGTCTAGGAAGTCTTGAAGTCGACGATCGGAGGTCATCAAAAAAATCAGGGCAGGGCATTTTGCCAAATACCATAAAAAATAAAAAATAAAAATATTAGTAATATTGCAATTCTTTGTGGTTTGAAATTGAACTTTGGGTGAAATTTAAACTTTGGGAATGTGAATTCAGAAGTGTTTTTTTTTTTAAATATTTTTTTATTTTAAATTAAGACTCGTAAGTGGATATCAAAAATAATTTTAAAAAATATATCATAAATGAGTGATGATGCATGAGACTAAGCTTACAACTATTCTCATCAAAACAAACATCATTTCCTTTGCTAATCCCAAAATCAAAATCCTTCCTTTTATTATTAAATAAATTAAAGATGTTAAGTGTCTCTTTGGGAGTGTGGTTGATGTTTTTTAAAGTGATTTTTGTTCAGAAATACATCAAAATAATATTATTTTATTTTTTAAAAATAATTTTGACATCAACACATGAAAATAATATAGAAATACAAAGACAATTTAATTTAAAGTAAAAAATAAAAAAAATCATTTTTTTAAATCACTATTAAAATGCAGTATCAAACACCCTATAAGTGAGTGTTTGATATTGTGGTTGCGAGTAAGGTTGGACAAAAACTGATGTATCTCACCATCCCCATTCTATTTGATAAAACAATCAGGAACAAGGTAATGTGGGTCTGTGCAAGTTTCAAGCCCAAAGGACTTTCACTTGAGGGGATGCTAGAATATAATATAATTATATTTTAAAATCTCACCTATAAATTTAAGTTTTTAGATAAGATAATTTCTCAACAAAAACTTCCATTAAATAGAGTGCTCATCAATGGCCCTACTCAATTAAATACTGGAAAGAAAAGTCAAGTACGTTTATGTGTGGAAAAGAAGATTGGGCTATCAAGGAAAAGTAAGACATGACAAGAGTAGTTGTTTTTTGACCATTTAATGATCGGTGCCGAAGAACATTGGGCTATCAAGGCAGAGTACTATGTCCCACCTTAGTAGTTAGGTCATATAAATGTAAGGTATGATTTACAAAAAATTTAGCGGGGTTTACCTTAGTAGTTAGGTCATATAAAAGTAAGGTATGATTTACAAAAAATTTAGCGGACAACCAAGTAGCCGAAAAGAAGTAATTAATTATGCACACTCATGCGGGGAGTTTTACAAAATATGTTAGTTTATTCATACAAACTATAAATTGATATTGTTGTTGTATCAATAGCATTGCATAACTATATTG
The DNA here is from genome assembly GCA_029228605.1 of Salix koriyanagi. Taxonomy (NCBI): domain Eukaryota; kingdom Viridiplantae; phylum Streptophyta; class Magnoliopsida; order Malpighiales; family Salicaceae; genus Salix; species Salix koriyanagi. The sequence continues at coordinate 10,044,283 of CM055333.1, read as the reverse complement.
CATCTCGAATGATTTTTTATTAGATATTGTAGATCACGCAAATAATCAGGAATTGCAGAGGCTTTCACGTTTGGATTTTGTTCGTGATGACATTGCAAGTAGTTTGATGGGAGAATAAAAACAAGTAGTTAATTTACTAGAATTATTAATTACATTATGTTATTATGATTATTAAATCTATAATATTTTAAAAAATAATATATATATATATATATATATATATGTAATTTCACAAGTTGATAATAATATGACAAACATAGTAACCAAACACACGAAATTGTTCTTTATTAAACCTCAAACTCATCTATAGTTTTAACCAAACATTTCAATTTCAATTTTAAACCTCAACTAAAAGTACTTTTTATAAAATTATTTTTGCAACAGCAACAACAACAGCAACTGCAATATCAAATATTCCCTAAATATCCCTCTTCAAAGCAAGTTCTTAGCCTGCATGCACAGGTGGGTTAAAAACTTAATGCACGTGGCTGATGTAAATGACTGTGAGTTTTTTAATTGAGTGTTAATAATAATAATAATAATAATAATAATACAATAATTCTACTTAGAAAACACGGATCAATATCGACCACACGGATCAATATCGACCAGGATGCCTTGACTAGTTCAACGGGTCTATATCGACCAGGATGCCTTGACTAGTTCAACGAGTCTATATCGACCAGGATGTAGTCGACCAGGATGCCTTGACTAGTTCAACAGGTCTATATCGACCAGGATGTAGTCGACCATGATGCCTGGACTAGTTCAGTTAAGGAGTAAGAATAGAGAAACGATTGACCCAATCAAAAACTTGGATCTGCCTCCAACCACGTCAAAAAGACTTTGATTTTTTATATACGAAAAATTGAGTTATCACTCGTATAAAACCTGAATACATGGGTTAAAAACTAACCATGGTTAAAAACTGAATACCTGGACATCCAAATGACTGAAAATGAGTTATCGCCATTCTTCTCTTTTGACGTCTTTTGACGTAGCTGCCATTGACTCGTCTAAAATTAAGAAGACTCCGAGGTACAATGTGTGGTGGAAAATTCAAAGCCAATTAAAAATTAAAAAAAAAAAATCTAAGTAATTGTCTTGGAAGTATTGAAGTGAACGATCGGATGTCATCACAAAAATCAGGGCAGGGCATTTTGCTAAACACCATAAAAAATAAAAAATAAATATTAGTAATATTGCAATTCTTTGTGGTTTGAAATTGAACTTTGGGTGGAATTTCACTTGTAATTCCGTTTCAAAAGCTTTTAAAAAAAATTGAATATTTTTATATTTTTTTATTTTAAATTAAATATTTTTTGTGTTTTTAGATTATTTTATAAGTTGATGCTAAAAATAATTTTAAAACAAACATCATTTTATTATATTTATAAATAAAAAAACACTTTAAAAAATAACGTTTTAAAATAACCTTAAAACTTCCGAACAGCACAGCACATGAATCAATATGAGCCACGTGGCCAGCGTGTATACAGAAATATTGCAATTCCTTATATTAAACTGTTTTATTTCTAACAAAACAGTTTGTCATGACGTTATTGTTATTGTTTTTTTTATATATGTCAAATATTATTTTTACTGTTTTTTTTCTAACTTAATTTTTGTTATTGCCATTAATTATCTTGATTATTTTCAGCTAATTCTGATTTTTTTTTGAATTTTTGTTTGATTTATTGAAAATTTCACGTCGGACTCTAAAAATAAAAGATTCCTTGGTTTTTTATTCATAAAAATTTAAATATTTATATCTATCTTTTTTAAAATGAGACTTGGATTTTTGGTTATTTAAATATTTAAACCAATCTCAACCACACTGACATACAGATAATAAAAATGGTAAGAAAAATCTAAAGGTGGCTTGATACATTTATTATGGTTAGCTTTGAAGTAGACTAAAAAATATCAGGGCAGGGCATTTTGCTAAAATATTCTTTTCACGTGATCTATCTGTCTGTCGTTCAAAATAAAAAAAATTGTTTTATTTTCAATTTTACCCTTTTAACACTTTAGACATGTGAAGTTTTTATTTTCTCTTTTTTTAATTTTATTAATATAAATTAATATAAAAAGTATCTGATATCATGGTTCAATTATTGTGCATTGTGAGATAAATCACTATGGATTAGAATAATATTGCTCAATTTTCAGGCTGGTTCGGTTCGGATCACCAATTAGATTGTTATTTTTGATTTTACACAGTAAAATAACAATTTTGTTCCTCGAAAAAAAAAAAGATTATGGAAGGAGGTGCTGCTTATACTCTTTTAAAGGCCAGCCCGAAAATCAAAATCCTTCCCTTTATTATTTAATAAATTAAAGAAACGAAATATCCCTCTTCAAAGAAAGTTCTTAGCCTGCATGCACACGTGGGTTAAAAACTGAATGCACGTGGCTGATGTAAATGACTGGCGCGTAAGGTTGTTCATATTATGATTTTTATTACTAAGTTAAATGAGAGGCAATCTTGTATTTTAATAAATATAAAATATATTTGTTTCCTACAAAGCCCGATTAGATTAAACTTGCAGTCCCTCTATTTTATAAAATTCAAATTTAATTGCAAACTCCATTTTCCTTATGTTTTTATAAAAATCTAAATTTGGCTTTTATAAATTTATTTTGGTTAGTTTCGAAATAGACTCAAAATCACCATTATTATTATTATTGTAGGAGTTTTAATGAGATGACCAAATTATTGTAGGGAGGGGAAAAAAGAGAAACTAGGCCTGGCACGAGTCTAGGCCATGAATTAGAGGTTTGGCCCATGCATTGAGGTTTGGTCCATGCATTAGAAGTTAATGATCGGGGGGGTTCACCAAAAAAGTTATTTTTCAAATAAAACATCATTAAATTGGTGTGTAAGTTTTTTTTTTTTTATTTATTTTCTGTCATTACCAAGTTAAAGGGGAGGTAAACTCATATTTTAATAAATAAATAATTAATATTATTTTCAATATAACAAGTAAAAGATAAAATATTCACAGCAACCTAGAGCTCGTTAATCAATATATTGTTAATACAATTACAGTATTTTTTTTTTTTTTATGAAGGGCCGCTTGTTCAATTTTGATTAATTAGCATGGCATGAATAAAAGAGATCTTTTTCTAAAAGTTTGATTTTTTTTTTAATTTTATCATTTATATTTATCTTTATCTTTATGTTAGCTAGAAATTGAGGGTCATATTTTTCTGGTAAAATGTTGTATCAGTCCCATAACTAAAGTTATGAATTTAAAAAGTTAAATGGGATGATATCAATCTTTTTTTAATCTTTTTTTTTTTAATTTTATCCTTTAGCACTTTAGATTTGTGAAGTTGTAATTTGTTTTTTATTTAATTTTATATAGAGAGAGTTATCATGGTTTTTTTATCTGTTGTATGTTCCCGCACCATGTGATGGTGGGACCATCATATTTAAATTAAAGAGGCTGCCACATAAAGAGGCAGTAGTGTTTTTGAACTAAACGGAGACAAAACAAAAGGAGAAAAGGAGAAAACCGAGAGAAAAAAAAAAAAGTTGAGGCAGCTAAGTAGTCTGTCTTCTTTCTTTGATTTCCAGCTCGTTCACTAATGGATCGGGATGCGATTTGGACAGCAGCTTCTAGATACATTACTCTTCATTCTGAACGGTTGAATTGAAGATTGGTGTTGTGGAAGCTGATCATTTCGATAGAAAACAGGGCTGTCAGTACTATGAGCCTTTTCTCAAACTTTGTTCTCTTTAATCTTATTGTATTCTAGATACATTACTCTTCATTCTGAATGGTTGAATTGAAGATTGTTGTTGTGGAAGCTGATTATTTCGATAGAAAAACAGGGTTGTCAGTACTGTGAGCCTTTTCTCAAACTTTGTTCTCTTTAATCTTATTGTATTCTTATATTCCAAGAATAAGTTGTTCTTGATGATATATGTTGTAGCTCTTAGTTAAATCTGAGGAAGAACAATTGTGAACCCATTATTATTGATAGTGGAAGTTTTAAGTGAACTACAGTCCCATGTTTTTTCCCGCATTGAGTTTTCCACGTAAAAATCTTGGTGTCGATTTGTGTGATTATTTGTATTATATTGTTAATTGTTTGATCACATTATTTGATTACACAAAGAGGAAAAAATAATTGAGACTTATGAATGATAATTCACTAAATTGATATCCGATTATTTGAGTTATTTTCCCATCATTATCTTGGTCATAAATTTATTTGTTTAACCACAGTTTACTCTCTACTCTCTTTTTTTTGGGTTCATGCTTTTTAAAATCAGCTTTTTTTTTGTTTTTTTTTTGTCATTCATCATTTTTTGGCTTGCTTTTTATTGTGTTGTCTTATTTGCACGATCTCAGTCATGGGATTCGGTAGCTTCTTTTTATTTATTTTTCTTCAAATTAATCCTTTTATGTTAGGTTAGGTTTCTTAGGAATTGAATTGGAGTACGCGTGACATCATGAATAAGTTGGGTTAACTTGGGTCATTCTGTTTCCTACCATGCTCGATTAAATTAAAATATCTTCATATCTTTGAAATTATAAACTTTTATTCTCTTTGTTTTTAGAAAATCCATGTATAATTGCAAACTCCATTGTTAAGGAACCATCTCACCTAAAAGCTTAAGCTTATAAGTGAGGCCCCATAATATGATTTATATTATTCTCTAACACACACCCTCAAGTGAAAGCCCTTTGGGCTTGAAACTTGCACAGACCCACATCATCTTGTGCTTGATTTTCTTATCAAATAGAATGGAGATGGTGAGATTCGAACTCGTGACCGTTGGGTCAACAAGGCTCTGATACCATGTTAAGGAACCATCTCACCTAAAAGCTTAAGCTTATAAGTGAGGCCCCATAATATGATTTATATTATTCTCTAACATCCATTTTCCTTCTTCAGTTTATCGCTAGTTCGAGAAAAAAGAGAGAAAATGTGTGGTGACGATAGAAATTCTCGGTTTGACACCGGTTTTAGGGCTGTTTGGGAGGGCGGTTGCGGTTGTTTTTGAAAGTGTTTTTCATTTAAAACTACATCAAAATTATTATTTTTTATTTTTTAAAAATCATTTTTGATATCAGCACATCAAAATGATTTAAAAACACCAAAATTTTTTTATTTAAAATGAATAAAAAAAGAAAGAAGAGGAAATGGCATTTCAAACGCCCTCCCAAACAGCTTCTCAATGATGAAAAAGATTACTTTTAGTGTTAATAATTTTCTTAAGTTTATCCTATGTGTTCTTTGCCCTTAACTTTAACCGAGATGGTAAATCTAAGCTTGAGATATTTTTTTGCTTCAAGTTGATTTTACATTTCTGAAAAGATTTTTGGGTTGTTTGAGACCATATATGAGTTTATCATGGTGTTTAGGATAAAGAAAAATAAAATGAAAAATGAGTTTTTAGATTGAAAAAATCCCATTAACCCTTATTTATCTTGTCATCACTCTCGTTAGAATATGGGAAATATAAAGTGACAAGTTCTATGCCTTCAAATGTTTTAAGAAGTAATTGGAATAAAGGCATATGCATTTTCACGTGCCATTTAGATAGGTGGTTTTGATTGGTCTGATTTTTTTTTAACTATTTTTTTATTGATATGTTTTTTTAATATATATTTCTTTATAATAATTTTTTTATTTAAATTTAAGTTAATATCCCTTCTCTCTGCCTCTCGCTCTCGCTCTCTTTTAATTTTATTTATCATGTTTTATAGCTTAGGCATGCTCGCCACCCCATGCCAAACCCTCTCTCCTGGACCGTTTTCTTGTGATTTATTTTTTATCCTCCTTTTTTTCTCATTCTTTAATGTTGGATTTTAATTGAATTATGATATTGGCTTTTGTTTTCAGTTTTTATGATTTATTTTTAATAAAACATTATTTATTTTTTACTTTGTTTACAGCACTTTTTCAAAAAACTTTTCCTAATCTTAAAAGGTGTTTTTTGTGTGCATCCTCATTTAATTTTATTAAATCACTTTTTTATAAATGTTTTTTAATAAATAAAACATGTATTCCAATAAACGATGTTATTAAATACAATCGATTTTATAACCTGTATTTTGAGATCATACATTAAGATATACAAATAATATTTTCTTCTCTTTTATTTCATTCAATGAACTTCATTTGTATTTGTATTTTTATTTTATTACATAAATAAAATCATTAAACACAACCGAGTAAATGATTCATATTCCAAGATTAAATATCTTTATTTATATTTATCTCTTAGTTTTTTGTTTTTTTTTTTCATTTATTGATATAGATAATTCTTAATTTATTTAGTTAAATGCATGCACCAACTTTTTCTATTTATGTTTTGGAGTTTCATATGTTAAAAACATGTTGAAAAAAATTGCATATTCAATTTCTTTATTTGTTTTTGGTGAGAATTTGCGGCATAACGAGGATAAAATTGCTACAATATACCCTCTTATCCACAGAAGAAGTTTCTTAGAAAATATAAGCTCTAATAAATACCCAATCTGAGATTTTGTTTTCTACATGAACATGTGAGAAAATAAAATCTAACTCTACTAAAGAATATCAATGCTAAGAAAATAATAATAATAATAATAATAAAAAACTACTTTAACCCTATCTAAAATTCCATATCATCAAAAACACAAATCATCAAATCAAATTCGCCCGTGTTTTTAGTATCTGCTTATGAAAATTGGAATGCCTTATCTTATCAAAAGTAGGGCTGGCGGCTGGCCGATACTCCGGCAACAGCTTTCCGGTGCTGTACCTCATGCCACAAGCGTTACAGAGTGTCTTGGGACCCGATGGCCCGGCCCTCCATTGCGGCGTTTTATCAACTTGACAATGAACACATTTTCTTAAAAGAAAATGTTCATTTCCTGATACAGAAATCATGTCAGGATGATTTTCTAAGGCAGAAAGCATGGCATCCTTCACGGACCATGCGCGTTGCTTTGATATTCTCTTGCTTCTTGGCTTCTTGTGCGTAATCCCATTTCTGCAATCTTTCGATGGAGCAGTTTGCTTCTCCCCTTCAGATTTTCTCAGAAAGTCGAAATCTTCTGATAATCTCAGCTCGGCGGTTGATATAAGCCCACCAGGAAAATCAGGAAAAGAAGGGACAAACTCGATTGGATCCTGAGGAACACAAAGCTCAGCACTGCCTATCCAATCCAAACCATCAAGTGGGAAAAGGTCACTGATATTATAAATATTCTCCTCGTCTTCATTAGCCATAGCAATAAAAGCTGTAAAAAGGGCACAGAGAAACTGAAAGGGATGAATTAGGGTTTTCAGAATCACTATCTGTGTGTGTGTATATATAGAAGAAGCAGAAGGGAAGGGATTGAGAGAAGCACTTAAATATCATTTTTCTTAGCCATGAAGTCTTTTTTCGATATGAATGAAGAAGCTGACGTGAGAATTTCTCAGTGCATAATTGCTAGTCCAACCAATAATAAATGGACATGTATGTACAACATAGGTTTCTAGCAAATCACAGCCGGACATGTGGCTGCTTAATTGGGAAAATTTATTTTACGCGTTAAAATCCACGCCGAGTTTGGTTTAAGGAAGAGGTAAAAATTGTAAAGAAATTCTTTGATTTTGGTGCTTCACAGTTCACACAGCAATTAATACGAAATTTATTTTTGGAACTAAAAGGGTAATCTCGAAATATTTTTATTATTACTACTCTACGGTGGCTATCCTTGCTTTATTTACTGTGTAATAAGCATAAAAATACTTTACTTTATATATAGAAACTCTTGTGTGTTTTTTATATAATAAATATTTCAAAAATTATATGGGAACTAAAAAATATTCATTGCTAGAAGGTATTGAATATTTAATTGTCTTCAAGGGATGTATTTGCATAACAGGTCTCGAATACGAGTTAGGACGTGTATCCCTTATAAAAGCTCAGAACAACTAAAATTTTACTCATCCATCTAGACCCACAAAATATACTTTCAGATGATGGAGTTTGCTTGCATAAAAATAAAAAATAATATGGGCAATTGTGCTGAGTATAGTTGTAATTTTAGAATCTCAGATTTAACCATTGAATAATAATAATAAAAAATAAACTATGAGAATTTTGATTTTATTTTTCGTCAGGATAAAAACAAGGAAATAATAAATAGCAATTCAACATTCTTTCTTTTTTGGATAGGAGAGACGCAAATTAGGAAAACCGAGCATTTATAAGCTTTGACACGTGGTCATGACGCATTGGTTCGGAGACGTCGGTGAGGATGGGAGTCTCAATATTAGTCACCCAACTATATATAGTTTGCTAACTGAGCCCCTTAAGTATTGATTTTATCAATCCAGTCCTCCGCCTATCAGCCAGCGTACCTCGACTGAATTCTTTTGTAAAAATAATTAGAGATAATTGCGCAGAAACAATGCAAGAATCCGAATGAAGGACACTAGAGGTTACTTTCTTAATGGACACGTTAATTGATTCACTACAGGAGTTCCAGGAAGTTCTGGAGGCCTAAAAATGTAATTTATTAAGCTTTTTTTGTAAAAAAAAAAACAAATGGGGTCACAAAGGAAAAGCCGATGGAAGTCGACACGTCAACGTATCTCTAAGGCCTTTTTTTTTTTTTTTTTTTTTTTTCTGTTTCCTTAAAGGTTAAGGCATTTCCCAAAAAATTAATATTCCCGTTTGAGATTGTTATTTAGATTATTTTTAATTTTGTTTTTAGAAATACATGAAAATAATTTTTATTTTATTTTTTAAAATTATTTTTATATTAATATATCAAAATAATCTAAAAATATTTAAAATAAATGATCCATCCCAATATGAATCAATCACAGCAAAAATATACATTTCTTGCACTTTTTCTGAAATTTTAAACTTTAAAAGATAATGTGAGAAATAAGATCATGACCAGTTTTTTTTTGGGACACATGCCCTGTCGACGTAGATTTATGAAACCATTTATTGTTTCATAATTGTGCATCGATCTACTAGATGATTTGTTTTTTTTATATATTTTTATTAACATGAATGTTTAAACTAATATAGATATAGCTTGATTAATTTTATAAACTTTAAAATTAATGATTATATAAGTTTTTAATCACCATTATATTAGAAACCACAAAATTTAAACTTGAAATTATAGGAAAAACAAATTTTTTGGTCTCAAATTTTTACCACTAGACTACCTACTAGATAGTTTACTAGTTGATTTGTTTTTTTTTATTAGCATGAATATCTAGACTAATCTGTGTATACCTCGATTAATTCTAAAAAATTTAAAATTAATGATCATGTAAGTTTTTAATGACTATTATATTATCAATTATAAAGTTCAAACTTAAAATTATAGTAAAAATAAACTTTTTAATTTCAAATTCTTATCACTAAAATGAAACTTACTAATTGATTTGTTGCTAGGCTGAGGTTCGGCTTCTAAGATTTAATTGAATCTGTTTACAAAAACATGCTCTCTTTCATTCAATGAAATCGTATGGATTTCAGACTCTTTGGTGAATTCTTCCTGCCGGCACCCATATTGAAGACTGGCTTGTTGATTAAATTTATATATTTTAAAATTAATAACCATAACAAAGTAAATCTTCATTAACCCTGAAAAAACTAGAACCAGGGATAATTAAAAATCAAACTCAAGAACTTACTGTTAAGGAACCATCTCACCTAAAAGCTTAAGCTTTTAAGTGAGATCTCATAATATTATTTATATTATTCTCTAACACACTCCCTCAAGTGAAAACCCTTTGGGCTTGAAACTTGTACAGACCCACATCACCTTGTGCTTGGTTTTTATCAAATAAAATGATGGTGGTGAGATTCGAACTCGTGATCGCTGGGTCAACAAAACTCTGATACCATGTTAAGAAACCATCTCATCTAAAAGCTTAAGCTTTTAAATAAAATTCCATAATATAATTTATATTATTCTCTAACACTTACCAATAGAGTTACCATTGAAGAGGTCGTGTGTGGACTCGGATAGTAAATTAACGCATGGAATTCAATGGAATATTTTCTGTTCTTTCTGCACAACCCAATAGATGAAGCTGAATGTTCGAAAGTTGAAGCATACTTGGACCAATAACACAAATTATAAGCCGACAAGACTTCCAATTTTCCTGTATGGATAGTGATAACTACTGACTTCATAGAAATTGTTGAATATAATTTGGTCGATGGATGATAAGAGACGCTGCTTGTTGCAACTTATGAATAGAGAGGTTTGACCCAAGAACAATAATTATTATTAAAATTATAGAAGAAATTCAGTGCCCTTTTGAAGATATTCGAAACTACTAAAACACAATTATTTAGGCAAATTTAACTTCAATGTCCCAAATATAAAACCATGAATGAAACAAAAGCTACATTTCTTGAGAAAATCTTTGTGACTGCCAAGTGTTTAAATTTCACAAGAGAGTTTATTAGTCTTGTAGTCTAAGAAACACAACCAATGAGTTATAATTCAACTTATATTGATGTTTTTTAAGAAAAAAAATATTTTTTATAGTAATAATAATAATATTAGAGGAAATGACAAGCAACACAGAATCTTGTTAGTTTTTTTTTTTTTTTATCGAGGAAACTCCATCCCCGGAAAACGTACTTTGTGGACCTAGATGAGTGGGTAAAACACCAGCTGTCTCATGCTTTTACAAGAAATACACGCCCTGATTCGAACTCAAAATTTGTTATACAAATCTCAAGTCCTTTGTCGTCACACCTTGTTATCTGTCTATCATCAGAACATAACCCCTTTTACCAAGGATGTCATGCTTGAAACTTTGCACAGTATGATTTGCATGTCAGCAACATTAAAATCTTTTATGCAATACACGCAAATGGGAATTCAACACCTTTCTGAGATATTAGGAGGAAAGAAGCTGGATTCATTCAAGTAAAAAAGGGATTACAAACTTCGATATCCAGATACCGCAGTGAAATTGGAAAAATACAAATATAGACGTTATTAAGTGTTCTTGAATGTTAAACATTGGAGCTCAGACCTCTGACGGGAGCTGCATTAAGCCTTTTCGTTCAGAGCTTGACTTTTCCGGCAAGCATATATGTCTTATAGGTTGCAGTCCTGACAGATTCCGGCTCCCCCCACGCCCTCTCAAAATCCTTAAGAATCTCTTCCGGCAGCAAATCTACACCTTGTTCCTTAGCTATATGGACCACCGGAAGTGAGCTCAGGAACTTCAAAAGTCCCTGAAACGACATCTCCTTGTGCATGTCCAGTTCCAGTGGCTTCCCCTCGCACCCAACACCCACACTTTCGAAAGGAAATGGAAGTGTCTTGTAGCACTGTGATGCAATCTTGAAACTTTGGCTCTGAAAAGGTTTGCCAAGATCAAAAAACCTCCTTAGGATAGCATCTATTTCTGGGCTAAATTCCACGCTGCCATAGCACCAGACCGCAATTATACCTCCTGGCTTTCGTAGAACACGCTTCACGATCGGGTAGAACCTGTCGAGATCAAACCACTGCACAGCTGTAGCCGCAGTGATCAGATCAACTGAGTTCTCGCCACCAATCAAGCTCACCAGTTCATCATCGGACATTTCTAACGGGGTGTGCACGTACTGAACTTGGGGATGTGGAATGGCTTGCTTTAACTGTTCGTCACTTATGTCAGTTGCTATCACTTTCTCGTATACCTCAGCTACCTGAAAATGACAACCATCTTTTACTACAAAGTAAAGCCAAACACAAGTGCCGGCCGAATCATCATATTCATTATCGCGCAGTATAGGCTTTCTCAAATTCTATAAATTCAGAGCCCTTTAAACTATAAAGGAGAACTTTGATATATTTTGATAATTCATGACAAAAAAATTAAGATAATTACAAACCAGTTGTTTGTATAGTAGTAAAATTGATAGATGAGAACTCACGCTGATAGCCGCTTGACCATTGCCGGTGCCAACATCCCAAGCTACGGAGTGCTTCGGGGTGAGAGCAGCCAGCATCGAGAACCATTCGCTTGGATATCTTGGCCTTGCCTCCGAATAAACAACTGCCTGCTTGTTGAACAGATAATTATCCAAATTATTATTTGCCATATTAAATCTTGTGAGTTCTGATGAAATATCTGAAACTGAATGCTCTTAGGAGTGAATGAAGGCCTGTTTTTTATAGGGTCCATGCCATGTTTGACTATTCAAATGAGTGGCCTGAAACTTGGAGAAAAAACCATAGCATGTCTACATCCTCTGCGTAATTAGAGAAGTCGGTCAAAAATGTACGTCTGAAAACAAATAAACAAATCAAATTAAATTATATTTAACTAAGGGTAGCGACTGAAGAACCTTGTAAACAGTCAATGTTTTACTCCTTGAAGGATACAAAGTTGAAATCTCTTCTGATAAGAATGAAAGACTGAAGTGTTCACCGAATTCATCAGCAATAAAAATTGTTTCCAATTACAGCTTCATTTTTCCTGCAAGACTTTTTAGCTGACAGTTCTTGCCAAATCAGCACCATCCCAGGCACACTCGAGCTCCTTAAACAACCTCCTCGGACGATAAATCCACAGTTTGCCTCGTAGCTAGCTGTGTTGACTGGAGAAAATGATCCGAAATCCTCACAGCCTACATCAACACTTTCAAATGGAAAAGGGAGTGTCTGATTGTAACAATCAATTGAATACCTGAGAAATTTTGGTTTTTGAAAAATAAAAGTTGTTTAAAAAAACTTGCTCAATTGAGAATCAATTTCTAGGTTGACATGGATGGTGTTTATATTATAGCCCCGAAGTGCAAGCACACTCCTCTGCCTTTTTCAGAAATGCGAAGCTGACAAAAGGGTAAAATGTTTCAAGATCAACCCAATGCAAAGCTGCAGCAAGTGTTACTAGATCAGCAGAATCTCCACCACTAATTGATGATCATCAGACATTTGATGATGGGGTGAGCAAATACTGAACTTGGGCATGTGGCACAGCATGCTTTAGCTGTTCTTCACTTAAATCACCTGCATTCACCTGCTTGTAAGGCTCGGCAACCTGAAAACAACAGACACTGGAATGTACTAGGAAAAGCACGTTTGAAATTACAATTATGCCCCTTATGATATCCATGTTCTTGTTTATTCAAACTCATGATCATGAAGATAAATCATGAGGATCAATTGATTGATTATGGGATCAATTGCTTAATTTTCTTCTTGATGGAAGGAGAAAATTAGCTAATAAATTAATGAGAGAAGTCTCTGATCTACCTATAAATAATAACATGTATTCTCCATTTACGACTATTGGTAGGCATAGTTCAGAAGATTTCTCTCGAAAATTTTTTATTATTATTTTGAAGTTGTGTTACTGCTGCTGTATTGGGAATTCATTTTCAAAACTTGAGCAAAATAGATAGAGGTATTTATAATGTAAATTTCGGTTACTATGTGAATTTAGCATTCGATTATATAAAATGCATAACAAAGCATGCTAATATATATATATATATATATATATAGTTTAGTTATTGAGTCTTAAAGAGAGATCAGGGGAAACTAACACCGATAGTAGCTTGACCATTTCCGATGCCGATGTCCCAAGCCAAATAGTGGTGAGGGCTGAGAGCAGCAAGCTTTGAAAACCATTTTCATGGATATCCTGGCCTTGCAGTCAAATAAATTTCTGCCTGCTTCTCAAACAAACCTTCCATTTTGATTCTTGTTTACTCTGATGAAGAACTTTTTTCGGGACTGGGTCATGTGGAGGACATGATCTAACCAGTCTCTGGGTCATTGGCTTCGAAGCTGTTTGTTTTGGCGTTTCAACCGCGGTTTGCACCAAATTCTTTTTTTTTATTTTAAATGAAAATTTTTTGTATTTTTAAATTATTTTGATGTGCTGATGTCAAAAATGATTTTTAAAAAATAAAAAAATATATCATTTTGATGTATTTCTAAATAAAAAGTACTTTTAAAAGCAACCGCAACCGCCCTCCCAAATAGACACTTCTAATGCCTGCAGACCATGAGTTCAAGCAAAGTTGTAAAATCCGTTCCGGGCGCCATTCCGGTTTTTTGATTGGAACGAAATGTTCCGGTTTCAGTGCATTCCGGCGTGTCGTTCCGGTTTTGTACTGTTCATATTTAATTAATTATTATATAAAAAAAATAAAATATTAATTTAACAAGTATAATTTAAATTCAAGATAAATGAACTTTAAATTATACAATACAAACATAATCTCAAAATTAGAAACATCTCTAAAATTCCAACAATAAAATTATTTTTTTAAAAAAATAAAAAATAAAAAAATGAATTTAATTATAATTAAAAGATCCAGAATATTTGAAATTTGAAATTTAAGCTACTTACTGTATGTTTTTCAAGTAATTCTATGTTTTTTTATGGTTGTTGTATTTGAAATTAATTAATGTTACTTATTGTTTTTTAATGTTAGAAAAACTTAAAAAAAAAATTGAACACATTGAGAAATAATCAATAAGTTCAAACATAATTAATTAAAATACATTTCATTACAAATAATTCAATCAAATTAATTACAAATTAATACCCCTATTTTTTATGTTAACTATTATAATAATAATTAGTATAAAAACCAATAATTAGTATAAAAACTACCCCACCCTGTTTGTCACTTTGTCCCCTTCATTTCAAATTTTGAAGCCTTGCACATGGGCAGGCAGAGTAATAATTTCAAAATACATCTTCTTTGTTGTTTTGTGGTTTTGACTTTTGACTGAACAATTAATCAAACACGCCCATTATATAATTTTTCAAAGAAAGAAAAAGGCACTAAAAATTTTCATTACAAAAAGTGAAAAAACCCTACCGCCAGCCTTTGTTCCTTTCTTCTTCTTTGGTCGCCGCCGCCGCCGCCCCCTCCACATCAAACACACCCAGCCAGCCTCTCTTTCTCGGAATCCAAAAGAATAGTCACCATCACCTCTATAGCTACTCTTTCCTTTCACTCCCATAACCCCATCAAAACTCTGCCATCATTCTCTCTCTCTCTTTCAAAGTTCTTCTTCTTTATAAACCAAAAAATCCTCTTGCCCTTCCTTTTCTTGTTTTCGTGTTTCTGTTTCCTGAGATATGGGTTTTGAGAGTCTTTTGACTGGTTTTGTGGTTTTGAGTTTTGACTGGTTTTGTCAAAGAGGCCAATCTTTTTTTTTGATGAACCTGGAACGGAACGCCTGGGACGGAACCGAGGCGTTCTGGCCGGAATTTGGCCAGAATTTCCGGAACAGACCGGAATTAAAACCGGGACAAAAACGACGCCGTTTTGTCCCGGTTTTATGAACGGAACGGAAAGTTCCAGTCGTTCCGACCGGAACATAACGGATTTCACAACTATGAGTTCAACATCATCAGAAGACCAAGAAAGCACTTCATGGGTTATTTCTTTTTTGTCCCAATTTCTTTTGATTTATTAAAGATAGTTTTTTTTAATGTTTTTATAATTTCATCCTCTTATTTCTTTCTCTCTCTCTCTCTCTCTTATTCAATCCTTTTTTTTTTAATTATTGTTTTTCTTACTTTGATGAAAATTTAAAATTGAAAGTTTTATCTTTTAATATTAAATTGGTTGAGAATTGAGATTCTTTATCAAATCCAAATCCAGGATTTCACAATTTAAAAAATTAAATGATTAACTCAGATTTAAAAGATTTGTTAGAGTTTACTTTGTTTTTTTTCTAGTTTCACTCTTTAATATTTATTTAATTTTAGATTGGGTTAAACTATTATTAATGTATTTATTATTAAAAATTTATATAATATTGAAAATTATTTAGGTTAGCTCGTCTTTTAACATTGAATTATTTGATAATTAAGGTTCATATTTTTATTCAACTTGTTTTAACAAGGTTATCTCAAAAGCACAATCAGATTGCATATTTTACATGCTGACCCATATAGACTTGGGTCTATTTTTTGAACTTTTTTGGATTATGTTTTATTTCTTCAAATTCATTATTTAATATTTTATTTGCTAAGAAAATTAATTTCTCTTAGTTTACAAAATACCTATTTTGCATCCCTTTATTATTATTTTCTCTTTTCTTTTTTTTTTTCTTTTTTTGAATATCTCCACTTGTGGTGGAGCTTCTTACGAGGGAAACCCCACTGCCCGGAAAGCGCACTTTGTGGGCCTAGGGAGCAGGGAAAACCCCCGGTTGTCCCAAGCTCTTACGAGAGGATGGAGAATCGAACACTGGTCTGGCCTAGGCCAGTCCATACGTTGGTCCGCCACACTAGTCCTTCGGGGACATTTTCTCTTTTCATATAAAGCTCCATTCTTTTTTTTTATCCATGATTTTATATAGGAGAGAGAGTCACTAGATTTAAGTAGTAGAGAATCTATAGATAGAATTATCAGCAAACAATGATCTCAAATGATCTCAACCACTAAAATAGTTGATCTTGGTTTCAACAAGTCTCGATTGATGAGAGAGATCTACTAAGATGTTTACCATTTTGAAACTACTTGAAAAAATAGATTTGACCTTAGAAGATTTGTTGGATTCGAGTTGATTTTTATTTTTGGATAATGTTTTGAGTTATTAGATCCATAGGGGTTTATTAGGTGTTTTTTTGGATCAAATTATAGTTGAAATGGATTTTTAGGTGTGAAATATGACTTTTTGATTACCTCTCTTGCTAAAATCTAAAAAGAAGATGACATGTTATTTGCTATTTTGTTTTCAAATGAGTTAGGAATACCTTATAAAAAAAAATATTAAGCAACCAAGGAGCACGGGCTCTAGACCTGTGTTCTTGGGCCTTTAACCTTTTTTTAAGCCCAAGTGTCATGGCCAACTAGACACATATGGGCATCTTTTCATTGTAATTTCAATTTTGCTCTTCACAATTGATCATTTTTTATTGCTTATTCTTATTGAAGTCTTTTTATATAATTTTATCCATCAATATTTATTGATTTAAATTGGGCAGTGTAATTTATAGATTTTTATGATCTTTAACAAACACCTAAATATTTAATTAGTTATCGACTTTGACGGTCTATTTTTTAACATTCAATTAAATACAAAAATTATAACTAAAAATGTTGAAATTGATTGAGTCCATGATTGTCAAAGTTGTGTTTGATTAACTTTTGGTTGATTAGGAATCGAACTTTATAATTATTTTGATTTATTTTTTATAAAATTATTGAAGTTTTAAACAAACATCTCACGTTCTCAATATTTAGTTGATATTTAACTTTATAAAAAACTATTTTAAATCAAAAATAGTCTCACAAACAATTTAAATGTAATAGAATCCATGACTAAAGTCGTCGGTTTATTTCATTAAAGTCCTCTCCTCATTGAATAAGGTGAAGTTCTTCATTTCATTAAAGTTATCTCTCCTTATCGAAGCTAGAAAAAGAAATCTCACAGCTTGACTTTTCCAGCGAGCATGAAAGCCTTTGCGATGACAGACCTCACCAGTTTAGACCCTCCCCAAGCAGTCTCCAACTCTTGAACAACACTCTGAGACAGCAAATCCACACCTTGTTCCTTCGCTGTAACGACTGCTGACCATGAACTTATCATCTTCAAAAACCCATCAAATGACAGCTCCTTTGGCATGTCAAGTTCTAGCGGTTTCCCTTCAGAACCCAAACCAACACTCTCGAATGGAAATGGAAGTCTCTTGTAACCTTCGAATACGAGCTGGGCATCCGCGTGCCAAAAAGGAAGGGTTGAGTCATGAAATCGCTTCAATGCTGAGTCAAATGCTGGACTCACTGCAGCACCACTGTAGCACCAAACAGCGAGTATACCTCCAGGCTTTCTTAGAAGGCGTGCAACGAGGGAGTAAAATTTTGGTAGATCAAACCAGTGCACAGCCTGTGCTACAGTCACCAGATCAACTGAATTTTCACCCCCAATTAAGCTTATGATCTCATCATCAGACATGGATAATGGGGTGTGGAAGTATCGAACCCGTGGATGTGTCAATGAACGTTTTAATTGAGCTTCACTCACATCAGTTCCAATTACTTGCTCGTAGTGCTCAGCAACCTGCAACGTGAATTAGATGAAATGAAATATTCCAGTTGCTTATCAAAATTGAAACAATCAGAATGGGAAGCAATATTACATTTTGTGAGATCAAGGATTATTAACTAAAACATTATCACATCAATCAAGTAGCAATAACTCTGCAGCCCCATCTGATCGTTTTCTTACTTAGAAACATGTATTTCACTCTTTTCCTTTTCCTTTCTTGAGAGAGAATACCAATCTAAAGCTACTATATAATCAAACCTCTTGGCCCAGTTGAGGAAAATATATATCGGTGGAGATATAATATGAAAAGGGAAATAAAATCAACAATTCGAAATTTAATTCATGTGGATATATATATACACACACATGAAATCTTTACCCAAGCTCAGCTTTCTTGATTAAATCAAATAACCTTGTTCTTGGTCGGTCAAAATCATAAAGAGCAGGTGCAGAATTAATACAACTAATATTAGACTAAATCAAGGAGTTCCATCTGATAATAATATGTCAGTTAACCATGCGAGGATGGTTTGGAACCACTAAACAACACAGCACAATCATCTGATCGTCATAATGAGAGAGGAAGAAAGCTAGAAACTTCTGGGATAAATATAATTAGTTAGAGAAAAGAAAAGGGAAGCGAGAGAACTAACACCAAGAGCAGCTTGGCCATTGCCAGTACCAACATCCCAAGCCAAGGAGTGGTGAAGGGTGTGATCGGCAAGCATTGAATACCACCGGGCTGGATAAGTTGGTCTTCCATCCAAGTATAGATCTGCTTGCTTGTCAAACAGTCCTGCCATATTAAATCTTGTGAATTCTGATGAAATATCTGAAACTGAATGCTCTTAGGAGTGAATGAAGGCCTGTATTTTATAGGATCCATGCCATGTTTGACTATTTAAATGAGTGACCTGAAACTTGGAGAAAAAACCATAGCATGTCTACATCCTCTACGTAATTAGAGAAGTCGGTCAAAAATGGACGTCTGAAAATAAATAAATAAATCAAATGAAATTATATTTAACTAAAGGTAGCGACTGAAGAACCTTGTAAACAGTCAATGTTTTACTCCTTGAAGGATACAAAGTACAATTCTCTTCTGATAAGAATGAAAGACTGAAGTTTTCACCGAATTCATCAGCAATAAAAATTGTTTCCAATTACAGCTTCATTTTTCCTGCAAGACTTTTAGCTGACAGTTCTAGCCAAATCAGTACCATCCCAGGCACACTCGAGCTCCTTAAACAACCTCCTCGGACGACAAATCCACAGTTTGCCTCGTAGCTAGCTGTGCTGACTGGAGAAAATGACCCGAAATCCTCACAGCCTACATCAACACTTTCGAATGGAAAAGGGAGTGTCTGATTGTAACAATCAATTGAATACCTGAGTACTTTTGGGTTTTGAAACATAAAAGTTGTTTAAAAAAACTTGCTCAATTGAGAATCAATTTCTAGGTTGACATGGATGGTGTTTATATTATAGCCCCACACTGCAAGCACACTCCTCTGCCTTTTTCAGAAATGCGAACTAATATCACCTGCATTCAACTGCTTGTAATGCTCGGCAACCTGAAAACAACAGACATTGGAATGTACTAATAGGAAAAGCATGTTTGCACTTACCATTATGCCTTTCATGACACTCATATTCTTGTTTATTCAAACCCATGATCATGAAGATAGATCATGGGATTGATCATGAGGATCAATTAATTAATCATTGGATCAATTGCCCACTTTTTTTCTTGATAGGAGAAGAAAAATAGCTAATAAATGAATGAGGGAGTCTCTGATCTATTTATAAATAATAACTTGTGTACTCCATATACGACTACTGGTAGACATAGATTAGAAGATTTATCTCGAAAAAATTTATTATTATTGTGAAGCAGTGTTACTGTTGCTGCTACTGCATTGAAAATTTATTTTCAAAACTTGAGCAAAAATAGCTAGAGATATTTATAATATAAATTTTCACTGGTACGTGAATTTAGCAATCGATTATAACAAAGCATGCTAATATATACAGTTTAGTTATTGAGTCTTAAAGAGAGATCAGGGGAAACTAACACCGATAGTAGCTTGAGCATTTCCGGTGCCGATGTCCCAAGCCAAATAGTGGCGAGGGCTGAGAGCACCAAGCTTTGGAAACCATTTTCTTGGATATCCTGGCCTTGCAGTCAAATAAATTGTTGCCTGCTTGTCAAACAAACCTTCCATTTTGGATTATTTGATAATTAAGTTTCATATTTTTATTCAACTTGTTTTAACAAGGTTATCTCAATATCGCAATTATAGATTTGGGTCTATTTTTTTTCAACTTTTTTTGGATTATATTTGCTTTCTTCAAATTCATCATTTAATATTTTATTTGCTAAGAAACTTAATTTCTCTTAGTTTACAAAACACCCATTTTCCATCCCTTTATTATTGTTTATTATTATTTCCCCTTTTCATCTTAAACCTCATTCTCTTTTTTTATCCATTATTTTATATAGGAGACAGAGTCATTAGATTTAAGTGGTAGAGAGAGAATTATTAGCATCAACCATTGAAATAGTTGATCTTAGTTTCAACAAGTTCCGATTGATGAGAGAGATTTACTAAGATGTTTACCACTTTGAAATTGCCTAGAAAAGTAGATTTGACCCCATGTCTATTTTTT
>CM055333.1:9898898-10023108 GCA_029228605.1 Salix koriyanagi | reverse complement strand
TTCAATTAAATAAAGAAATTATAAATAAAAAGTGTTGAACTTTAATTGAGTTCATGACTCAAGTCACAGTTGTGTTTGGTTAACTTTTGGTTGATTAGAAATCGAACTTCATAATTGTTTTTATTTTTGATTTCTACAAAGTTATCAAATCTTAAACAACCATTCCAACATTTAGTTGATACTTGATTTTATATATAAAACAAAAAATAGTCTCACAAAAAAAATTAAATTTGATAGAATCCATGACTCAAATCGTGGGTTTATTTCATTGAAGTTATCTCTCCTCATCGAATAAGGTGGAGTTCTTTATTTCATTGAAGTTTTCTCTCCTCATTGAAGCTTGAAAAAGAAATCTCACAGCTTGACTTTTCCAGCGAGCATGAAAGCCTTGTAGATGACAGACCTCACCAGTTTAGACCCTCCCCAAACAGTCTCCAACTCTTTGACAACACTCTGAGACAGCAAATCCACACCTTGGTCCTTCGCTGTAACGACTGCTGACCATGAACTTATCATCTTCAAAAACCCATCAAATGACAGCTCCTTTGGTATGTCAAGTTCTAGCGGTTTCCCTTCAGAACCCAAACCAACACTCTCGAATGGAAATGGAAGTCTCTTGTAACCTTCAAATATGAGCTGGGCATTCGGGTGCCAAAAAGGAAGAGTTGAGTCATGAAATCGTTTAAATGCTGAGTCAAATGCAGGACTCACTACAGCATCATTGTAGCACCAAACAGCGAGGACACCTCCAGGCTTTCTTAGAAGGCGTGCAACGAGGGAGTAAAATTTTGGTAGATCAAACCAGTGCACAGCCTGTGCCACAGTCACCAGATCAACTGAATTTTCACCCCCAATTAAGCTTATTATCTCATCATCAGACATGGATAATGGGGTGTGGAAGTATCGAACCCGTGGATGTGTCAATGAACGTTTTAATTGAGCTTCACTCACATCAGTTCCAATTACTTGCTCGTAGTGCTCAGCAACCTGCCAGGAAAAGCTAAACACAATGATCCAGCAGTCATGATAAATCCATGGACTTGTGCAGGCTAAACTACTAAATACTGGGGTTGGAAATGAGTTGAATAATTTCCATTTTTTTTCTCTTGCAGCTTTGGGAATCACCTTTCAGTTACATTGTTCTCTCAGAAAAAACAAAGTTAGAAGATTCTTGTAGCTATTCCATTTCACTCAGCACAATGCATATAAGATGAAATGGCAGAAAGCAACTAGAGCCTGAACTTCATCTAACTTCAAGAGAGTGTTCCACCTATGTAAGCAGAATACTTTTATGCAAAAAAGTCGATGCAGCCTGAGGTTTGGACCATAAAACAACCCCTTTTCAACCAATAAACCCAGAAAAGTCATTCAATTCTACTATTGGGGTAGAAGGTTTTTAGATGAATGGTTCTTTTTTTTCTTACTTAGAAACATATATTTCACTCTTTCCCTTTTCCTTTCTTGAGAGAGAATACCAATCTAAAGCTACTATATAATCAAACCTTTTGGCCCAGTTGAGGAAAATATATATCGGTGGAGATATAATATGAAAAGGGAAATAAAATGAACAATTCGAAATTTAATTCATGTGGGATATATATACACACATGAAATCTTTACCCAAGCTCAGCTTTCTTGATTAAATCAAATAACCTTGTTCTTGGTCGGTCAAAATCATAAAGAACAGGTGCAGAATTAATATAACTAATATTAGACTAAATCAAGGAGTTCCGTCTGATAATAAGATGTCAGTCAACCATGCGAGGATGATTTGGAACCACTACATAGCACAGTACAATCATCTGATCGTCATAATGAGAGATCGAGGAAGAAAGCTAGAAACTTGTGGGATAAATATAAATTAGTTAGAGAAAAGAAAAGGGAAGAGAGAGATCTAACACTAAGAGCAGCTTGGCCATTGCCAGTACCAACATCCCAAGCCAAAGGAGTGGTGGAGGGTGTGATCGGCAAGCATGGAATACCATCGGGCTGGATAAGTTGGTCTTCCATCCAAGTATAGATCTGCTTGCTTGTCAAACAGCCCTGCCATTTCTCAATTAATCAAATCTACTATATTTTGGACACTGATTATAAATAGTGGGGATTTTGCATGTGCTACGATTACAAAAAGAAAAAAACCAGAGAGAGATAGGTTACTGTAGCTCCAATAACAAATTGTTATTTAGTGATTTGATAAAATTGTCCTCGCCCAAAAATACCCTTTATAGCTGTCTTTTCAATATATAATATAATCGGCCAGGTTAGTTTAGTAATTTTAATTTTACAGTGAATTTACTAATTTACCACTACTATTTAACAAAATTACCCCTAAATATGAGAACATTTACTCATCATGAGACTATAGTGCAATTATCTTTCACAATTTATAGGTTAGTGATTTTTTTTTTTTGATAAACGGGATATCCGGACCAGCTTGCGCGCACCACAACTAATACCCGGGTCCATTGAACATCCTATAAGCCTAATGAGCATGTAATGCACCGCGGGGGTAACAGGCGTGCCTGACAAGGCTTGAACCTGGGGTGAGAGGAAGGGAGAAGCTCTTCTTAACCACTCAGGCCAAGACCCTGTTGGCGTAGAGGATTTAGTAATTTACCCCTATAATAAAAAATATAATCTTTTCATGGTTTTTTTATTTTATTTTTTTCAAAATAGTTAAATTACTTTGTTGTCCTTGAAGACAGAATCAAAATAACTCTCTCAAGAGAGCTTTTTTATCCTTTCACATTGATTTTATTTATTGTTAATTTGAATGTAACTTGGGATAACTATTCACACTCGGCAAATTTGAAGACTGGATTGTGTAAATCACAGCTAGGCAGATATGCCCGGCATTGCTAGAAACAGAGGTGAAGAGATGTTAATACAACTGAAACAAAACATAGCATTAAGAAAAGAAGTCCTTCGGTGTTAAATGTTTTGTTATGTTTTTTGAGTCGTACGTTGTAGTGCATGATAAGCAGGTTAATGGATGGAAAGGTTGACAGAGAAGCGAAACCCACGGCCAGGCTAGTAGCTGTTGTCAGTGATGCCTCTCTGTTTTTGGTTCAGGTCGAGCTCTAGATTGCCTTCAACATGGAAAATGATTTGCAAACAGATAAATTCTTACAAAAATCTCAGACAAATTGATGAGGCAATAAGCTGTGCGTGTTATAATGAGGTTGTGGAGCATAATGTTGGTGGTGGCAAGTGAACGTGATGGTTGAGATTGAGATTTTTGATCGCCTCCAATGGCTGTTAATCATGCTCCATTTCATCGAGAAGGCAAGAGGGATGGAGATCATAGGTTCAAGCGGTGGTGTCTTTCATTGGAGAAATAATATAAATCATATTTTAATGTCTCACTTAATGGATTAAGTTTTTAAGCGAGATAATTCTTTAACATGATATCAGAGCCTTGTTGATCTACCGGTCACGAGTTCAAATCTCATCACTCCCTCATTCTATTTGATAAAAATCAAACACAAAGTAGTATTAGTCTGTTCAAGTTTCAAGTCTCAAAAGGTTTTCAGTTGAGGGATGTGTGTTAAAGAATAATAAATATCATATTTTGGGATCTCAACTAACAGGTTAAATTTTTAAGTAAAGATGGTTAATCTCAAAAAATATAGTGTATAGCTAAAAATAGATATGCTCTTGAAGTGTAAAAAATTAAGAAATGAGCTATGTAGGGTGCACAAATTTTGGAAATTAATAGCCTGCTCTGTTATAACAGCAAATCCTACCCGATTCCCACTCCCTCGTCCCTGTCTTTGGTGTGTCCTGGCTCGAAAACTAACCATGTTTTACGTAAGACAGATTTGAATATGTCCACCCGGTGAAAAATCTGATGAGGCGTTCATCTTCATCGTCATCTCTCATGAATTCTTCCTCGTCCCAGAAAAATCAAAGCAATCTTCTCTCACTGATCACACAGACACCGATCCCTCAATGAACAAAAATGGATGAGGATAAAGAGGAGATAATAATAATCATTTGATCTTCTTGTCCGTCAAGTTTCAATACACAAATGCCAGTAGAAAGACCCCACTTCCGGGCGCGTATTTATATGGCTCATCTCTTTCTTCTTGTTTATTACGATAGCTGCTGGAGGCAGCTTGCTGCTCATGTACGTCGTCCTCCCTGCAGACCCATCTAGGGTTTGGTTTCCTGTTGCAGGTATAGCCCTGGTTTGCCTGCCTTGGCTATTTTGGGTTCTCACGTGCTTCTATCGAGTTCTTTCTCGAATCTTTGGATTTCGGATTGCTGTTGGTTCTAGTAATGGTGGTGGTGGTGGCGGTGGTGCAGGAGGTGGCCGTCCAAATGCTTTTAAAAAGACCGGAAATGCAGCGGCTGGTAACGAGCCTGGTAACATCGAAAATGCAGGAGGAGATGGAAGGCAGGATGATCTTGAAGGGCCCATGGTGATGGAAGAGAAAAATCACAGTGGTGGCGACGAAAATACTGCGATTAAGAGGAATTTATCAGAAAGCAATTCGATCAACATGTCTTTTAGGTCACATGAGAGTGAGTTGCCATTGACCTCATCCATGGCCTGTTGATTGATTCATTGAGCCAAGGCGGCGATGATTTGAATGATCATCGATGGAATATAGAAAAATTGACAGTGCATCTGTCATTACAATGATCTTGAGATTGTTTCAAGAATGTTTGTTCTCCTTCCCAGATTTGCTAGGCATTATTTCTTTTCCTTTTTCCTTTCACAGATTTATTAGGTATAGGAATTTTTTCTCTTGTTCATCCATTCTTACATTTCCTGTCAGAAAATTTCAAATACAAGTAAGACTTCCTGGTTACTCTTCTTTTATGTTCTTGTATATAAACTGTGGATAATATGTACACTGCAAAGCTTAATATGTTTTCTTTGTCCCTGTTAATCCTCTGTTTGATTACTGTTTCTAGAAATTCAGTCATCATATGCTTAAAATTGTTCGCGCTTCTCCTTCATTTCATTTTTCTTTTATCATTTTTTTTCCTTTTCAGTCATGATTTCAAAATTATGATTTCACAATTGAATTTATGATTTTACAATAATTTCAAATTTCATTTTTTTGTCTTCCCCATTCCATACCCTTATGTTTATAGATTAACCCATGAGCCCCACAAGCATTTGCATGAATTTTTTCTTTGATCAATAGTGCAAGGATGAAGGAAACCACTACTAGAAAATCAGCTAATTCATACGAAAATATTGATAGAATTTTTTGGTTGGTGTTTGGCTATGAACATTATTGACGATGAGTTTTTGTCATTGTTTTTGTCTGTATTTACCAACAAGTATTTTTGTGCGACATCATTATTGACGGGATAGTTGTCTTAGTAAATGTCGGTAGTAAACACCTAGGGATTTGTTGGTGGAATTACAGTGAGATTCAAAAACATATGAAGTATAATGATATGATATTTTTTCATATATAATTATCGATGGAAAATAATCCGTCGGTTATTTCATTGGTAAACTTTAATGGATTTGTGGATGGGGTTACAATGGAATTCAAAAACCTATGAAGTATAATGATGTGATATTTTTACCGACATAATTACCCATAGGGTTACTATCATATATATTTCATCATTAAATTTGTTGTTATTTTTTTAATTTATGACTTGATCATTGACCCTCTTCTCCCCTTCCCCTATGTCTTCTTCTTCCTTCTACATTTTTTCCTTTGCAACCCCTAACCACCCTCTCCCCTCTATTTCAACACAATTCAACCTCTCACAACAAATTCAACAACCACATCACTAAGTTTATGAGCATTTGTGTACTGACTTGATTTTTGTTATGATTCTTCACTTTAAGTAAGCAAATCACCATATTTTTTAAAATTTAATATGTTATTGTTTTGCATATGTTTGAAGTACAATGAATTTGTTTGGGTGTTTGGTGTTTGTTTTATAGTTTTTTATCATATAAATGTATTGTATGGATTTATGATGTGTACATGTTAGGGTTTGTTTTTAGATTATATAAAATTGTATTTGTTTAGTTAATGTATTTAATTAATAAATGATATTGTATATAAGTTTGATATAGGTAACGAAGGATTGCTCATAGATGTATCGTGAATCACCCAATAGTTGCGTAGGATGGATTATTGCAATGAGGTTTATAGTTTTATTAACTATGCAATATTTAATCCGAGAAATATTAGTGGAGGCAGTATTAGATGTCCATCTAGAAAGTGTAAAAATAAAGGTTTATCGATCCAGATATTATCACGATGCATCTTCTACAAAAAAAATCATTAAGGAATATCTATCGTGGCGGTATGTACACAAAAATTAATTTGTTCCTTATGAAATAATGGTGGAAAGGATGGTCGAGTCACTTTTAATTTCAACAATGTACATGGAGTTGTAGATGTCACCAAGAATTTTTATAGGAATATAGTTATGGATGTGATGAGTATGAATCAAAGTGGTGCGAGTTGATTTTTTTGGCAAACACTCATTTTTTGCATTAAATCATCTTTGATTTTTATTTTTACTTTATTTATATTATCGATTCTTTTTTTATTCATATTATGAAATTAGTCGAGCATATTAAACCCAATCAAGTAAATGATTGAAATATCAATTTTTTGAGAAATGTTTATATTGTGTTGACATTTTTTTATATGCTAGAAAAAAACTAGATTGGCCTCTAACATGGTGCGGATCATCATGATGGTTGATATTATGATGCAAATTGTTTTAAAATATTTGTTTAAAAATATATTAAAATAACTTTATATATGTATTCATTTTTACAATTAGGGTATTAAAATCATAAAAATACTAAAAATACATTGATCTATTTTTTTAAAAAAATAAATTCACTTTTAATATTCGTTAAAAAAACACACTATAAACTCTAAAGTCTAAAGTCTAAACCAAACCTGGACCTAAATTAATTAAAAAATCCTACACCAAGCGGGAAAACCCATTCAATTCAAATTAATACAATAAACCCAACGCCCTATTTCTTGTTGCATTTCTCCCTCTGCAATCTCTCTCTCTCTCTCTCAAAAAAAAAATGGCGGATCTTTCCAAAAAGCACCCACAGAAAACCAGTTAGTCTGAACGATCGCCATTATCGCCTCCTTCAAGACCTCTCTGCTCCTCCGAAACAACCGCCGCCGCCAGTAACGTCCTTCGGTCTCTCACTTTTTATCCAACTCCTTTTTTTTGTTTTAATTTTGAGTTATGGTTTCTAGGTGTTGAAATTCTGAATCGATTTGTTTGGTGTATAGAGGAGGAAGAAGAGAGCATATCCAACGTGAAGTTCGACGGAAGACGTCGTATTTGCAAAGCAGAATCAGAGGATGATAATATCCCTAAATTCTGTGGAATCACTGATTTTGATTCTTCACCTGGTAAAATCCCTATTTTGAAGGCCGTATTCATCCTATTTTAATTAAATAACAAAACTCTAGATGACACAGCTAAAAAAAAGTTTGATTTTTGTTGTGTTGTATTGACGTGGGGAAATTATTTTTTCAGAAGAGGAAAAGCATACGAAGGTTAGGATTGAAGGAAGACGGAGACTTTGCAAAGTCTATTCTGGAGATGATGCAAGTAGAGAAGAAGTGAAAGATGATTGTTGTTTTGATGATATTGCCGATTTTGATTCACCCATTCCGTCTAAAAGTGTTGGTTATTGTGATAATAATAAGAGTGCTAATGAGATAAAAGATATTCTTAGTGATTTGACCTCAAGGCTTGACCTTTTGTCAATTGAAAAAAACAGAGTTCATGAAAATAATAATGTGGCTAAGAAAGCTCATGTGGTTGAATATGCAAGTGCCGAGTCTTTGTTTCCTTTATCGTCCAGTCCATCTGATTCCTCATTGCATGTGAATAAAAATGTTGAAGGTGATGATGAGAGTGCTGTGGGTGAGCATGAGGAGGGTGATTTATTGAGCGAGTCATTTGATGATGAGGTTAGTAGTAAGGTCTATGACAATAGTAGAGGGCTAAAGAAGAACGAATATGGAAGGGTGGATGACAAGTTAGTCCCTGCGGGGAAATCTTTTGTGTCCAGTGTTGTAGAAGATGAAAGTGATTTGCAGATTGAGTATAACCATGATGAATATGTAACTAGGGTGGAGAAAACTAAGAAGGTTACTCAAAGAGTGAAGAAAAATGAACCCAAGGCGTTCAATGAGCGATTGAGGACTGTAGGTCGGTCTTCGGTGCTTAGTCTTCGAGATGAATCAGAGGATGATGAAGATGATCTTGTGGGTTTGACTGGCAAAGAGGTGGTCAAGAAAGTGGGGAGACCCGGTGCCATTGCCAAGTATAACGTATTATCTGGTGAATCTAGAGAGACTGATGTATTGGACAGTAATGCAGATTCAGAGGATGATGGTTCCATTATCTTGCCTGGACTAAAATCTACATACAAATTACCTGGTAAAATTGCAAAAATGCTGTATTCACATCAGCGTGAAGGTTTAAGGTGGCTCTGGTCTTTGCATTGCAAGGGTAAGGGCGGAATCTTAGGAGATGACATGGGCTTGGGGAAAACGATGCAGGTAAGGAAGTGCATGCAATAATTTACAACGTTAATTACATGGTACTCTGCTGTTATATGGATTAAATTTCATTTTGTTTTATTCTGCAGATTTGTAGCTTTCTAGCAGGTCTCTTCCAATCGAAATTGATTAAGAGGGTATTGGTTGTGGCCCCTAAAACACTGCTCACTCATTGGATTAAAGAACTATCTGTTGTGGGGCTTTCTGGGAAGACTAGAGAGTGAGGCTGTTTTACTAAAGTGTTTTGAAAGTTCAAATGCTTCTCTTACCATCGAAGAATAGTTGTCTGTTAATAAGTGCTAATTATCTGTTGCACTTCTGTGTAGATACTTTGGGACCTCTTTAAAAGCTCGGGACTATGAGCTGCAATATATACTCCAGGTCTTACATGTGTACTCATTGTTTATACCTTATATTCTTCCGTGAGCAACTCCTAATGTATATGCAGTTCATATTTGATACCTGCAGCAAAATAAGAAGAACAAAACACATCTAAATTTTATAATACAATCTGACTTAGGGTCTTGAAGCAAGTTAAATTCTGCCAAGTTTAGTTGAAATATGGTACTAATTCAATCATGGATGTAAGTTCTGTGAAGTTCTTGAGCTGAATTGATTTGTTTAGTTTCTTGAAAGTTTGAATCATATAAACCTCTTTTTTTATTTGCATATACCATAACCTTGCTTTCCATGGAGATGGTAATGGGGTCTTAGAGATTTTTCCCATTATTGTTGATTATCTTGCTAATTTTAACTTTGGATTCATCTTTTTGTTTCAGGACAAAGGAATTCTTCTGACAACTTATGATATTGTGCGGAACAACTCAAAATCGTTACGAGGGGACCGTTACTTTCTTGACGAGGAAAGTGAGGATAGTTACATATGGGACTATATGATTCTAGATGAGGTAGACTCTGAAGCTCTCAATTTAGTTTGTGCTACAGCTTGCACCTGCTCTTTTTGACATATTATAATCATGCAGGAATCAATTGTATAATAGAAATCTGTATTTTCTCTGAGGTTTCTGCTTTAAAATGAGTGTTAAATTTCTCCCAGGGACATCTCATAAAAAATCCTAGCACCCAGAGGGCGAAAAGTTTGCTTGAGATACCAAGTGCTCATTGTATTGTCATTAGTGGCACTCCAATTCAAAACAATCTTAAGGTATCATCCTTAGAATTCATACTTTTGTTTGCTCTTTTTATAAACTAAAACTTGCATGAAATTCTAGATATTCAACGCTTTACTCATGTTACTTGAAACAGGAATTGTGGGCCTTGTTCAACTTCTGTTGTCCTGGTCTCCTTGGTGACAACAAGTGGTAATTGCTCTTCTAATCCTTCAGCTTGCTTCGAAAACAAGTTCATGCTTACCCATGACATCAAATTTTGCATTTACTCAGGTTTAAGCAAACATATGAGCATCCCATACTTCGTGGAAATGAAAAAAATGCTTCTGACAGGGAGAAGCGTATTGGTTCAACAGTTGCAAAGGTAATGCATTTGGATGTACCGGATTGAGCTTGGTACATCCTTTCTTGATTAGTTTCTTTCCTTTTTCTTAGAGATCATGGCATTAAATACATGTTTCGTAGTCTCAATTCTAAAGGTTCTTGTTTTTGTACTGGTGTCTTAGGCACTGCCCTCATTCTAGTAGTCAGGCAGTGTTTATTAATAGGGTAACTTCTCACCTCCTATTTATGATTGATAGCATTTCTTTAATGGCTTTGGATTTTGCTCCTTCCAGCTAAACTCTAGTTTGGATTGCATTATAACTTGATGCAATTTAATAATTGTTTCCTTATTTTTTATTGCGGAATAAAATATGTGGCGGTGGTGAAATTCACGAGACTGAAAATTAGCATTGAAATGTTAGCCATGCTTGTTTATAAATATTCCTTAAGAACCTAAAAATATCTGAATGCTGCCCTCATCCTATGTTGTCTGATGAATAGGTTTTATAAGACTCCAAAAGCAATGCATATGGTTTGGCCAAGGTTCATCAATGATGAGACTGCAATCATTTGAAATCTTGTTTCTCCAATATTTTTTTGTTGATTCTTTTTTGAGAATTCTCTTAATCGTAGATTGCTGTAATGTTCTTTATATACAGTTGGTGACATCATTTTTAATTGATCAAAATATATCAAGCTAAATAAATTTGTGTTAACATTTTGATTATTCCATTTTTGTTGCAAGGCTGGCTGTTGGGCTTCATACTTTGCAACAAACTCTGTTCATTGTAACGTTATGAAAGATTACAGATTATGTAATATTCAGAAATATTCAACTGACTGTTTTCTGGACCCAGTTTGTATATTAAATTAAACCTTGTAATATCTTGCATATAGACTTTTTGTATCTGCCTCTTATTTGTTCTTGTTTCTCATTCGAGTGGTTGACGTGATTCATAGTTATATAAAAGTCTATTAATGATATCCCTGTATTATTTACTTTACAGGAACTAAGAGAACGCATCCAACCTTACTTTTTGCGCCGTATGAAGAATGAAGTATTCAAGGAAGATGATGCCACAACTGCTAAACTTTCCCGAAAGAATGAGATCATTGTGTGGCTTAGACTAACAGCTTGTCAGGTGTGGTGTGGTTGCATATCTGTTGTTCAGTTTATATATCGTAAATTCAATTAATCAAGCAACTGTGTCACTTGTTGTGGCAGCGGCAACTTTATGAAGCCTTTTTGCGGAGCGAGATTGTTCTCTCAGCTTTTGATGGCTCGCCATTGGCAGCGCTAACGGTGCCTTACTCTTCAACTCTAGATTTTTTGATTGATTTGTAGCTGAGTTGAGCTGCTGCTTGACTAATTCTATCCAAGGAGAATTTTGATTTTAAACTTCATTAAAGTGGAATTCTTTAATTATTATATTCTTAGAAGCTCTGAATTTTACTTCTTAAATACTATTTACTTGATTCTATTGGTTTTTTTCCATTAGTTCTCTGTTCTTGGTTCATATTTGGAAGATTTTTGGCAGTGCTTAAATTAATAATTTGTAATGACCTGTTTAAATATTGTTGAAGTATTATATTGCTCTGTATCACTTTGATATTTAGGTTGCACTTACATAACCAATCACCATTTTCCCTGGAGTAGATATTGAAGAAAATATGTGATCACCCGCTTCTCTTGACAAAAAGAGCAGCTGAAGATTTGTTAGAGGGAATGGAGTCCATGCTAAATCCCGAAGATGCTGCTGTGGCTGAAAAATTGGCCATGCATGTTGCTGATGTTGCTGAAAGAACTGACTTTCAAGAGAAGCACGATAACATCTCCTGCAAGATCTCTTTTGTGTTGTCATTACTTGTTAGTGATGTCTCAGAATTACAGTTGATGATTTTTGATTTAGTATTTAATAATTCATGCTGAATGCTTATGCTTATTTCCACAGAATAATTTAATTCCAGAGGGGCACAATGTTCTTATATTCTCTCAAACTCGCAAGATGCTTAATCTCATCCAGGTTTGTTTAAAACCACAAACTTTTTGTTGTTTTGAAGGCAACATGCCATTGGTTAATTTTCGGAATTTTCACAAATGTTGCTGATTGGATTAGAAAACTTAAAGGTATAAGTGTGCAAATAAGTGGGATAAGTCCTTGGCATTGGGTCAACAGCATCATCATAAGCATATGTTATTACTTCTAGAAGATCAGCAAGTCTCCAAACTTAGGAAGAGCCTTGGTGCTGCGTTTAACTACAGGAATCTGGCTTGTCTTCTTTTCTGTCAATTGCTCATGTCTTATTCCTTATTTGCCATCACTTGGAAACTATGATGACACTTTCAGTGTGTAATATTACATGTTACCTTTGGATTGTGTTTATTGAAGTATTTTATAGGATGGACATTAAATTCAAGTTACACATGTTATATTACATGGAAGCTGACAAAATATTTCAATTCAGTGTCATAGTGGGGATGGTTTTTTTTTATGTCTGTTTTTTATCTAATTAAAGCTGACTATTCAAATTCAAAGTTTAGATATTCTGGCATCATTAGTGATGCATGAAAATATCTTTTGAAAACATGAACTTGTAACTTGTGTTTGCTTTAGATGAGCACCGATGCTGGGTTTTTTTTTTGCATTATGTTTTAGTTAAATCATCTGTTTTTATTTTATTTTATAAGGAACACATACTTTACTGTCCTTGTAGCTGATGCTTAAAGTAATTCCTGGCCTACTTGAAACTCTGTTTTCTAGAGTGTTTATATAGTGAAATTCAAGGATTTTGCATTTTCTTTAACGTGTTAGTCTTTTACAGAAGGTGATACATGACCTATCTTTTTGCTGTGATAGGAATCCTTGGTGTCCAATGGTTATGAGTTCATACGCATAGATGGGACAACAAAAGCAACTGATAGAGCGAAAATTGTTAATGTAAGTTTCCTAAAATGTCGAAACCATTAGAATTTAGTTTTCATAAATGAAATGTTTATTCAAACTCTTTGTTTTCCTAAAATACATTCAGGACTTCCAAGAAGGAAATGGTGCTCCTATATTTCTGCTGACATCTCAAGTTGGTGGTCTTGGTCTTACACTTACAAAAGCAGATCGTGTGATTGTGGTTGATCCTGCTTGGAATCCTAGGTTCTTCCTTAAGCTTATTCTTTCACTCAGATTCAGTGAACAAGAATGGACTACATCATAAGATCTAGGAAATTTGCCAAGGACTTCAAATATTTTTTCCAAAAAGATTCAGATATAGCAGGAGTTTATAAATATCAGTAATTGTGTTTATGTTTAACATAAAATGTCTACTCCAAAGCTGTGGGAGACTACATTTTTTTTTCCTTTATCTATTGTTTTTATTTGCAGTTTGTGGATATTGCATGTTAAAAAATAAGTGCAAAATGGTTGGAACATTTAAGGTCAATGCACTTCTACATTCTAAACTTTGGCCACTAACTATGCAAAGAACTTTTCAGTTTTCAAAACATTTCTGATGTTTCACGTCCTTTTCTATAATTTTCCATTTAAGGGCTGCCACTTTCTTGATGCTTCAGTTTTCGAGTTATGTGCATGATTTCTAAAACACTTTAATGTACTTGCTTCTACTTTTCTCCATGGATCTTCTTTTAGAATTTTCTTGGTACAGTTCTGGGGTCAATTTAAACATCTCTCTTTCTCATTGCAGCACGGATAACCAAAGTGTTGATCGTGCATATCGAATTGGGCAAAAGAAGGACGTGGTCGTGTACAGATTAATGACTTGTGGAACTGTTGAAGAGAAAATTTATAGAAAGCAGGTTCAATGCTTGACTTACTTCTTATTTATTGTTGCCATATGGTATTATTTACTAGATATGTGATATCTGTTTCTGCTTTGCCAAGTGATGGAGTGTTTGTTGTTGGCTGTTAGTGTTGTCATGTGGTATACTGTATTTGAAAGACATGTATAGGTGTTTCAGGAAGTCAGTTTACCTGATTTCAATACATTTCTGCAAGTGGTTGAAAAACTATATTTGATGCAATTGATTTGAATGATCTATTGTTCCATTGAAATTCAGATTCCAATTTACTTGTCATCGGAACTGTACACATGATAAGAATCTACATTATTTAGATGCATGGGTTGAACCATGAATGTTTAAAAGTGAAACATTATTACAGTAAGTTGACTCCTAAAAATTTCTGGTGTAGATATTCAAGGGGGGATTATTTAGAACAGCAACTGAAAACAAAGAACAAATTCGATACTTTAGCCAGCAGGTATGTAGATATTATGTTTCTATATGTTGATTTAATGGAATATATTCCTGGCACCTATTTTGAAGCATGCAATGTTGCCTTTAAAAGTTCATTTGATTTTTTTCAGGATCTTCGGGAGCTATTCAGTCTCCCTAAGCAGGGGTTCAATATTTCCCTCACACAGCAACAATTACATGAAGAGCATGACAGCCAACACAAAATGTACAGAGCCTATTACTGGCAACTAAACTTATGTGTTCCTTTTTAGCACTCTAATTAGTGAAGTTGGACAATGTTTATCAATGTTTTGCTTCAGTAAGATCTCCAGTTTTGGGGTTGTTTCATTGATTTTCCTCTCACCAAGAAATCCATTAGTTCTTATAGTGTTTTTAAATTCCTAAAATGTGTAATTTCTCTAGGGTTTACTTTATCTTTTGAAGAGTAGAAGTTAGGGAATGCCATAGGCCTGTATTAAAGGTAATTAGCAGTCTAGCACCTTCCATCCATTGCAATGACTGTCCATGTGATTTCCTTGCCTTCTTAACTCTTAATTTATCTATTGTTCCTGTAGGGATGAGTATCTGGAACACCACATAAAATTCTTGGAGACTCAAGGTATAGCAGGAGTCAGTCACCACAGCTTACTCTTCTCAAAGACAGCAACTGTACAACTTGCACAAGAAGAAGAGGATGAGATAAGGTGAATTCCCTTTTCTTGCTTTTGGGTACAACACAACTGTAACTCGTTTAATTGTTTGTTATAAATATGTAGTTCCTCATTTTTATCTTTTTGCTTCCTGGCGTACTGTTACATATTTTGAGCTGAGATAAAATGAAAATAACATTTCATGAAATTCCAAACCCCTCGTAGTTTGCAGAATTCCCCTTGTCATTAGTTCAAATTATGGAGCTACTGACGAGTTTCTGTATTATTTTGCTATACTGCCATTATTTTGGTATCATCAGTTCCACTGATTATATAACAAATTTTTAAATCATTATTCCAATAAAATAAAGTAACTGTTCAATCCTTTTTACACATGATTGTAATTATTTTGCTATACTGCCATTATTTTGGTATCATCAGTTCCATTGATTATATAACAAATTTTTAAATCATTATTCCAATAAAATAAAGCAACTGTTCAATCTTTTTTACCCATGACTGTAATTGTTGATTCAATCCTAAGGAGTATGAGCTCATGTTTGCACTTGAAAGCTTTATTTATGCAAAGCATATGGATTCACCATCCTCATTCCTTATTTTTTTGAATGTGGTGTGATTTGGTACTCTATTTGTGGGTTTAGGAAGAAAGTTCACACAATGGTGGGAAATTCATCGTCAAGCTATTCACTTGAACACAATGTTGACGGGTATGGTCTTTAAGTTCGATTATTTATCTTTAATAAATAATCATAATATTTTTTAGAGGTACGTTGTGCATCTTATTTAGTTTCTGAAGAGTTGACACTTGACAGGGCTGCTCATGCTTTCAATCCCAAGGATGTGAATCTGAACAAGAAAGTCTCTTCTCCAGATAGTGTGGGCAAGCTGACAGAATCTGAAATCGTAGAGAGAATCGATCGGCTGAC
The DNA here is from genome assembly GCA_029228605.1 of Salix koriyanagi. Lineage (NCBI taxonomy): Eukaryota > Viridiplantae > Streptophyta > Magnoliopsida > Malpighiales > Salicaceae > Salix > Salix koriyanagi. Next base: position 10,007,271 of record CM055333.1, on the reverse strand, counting down.
ACAATTACTTGGAAATAAGGTATGGTTTAAATGACAAGTGAGAAGGTAGATAAAACTGCTCGAGTTACAAGCAATAAAGGGGTTGAGAGTTGCCATCCAAACCATGTTGAAAACTCAAATAAAATATGAAGACTGGTTTTGACCTTTTGTTGTGCTTTTATTTGCTTAGGCAGTCAGATTCGTTTGTGATGCTATCAATAATAGCCCAAATTGTTGAAGACATTATTTATTCTTGTTAAATGAATTCAACCTTCCATGCTATCTTAATTTATTTTACTTTCAGGGCACCATTTCAAGCCGGTTGTACCTGAATTAAAATAGAATCTTTCCCATTTCTTCTTGTTTCTCAGTTTTGCTTTGTATTCTGTTTACAGATTACCGTTTCAAGGTTACCAGACCAAGGAGAGAAACTACAGAAGCAGATTAGTGAATTAAATTCAGTGCTCAACAAGCTGAGGATGGAGAAAGCAACAGAGAGAAAAGTAGTCATCAATCTGGATGATTTAACCGGGGAATTCGAAAGAGGATTGAATGTATAATTTCTTCCCACTAAAATAAATGAAGGCAACGAAAGGAGGTTGCCGGAATATTATTTATTGGCTAGACTGAGAAGGGCCATATATATCTTCAACAGACAATGATTTGTTGTTTGGGGCCAGTACTCTCTGCCTACCGTATATATTCAATCAAAGTGTAATTAATCCATGTCAAACATCGTGGTACAAAATTTTGTCCAGGGCCTTGTTATTTTAGGATAACAATGGTCCCCAAAAGACCAGTGGTATTGTTTATAGAATCTCAGAAGAGATTAATATGAAATGGTTCGACCCAATTTTCATGATTACAATCGTCTCTACATGAGTAGTTGTCTGCTACAATTTAGATGGATCCCATTTTAGAAACTTCGATATATAAGTTTTAGTATGAACAATCATTTAATTTTACTATATTGGACAGCATGAATTTTTCTTGCCAATCACGTAACCGTCTCAGATTTATAGAGAAATTAGCAAAGTGATGTTTATGATGTTATTGTGAAGGAGATACGGTAGGATTTAAAATCAAGTGGTTTAGGGCCTGATTTGGATTCATATGCAATGTTTATTTGGGTATGCAAGAAAGAAAATTGGAGTGAAGATTTGATTGAAGCAAATGATTTGGGTGCAATTGGAGTTCAAACAAAAAAAGGGAAATATGTGATGCATAAAGTGTCTTGCTTGTCTCACAAGTTGATCAAGATCTACAAGTGTTGGATAGCTTATGAAGCAGGGGGATGCGCTGTATTTTGTACTTATTCCATCATTTATCACAAAGATGTGTCTATACGAGTACTAGCACGAGTTAAGATGGTGAATAGATGTTCTCCCTCTCAACTTGAAGCATATAAATAGTATGACAATGAACATGAAAGAAAGGAGAAGATGACTCGTGGCTTTGGCATTGAAAACTTGGTCATTTAAACTCCAGCAGTTTTAAGTTACTCCAACAGAAAAGTATGGTGCATGAACTTTCCATTTATCGATGACAAGGATGGTGTTTGTGAAGGCTGTACACTTAAGAAACATCATCGACAACCTTTTTCTGAAGGAGTAGCATGGAGAGCCAAAAGAAAGCTTGAGCTAGTGCATACATATATGAGCGGTCCTGTGAAAATCATTGAATAAGGTATTTCACTCTTTTCATTGATGATTACAATAAGATGACTTAGGTGTACTTTAAAAGGCATAAATATGGTGTTCTTACATATTTAAAAGGCAGCATTGACAATCTCAAAAGCATGCAAATTGCCATTAAGAATGTACTCTGTTTCTATGTATGACTGACACAACGTACAGATCTTTCGCTAGGGTTATTACCTGTCCTTTCCTGGGAGTATTGTAATGGAAGTGTTGACCTGCATCTCCTAGCTTCATATAGAAAGCTATCTTTGTCTAGTTTCCATTGTTTCAAACGGTGTGTGATTTGGAGTTTTCTACCAAGAGCTGTAGCCATTTTACTAACAAGTGTGCATGCTAATGAAACAAGGAAACAGCAGAACCGATATCATTCCCCATATTTTGCAACCTGCAAAAACTGTCCTCCTGTTCTTAATTTGAATCTAGTTTATTCAAGGCCAAAAATGATGACTCAACTTGTTTTCTTTTTGTTGTAGATGAATTTTGATGGATTTAAGAAATTGTGAAAGGTTGTGAATTCCATTATTGCCTCCCAGAAGTTGAAAAGAATTTTCACGATCAAAATGTATACTCGAGCCCTGTCATAAGAATAAGCATGACCTTGTGTCCAATGGGGAAGGGTATGCAGACTTGATTGCATTTCACCTCAAATCACTCGCTCATTTGCGGACCATATTGCAATGCAGTTTTTAATAGCACTAAATAAAAAAGTGCATTTAATTAGAAGAACACCCTGCTTTAAGGGGGAAAGAAACATAAAGTAAATTCCATATGACATTTATTCCGAAAAAAAGAGTAAATAATAAGAATTGTTAAAAGGAAATTGTAAAATAGATGATGTATAGATGTAAACAAAACAAGCAATTTTATATCATTTCATTTCAGCTCTATTCAGACTCTGGATTAACACAGTTATACAAAAAAATTTGTAGAACTCGGAGGACTTCATTGCTTCTAAGAAATTGAGAAGTTCATAAAGAAATTTAATGGGTAATGAATGCACCATTTCTTCGCTCTGTTTATCCCAAAATAAAAAATTGCACTATTCTGCATTTGAGATTTTCCTCAACTCTTGCAGATATATGACAAGCTCCTGTTTTAAAACTCAAGCAATTTATAGGAATGGTTTGGTGGAAATCTGGGTGTTTTTCAGTGGATGATGGGGCATGTCTATCTGGGTTTTTTTTCGGTGGATGATGGGGCACATCTATCTGACTTGGTGGATCTAGCACCCTCTTCAGTTTCAACAAGTTTGCGTAGCCTCTCTTGAAGAACTCGCACTCTGTCCTCGGTCTTACGAAGCTTTCTCCACCTATAGGTAGCCCAGAGGCCTAAACCACCATAGACAACAATATACGAAGCCCACACGTAGGGATAAGTTTCAGCATGCTCTCTGATTTTTTGGTATCGTTCTACTACCATTTCCCCAAAACCAGCAGCAGGAGGACTGGTGCTTGGCAAATCTTCTTCTCTTTGCTGACTAGCCATTTCTTTAGATTGTTATCTACTACACGCCAGCTTGAAAAACTGAAAACAATGCAAAGTTCACCACGTGATTGTATATTTTATTCCATAGAAGGAAATAAACAAAGTGCGCATTCCGGGTAGTGGGGTTCCCCATTTCTCCATACGGAGATATCCAAAAAAAAAAATAGAAGGAAATAAAACTAAAATGTGCAAGTACAATCAAAGAAGCAAAGTTATAACCAACAAATCAAATAACAAGCTCAAATAACCAGCATCATATCCATATCAGTACAAGTCAATGAAATACAGGCAAGAATTTCTAGAAAAAAGAATTATATCACTTTCAATCTCAATAAGATTATTCAGCACTTTGTTGTCTCTCTTACAAAATTCCCGAGCTACTAACTCAGCATATTATCTTCACATTTCCAGATCTTCACCCAACCATGAAGAAAAAGGAAATTTATCTTGAAATCTTCCATTCATTTACAGTTCTCCACATTGTAATTTGCCTTTAGGATCATACACACACAGGAAATAGCACAAATCCTCAAAAGCACAAACCTTTCCATTACATGTTGCTCAAGCTAATTATAACCTTCGTAAGGCAAGGTCTCATGGTCGTCATTCAACTTTTCTATACATAAGAGGAAGCCAAACCCAAATTTCTAAAATACCAACTAATAGCAACAAACAAGAAAATCATAAAAATGTCTAATTGCTGAAGCAAGAAAACTGCAGGTATCGCTAATCAAGAAGATCCAGTAATGGTCAAACAAGAACCATTATCCACGCCCATCAATCAATAATATGAGATTTTTCATGCACCCAGTAAAGGGTTTCATCTAATAACATCACAATTTGACATTATAATCATACTAGACAGGGATGGTTGAATTTAAAGGAGAAGCAAAGACAACCCAGAAAACTACAGAGACCATTGAAATGTTGTGATGTGTGTGATAGAGTAAGAGGTGAGAAAAGAAGATGATACCTGGAACTTTCTGTGGATTTGGAAATAATTGATTGAAAGAAGCCTAGTTACTAAGAAATGGGCTTGTGGTGTTGTGTGTGCGATAGAGACCAGAGTGTGTTAAACCCTAACCAGCTGTTGAGGGTTGAAGAGAAGGTCTTACCTTTTTCATTGTTTTTAGGCAAACTTTAAATATATCCTCCAACTACTAAGATAATATCGATTTTGCCCCTATGTATAATTTGTATCATTTCTATCCCCAAACAATGTAAATTTCTCAATCGGGTTCTTCTATTTGAATTTCTTAATAAAAAAAATCGAGTTTCCTGCACGTTATTCTTCTAAAAATTTACGATTTACATGATATTTATGATTAAATATAGATGAACATATTTTATTAATAATTTTTAAGACTTGAGAAACAAAATTAATGCCAGTTTTTTAGGATAAAATGGAGACTATCTATAGGTGTAGTCAATTTTTTGTTCTTGCTTCTATTTTTCCAGAAACGATAAATTATTAAGAATATTTTTTTAATATGATTATTTAAAGAAAATTATTTCTCCGCTCGAAAAATAAAATAAAAATTCTAATTTTTCATTTATCATGTTGTATAAGGTATTTGAAATCATGGTATAAGATGGTTTTTAAAATTGTTTTTCATTTGAAAATATATTAAATATTTTTTTTAGATTTTTTTAGTTTTTAATATTACTACATCAAAACAATTAAAAACAATAAAAATTAATTTAATTTAATTTAATTTTCAAATTAAAAAAAAATGAGAATATTCCTTGATAGGAAGAGTTTTACTTTTTCAAATACTATTTTACTCGAGTGTAATTTACCATGTCATATCTTAATTTTATTTAATATTTATTTTTCCTGAAATTCTAATTGATTATTTTAAATACTTGTGGGAAAAAAAGATATTATAAAACAAAATAATTTTCAATCAATAATTTTAATTAAAAAACAAAAAATAAATTGTTATTAAAAAAAAAAGATGTATTGCTTTGAATCGATAAAAGAAAAGTAATAATAAAAAAATTTCAATACTAGCTAATGTCGAACCTACAATTCTTAGAACATCAACATACATTTTACTATCCAATAAAAATATATATTAAAATTTCCAATTATATTATGGACAAATAAATAAAATTAAGATAAATTAGAATGAAGTGGTTTTTATTATTAAGTAATTTATAAATTATTTCCTTTCGTTTTGTAAAATGAATTGAATAGTTTTTGTAGTTCAAAAACTAATTAATTAGTCCTTTAATCAATCATTGATCATGCTTAATTTAATAGTATGATAGTCTAAAAAAATATTTTTTTTCCCTCATGAATATTTTCATATTATTTACCTCATTTTTTCTTTTTTATTTCTTTGAAAAAAATCGAAAAGGAATATAAATCTGAAAAAAAAAACTTAATTAGTTTTTGATACTAAATAAACTTCTTAATTTGTAAGACTAAAGGGACTAGTTTATAATTTATTCGAGATATTATATCATATTCAAAATTAAATTATCACGCAAACACGATCTGTGTTGGTATCCCTCTTCTTGTGCCCAAGCTCGCTTAGCAATAGTTAATGGAGGCTTGACAGGCCTTGATCATCTACTTTAAAGCTACAGAAAATCGTTCAACCAGAACTGCAATCATGGCCACATTTTCTCTGTCTGTCCATATAGGCTAGCTGCAGACAATTGTCTTTCATCTCCTTCTCAATGGCGTCAACACCTAGTGACGGTGAAGTAGCTGTTTTCACAGACACAAACATGGACACTCACATTGCCATGGGCATCTCTCCTGACATCACTGTTGCTGATTTCAAGAGTAACTTTCCTTCAATGATCTTTCTCTTGCCTCTCTTTGTTAATTATTAACATACTCTCTTGATTTTCAACGATCCCTCTTTTCTCTTGCCTATATTTGTTTCATCTGTATCATAGTTTCTATTATGGAGCTGGTTGTTTGTTTTGATGTTTCACTTGATGTGCTCTTCTGGGATTTCTTCACTTTTGGATTCTAAAGCTCGCTGTTTTGGTGTTTGTGATTTTGCTGTATTGAATTGGGACTGTTCACTTGTTCTATTTATATTGTTTATGCAAAAGGTTGCTGCTTTTTTCTTATTAGACATAATGAATTGTCAAAGAAACAGTTTTGTTAGGTGATAGAGTATTGGAGGTTAGATGGAGTTTGATAGAAGCCAATTTCGATAACTTTTTGTTTCATTGATTCTGAAAGTGATAAGAGTTATGATGTGCCGGCTAAAGAAGTTGGATTTTGGAGTTTTAAATAATTTAGTTGAGGTGAAATGCATACTAGAGGTGGCTGAACATACTAATTCAAGGAAGTTTAGGGAATGCCAAAGTGAATTGAGAGTTGGTTGCAGGGAATATAATTTGAGGGATCTATAGCTCTGATGAGTGGTCCCAAAGTGGTGATGTCTGTGTTGGGAAGTAACTCCATGCATTTTGAGAACTCCATGGTGCTATAAAGATCATTTCTTTTGTTAGATATTGATTATATTATCAGGTCAGCTTAATTGTTGATGACACAAATCATGTAGGCAATTCAAAAGAGATTAATTTGCTAGATGTTTGGTGCCGGAATACAAGGCAAGAGGTAACCTTTTTGAAGTGGAGGCACCATCCTATAATCATGAAAGTTTGTACATAAATCGGATGGCTTCAGAGTATTGAGGTTCAATCATTTTCTACAGTGAATAGAGGTTTAATGTTTGCATTTATGTCATTGATTTATCCTACCTGATGTTCTCATCAGTATTCAGAAATTGTATACTTAAATGGGGTGTTTACAAGCAAAGGTAGGAAGTGTGAAAATAATTTTAATCAGAAAATCCTTCAAGTAATTAGCCTTTTGTCATTCAGAAAAATGTTGTATAAGTTAGCCTTTTGCCATTCCTCATTCATTGTTGTTTTGTAAAAGATGTCTCATTGACACTCTTTTGTAGTTCTCATTAGAGAAGGGACACCATGGACTCTCAAAGTCCTCATAACCTTAAACAGCTCCTCTATAAGCTAACAAAGTTTTAATCCCAGAATAGACCAGCTGATTCAATGAAGTTTGCAAAGTGGAGAACCTGCTAATCTATTTTATTGAGTTTACTTATCATATAACTAGTCTATACACATGCTCCATTTGGTTTTTTTCTGCATTAGGGTTTCATATTTGTCCAGATTTTCCTCCGTCATTCTTGCATGATTAGCTCTTTGCATTGCATTTGATTTTAAAAAAAACTGCCTGTAATCTTTTTTTTATGCTTACCCTTTCTCCCCTTCAAAGAAAAGTAATGCATGCCAATATTTATGATGCAGGAGAGCTGGAGAAAATGCACTTCAATTGTTTTCCGAAAATGGGAGTGGTTAAAGTTTATGAATTAAAGGTATTTTTAAAATGATACTTTTGCTTTCTTTTATTTTAGATTTTGTTTGGGGATTTGTTCATGTTAAGTTTTCATACACTTCTCTGTCCTTTGGCAGGTAAGGAGAAATAATTGCTTCTACCACCTGCCGGAGTCACTGCCTGTTAAGTATGCTTTTCAGGGTCTCAAAGGAAATTGGTTTCTTCATGTGGCAATAAGGTCTTCAAATAGCTTTCGTAATAAACACTCACTCCAGTGTCTAGATGCAAAGGATGGCGATATTTCTGATGGTAGCAATGCTACTGGCTCTCTCGTTACAGACACCAGAAAAAATGACATGATACCAAATGGCAATAGCAAGAGGATAAAAGGATTACTTGGCATCAAATCACCGGCAGAACTTCCAAAAACTGACCCTTGTTTTGATAAAAGAAGTAAGGAAAAGAAGAGACTGGCTGAAATCGACAAGGAATTTGATAGAAGTAAAAAAAACCCAAAACTTGCTGCCAGAGAGTGCTCTGGTTTACTGACACCTGGAAATGAAGTTAAGCCTGGAACAGCAGAACTTTCAAAAAATGCTCCTTATTTCAAGAAAATGAGCAAGGAAAAGAAGAGACTGGCTGACATCAACAACGAATCTGAAAGAAGTAAAAAAACTCTAAATGTTGCTGCCAAAGTGTCTTCTGGCTTATTGACACCTAGAAATGAAGTTGAGCATACAACAATAGCTGAAGCGCTTCCAAAAATTGTCGCTTGTTCCAAGAAAAGGAGCAAGGAAAAGAAGAGAATGGCAGGTCTCAATAAGGAACTTGATAGAAGAAAAAAAGCTCCAAATCTTGCAGCCGCCAAAGTGTGCTCTGGTTTACTGACACCTAAAAATCAAGTTAAGCCCGCAACCTTTTCCTGCCCAATGGTGGAGACTCTCACAGAGAGGCCACAAGAAGTAATATTTGTTAAAATTAATGATTTTTCAACCATGCAAGTTTATTCCTTACCACAGGTTGACATCAGAACGCCCCCAAGAACACTGCCAAACAGATCTTCGACCTGGAAGTTCAGGAAATAAGCTAAAAACAACTTCTGCAGTTGGGAAACTCATGATGACAGCTGCAAATAAGCTCAAAAGTCCTGCCAATGAACGAAGACCATCGCTTTCTTCCTATAGATTCAGAGCTCCCTCCAGGGCTTCGTCTGTGGTTAGGAGATCAATCTTTGATATCAGTGACAGTGATGGATGAAGAAATTTAAAAGGTACCACCAGTCAGGTCCATGCATGTCAAATGCACGCTGCCTACTGCTCATGCTTACAAATTTATGCATTCATTTTCATTGATCGCTCTATCAACCTGAAATTGCAGGTATCTTTCTGAACTGTAAGTGAGCCAGCCTGAACTCATTCTGAGATGCATGGTGAATACCCTTGGAAATGATCAGAATCATCAGAATTTAATGTGTTTTTTCTGGGTTTTTGGGATAACAACTAATCATCTTTTTTGCAGGACTGTAGACAAGGACTTGGTAAGCAAATGTTATAGTTAATGTGCTGCTACTGATTCTGAATTGCCATCGCTCATTTTGCATGAATGGAGGTTATTGTAAAGATCCAGTCCAAGGGTTTTTCAGGTTCCTATTTTGCAGACCAGAAGAGATCATTAAATCGGACACTTTTGCTGATAAGAGCCTGCCTGTAACAGCAGTCTTACAAGCTGAGAAGAACTGCAAGATCGCGCTGCTAAGTAGAAAATAACTCTCAGTGCTGGTAAGGTCGCTGTTCGAATTTTGTATTTGTGCGTTGAGGCCATATGCCATTTTACAATAACATCACCATGTATATATGTGAAAGTTTATGAGCATGTTTATTCTCTTGTTTCGAGTATCCAAGTTTCTCCCTAATGATTCATTTCCATGAACTCGGTGGATGGTCTTTGCCCGGTGGCAGTCTTAGGCTGTGTTTGTTTTCGGAATTCATTTTCTAAACTTTCCTGTGTTTGTTTGTCTTCTAGAAAGTTGGTCAATGGAAAATATTTTTCAGTCAAAGAAAAATTTGGCTTGGTTTTCAGGAAAGTGTTTTCCGGAAAATTTGGGCGGAAAACACTTTCCGGAAGTGGTGAAAATTTAGAAATGTCATTATTTGCTGATTATATCAAATTTGATCCTCAAACTTTTGATTGCTATATATAATTTGTTTTGAATATTTATTTTTCAATTCCATCTCTTAAAATTTAATTTTTATATTAATTTTGGTCCTTATTTTTATAATTGCTATTTGCTTTTTTCTTATTATTTTTTTATTGAAATTTTTTATCTATCAATTTGGTCCTCATTTTTTTTATTGTTACTTATTTTATTTGAAATAATATATGAAATGTTAATTATTATTATTTTAATTTATACCTTTCATTTTTTTTTTAATTTTTAGATTTGATCTCTATTATTTTGATTATTATTTATTTTATTTGAGATAATTTATGAAATTATATTTTTTTTCAATTTTATTCTCATTCAACTTTTTAATTTGTAAGATTTGTTCCTCATTATTTTAATAAACTTGAAAAAAAAAATTATTAATAAATTATTTTCCAGATCATTTTCCATAACACTATCAAACATCGGAATTCACTTTCCAGGAATTTATTTTTCAAAAAAAAACCACTTTCCAGCAAACAAACGGGGCCTTAATCGTTTCACAAAGTATCCGAGCCAACCATATATCCTTCCCATTTCTGGCCCAAATTCTGACTCTTGATCGGCGCTTTGCAAGCACCAAATGTGGGTTATGGTTTGTTCCAAGTTTATCACATTCAACTGACGGGTAAACCCAGTAATAGCTGACCAGTGGCCTGCCCAGGCTAAGTTTGCTTTCGAATCAAGTTGAGAGTCGATATGGTGAACCTGGCATCATCTAACAAGTTAATCTACTTCGATTAGTCATCTAGCATTTGATAAAAAGAAAAAAAAAAAAAAGGCCAAGAAAGAATATTAGGATGGTTAGCGAAGGCAAAATCACTAACTAGTTTGTCTTAGGTTTATTTTTGCAAGAGATTTTTATCGACATATCAATTTATTTTCCTTGAACCAACGGGGGTGTGGGTGGACTGATAGGGGGTCCTCCCAGCTTAACCAAGGTCTCGAGTTCGAGCCTTGGGTATGCAGCTGCTTTAAAACTCGCTTGGAAGAGCTTTGCCGTCCTTAAGGGTCCTACCCGGCTCGAATCCGGATTAGTCGGCAGTGGCCGGATTACCGGATGATTTCTACCAAAAAAAATTATTTTCCTTGATAATTTTGGTGATAAAGAGCCTATCTAATATAATCATTTCATGAATAAAAAATATTTAATTTAGTTATTTTTTCACACTGAAATAAAGTTTTTGAATATTATAACACTTTACATCCTTAAAAGTTGGTGTTTCAGAAAAAAAGACAACAAAAATATATATTTATTTATAAGACTAAAATTATATTTAAAATGATGACTTGGAGTCTAAAAATAACCAAAGAGAGGAGGAAGGCAACCTTTCTCTCCCGTGAACCACCATCTCCACCACCTCTCTCTTTCCTTTTTTTTGTTTTTGTTTTTTTAAATAACATTTCTCCTTCTCCATAGCAATACCCATGTTTATCCTTCTATATCCGCCACCCAAAAACACATAGATGAAACTCCTCACAAAAATTAAGTCTATCTTTATCAACTGCATTTCAAAAGCGTTTTGAAAATTTTTTGAAATTTTTATTTTTATTTTTTACTTTAAAATAGTTTTTTTTAAATTATTTTCATATGCTGATATCAAAAATAATTTTTTTTATAAAAAAATCATTATTTAAATACATTTCTAAACTAAAAACATTTTTAAAAGCAACATCAATCACACTCTTAAACAAACACACTCAACAACCTTTCTTGCCTACCAGCATAGTCACTGGTCCAAAGCCACCACAGTTGTCTATTTAACCCTCGAGTCAAGAGAGTATTTGAAAATATAGTTGTGGTTGCTTTTTCAAAGTGTTTTTCACTTAAAAATGAATTAATATAATAAAACCTGTAGATTGTAATTACACATCTCATTTTTATATTCTTTTTGATAAATATAACTTTGCGGTAGGGACTGACTCCGTTTTTTATTCTTGAATTTAATATAATATTATTGCATTATATTGACTTGGTAAGAAAATAATTTTAGAAAAAGAAAAAGAGGTGTAGAAGGAAAATCAGGATGGCTTTTGTGTTAGAAAAGAAAACGCATTTTGTAGAAAATAATTTTTTATTTAAAAAACTATTATGCACTTTAATTAGTAAAGTTTGGTTTAGGAGAGGCAAAAAAATTAGTGCTAAAAATTGGACTAAGTCAGTAGGGAAGAAAATGCATGAGGGAGAAGAACAATAAATTTATTTGAAACACTTGCTTGAGTTGGTTGGTGTAGGTGGCTTGAACAAAACTTCTAGACAATTATGTTTGAAAAGTATTTTTTTTTAAAAATATATTTTTTTATTTTATTTTTTATTTTAAATTAAATTATTTTGGTGATTTTATATTATTTTTATGTGCTGATGTCAAAAATATTTTTTTAAAAATAAAAAAATATATATATATTATTTTGATATATTTTTTAACAAAAAATCATTTTTAAAAATAACTTCAGTCACACTTCCAAACAGGCACTAACATCAAGAATGAAAGCAAGTTCTTATCTTTTCTTAAAATATCTATAATTATAGATTTTATATCTTCTGATTATTATATTTTAAAAATATATTTTTATTGCTTTAATTTAAATTATTTTTAAAAAAAAAAGTAACTGTTATTACTATATTAAATGGACTTTAGATTTGAATGAATCTATAAGTTTAATATAATATAATAAAAATGAAAATCACAATATAATGAAATTTAATATGTATAATGAAATTGATAGGTATGTTTGTTTTTAACGTATTCAATCATGTCACTTTCTAGCTCATAATTCATTTCTATGAAATTGGACACGCTAATTCACAATTTTTTTCAGATTTTCTAGACAACCCACGTGTCCTTCCAAGTCATTAAATGCGATTTATTATTTTTTAATTAGCTGATGGCTACGGCCTAAGGTGGGGTAACATTCAAAATCAATTTATTTATACAACATAAAAAACACAACGAAAACTCAATCGTCAAATTGAATTGTAAAATTATAAAATTGCAAGTAAATGTTTTTAATTAATTATATAATGAAAATTTCATCCAATAATTAAATTACATTAAAATCTGATAAACAACAATATTATAAGAAATTAATAAAATCTGCTAAAATTTCTCATGTAGTCTAGAAAACCTCTAATTTTCACAAATTTCTGGTAGATTTAAGTCGTGATTTCAAACACATCATTGTCTCTCGTATGAATAAATTACTGAACTTACCATATATATTTTAGTGAATTGAGGTGTCTAGTTTTCCTCTCAACTAGAATCGTAACAAAGTTCCACCGTAATTTTGAATATGTCGAACACCGAGATCTACTTTGACAGATTTATCTAGGAACTTTGATTCTATGAAATATTATGTTTTTTGAAATCCATTTAACTTAAAATTTACCACAATATATCTTCATATGTCTAGTATTGCCCTGTAAAATTTCAGCTAGATCCAATATATAGTTTGAAAGATATGATCAATCTCACAAAACTAGTCAACAAATATTGCAAGGTCAAATTCAATTTTGACTTGGTTCATATAAAAAATCTATTAAACTTGTATAATTGGATTAATTTTACTGATTTTACCGATTTTGAACGAGTCAAATCTGATTTTACTAGTTTCAATTCTGTAGTTTAATTTTGCATATAAATACATATTAACTCATAAAATTGAACAATTTTACAAATTGACTCGTGATTTCTATGATAACAATGGATGACATGGTGCAAAACATTAAATTATGAATATAAAGTCTACTAAAGCCCAGCAGCAGTAAGTATATCAGGTTGAACACCACCATCTGATGCAAGAAAGCAATAACTCATATTCGTCTTCGACTACAACATATTTGCTACATATCTCTAATCATTTTTCCAAGGCAAATTCACAAGTGACCAAAAATTGGAAACAAAACCAGTCCTCGAACCACTTTTTTTTTTTTTAATACAGCTTTCAAGTCTAGGAGGAGGCAAGCCTCTTGCACAAAACCTCTCTTCCAGGACCATGCCAGTGGATTGAACCGAGAATTTTTTTGAAAAGATGAACCAATCAAGTCCCCTGTACATAGAAATGATAGCACAAACTGAGATTCTTGCACGTTCGTTCCACTGGCCTATGGCTAGTCGAAGCTTGATGTGCGGCTCCATCTGCCTTGCAAGTAATCTTCTATTGACACCCCTTGCTCGGTGCTGCTAATAGAAAGGGAATCATCCTCTAGATCAAGTAATGCGAGGTTGAGATGGGATTGAATATTGGTAGGAAACGCATCCCTGTCCACAGCGTCGAGTTTTTCGGATGCACAAACTTGATGCCTTGCCCATTTTTTTACTTCCTCGTCCCCTTTAAGGAGCTTCAAAATCTGTAATCAACCAAAATATCCATGAGCAAATATTCAATTCATAGAAAAGAGAAGATGGGGCGCAATGTAGAATCAAAGCGTTCGGAGAAATTTAACTTACGAGGCTCATTTGTGGCCGACATCTAGGAGAACGACTGATGCAAAGGGTTGCGGCTAATACCATTCTTTCGATGTGATCATTATCATATTCACTACCTAGATGCGGGTCAAGCAATTCAGACACTTTACCACCCTCAAGAATTGGTTTTGCCTGGATGCCAGCATCATGCAATGAGTGGTTGTAAAATATAACATCAAGAAGTAATATTAACAAACTGTGAAATAGAATTCTTAGAGAAGGACAGCGACAGATTTTGAGTTTTCTTCAAAAGAAAAAACAAAAACAAATCCACAATCATGCATTCACTTTATCCAATCAGAATCATGTATCTAGTGAGAGCAAATTATGAATTCACACCCCGACCAGCTTGATAATTCCTGACTTTTTCAACTGAAAAAATTCCATACTGATAACACAATTTTCTTTGCGCTCACATTGTCCTGACTTGTTGGTGTTGCAATATATTTTTGAGCAGTCCTTTTATCATTGTTCATAATATGAAAAATAAAACCATCTACTTACAAGATACTCTTCAGTCTGAATTAACAAGTATATGAGGAAACCTACCCACATGACAAGGCTCTCCCGGCCTTTTGGATGTTCACTGTTAATAGGCATTCTTCCAGAGAGAAGCTCAAGGAGCACAACTCCGAAAGCAAATACATCCACTTTATCACTTACTTTGCCATGCATGAAATACTCTGGGGCCAGGTAACTGTCACAAAGAAAATATATAGCATATTCAAACTCTGAAACAATTAAGAAAATGGGTTGAAGCCCAGAAAACTCTGAAAAGCAAACTACTCACCCAAAGGTTCCTGCAACATCAGTGCAAGTTGTATGGCATGAAGTAGAAGCCCAGCTAGCCAATCCAAAATCTGACAACTGAGAAACAAATCAAAATTATAATCTTCATCAAAAGCTGCAAGGATATAAGATCTTCATATAAATCCACAGGAAGCTTTAGAATACAGTACCTGTGGCTCAAAATCATCTGATAAAAGTATGTTAGAAGATTTTACATCCTTATGGATCACAGGCTGATCACAGCAATTGTGCAAGTAATCAAGTGCCTCTGCTACACCCACAGCCACCTTGTATCTCTCTAGCCAACCAAGTGCATTGCAATCTTTCTTATTACCTAGTCAAGAATTAGCAATTGGGAGTTAAGGATCACTTCAATGCTGAAAATGAAATAATCTCATCCAATCCCAAGCAGATAAAGTATGTACCATGCAGATTCTCTTCTAGGCTTCCTCTTGATAAAAAGTCATAAACCAAGAGTAATTTGTTGTGCTCGAAACAGAATCCAAATAGAGAGATTATGTTCTTGTGATGCAAAGTTGTAATGATCTCAATTTCTGCAGCGAACTCTTTTAATACGTCTTCAGATGGTTTTAAAATTTTCACTGCCAATTCCTTGCCATCAGGAAGGCACCCTTTGTAGACATGACTACTACCACCCTTGCCTACCATATTCTCTGAAAGTAACAATTAAAGAACAAAATTAGGAGGAAAGACCAAATTGTGCTCAAGTCAAAACCAGTGATCTGAAATTCAAATAAAGAACAGACCAGGAGTAAAGTTAGAGGTGGCCATCACAAGTTCCTCATAGCTGAATAATCTACAGGATGATGAATATTTCTCATGCAGATCTTTCAACTCTTCTGGGATGCCATTCAAGCCATGACATGGTGAAATGGGAGTCCAAGCAACCTCAGGCCCCACTGGCACTATTGCATTATTCTTTCCTTCTAAGTTAGAGTCTTGATCTTCATCCACGTGCAAAGTATTCTGTTTTTGATCTGGATACACCACAGATGAAGAATTGAGCGTGGGTGACCTAAACACCCATTTAACCATAGATATCTTTTTGATAAGAGCTTTCTCTGGGTGCTGCTGCTTATGGGAAAATACTCGACGGAGAAATGACCAGCCCTGTTTTGACTCCACTAATCCTTCACTCACATCGAAATCTGAATTCGATAATGGCTTGCTTGTTTGAATTGGTACCAAAGCCAACAAGTTATCCCCGTTGCCGTCCCTATATGATTCCTCTAATACTTGTGCTCCAGATTCATCCAGCAATAGCAAGCGTGGAGTAGAATTTAGAGAATTCTTATTCTGAGATTTTTGTGAGCAGTTTCGACTTTCTTGCTTTAATTTATCTGCCACCACAAAATCAGTTGCATCAGTTATTTTCTTGCTCAAAGAGACACGATCTAAGCAAACAATAACCGTAATTGTACTAAAGCACAAGAAATAAATAACTAAGCACATCAATGAAAGCCCTTAAAAACCATCCATGCGAGCATAATTCTCATTATCGGACCAAAATATGAACATGAAACCCAGAAGAGTAAACAGCTAAAACCTTGTAAAGTATCAATATTTGGAACCGTTGCTTCTCTCTGGAACACAATTTTGCCATTCCTAACAGCGTAGACAGAGAAACCTTTCGACAATTTTTTAGCACAATACTTTGCTGTTGAGGTTGAAGAGGTGAGTTTCTGATGTTTCTTGGAAGTTCCCACAATCAGCTTAGCAGCACTATTTGCTTTTGCTTCCCTTACCAGAACTTTCCTCACGGATTCACCCCTGCACACCTTTAGCTTCAAATCTACCTGAAAACACAACTCGCCCAATTCAATAAACATCCTCTGAATCTCAACAATAAAACTATATGAAAACCACCATCCATTTCCTTGGAGAAAATCAGAATTACCACTGAAATTTCAATAGTTAGACTAATTATCCTCAATTTTCTCAGAAACCAAGCAGAGTTTTCCTCAATTTTCTCAGAAACCAAGTAGAAAAACACCCCATTCCCAACACTTAGAAATTGAGAGAGAAAATTGCTAACTTGGAAAAAAGAGTGAAAAAAAAAAAAAAAGCAACCTGCTTTAGGTTGCAGAAACCTTCATAGACAGCCAACAATGAATCAAATGTCTTCACTAATGACAGAAGTGATCCAGTCCCTGCCATACATTCTGCACCACAAATACCAAAACCATACAAAAAGATCATATCTTTAACAAAAATAAAAAGAACCCATTAAAGAGAAACACGAGCTTTATTACTGTCATCATTACCAGTTGCAGAATCAAGAACATGAAGAGCAATGACACGGTCACCAGGCTGTGCCATTTTCATTAGCGACCATGTCAAAAGCTCTCTACTTGGTCCATCAAATTTCACTCCCACCACCACCACCACTTCACCTTCACCACCCCCACGACCACCACCAACGTCGTCTCCACAGCCACCGGAGACAGTTCTGTCAGTGCCCATGTCAGGAATTTCCACCTTTACTCACTGAAAATGATCTATCGTTTCGGATTCTCTCTCTCTGGGAAAATCAGAAAAAATAAAAAGAGAGAGAAAATGATTGTGTGTGGTATGTGATCTTTTCTCTTAATAAAAACTTTCTTACTTTTAACCGTCTGTAAGGAATGTTATTCTGTGCTTCTTAGTGTATGGTTATAAATTGTGTTTTTTCAATCTCAGCCGTTGAATGGAACAAAGATCATTTCCACCTTCAAACACTAAGTTCCTTGAATATCTCACAAACTAGTCATGGAGTTTAAGGAAGATGACAAAAATGGAGCAAAATGAGATGAAAACAATCAACCAACCAATTCAAAAGCTTTGTACTGTGTTTTATTTTTAGTGATTTTATTAGTATTATAATGGATTTTATTCTAACTACTTTTTCTGTTCTTGGCGGGTGGGTGGTCAAACATTATATATATACTAGCCATGGCACCCGCGCTTCGCCGCGGGCGGAACCATATTTTTTTCAATGAAAAAAATATAAATATATGAATTGTAAATGGATATAAATTTATCTGTTTAGTAGGTTTCAATGAAATAACCAGTATAAAATAAATAGTTAATTTTCTATGAACAAAAAGATGAAAACATAAACTGAAAATATATTCTTATTTTATTTTCATTATCATTACTACAACAGTTGAAATTATCATCAATATTACTGTCAAAATAATTCAAATAAATAAATTGCCCTGAAAAATAATTAAAAAAGGAAAAGATTTATAAAAAGAAAGCCAATACCTAAAATTATCATTATTATTGCGTAAATAGTAAAATCAAAAAAGCCATTTAATCCAAAGAACAAATAAAAATAACAGAAAATAGGAAAACATGAATAAAGAAAAAAGGAAGCAGTATTAATTTTAAAATGACCACCAATATAAATTCAAATTTCAGGATTGAACTGATTTAAAAAATACCTCAACAAAATAAACTATTTAAATTATTATCAACATTACTTGTCAAAATAATTAAAATAATTAAATAGTCTTGAAAAATAAGTAAAAAAAAGCAAAAGATTTTAAAAAAAAACAATCACTAAAATTATCATTATTATTACGTTAATAGTAAAATGATAAAAAATCATTTAATCAAGAGAACAAATAAAAATAACAAAAAAATACAAAATAATGAATAAAGAAAAAAAAGAAAGCAATATTAATTTTCAAATAGCCACCAATATAAATTCAAATTTAAGGACTGAACCGATTAAAAACAAAACCTCAAAAAAAAACTAAAAGAATAGATGTATAAATACGAATAAAAAACTAAACATTGTCTATGAATTAAAAAAAAAACTAAATGAATTAATAAAAAAAACAGGATTAAAAAAAAAATGAACAAAGGGAAAAAAGGAGCAGTATTAACAGTAAAATTAATACTATAAGAGTTAAAATCATTATCAATATTATTGTCAGAAAAATGAAAATCATGAAAAAAAAGCAAAAGATTTGCATAAAAAACAATTAACAAAATAATCACTAAAATTGTTCTTATCATTGCGTAAATAGAAAAACAATAAAAATCATTTAATCCAAAGAACAAACAAAAATAACAGGAAGAAAAGAATAAAGGGGAAAAATGCATAATATTAATCTTCAAATAATTACAAACACAAATTAAAATTTTAGCATTGAACCGATAAAAAATAAAACTGAAAAAAAAAAAGACAAAATCTAAAGCATAGATGCATAAATATCAATAAGAAATAAATATTATCCAAAAAAAAACAAATTAATTGATATAAAATATAAAATACAAAGAATAAGGACCAAAATGAAAAATAACACATATAAAATTAATTCCAATTGAAGGATAAAATTGAAAAAAAAACAATTGGAGGACCAAAAATAAATAATACTAATTGCTGTCATGATATGAAAAAATTAGAAGAAGAGGGACTGAAATCAAACTTTGTATATATGACCAATTTCAATAGGAGGGCAAAATCAAATAAATTAAAAAGATCCAGTACTGAAAAAATTGTAGGAATCAGAAATAAATGCAAAATCAAAAGTATAAGGACTGCAATAAAAATTTCTTTATATAATCAGTTTTAATTGGAGGGCACAATTGAAAACAATTAAACTTTCAATTAAAGAAATCAGTAATAAAACTGAAATCAAAACCCCAGGGACCAAAAGAAACTTAGCACAAACATCAGGGACCGATACCTGACTTTGGCTCGCCTCGAGAGAGAAAACGGACACCCGACAAAAAACCGTCGGCCTCCGCTCACCGGAGCATGTATGATCAGAACGCGCTGCGACGGAAGACACAGGACGTGACGGCGAACCTCCTGACACGGCGGTAGGTAGTTTTGGACCTCCGAAAGACCCAACACGCGCCGCCTAAATGGCGCGTCTGCGTGGAACCCCGATGTCGCGTCCGTACGACGCGCCAGCCGTCCGTCAGGAAAAATAATAAAATAAGGGTCAATTACTAAGACGCCCCTGATTTGGCTGACATTAACAAAAAAACCTGGGTGGAAAATACGGCGCTGCCCCCGGTCCCTGTTCTTTATTTTGTCGTTTTATGGGCCCTTTGTCGTCCGCGCACTGTGCCAAAAAAATTGGAAAACCCGAGAGAGCCCCTGCCCCCCTGTGCACTATTTTGTTTTTTCTGGAGGCTATAACCGCCAATACACTGTTCATAGGCGGAAAAGACAAAAAAAAAAGGTAGACATACACACGCGAAAGTACCAGGGACAAATTGCGAGTCCACAGGTGTTTTGTTTCTTGAGCTACGATAAACTGAGCCACGAAAGAAATCATCAACGCGTTTTATATATATGTATAATATATATATATATATATAAAGTCAAGTTGAAAGCAATTTTGGGTTAGAATTAAAATTAAAAGAGCATTTAAAATAGAAATTTAAGTAAAATAATGTTCTTAATATGTCATGTGAATACAATTCCATGGAAGATGTTATAGATATCTCATATGATTTTTTTGGTGAATAATTAAGAGCTCAATTGACTCAAAATTATATATTGAGATCTCTTGTGATTCATACTCTTATCTATTTTCACTTAATTTATTTTAGAACTTGTTTATTTGTAGAAAAGCTTCCATTGATAAATAAGTCAATAAGAAATGTTTCCTATTTTAAAAATTGGGAAAAACACTTTTCATTTTGAACGATAAAATTTATCATATTTCTTATGCATATTAAAATGTTCCATGCTACTTCCTGCTCTCTTTTATATATATATATATATGTTAATTATAAAATAAATATTAATTAAGTTATATTTTTTTTGAGTTATGAGATAATTATATTCAAAAGACTCATTTGAGGTTTGAAAAACACGGTTTGCTTTCCATATTACATGTTGATTTTTATAATTAATTATTCCGTGCACACTAAATAAAAAAATATTGAAAATATTTGTGTACTCATTTTTATTGCACAATAAAACAATTTATCTTTTTAAATTGAACATTTCCATGTACTTAGATTATGAAAATAGTTTTTAATTTATTTTTCTTACACTAATGCATCTTCGAAAGCAAATGGGTTGGGATGGAGTAAGAAAGTGAACTCAAGGAAAGGATCATAAATTAAAATACAACACAATCCTCTAAATTGCTTGCTTGTTAAGGCTTCAATATTCGGATTGTTGTCATTTTCTATTTTTTATTTTGGCAGCTCTTGTTAATGCTTCAAAATTAAGGCTTCAAAACTTCTGTTACGACTCTATTTGGTTATTGTGTTTTTTTAAAATATTTTTAAAAAACATTTAAAAATCTTGATTTTTGATTTTGAAATTATTTTTTAAATATTTTGAATTATTATTATTATTATTATTATATATATATATATATATATATATATATAGCTCTTTTTTTTTGTTTTTTTTTTTGGGAGGGGGAGATGAGGATGGATTTGATTAATGTTATTATATATTCTAATGCTAGTATTTAAATAAAAAATAAATTAATAATATGTTTGGTTGAGAATAAGCTTTAAACAAGTTTTATATAAAAGAATACGTCAACAAGTATGATGAATTTCATGAAAAAAATTAAACCATAAGTATTTGTTTTAGGGCTTAAATGTGAATTTTTATATCTTATGTTATAAAATAATTAAAAATGAATTCATGCACTTCATTTTATATGCATTAAATGATTGATAATATCCAAATAAAATTTAATTCAGGGTAATTTTGAAGAATTCATCAAGACTAAATTGTTTAAACTGAAATTTCACATAAACTGGTTAATAATTTAGGATTACCAAATAAATAAATCAAATATTTATTCATCAATGATAAATACTTGAGAATTATACGTAACTAATTGTACATCCGTTTAAGCTATATAATATTTTTTACGTCTTTTATTTCCTTTCAAAATTTACTCTTTATTTCGATTTAATGTATTGCCTTGAGAGATTTATTTAAGATAAATCATTTGATTTAGTTGGTATTATTTACTCTTTATTTCAAATTTTTATTGGTATTATTTATCATAATTAATTAATTTTATTTATAACCATGCGGTGCATTCACTCTCCTTAATCTATCCTCATGAATCTTTAACCTGCCTCAAGGTAATTAAAATAAGTGGAATCGGAGTTTAATGAGATGATATCTTCTGATAATTACTAATAAAGGAATTATATTTTAAAAATTCGAATCATATTTATTAATTCAAAATTCTAGGTAGTTAATTAACAAAAAAATATATAATAAAATCGAGGCCACACTTCGTGTCGAAGTCGAGGTATAATTAAATTAAATATGCTAAATTTATTTTAATACAGCATGCCATTGGGCCACGTGGTTAACCCCACGATCAATGGATTAACTTAGTAAACAATTTAGCATGAAGTTGTTATAGAGATTAAAATGCTGGCATGATCATACTCAGTCAAATGGAATATTTATTTTAAGAAAAAGCAGAAAAAAGTAGTCTCTGATAAAGCAAAAAGAAATGTTGTCCCATGTCTTTGCCTGCATAGACCACCAGACTGCCTACGAGAATAATGCAAGAAAAACAAACGTAGTGCCTTTTCGACGATGTCTTGTCAAAATATGCTCTGCGATGTTTATTTATTTATTTATTTTTAGTGGTATTATTTACTTTAGCCAGACTCACTGTTTTATGTTTTTTTTTCTCAACTTTGTTACAAAATAAAATGAGATTATTGTTATTATAAATAAAAATGATATTTCTGTGTTTTTTTTTCAAATCTTCACTGCGGAACCTCCATCCAGAGCGGGCCCAGTTACCCTATATTTTTATATATAAAAAAAAACTTAATTGATTTATAGATCTGAGAATTGTTTTCATTGCTATCCTTTATTTTATTTCGTATAAGATTTATAGATCTGATTTTTTTACTCAATTAAATCATTTTCATAAAATTAGTTTGAAGTTGAGCTTCTTAATTGAGCCTTGATTTACGATTTCATGAGTTGTAAATTTAAAAAATTAATTTAGGTTTAGGAGATTCATTTGAGTTTGCTTGTTTTTTTTTAAGATCAAATACTTTTAGTTTAATATTTTAGTATTTAATTTAATTTGGAGATTGAATTTTTTTTGTTTTATTTTATTAATTTTTAAGATCAAATGCTTCCCATATGTATAATATCTTTTGCTTCCTAATATATTTTTTTTGTTCAAAATTAAAACATATGATTTAACTAGTAGTATAGCACAAACCATAAATCTGATTTGAAATATAATTTATTAACATGACACATGTCATAAAATAACATTTAATGACGAAATTGAGAGGAAAGGATGAAGAAAATGAGTCGTTACCTAATATCAAAATAAATAAATAAAATAGATTATTGATATATATATATATATAGATAATATATTGGTTAATATCCTATCTAAGATATATTGCAAGCAAGTCAAAATCCTTTATAATAAACATATGGTTTAGGAAATAATAACAATTATATTAAATAAAAGAATACGACATAAGAAAAAATAATATTTTTACAATTATTTTTCTGTTCATATACAACACTACCTACAATTACACAATGGTCACGGAATCTATCCATCACATTTTGAAGTAGATATTTTATGAAATTCTTAAATAGAAACACTTGGAAAAGTCGCCACGCAAAGATGAATCACTTTCGAAATGATGTGGTTATGATTTGATCATGGACGAGTCAAATCCACTGAGCTCACTGAATTTGAGATCCTTGGCTCAGGGATGACATGGGTTGGCTGCATGTCAATGACCTGATCGAAAATAGGAAACCCAAGGCACGTGGGTCTGTGAGATTTGCCAGCCGACCCAGCACGTGCCGCAAACATTGATTGACATCACAACCATCATTGTCTTGTTACTTATCACATTTTAAAAAAAAATATATTATTTATTTATTTTTTAGAATAATATGTGTTATAGAATATTATAAATTATATTATGATATCTCATCTAATATCTTAAATTTTTAAGTGAAATGGTTTGTTAACATGGTATCAGAGTCTTGTTGACTCAGCGATTAAGAATTCAAAATTTTATCATTTTTATTTTATTTGATAAAAATTAAACACAATATAGAGTAAATTTGTACAAGTTTCAAGTTCAATGTGTTTTTATTTAAGAAAATATTTTAAAAAATAATATAAATTATATTTTAGAATCTCATTTAACAATTTAAATTAAAGATAAACGATGATATTCTAGTATCCACTGTATAGACCAAGTATTCACATTGAAGAGAAACTATCAAGCGTCGTCATTGCTCACATGCCTATTAATTATTTATTTTTCGAAATGTATTTATGCATCGTCATGGAAGCAGAAATTAAAAGGATATGTTCTTTGTTGATAAGAATGAAATAAAATTATATGATTTATCGACGTTGGTGGTAAATAATAATATAGTAAATCACGTACCTGAAAGTGAAACATGAGTGAGATCACCCTCTTTTCTAAGGCCAGTGATTCACGGGTGTCTCTCGAGGACCCATAGGGTGTTTTCATGAGAGGTTCACCAATGGCTCTTTGGTGAAGATAAAAGCAAAAACCTTTTTTAGAATATCTAATCAAATTCTTCAGTGGTTTGAAGTAACAGAGAACATTTTTCATTTAGTTTCAGTTTTTATTAATAAAAATTATCAAATTTATTTTTTTTTAAAAAAAAATGAATTGGACCCGGTTTAAACCGAGTAGTTTCGGTTTGGTTCAATTTTTTTACTAAAAAAGCTGAAAAATAGTTTTAGTTTTTTATACTTTTTTTTTTTTTAATTTAACCAAGTTTTCCCCTTCTTCCATTTAACTAAAATGAAAGTAAACCAAAAAAATTTAAACTGAATAAGAAGAATTAAAAAATTATTAAATATTTTTTTTAATTTGAATTGATTCAATTTTGGTTTACTAGTTTTTTATATAAAAACCCAAAACCGAACCGGACTAGAAGTTTTTTTTTTTTAAATTCTAATCGGTTTAATCATTTTTTATCGGTTCGGTTTTTCTCAATTCTTTTTTTTTATTTTATCAATTTAATCGATTTGTTTTCAAATTTTTTTGCTCATCCTAGCTTGAAAGTAACCAAAAATCCTTTCTCCTCGTCAATGAACTTCGAGTTAAGTTACAGAAATAATAATAATTATGATTTTGAAAATATATAAAAATGCAACTTTGCAAGTAATTTGAAGTCACTACAAAGCATCGTGACTACCAAAGTTTTTCGATTTTTTTTTGTATTATGTTTTATTGTGATTATTCACACATGAAGAGTGTCAGTATGTGTATATATATATGTATGTATGTATGTATGTATATATATATGTTGATGATTAAGGAGAAAGAAATTCAATTCTTGAAACATTAACAAATCTCCTCTAGTTATATTCCACCCTAGTTGATATTTGAAATTATATATACTAGCATGAACCATGTTACAAAATTAAAAATACTATTAGAAGATAATATAAACTATATCTTAATATTTAATTTTTGAATTTAGATATTTCCTTTAAACATGATTGAGTTATTTTATAAAATTAAATATACGAAAGTGATGCGTACAGATTTAAAGTTTGAACATTTTTTTTAAACTTGACGACAGAATTTAATACATGAGGAGTGACGGTACAAGAATAAAGAAAACGAAAATAAAAAATAAAAAACTTTGTATTCCCTCTTGATAGAATTTCAAATGCGACTTTGCCACGGCCACCACCGTCCCATGAGTATAATAATAATAATGTGAACAGGCCATGAATTATGACATGGTGGTCTGCAACTTTATCAGTCTGCCTTTCGCTTTTCTTTTTCTCATCAAGTAATTGGAGACACGTACCATATATATATATATATATATATATATATATATATATAGACACCCACAGATCATTTATTATTATTATAGAAAAATTTAAAGCAGCTCGTCATGCCACACATTCCTTTGCCCTGTTCACTTGCGTGACTCATTGTCAGCTGTGGAGTAGCAATTTGTCGCGGTGAATCGCGGGTGTATGTCTGTTTTTTTTTCTTATGCACTCTTTTTTATATTTTTATGGTGAAATGGACAGATGAGAGGATGGCCGGCGGTTGCAGCGCCTGGCGCGCCACCACAGGCTCGCGCGGAGTTCGAGGCGCTCGGCCATCAATTGTGATTTCATTGTTTTTGTTTTTTTTTTTTTTCATTTCGTTTTTTTTTTTTTCATTTTGTTTTTTTTTTCATTTCGTTTTTTTCCATTTCGTTTTTACAAAATAACTGTTTTTAAAAAAGGTTTTTTGAAAATGAATTTTTATTTTTTTATCGTTTTTAAATAAGCTGTTTTTAAAAAAATTGAAAATGAATTTTTAAAGGTTTCTTTTTAAAAAAATGTTTTTCTTAATAACTGGTTGTTGTTGTTTATTACAAATCTGATTTTTAAAAAATTAAATATTTTGTTGTTGTTTTTATTTTTGATTTTTTTCTTATTTTTTTAAATCATTTTTGTTTTTTTAAAATTGTTTTTAAAAAAATTGAAAGTAATTTTTTATTTTAAAAAAAAACAAAGGTTTCTTTTTAAAAAATGTTTTTCTTAATAGCTGGTTGTTGTTGTTTTTATTACAAATCGATTTGCTTTTCTTTAAAAAACTGTTTTTAAATGTTTTTCTGGTTGCTGTTTTATTTTTGCAAAACAAAAATATTTGTATTTTTGTTAAAAAATTTAGTAACTAGTTACATTGTTTTTATTTTTACAAAAAACAATTTTTTTAATAGCCTAAAGTGTCAAGGCAGCTCACGTCTTATGCGGCCCAATCTCAGGATCCTTTTTTATAATTATTTTTACACAAAGACTCTTTTGTATTTTATAGTGGAAATGACAGATCAAAAGCTTTGGCCGAGCGGTTGTCCGCGCGCTGCCAACACAGGCGCCTTGCAGTTCAAACGCTCGGACACCAAAATATGTTTTTTTTTTTTTAGAACTGAAAGAAAAATTTGTAAGAAAAATTGTTTATTTTATTTATTTTTAATAACTGGTTTTTGTTGTGTTTTTACAAATCTGATTTGTTTTTTAAGAACTGTTTTTAATGTTTTTTTTTTGTTAAAAATGACAAATTTACCTACATTATACAATTAAAAAATATTCGAGTCACTTCCCGTTCGATTACTGTATTTTTTAGGCGACAGATATAAGTAATTACGCCGCGCCCAAAAAAACTTGAGGTTTATTTCTAAAACAAATTACAATATTTTTATTTTTAATGTGTCGGATCTAATAATACAAGAGGAAAAGGCAACTCATAAATTTTTTTACAAATTTACCTTAATTATCTACAATTAAAAAATCTCATGACCATTTTCGTTCGATTACCTTTATAAGTATGTAAGACTGAGTATATGTTTTAATATTTATTGAATATTATCGCCTAAAAATATATATTGAGAGGAAAAAAAATGACCTACGATTTCTTACAAAAAAAATAATTAATATTGGTATTCTTGAATACATTTAATATAATGATATGATTAATAAATCTTATAAATATAACTTTGGCTCAATCATTTTTAGTTCAAAAAAACCATTTTAACAGATTTTATCAATTATAATTTTATCAATTAAATATTAAAAAATAAAAAAATACAATATTTATAAAATCAATCAATTTTCTACATATATAAAAAAGCCCAGCGGAGCGGGCAAATTCGCTCGTGGCTACTAAAGTGGAAGATTGTCTCCAAGAATTGCGATATGGTACGTATAATATATATATACTAGATAATTGCCCGCGCGTTGCCGCAAGTATTTTTTTGTATATAATTTAATACAATTAAATTTACAACGATCAATTTATATGATATAAGTAAATAAAAATTATAGATTAAAAGATAAAATGTTTAAAATTTTGAGTTGAGTTTGTCACGTAAAGTATAGATTACATCTTCTAAAATATAGGAATTGCGTTATAAATGATCACAAAAGAGCGTGCACTAACATTAGAAAAAAGAGCAAAATATTCGAATAAGAAAAAAAAACTTACTGAAATCATTATTGTACAGATAATAAAATTATTAAAATCAATTAATAGAAAGAACAAAAAAAAAAAAACAGGGAAAAGGAAGCAATATTCATTTAAAATATTATAACAATAGCAACATCGGAGTCTTAATATCTAAAATTATTATTGCTGCTAGAATAAAACAACAAAAATTATTAAATTATACCTAGAGAAAAAAATAAAAAGCATGAACAAAACAGCAAGCAAGAAAAACCAATTAAAAATTATTATTATTATTTTTATTATGAAAGAATAGATAATCACTACTATTATAATAATAGAATACATCAGCACTATTTTTATAATAATAATAATAATCACTATTATTATTATTCTTATGATAATTATTATTATTATGTTAATAATGAAAGAAACAAAAGTAAATGAAAGATTACAAATATCCTAGAAACTTTAACAAAAGATAAAAAATAAATTTACCATGGCTATTTCTGGCAAAAAATTTTTTTATCAAATTATCGGGAGGGAAAAAAAATAACAAAAGAGTAAGAATGAAAAATCATTAAATCATGATTATTATTATTATTATTATTATTATTATTATTATTATTATTATTATTATTGTGTTAAATACACTTATATATACATGGACAAAAGTAGGGATAAAAACAAATCAAAGTATAAGGGCTGAATTGAAAATGATATATAAAGGGCTTAAATTAAAAAAGTAAAAGTCAAAGGGTTGAAATGCAACTTACATTTATTGTCAATTAAAATCAGAGGACAAAATTGCAAAAATCGGAAATTTTGTACCGAATTGATTGAGTTATATACAGCCAACCCGGAAATTGAAAGTAGAAGGACCAAAGTGCAACTTTGACACTCCGGAGAGAGAGAAACGTGGCCGGCGGCTTTCACCGGCCTCCTACGCGTCCACGGACTCTTTTCGGTAACACGCGCCACCGCGGGAGGAAGAACACGCGGAGGCGCATCGTTCTGGCATCCGGTAGATAATTTCCGGACACCGGAGGAAGCCGCACGCGGCGCCCGAAGAGGGCGTGAGGTGAAAAACCGCCTGGCGCGTGCGGCGGACGCCCTTCCAGACCCGATTATTTAATTGTAAAAATAGGGACAATTACCGTCCTGTCCCTTGACCGAATGAAATGTTTTTGTCTTATTAGGGGCTAAAATCGTCTTTAGCCATTTCAGAAAATAATTAAATATTCGAAAGTTGCGGCGGACCGGACCGGTCCGGCCGTGCGCAATTACGCTGGTGCCCCTCATGCTATAAACCTTATTTTGTCCTATTACCAAGGGACTAAACCGTCAATACACCGTTCACAAATGAATTTAATAAAAAAAAAGAAAATCAAGTGGAAAAACCGGAAATAGCCCCCCCTGCCAGCCCCTCTTCGCCGCACGCCCGAGGGCCATTTTCGGGCGTGCACTGCTCGAATCCACAGTGATTCTAGAGACAGTGTACAGTGGAAAATCCACGCGGTTTAGTGTTTTGGTAATATATACACACTAGCCAATGCCCTCGTGTCTCGTCGTGAGCGACACCATATTTTTTTCAACGTAAGAAAATATTAATTATGTGTGGTTTTTTGTTCTAGTATAAATTTAGTCAAAATAATAAATTTTATGCAGAATTTCTATGAAGTGCAAGTTTTCTATAAAATATATGAATTTTAAATTGATATAAATTTATCTGTTTAGTAGGTTTCAACGAAATAACCAGCATAAAATTATCATCATCATTAAAAAAGCAAGAAGATCTGGATATTTGAATTATTGAATTCATTGTATTAAGATTAGTTCATTTTATAATTCAATTTAAATCACATTTAAAAACAAAATATAAATTGTGAAAAGACCTACAATAATCAAAATAACAAAAATAAATAGTTAATGTTTTATCTATAAAAGACGAAAATCTTCATCCCATAAACTAATCTAAAATACCAAAACCCCAAATATTTTGAAAATAACATGATATCTCCTGAAAATATCTAAAATACTCCCGAGTTTGAGGGTTAACTTTTTCAATCCAAAAGATAAAATAATAATTTTACTATTAAAATTCATAACAGCGTGTGTCTAGAAACACACTAAAACATCAACGTTTTTTAGTTGTTTTTTAATATATAAATACATACCGCAAGTCTCGAGTCTTGGAGACAATCTTCCACTTTATTAGCCATGAATCGATCTGTGGGTTCCATGCATATGTATAGATAAATTCTACAGAACCAATTATGACAATTAGGATTATATTCTGTTAAAAGATTAAATAAATAACTTTTCTCTCGATATTATTATATATAATTAACTCGTGCATCCGGAAAGCATACTTTATGGGTACAGGTGAAAGAGTAAAACCTCGATTGTCTTAGATTCTTACAAGAAATGCATGTCCTGACTCGAAGCTGAGACATGCTGTGCAGATCTCAAATATTTTACCATCACGCCACGCCCTGCATAAATCCCGACAACAAGTCAATGAGTTGTTATAATGGAAGTTGATTAAGTGGCTAAGAAATCATGCTTTGATCTTTATTTTTTCAATTACAATCTTGAAATTAACATCCTAAAAGATCTATTCAATTTCTCTAAATCTTTTATTTTTTTAATAGAAAAACTTAGTTTTAGTATTGGACAAGCTAAAAAAGTAGGGTTTCCAAGCAGCTTCTTGGATGTTATTATCAAAAAGCTTAGGAGGTCCACCTTTTCAACAATCATGATATACACTCCTTTAATCTTGTTTTCTAAGTAAAAGAGGACACCACGATTTCGTTTATTTTTCCGTATGCTCCCAAAAACAACTACCAAAACCTCCTCTCATCAAAAGAGGAAGTGAAAAGTAAAAAAGAAAAACTGGGATCCCTATGAATTTACTCCAAGTCATTGATGGGAAGCTCGGGTGTTCGAGATTATGGTTGAGGTTAATTTTTAAAATATTTTTTATTATTTAAAAAATATTAATATCATCACATTAATATGATCTAAAAATATTAAAAACAAAAATAATATATTTTTTAAATATTTTTGAAGCGTATCCCAAACACCCGTGAAAGACCTAGCTGCACTGTCCATTTTAGGTTTCATTAGTTGTGAGAAAAAGAAAATGATTTGATTAAGTGCCCGTATGGACGACGGTTTAACCGGCGTTTCATGAAATTTTGAATTTTTTTTTATTTTAAATGATTTTTTTTGTGTTTTTAGATCGTTTTGATGTGCTGATGTCAAAAATGATTTTTAAAAAAATTTAAAAATATTATTTTGATGTAATTCTAAATGAAAAGCACTTTCAAAAACAACCACAACCGCCCTCCCAAACAGGCCTTAAATGTATGTTTACGTGCAGTGATCAGGGATGTTTAGGGTTAAATAGTTTGTTTATGGAATCATTTTTCTACTTGTCAAAAAAATCATTTAAAAATTTAAATCTGTTAGGTAATGTCTTTAAAATATAATTTATATCATTTTCTAATATACTTTTTTTCAAGTGAAAGCTCTTTTTTGAACATATCTACATTAATTTATGCTTAATTTTTTTTTTATGAAATAGAATGAGAATGGTGAGATTCAAACTCATGACTGCTGAGTCAACAAGATTATGATAATATATCAAATAACTATTTCACATAACAGCTTTAAATTATTAAATAGAAAAATGAAAATATAATTCATATTATTTAAGCGAGACGAGCATTAAAATATGTGGTCATAACAGTAGTGAGCACCAGCAAGACGACAACGACCCTACCCCATGCTTGCAGAGAATCCAAACCAGTGTCGTGCCCTATGTGCTTGGTGCTTCGTAGGGCTCCAAAGCTATGATTCATCGCAATCACACACTGCTCCACGTGGCTGTGGGCCCCATTCAGTGGCGAAGAGCTCCATCATCCACTGTTGTTCATTGATCATGCAGGATTTCGTCAAATCTAAAATTGATTAATGGCCACTCGCCAAAAGCAGGCGCACGTGATTATCATTTCCCAAAGCTTAGTTTACGAAAGCTTAATGGACTTTTTATATACTGCTCTGCAGATTCAGCCTGCATTGGCCCAAGCTATCACGTTTCAGCCCATAAACTTTGCTTTGGTCATTTCAGCCCACATTGGTGTATTAGAGCAGATATCATATATATACTATAGTATATAGATATATCATCTTTAATATGTTTTGGAGATTAAATGTAATAACAAATCTATAAACTTAGTTAAAATATAAATAAACATATTACAAAGTGATATTATGATATAATTTTTTAACACCATCTTTGAGAAATAATATAAATCATATTTTACTAGATGTTGTTCCTCAATCAAATAATCAGGGATCGCAGAGGCCTTCACGTATGAATTTAGTTCGTAATGGAATTACAAGTAGTTTGATGAGAGAATAAAAAGAAGCGTGCAATTTACTTAACTTATTCATTAAATTATGAAATTATGATTATTAATACAATATATATGTGTGTGTGTGTGTGTGTGTGTCCGCCCTTTAAAGTAATTTTACAAGTTAAAAACAATATGAAAAATTTGGTAATCAAACACTTAAAACTGCTTTTCATTAACCCCAAACTCAACCACAATTTTAACCAAACACTTCAAAACTTATTTTGAATCGCAGCTAAAGTACTTTTCATGAAACTGCTTTTTTAAAACCTCAACCACAAAAGCAAAAACAATATCAAACACACCTTAAGTATATAGATTTCATCTAAATGTTGGAAATTAATGTATAACACTAAAGACTTAAACTATTAGGTGATTTATATTATTTTTTAATACACCCTCAAATAAAAGCTTTTTGGATTTAAAACTTGCACAAACTCACATTATCTTATATTTGTTTTTTCATCAAATAAAATAAGAATGGTAAGATTTGAAATTGTGACCGTTAGGTCAATAAAACTCTGATATCATTTCAAAAAACTATTTTATCTAAAAATTTAACATGTTAGATGAAGCCACAAAATATAATTTATATTATTATTTAATTACATGTTATGCCATATATCCTTGCAAAATTATAACACTCAATAATTAAAAAAAAATCGTAGGAGGTACCAATTAAGCCTTTCCTTTTTACTCCCTTCATTTTTATTTTTATTTTCACATTTTTCTCTTTCTCTTTTCATTTCACGCTTGGTTGGGATGAAGGGTACCTGAAACAAGTTATTAAGAGCAAGTGAATTTTTTTTTTTTATCCATGGATCTAGTCAAATTTATTGAATTTGCAAATAATTTTGTTATATGAGAATTGACTCCCTCTCCAAAGTGAAATTTTAGGCCGACATGGTTTCCATTGTTAATGGTTGAGTGGTCGCTTGATTTGATTTTAGTTTTGGTTAATTTATTGTCTATAATTATGATTATTATGACATATTTATTATTGTTAAATTTCATATCTATATTAAGATGTATTTAAATTGTTGTTATAATTTAAGTTTTTAGTGTATGTAAACCTTTTTAATTATACGTTTGTGTAAGAAGAAATATAATAAAAAGGAATGTGTGTACAAGTGTGTTGTTTTTCTTTTTATTTCTTTTTATTGTGTTTTTGATAAAAAAAAATATAAAAAAAGTATATAAAGTTATGATATTTTAATTGCATGCGGCCAAACCTCTCAAAAATTATACAAAAAACATATCGTTTTATATTTTTTATACAAAACCTAGAAAATACAAAAAACATATCATTCAATATTTTCATACAAAACTCAAAAAATACAAAATACATGTTTGCTCCGTTTTAGGTTTTAATAATCAATTTATTAAATTCTCGAGAATTTAACCATTACTTAAATAATTCATAAATTTGATTCATGGAAATTAATGGTATAAATTCTAATATAAATATTGAACCTACAAGTAGATTGATATTTAAATATCTAGAGCTCACCAAAAAATTCTCAGAATTATTATAAATTTTTAATTAGAATATAATTTTTTACCACGACGCAAGAATCGAAAAAAAACTCATTAACCTTCTAAGATAGGTAAATAACTAAATATTATAAGTGCATCTACATGGAATTTTCTTTTAAAATTTATTTTGGGCACATGGGTCCATAATAAAATTCAAAAAATCAGACTTATTCACATGAATAAATTTCACTTATCAAAACCTTTAAACCATGCACATCAAATTATTCAATGCAACCTATCTTATGTAAGATGTATTATGGATGCTAATATTTTTTTTTATGCAACTAATGTTTTACTTGAATTTCTAACAAGACCAATTTCACCTAATTTTTCTCAGCGATTCCAAACCAAACAACTAGATAACAACTCCAATGATTCTCTGGACTCCGCGTGGAGACATGTGACAAGTACAAATTATTAAAATTTTCTAATATAGTATGCGGTCAAATAAATCTAGGATTGAAAAATAACAATTATAAATTCTTATAAGTTATGATTAAGTATGCTCTAGACTCAACTGTTGTCCTCGTCTTGAAGATCTAACATTTGGTCTTGGTTGATCTTTCCTCATCTATCTCTCTTAACCCTCAATTGACCTAATCTAGATATTAGACTGTTGCATGATAGTTTGTAGAGCAATTTTGAGAAAACAATTTTTTCTTTTTAAGTTTTCCAAAGATTTTATATGGATTGCCATTTTTTAAAAATACCAAAAATCAAATTAATGAAACAAAATTTTCACAACCCCTTTTAAAACTTACTAAAATTAAAACATTTATAAGAAATTACTATATTTTTCTCGACCTGATTTAGGAGTTGTATTGGTAAGGTAAGGAATATATCTAATTGGCTCAACCCTCATCACCATTACCTATTGGTCTTAACAAGAATATGATATTAAGAAAAATTAAATAAAAATTACAAAAGTACATAAAAAAATATGAAAATCTTAAAGCTAGTTTAATCGATCAAACTAAACAATTAATTCTAATATCAAAGATGATAAGTTAAGTCAAATTAGCAATAAACAGTATTACACAAGGAACTACTATTATACATGATCAAAATCTAAAATCTGAAAAAAAAATCACAATCATATTCTCGATGTATACAAATAAGTAATAAGCTAATTTCCTTCTCATATTATAATCTTGGAATTGAACCCAACATAAATGATGTGATATATATATATATATATAATGTCTTAATCGAAGGGTCAGCCATGCATGCACCATATGTGGTGCGAGGGACCGGAAGCAAGTAAAAGAAGCTCAATCTTGTTTCGATATTCCTTCCACATGGAGGAATCGTTGGACTAAATTTCAGTGAGAATAACGTCAAGTGTTAATATGGGACATCTTCTTGGCTTCTACATTTAGTTGTGTTTCAATGCTGGTTAGCTAATCCAGACATCGATCTACCACCTATGTCGTATTAAAATAAGAAAAGAGAAAGTTTGAGGAATCCCAAGAAAACATTTAATAAAAACCGAGGACGAATTTTGATGAAACCAAAGCTTCTATGCAATTTCTTCTTTCTTATCCTCCATCATTCTCTTTTTGAGAAAGCTTGAAGATTGTAGAAAAATAGTACTGTGTGGACTTTGGTTGTTCAGTGGAGGTGAAGGAGATGACTTGACCTGACAGGCCGACAACCCAACACACCGTTCCAATGATAGGAGGTGGCTCGTAGGTATGAGGGGTATTACTGAGAATACTGAGAATTAATAATATTTTTTAGGCGGCTAGGTCTTGAGACTGTTCAGCATCTATTATAAATATACACTCTGTAAGTCTAATTTAACAGTAAAAATATAGCTTGCTCGCCTCTCTATGCATGGCTATTTTCTCGAAACACGTTAATTCTTATGCTTTTTTTTCTTCTTGTTTTCTATCGATTATAGCTGCGGGATTCAGAGCAAATTTCCGTAGTGTTTCTGTCACTGTTCTTTTCTTTTAAAGAACGAATCTTTTTGTTTCAAACGAAGAGTTTGCAACAAACTCAGTAGAGTTTTGGAGAATTTGAAACAAACCCTTTTTAGTTTTCGGTGAATCTGAGGCAAGGGCAGTTCATTTCAATAGAATTTGAGATAAAACCCACTATTTTCTTTCTGTACCTTTTGATGCCATGCATGTTTATTAAAGGCATGAGCTGGAGAGTCTGTGCCAGACCCATGCCACTTTCCAGGTTTGAATCTGCTTCCTTTGATTGAATTGATTGGAGAAAGTTGGATTCTTTTGGGTTTTCAAGGGCGAGGCAATGGTTCTTTTTAGCTTCGATTGTTAAATCAGCTGGTTGTTGATCTGTTTGGTCCTAATCATGTTTATAGAATATCTAGTATTCAGTGAATTATGTTGTTTATACTAACAGAGGCATAATAAAATTTTGAATTGCTTGATAAATTAAGCTATAAATAATCAGGTGTAAGTGGTATGGTGCCTGAATTTGGTGGTTCAAGCTTGCTTCTTGGGCTTCCTGATGATGTGTTTGCCATCATATCACGGTCCCTTTCTCCAAGGGACATGTGTACTTTAAGTCTTTGCTGTCGAAGCTTATATGGTCTTGTGGCATCTGAGAAAGTTTGGCTCACCCAATGTGACAATGTAGGAATTATCTCTCACCAGGATATTATGGAGTGGCGGAAGGGTGTAGCATCTTACAGGGCGATGTGTCGATTCCTTGTTAGTGTTAAGCCATTAATTGGAATCTGGGTTCATCAAAATCCTGAGCTTGGTAATGTAGTGTATGTAATACCTGGTTTTGTATCTGTCGTCGGGTGCCGGATTTTACCACAGGAGTTGGGCCCTTTAGGAATCGAGGAAGGTCCTATTTTATGGGCACCGGTGTTTGAAATAATAGGTGACCTCGATGGTTCTACCTCATTTTTCCTACATGGAAGAGAGAAAGGGAATGACCATGTTTATCCTGGTTCAGTCAAGTCTGTAGAGAGGAATTGCAATGTCCTGTTGCTTGAAGTTGAGTCTCGGCAACAGAAGAGTAAATTATTTCCTAATAAAAGCTTTGCTTATGGCTCAGATAAGGAGCTAGCAAGAAAGCTTTCTAGGTCTCATTATGGATTGTCGAGGTCACAGAGGCTGATTATCCAGTGTGAGCCCAAGTTGCCTTTTAGCAGCTTGCCTTTTACTGACAGAAGAAAGTTGATTGATGTTGTCACAAGCGAGGTTGGTCAACAGGTACCTCGTTTGGAAAATAGGCTTCTGTTTCCTCGGTTGAGGAATGATGAAGAGAGTTTTCAGAAAGATATGGCACTTTTATTTCAACGGAGATCACTTCTTTTGAAACTGTGTAAACTTGGTCAAGGCTTTAATTGGAAGGAAGCTCCTGAAGTGGCATCTGATCCTACGCGACTGCAATGGAGTGAGATTAGAAGGATTCTTGATTGGTCAAGTGGTTCTCTGAACGGGGATGATTACCAGATGGAATCCAACACGAAGAAATCCCTCGGTGGGTATTTCAGAGCATACATCAGAGGGATTTGGGGGAAGTCCTCCTCCATAAATGGTAGCCACGCACATTCAAAGCACAGTTCTTCAAGCAGACAGAGTAAACATGCACAGCTGCTTGAGTTCTTAGGGTCAGGGGATACAATAGGGTTGAGTTTACATGCCTCTAAGATGAAATTATCTTCTTATCGAGCATGGCCGAATATGCATGACAGTCAGTTTGCCCTATACAAATTACCCAAGCGAGCTCCAAGAGCTGATCAAGAATATGCTGGTTTATGGGGAGGCACTTTTGGTTGGCCTCCCAGGAACCCCACTGAAGACAGTCCTGGAAAAGCTCTGTTCTTTCTTCTGATCACTTACCGTGAGTCTGAGGGACGAAGAAATCTCATTGCCACCAAGATATTAGAAGGCACCCACTATGTTCTGCATCCAAATGGCTCAGCAATGTTCATTGTTAATATTGACGAGCCCTCACAGGATCCATTTCCTTGGGATGTTGATGCAAATTCCATTCCTTTGACCATTGAGCATGCATTTGCAGGGAAGGGTATAGCCAATGGGTATGGTTTCAGATATCCAGGCTCAAAGCCTGGTTCCCTCTATGTAATCCAAAATGGTCTTCTTGCCTTTGTGTGGAAGGAGTCCAGAGCTGTCTTGAACCTGCAGAGACTGAACTTACAAGAGCTTTTGAAGAAAGGTGAACGGGTGCCTGCCTTACCTCCTGGTGCCAACTTTACATACTCTACCAGGTCCTATACAAATGTCTTTGATTGCTTCTCAACTGCCTCCACATTTATGCCTTCACGGAGGTAGTTCTTCCTTTTTGAGTGCTTATTTTCATTTTCTTTTGTTTTCTGGTATATAAACATCAAATTGTTATATTGCAGCTTTACTTTACTTTATCTAGCTTTGAGATGTACTATGATGGTTTCCACCATGTTCTGTTTCAGAATATAATGACAACTTATTGTTGATCATCCTATTGTTGATCTTAATTTCCAAAATCAGGTTTAGGATTCACTTCAGAACACAGTGTTCATGTTTCTAACTTTGTCAATGAGACATTCTTCCTAGCATTATTGATCATCCTTTTGTTGATCTTAATTTCCATGATTCTTGTATTGATAAGATGTTCTGATGAAGCTCTCCAAGTGGGCTAACCGATTGTTTAGCAACTTTGTAATCATACTTATTTATGTGTTTCCAAAACAATCATCATTCCATCACAGTAGGGAAGTCCAAAAATTGAGCCAGGCCTTCTCTTACTACCTTGTTAAATGCATTTGGATTTGATGAAATAAAGTATAAGAATGTAGTTTTTTTACTGGTTTAACCAAAACCAATTGGTTTGGACCGGTTTTCGATTTAGTTTTGATTTATATTTTTTTTGTAAAAATAATATTGTTTTTTCCCCTAGTGAAACTGAAAATACTCAACTTCCAAGTATAAAGTCTACTAAAAAACCTTATCCTCCATGTTTAAAATGTTTTACAATTAAATACACTGGTTTCAAAACACTTATTCAAGAATTAACATTTAAAGTAACATATATGATTTGTATCAATTTATTAATTATTGATATTTTCATGTATTATTATAATTTAGTTTTGAGAGTGTTTCTAATTTGGATTCAATCTAGTTATATAAAGTATAAGAATGTAGTTTTTTTACTGGTTTTTTTAATAACATATACCGAACCGAAACCAATTGAGTTCGGACCTGTTTTGATTTAATTTTGATTTTTTTATAAATAGTTTTGTTTATTTTCCCTAGTGAAACTGAAAATACTCAACTTCAAGTAAAAGTCTACGAAAAACTTTATCCTCTAAGTTTAAAAAATTTTACAATTAAATACACTGGTTTCAAAACACTCTCAATAATTAACATTTAAAAGTAACATACCCAAATATAACTTTCAATAGACTTGAAGGACTAATTTGAACCTCTTACAAATAGAAGTACCCTATACAGAATATGCGGATTCAGTTGTCGGTTCGCGAATAAAAAAATGGAAAATAATATAAATATATATATATAAACAAATACAAGGTAGTTGCGTTTTGCGTTTCTCCTTTCTCTCCATCCTTTTCCAATTTGAAAGACGACGCTAACCTCCGCCATGAGTACCACCGCAACAACCGTCAGAACCGCTGCTGCTATGAGACCATCACCGTCTGCCTCCGCAACAACAACCACCCTAGAAAACCCCACCCAGCAACAACCACAAACCCTAACTTTGCGATTAAATCGACCGAAAAAGAGAGTTTCGTGGAAAGAAGGCACCGTAGACAATGAGTTTATGCAAAAAAAAAGTTCGAAAATTTGTTGTATATTTCACAAGGAGAAGCCCTTCGATGAGGATGACAGCGATGACGATGACTGCAATCACGATCATCATGAACATAAATCCGACGGTGCCTGCTCTTCCTCTCAAAAAAACTGCGGTAATTGATTGGAGTTTTTGTTTGTTATATGTATTGAAGGATATCTTCTTCTTTTAGGCTATTGTTGTAACGGGTTTAAGAAGAAATTGAGAAATTTTAATTTTTCCTGCCCATGGTGAAGTGGTGGTGTGTTTGGCTATTCTCAATATGAATGTTCTTTTTAATGAATGAGAATTTTAACTTGGCTAATATGAATGTCTTTTCAATGTATGGATTGGTGAATTCTTTTGTTATTTTTGTGGGCTTTTGATAGATCTACCCCACATTGTTCTTGACGAATAGAAATGGTGCGTGGTTGAAGATTTTCATGGAGCAATTGAGGCTCTTTTCGCCGATAATTTACCAATTTTGTTTGATAAAACCATGAGCATGGTTTAGCATGAACATTAATTATACATGGCTGAACCCCTGTTTTGTATTCCTTCTGAAAAGAAAACTAAGAGTTTGGTTTAGCATGAATGTTAATTATTCAGGGCTGAACCCCGTTTTCTATTGCTTCTTCAAAGAAAGCTGGAGGCTTGTTACTGGCTGATTCAACCCTGAGTTTGGTGGTAGCTTAATATCTTGTTTTGGGATTGAAATCAAATTGTTAAAGAGTTATGCTGATGCTGTTCAACCTGTTGATTGATTGTTTGTTGAAAACTTGCATTTCCTGCCGATATAGTTGAAGCTATTGTCTTTAGAACCGAAAGCAAGCTTGCTTGCTTTCAATGGAGGCTGCATTTTACAGCTGTGTTTGTGCAGTCATTGGGGGTGTGAATTAGCATATTGCTCCCAACTTCTAGCACCATTTATTTGCAGGATATTGATGTGTATAGTAGTGCAGTGATAGGGGATGGGTATGAGTTCATGTTGTGAGGAACTTTTTGGGTGGGACTTCTGAATTTAGGTCAGTTGTATTCTTCAATTTAGCTAAGGAACATGCTGTAGATTCTGTTTATTTGTTTTTTGTTTTAAACAGAATGTTATTAGGTGTTTTTTTGGGTGAAAATGGGTTGAAACAATTTTTCAACATTTTAAAACCAAATAACAAGTCAGAGATCTGAGAGAGAGAGAGTTGTAGATCAAAACATATGATCTTGTTTCACAGGTAGGCACTAGGTTTAAGTAGTGATATTTTTTATATATAAAGTTAAGAGCAACAATTTAACTGTCATTGAAATAAAATTATTTTGTAATCATGTTGACTTTCCTAACCTAGGTCACAATCCTTACCAAGTTCATTAATTTTCTTATGTTTTTCTTTTTTAAATAAAAATCGACAATCTAAAAAATAAAAGGTTGAGTCTTAATCAAATAAAAAAAAATTACAGCAAACAAAAAAATACATTAAAAAGAAGGATTCAAAAAATAAAAAACACAAAAAAGCTAAACCATTTTGGCCCTTGCAAGAAATCCAAGCTCATACACACATGAGTTTGCTATTTTTTGTTGTGTATGTCACCCCGTGAAAAAAAATGACGGGTCACGTACTGCAACAAATAACACAGTATTTAATTAAAAAACCCTAGATTTTGACTAATTTAGGGTCCAACTTTTTGGATTCCAAAACTCTTTTTCCAACCAATTTGTTTTAAAAAAGATAAAAAAAAAACACTTCATGTGCCTTTAAAACCCATTTCGGATACTAAATTGAAAAAAATATTAGTCCCAAATTTATATTTTTTCAAACAAGAAGTAGACATGCTATCTTTTTTTTTATTTTATAATCCTCCAAATCATAAGTCGCTCTCTTGCATAGATTAATTTGTACTCCTTGTTCCTTGTTTTTGCACGTTAGAGGGTTGCTGCCACCTTTTCTTTACCCGAATATGATTAATCTTGCTTAATATATACTCTTAAGGAATCCCTTTTATAGTGTACAATAAGAAGACTTTTAGGTGAGATGATTTCATGATATAATATCATAATCTTGTTGACCCAATGATCATGATTTTTAATCTTATCACCCTCATTCTATTTGATAAAAATAAAGCGCAAGGTAGTGTAAATATGTATACATATTTCAAACTCAAAGAATTTTCATTTGAGAGAGTATATTAGAAAATAATATATATCATACACGTGAGATAGTTTCTGACAACATATGGATGCAAGGCTAAGATATCCAAGCGAATGGTTCTCAATGTTGGCTGCTCTCACCCCCGACCACTCTTTAGCTTGGGATGTTGGCACTGGCAATGGTCAAGCAGCCTCTTAAGAACCATTCTTAAACCAGAAGATTCATTATCCGATGTAGAGGAAAAACTTGATAAAACTTCTAAGATTAAGATACCAAATTCTCGAAAGAAAAGGCAAAGAGAATGAAGTTGTTGATGGTTTATCAAGAAGATTGATAATGGGTGAAACAGTAGACAATACTGATACGTTGGAAAACCAGGGAAGTTGCAGTGACTTAATAGTAGTAGTACCAACATGGTACCAGGAAATTATGGATTCTTATAAACATGACTCTTGGTTGAAAGAAATAATCACATTAAAGTTGATATAAAATGACAGACACCCTAAACATAGCTTTGTTGATGG
The DNA here is from genome assembly GCA_029228605.1 of Salix koriyanagi. Classification (NCBI taxonomy): domain Eukaryota; kingdom Viridiplantae; phylum Streptophyta; class Magnoliopsida; order Malpighiales; family Salicaceae; genus Salix; species Salix koriyanagi. Next base: position 9,964,974 of record CM055333.1, on the reverse strand, counting down.
CATACTAAGATATAAGAAAAAAAGATGGTGATCTGAGGAAAAAAAGTTATTACAAAAACCTATAATTCTTGTATTAGAGGGCATGTTATGGAATAAAATTCGTATAAGAGGCTCAAGGTTGTGTTTTATTTGACTTCAATGAAGAATATAGTAAAACAGTGTGTAGAACATCTTGTCTATACTAGAGCTGTGTGGAGAGACATTACAATGAACTTTGTGAAAGACAAATATACTATATTGGTGATGATGCTAGATAAATTCACTAAGTATAATCATTTTATTGCTCTTACAAATCCTTTAACCACTGACCACAGTCACTAATAAAGACAGTATTTATCAGTTTGATTTGAAAATAAAGTTGTTTATGATCATCGATCCTATTATCCAAAAAAGGGTAAATCTAGAAACTTACTTGAGATGTATGCTTATGGACAATCCTAAGCAATGACACTCTTGATTGGCTTTAGCACAATGGTGCTACAATTCTAGCCATCATTCCAGCATTAATATAAGCCATTTCCAGGCCATGTATGGTTATCCTCTCCAAGCAGTAAGGGTGGCATTACCAGAAACAATAACAGTTGATGCAGTGAGAAAATTATTGCAGAAAAGGAATGAAATCGACCAAGGGCTACTGAGGCACCTAAAAATGGCAAGAAACAGAATGAAGGAAGTGAAAAATAAGAATTTGATATACATTATGGAGGACAAGTTTAATATACGTTCTTGAGGTCAAGAATGTTTTCATGGAAGTCCTCAAACACATAATTATTCTCATATAAGCCCAACGTTAAATTAAATAATTAATCATCAACCTGGTATTTTGCTTTATGTTATTAGAGTTACTGGTACAGCCATTAGATGGTTTGTTCTACATTGGAATGCGGGTAATGGCCTGAGTGAGGTTTGAATGCTCAAATTGGTAGATAAGTAGAGTGTTGTGCCATGCGAAGGTGAGTGCATAGCTCTCTTAAAGTTAGATTTTTTTTTTTAAGTCCAGGAACTGCAGGTTGTGCAATTTCGTTGTTCCTGGATTACAAGTTTAAAGTAAGAAATGATTGGAAAAGTAGGACAGTACTGAATTCAGCGGATTGATTTTCCAAGCAGAAGAAGTACTGAAGTTTCAGGATGCTAGATTTAGCTACAAATTCTGCTGGTGAAATCGTGATGTGTCGCAGAGTTGAAGAGCGTTTGAGAATGTTATTTCAGCTTGAAGATTGATGAACTCTTCTAACTCGGACATATTATTACTTTCTCTAGAATGAAAATTGAACTTAAAATGTTATTTTGATTTTTCGTTTTATTATTTAATATTAAATTTTATCTGGAATTCAATTTGTGACCCTTAAAATAGTTCTAAGCCTGAAATTGAAATTTTTTTTTAGTTGAATTTAATTCAAAGAATTTAAATGCAGTCTGTGCTCTCAAAACATGCACTGAAACTCAAACAGAAGAGAGATTTTATTACTATTGAAGTGCTCTGATGATGTTGATGGTAAAAGGCAAGTTAACACAAGCTTTGTTTTGATAATACTATTTTCAGAATCATGGTTTAGATAGAGTTAATTTGATCGTGATTATAATATAAAAACATTAAGAAAAATATCAATTTGAAGTAAAATAAAATAAAATGAAGTAGCCATGAATGAATAAATTGACCGTGAACATGGCAGCACCTTCAAACCAGAACCTACAGCCCATTGGAAGAAGCTGCCAAACCAAACCCATTGGAAGGTCGCGGGCAATGGCTGAGGTTCTACGTTTATTACCATTATAAGTAGGAACAATCAATCAAGACAACGTTAAACAGTAGCATCCCTTCTTGATCAAAGCTGGTGACGACAATAAGAATAGGAAAACATGTTTCTTTTTCCACTGAAAAATCTTCTCTTTACTCACGCTCTTCTCCTTCACCTCAGCCGGAGACGACGGAGCTAACGTATGCATTATCGGCAGCGGCATTGGCGGCTCCTCAGTCGCTCACTTCCTCCGCCGATACTCCACCAATCACCATCCAAAAATCCTAATCTTCGAAAGGCAAGCCGTCGTCGGCGGTCGGATAGCCTCCGTGACAATCGGCGGAGAAGCCTTCGAGGCCGGAGCTTCAATTCTCCACCCCAAAAACTACCACGCCTGGAACTATACTAATTTGCTAAATTTGACAAGGAAGAGACCATCCAGTTCAGACGGGTTCCTTTTCATTGGGGATTTGGGATGGTGATGGGTTTGTTGTTAAGACCCTAAATCTGAAGTCAAGTTGGGGGATTGTGAACAAGATTGCGTCTTTTTTTAATGGGATTTATTTGTTTATGAGATATGGGTTTTCACTTGTAAAAATGGAAGGGTTTGTGGACGAGACAGTGAAAAAGTTTTTGAAGTATTATGAAGGAGTGGAAACGAGGCCTGTGTTTGAGAGCGCCGACGAGATGTTGAAGTGGGCTGGTTTGTTTAATCTTACGAGGAAAGAGTTTGAAGGAGGAGCTGGTTGTTGGTGTTAAATTGGCTCCTTTGTTGATTAAAGAATTAGTCACTGTAAGGATTCCTTCTTCTTCTTCTTACTTTTCCTCTTTTGCTTTCTTTTCATCCAAATACAAAAATGGCGATTCATGCGCGAAGAAGGAGATTAAAATACAGCGAACTGTTCTACTAGAAATTATTGGGACAGTAGTGATGAGATAAAGGTAGTCGTATTTCGATGATCTGTTATCGATTTTGTTTTCTGAATTGCCTCCCATTTTGTGCTTGTTGTGACTGCCCTTCACTTGCTTTGCTATCACTATAATTCACTGTCAATTTTTCCTTTTTTTCAGTCCCTGAATGTTTTCTATTATTTTTCATTTCGGTCATTAAAGTTTTATTACTTTCCAATTTCATTCTTTTCATGTTTCTGTTTAGTACATCGTTAATAATATTTCCTTTTAGGTTTCACTGTAGAAGCACTGCTCACATTTAGAACATCAGTTTTCCTGAACCTCTAGTTTTCTGGTTAGAAGCACCATGGATGTGCGTAAGGAAATTAGAATCTCATTATGCACAAGTACTGTGAGAAGATGTTATGATATGTTTAGATTCTGATGGGCTAAAATGTGAAATTGACTCATAAGTGGATAGTTTAACAGAGCTCTGAAGATATATTGACAACTCGGAATTCTATGGAGTTTGCATGCAGGTCACTACTCGAGTTAATTATGGTCAAAGTGTCGACATCAGTGGACTTGCCGGAGCAGTTTCCTTGGCAGGATCTGGTCGAGGTGTATGGGCTGTTGAAGGAGGCAACTGGCAGATGGCTGCTGGGCTGATTAATATTTCAGACGTTGAACTGCATCTCCATGAAGAAATTGCTTCTATCTCTGATCTTGGAGCATATTATGAGCTCAACTCCACGAAAGGAAATGCTTACTCATGTGAAGTCACGGTGGTTGCTACACCACTAGATGAATCGAGCATTCAATTTTCACCTCCAGTTTCAGTTCCGACGAGGCAATTACAGCACACACATGCAACTTTTGTGAGGGGCCTCGTAAATCCTGTAAGTATCATAGAAATCACAAATTCCATACTCCTTCATGGCTTTCAGCTCATAAATATATCCCTCTTCTTCTATTTCGATAATTCATATTTTATTCATTAAATCCTGATGTTTTTCATGGACAAAGGTATATTTTGGCGTGAAAGCTGCTTCAGAAATTCCAGAACTGGTGGCCACAATTGAGGACCCTCGTCTTCCTTTCACAAGCATTTCAATTCTCAAGTGTTACAATGAGACAGACATGACATACAAAGTATTCTCTCGCCAAGCAATGACTGATGCATTACTAGATAGCATCTTTAGGTATTCCTTTCAATTTCCCTTAACTTTTTAATCCCTTCAGTGGAAAATGAAGATCATAATAATTTCCTTTATAGTTACTGCAAGGATTTTATTGTGCTAAAATTCTATGCTATGCCACTGGCTAACCCATCCCCAGTCATAAATGGCTGTATCTGGTTTCACTTGAACGTTTTAAATAGTTTTGGTGTGTCATCAAGACTGTTCTTCATGAGAACTGGAAAAATGTAACAAAAAGAGTGCAGATTTGCTGAATTATTGATATAAAGTCCATTCAAACTCACCCCTAGTTACTAAATTATGTATTCTGATGCAAAAAACTTGATCTATTCTGTACTGATTGATGTTCATTGCCCCTACTGGTAGTGTGAGGAAGGAGACAGTTCGAATAAACTGGGGTGCTTACCCTCATTACAAAGCTCCTGAAAAATTCGCACCCTTTATTTTGGATGGTAAGCATTTGTACTATGTGAACGCCTTTGAGAACGCAGCCAGCACGGTGGAGACAAGTGCTGTTGCCGCAGAAAATATAGCGCGGCTCATCCTGTCAAGATTTTTTGGCAAGAATCCCTCATGTCCGTCAGGCATAGAGAGAACCTCTTGTTCCAGTGCAGAGGCGTCGCGTTCAGATGCGTGATTCGTATGCATGACACTGAGAATATTAGGGTTTTTTTTTCTTTTTCTTTTTCTGTTTTGTGAATGTTGTATTATATATATCAGAATTTCCTTGAAGCAATCTAGGCAGATTACTGAATGTATAATAGATAAAGCAATAAAACTGTGTATAAATTATTGAGAGTTATGTTATTTTTAGTAGATATTTTGTGTGTTTTACCTTTATTCTAGGAAAATTGCGTTTTGATATGATTTTTGATAAACGATGACACAGTGTGGATCCAAGTTGTCAATTCCATTTTGGTTGGTGTTTTATTTTTTCAATTTCGAAGTGTTTTGACGTGCCGTTTTGGGATTGTACTGTTTATATATATATATATATATATAATTAAATATATTAATTCAAAAACAAATTTAGTTCAAATCCAAAATAAAATTATTTAGAATTGTGTAATTTAATCTAAAAAAGACACAATAAATGATTTTTCTGAACAAAATTATGAATATTTATAATATTACGAGAATGTCATTATCAATCTCGCAAAGTCATTACATTATCTTATTTCCCTGAAATTTTAACATAATATATATAAATATATCAAGAGATTTCTCATAAAATTTCATCTCAATCTAACAGTTGGATTAAGAGATATGATTGATATTATAAATTATTAATTATTTAAAAAAATACTATTTAGCCGAAACAGAACGGCTGGAACAAAACTATAACGTTTCAGCTAGTATTTGACCGAAAAATCTAGAATTGACCAGAATTTAAATCGAAATAAAAACAATATTATTTTATCTTATTATTTTATTTTATTTTTTTAACTGGTAACGCAATCCTTTGGCAAAATGGCAGCCATCAGGTTCACAAGTTTTTTAATTTCCCATAGATTTACTAGTCTCAGCTCTCTCAAGTAAAGAGTGCTTTTAGCCTTTTATAATGGAATGGATTTAGGCTTTTCGCACAAGGAGTGAAGATTTTTGCTATCGGAAAGTTTTAGAATATCAAGAATTCTAATTTTTAAGCTCTAAAATAAAAAAGAAAAGTGAGAAGAATCTAAGTATTAAAAAAAAAATCAACCATGCTGTCTTCAATCAAACACAAAAAAATTCAACCCTATAATTAAATATGATTTTCCAGTCTATTAAAAAAAAAAATTAATCTATTTGTAACCTGGTTAATTTAATCATATTTTTAATAATTTAGTTGACTGAGTTAAAATCAAATAAATTAAGTTTAATAATAAAGAAATATAAATAATTGATCTTAATACCTTGCATTGACTTGACACTATAATCCAATGAACAGATTGTTTTCGGATCAGTCATGCAAAAACATATATAAGGATTCAATACGAGGTTTTTAAAACTTAAAAAGGACTAAATAATTATTATATTAACAATACAGGGACTAAATAAAAATAGTTCACTCTGGTCAACTGCTAGAAACTCTTATACCCCTTCTTCCTTTCAGAGTCTTGAGCAAAAGCTGTTGTTTAAAAAAAAAGAGAGAGAGAAAAAATGTTCATGTTGCCACTAAAAATCCTCATCTTACTCTTGTTCTTCTGCCTCACATTCCCACAAATCTCCTCCTCCACCAGCACCTCATCCGGAGGCGACGATGCTACCGTATGCATCATCGGAAGCGGAATTGGCGGCTCCTCAGTCGCCCACTTCCTCCGCCAATACTCCACCAACCACCATCCAAAAATCCTAATCTTCGAAAGACACGCCATCGTCGGCGGACGGATGGCCACCGTGACAATCGGGGGCGACGCCTTCGAGGCCGGAGCTTCAATTCTCCACCCCAAAAACTACCACGCCTCGAACTATACTGATTTACTAAATTTGACAGGGAAGATACCATCCAGTTCAGAGAGTTCAATTTCATTGGGGATTTGGGATGGCAATGGGTTTGTTGTTAAGACCCTAAATGCTAATTCGAATTGGGGGATTGTGAACAAGATTGTGTCTTTTTTTAATGGGATTTATTTGTTTATAAGATATGGGTTTTCACTTGTAAAAATGGAAGGGTTTGTGGACGAGACAGTGAATAAGTTTTTGAAGTATTATGAAGGAGTGGAAACGAGGCCTGTGTTTGAGAGTGTTGAGGAGATGTTGAAGTGGGCTGGTTTGTTTAATCTTACAGGAAAGAGTTTGAAGGAGGAGCTGGTTGATGGTGTTAAATTGGCTCCTTTGTTGATTAAAGAATTAGTCACTGTAAGAATTTTCCTCCTTCTACTTCTTTTTCCCCTTACTTTAGCCGATTGACTTTGAATTCTTTTGCTTTCTATTTATGCAATGACAAAAACTCAAACGCAAATGTCAATTCATGTACAAAGAAGGAGATTAAAATACAGCGAATTGGACTGTTAGAAATTATTGGAACATTAGCAATGATATCAAGTGCTAGTATTTTGATGATGCAGTTATCGAGTTCTTTTTAATTGCTTCCCCTTTTTGTGTTTACATTGACTGCTTTCATTTGTTATTATTATTATATTATTACTATTAACATTAACAATTTACCATACCAGATATGCCTTTTGCAGTGACAACATTATTCACACACTCACATTTTGTTCACGCACCTTTTTATTACCATGAACTATTTACCAAACCAGATATGCGGTTTGCTGTAGAAAAACTATTCACATACTCACATTTCACTGTTTCACATACCTTTCCACCCAAAACAACAAGATGGAAACCAGGTACCTGTTATCAATTATGTGAGTACAGTTTTCCATCTTCTTCTTCTTGGTGGAAAGATAATTTTGTAGTAATCCAAACTGTAAAAATAAACTTTTCCGTTGCCTTTATTTTCCACTGCCTTTAACAACCATTCTCTCCTTTAAAAAGGAAAAAAGGAGAAACGGGACAAATTATTTAGAACAGCAGTTTCCTGAACCTCTAGTTTGCTAGTGAGAAGCACCATAGAGTTTTGAGTGTGGAAAGTAGATTCTCATTATGTCAACGTACTATGAAAGATGTGGTGATGTCTTTTAGATTCTGATTGGTCAAAATGTGAAATTGACTCATAATTGGGTAGTTTAACCGAGTTTCTGAAAATTTATTGACAACTCAGAATTCTGTTGAGTTTGCATCAGGTCATTACACGAATTAATTATGGTCAAAGTGCCAACATCAGTGGACTTGCCGGAGCAGTTTCCTTGGCAGGATCTGGTGGAGGCTTTATGGGCTGTTGAAGGAGGCAACTGGCAGATGGCTGCTGGGCTAATTAATATTTCAGACGTTGAACTGCATCTCCATGAAGAAATTGATTCTATCTCTTATCTTGGAGCATATTATGAGCTCAAATCCACGAAAGGAAATGCTTATTCATGTGAAGTCACGGTGGTTGCTACACCACTAGATGAATTGAGTATTCAATTTTCACCTCTAGTTTCAGTTCCCATGAGGCAATTACAGCACACACATGCAACTTTTGTGAGGGGGCTTGTAAATCCTGTAAGTATCATAGCAATTACATGCAGTTCCCATGAGGCAATTGAGTATTCCATGCTCCTTTACGGCTTTCAGTTCATAAGTATATTCCTCCTCTGCGGGCTGTCCTCTTGCCAGCACTTCTCTCCTTCTATATGATAGTTTATACTTTATTCATTAAATCCTGATGTTTGTCATGGACAGGTATATTTTGGCCTAAAAGCTGTTTCAGAAATTCCAGAACTGGTGGCCACAATAGAGGATCCTCGTCTTCCTTTCACAAGCATTTCAATTCTCAAGTGTTACAATGAGACAGATGTGACATACAAAGTATTCTCTCGTCAAGCAATGACTGATGCATTACTAGATAGCATCTTTAGGTACTCCTTTCAATTTCCCTTACCTGTTTAATCCCTTCAGTGGAAAATGAGGATCATAATAATTTCCTTTATAGTTACTGCAAGGATTTTATTGTGCTAAAATTGTTTGCTATGCCACTGGCTAACCTATCCCCAGTCATAATATGGCTGTATCTGGTTTCACTTGAACGTTTTTAAATAATTTTGGTGTGTGATTAAGACTGGTTTTTCATGAGAACTTGATAAATGTAACAAAAAAAGTGTGCAGATTTGCTGAATTAATATATACAGTCCATTCAAACTCACCCCTCATATGTATTTTTTATGCAAAAAAACTTGATCTATTCTGTACTGATTGATGCTCATTGCCCCTACTGGTAGTGTGAGGAAGGAGACCGTTCGAATAAACTGGGGTGCTTACCCTCATTACAAGGCTCCTGAAAAATTTGCACCCTTTATTTTGGATGGTAAGCATTTGTACTATGTGAACGCTTTTGAGAATGCAGCCAGCACCATGGAGACTAGTGCTGTTGCAGCAGAAAATATAGCGCGGCTCATCCTGTCAAGATTTTTTGGTAAGGATTCCTCATGTCCATCAGACACAAAGAGAACCTCCTGTTCCAGTGCAGAGGCGTTGCATTCAGATATTTGATCCGTATGCATGACACTGAGAATATAAGGGTTTTTTCTTTTCTTTTTTGTGAAATGACCAGGAAATATATGAACAACATGTATTATACAACAAAATTTCCTTGAAGCCTTAAAAGCAACTTATTGAATGTATAAATATACAGAGCAATGATACTGTGTACAAGTTATTGATGAGTTGTGTTATTTTTTTTTGGATTTTTTGTGTGTTTTGCCTTTATTCATGAAAATTGTATTTTGATATGATTTTTGATAAACGATGACACCGTGCAGATAGGAAAATGGCGGCCTTCTGGTTCACTTATTTTTATATTGCCATAGATTTACGAGTTTCAGTTATCTCAAGTGAAAGTCGTGCTGCATAGAGACCTTTACCCATCTGAAACTCACTATAAAGAAATGGATTTAGGCTTTCTGCAAAAGGCATGACGATTTTTTCCAAAGGTTGGGTTAACCTGTGCAACCAAAATTTTCCCATGTTCAACATCAGCCTGCCCTGCCAGGTCGCTTACCGACCAAACATGCGGAGGGTGGAGGCTGAAAATGGATTTCAAGCATGCGGGGCTTGATGCGTTAAAATTCTTCGTTGGCACCGACTGCGCAGCTGAAGGCCTGGAATTGTTTTCGATATTTAGCTTGAATCCTGATGTGTTAAACGCTTGAGGCCACACGATACAGGTCCATATTGTCATTCATGTTCGCACCTGTGATCATTCCTTTGAAGAGTTGTGTCGTGCTGTAAATCAGTTGCCCCTTGAAAGAATTTTTACTCAAGTTTTTGAATTCAAACTGGAAGTCCCAGTAATCTGGACGAGGAGAATATTTTACCACAGAGACATCAGTCGTTTGTTATTTTGTAATGCAGTTTTTCGACTCTGTAATTGGTTGACCATTTCCTTGGCACCTAACCGAATTTCTAACCAAACTATTTTGCTTGCCCATATAAAGAGAGAAAAAATTACCGGACAAGCACCAATGATACCATCACATTCATGTATAGTGTGTGTATATATATGCATATTTACAGTAGATGAGAACATCAGGTAGCGAAGAAATCTTATTATCCAAATACCAAATATGTTATCCACAAGATAAATTTACAGCTATGGACACGTTTTATGGGGATGATTGCAATTGCAAAAACAAACCAACATGATTGCAATTGCAAGTATTTATCAAGTTGAAAAGATTTCGTTGAGTACAAGCTTAGATGAAGGCCACTGCGACATGAATCATCGAGGATGGCCAGCAGCTCCACGAGACTGCAACGTTGCTGTAACTGTTTTCCCTGATCATGCTGGCAATGGTTCCTCCAAAACTGCATTTTGAAAATTGTCAGGTTATTGAATTGCTTGCGCACACACACATGCACATAGAGAGAGAGAGGGAGGGAGACACTGACCTCTTTTTCTTAGTGGGCACCTCAGCTGAAGAAATTTCAGCATCATCCACAAGCACAGGTGGTTTGGTTGGTACATCAGGAAGGTCCAACTTCTGATCCTGTTCCTCGGACACAACTATAGTGGGCACTTCTGGCAAGTCTTGAACGGCCATCTAAACAAACAAAAGAAAGTTTGTTTTTCAAATAAGAAAAATAAAAAGGGAAGTCGAGGACTTTCTCAAGAACAACAAAGTCAAAGACCCAGTAAGAGCATATGGTCTACCAACAGAAAGTAGGTAATAAAATATACAAGTGCATATACAGCCATAAAATAAGAAATATTATAGTACAGCAAAATCCAATCCCATCTAATTGTTCTTCAACTAAAAATTTTCCCCTCAATCTTCTATATAATTCAAGGCAACAAACATATGAATCAACATGTAACATGTACAACCCATAGATCCCAGTGCATTATGAGTCTTCAGGGGATGACTACACTGTGGTCGTGCAAAAAGGGAGCAAAAACTACTGCAGAAAGAGCTCATTTACATCCTGGAATGGTTGGATAGGTAAACTATTAAGGAATAAAAGACCAAAATATAACCTTTTTGTTAATAAGAGTAGAACCTATATATTTAAGCAAATTTCAAATATTCCAGAGCAAAAAGTTTGCATGTGATTGTCCAATAGTCACCATTTACCCAACAACTCAGTCCTAACAAAACCATGGAAGGGATGAATGTACTAAATCCATCACATCTCATTTCTAGCATTCCCGATTTTTTTTCTGAAGCAACCAGAAAGATATCATAATGCACCTTATCATAACCTTGCTAAACAACAAGAACTGGCCAGTATAGGATAAGTACATTGTAAACCATTAACTTTACCACTAAACTGAACAAAACCTCAAATCAAGCCTTAAATTGGAACTATTGGGTTATGTGGAGTGAATTAAATGAGTGATTTAACAGACATATAATGCAGGAGCAGTATTAGAAACATACAACAAAGTCTTGCAAGACACTAGTGGTTTAAAAAATTAATCATACCTGAGTTTCCAAGTCCTCAAATTCAGCTAAAATCTCCTCTTCATCTTCTGCTGATAGTTTCTCTCCCAAGATAGCATTAATTTCCTTCACAACAATTAAAATTTTAATACAAATGAAAAGGAAAAGGCATAGGGAAGAGGAAAGCTTGAACAGGAGTGATAAGTGGCAAAAGCTCATATTCTTCCCCATTAGAATGGTACAAAAAAAACACTACGAAGTCACTGTAGAAGCACATACAAGCATCAAGTTAAGATCATTATAAATGCAGCACTAATGTAATAACTTCTGCAAAGATAAAAGAGAATTTCGATTTTCTATATGCCATAAACATTATGTGACATCGCAAAAAGTTTATCTGAAGGAAATATTTTTAGACATGCAACTCAATATTGAATTCCATTCCAGTGGTTCTGAATTACTGACAGCTTCAGCTTCATATACATCACCTACATGTTTTTAGGTGTGTGCATGCATATACCATACACATACACAAGATATTTTATATATTTATATATATCAGGGATTGATAATCCAACAATGTAAAATATCTAAACAGAATGTCAAAGATAGTCCAGAGATACTCGAGGTTCAATATGAAACTCACATCTTGGTAAGCTTTAGCTTCAGCGGTATCATCCATTAGCTTCTGAACATCATCCATATTGACCTCACTTTGTATTGCCTTGATTGCATCAGTACCTGACTTTAAACTCTCAAATACAGCTTTCTGCTTGCTGACCAGCTCAATATCTGCCAACTGAGCCAAAACACGTATTGTAGAACATCATATAACATATGAAATCAAACAATATTCTAGTGATTTTCACGCACTTGTTGCTCGACATTAATGAGCCACGTATCCACTTGCTTCAGCAATTCTTCTTGTGTTTTCTTCTTCTTCAATGCTAACAATGCCCTGTCCCTTCTCTTCTCACGAATCAAATCTTTAGCAGCTAGCTTTTCCGCTTCAATCACAGTTTCAAGCTGGAACATTTCAATCACAAAATAAAGTAACAACCTCAAATTAGCGATCGCTTCCTCAAATTCAGAAGAAGAAACAATATTCATTTCATCAACAAGAAAACATCACAATCCTCCAGAACACTCTTGTCCATTTCAAAATATTAAAACTGACCCTCTTCTATAAGCCTAAAATTACACATTTCCCCAGCAGCGCTCAGCAAAAAAGTTTTAATTTTTTGTAGTTCTTAATAGAGCAAACCAACAACAAAAAATGGGTTTTTAAAGAGAAAAAAATCCAAACTTTCTATTACCCTTTGGTTGTTACATAATTTTATTGAGAAATAAACAATTCAGGCATCAAAAGACATATTTTATTTTCAAATTCCAGGGTAATCATAATTTTTATTATAATGAAGCAAAAAAAAACAACATGAAAACCCCATCAAATATCGAAGCCCAAAAAGTCATAAAATTGAATTAAAATAGAAAAAAAAAGAAAGGGATCAACCTGTTGTTGATACTGGGCAAGCTTGCGCCTTTGAGTCTTGAGAGAGAGAATGGCTCGATCAACATCTGTTATCTTCGGTTTCTTCACAAATATATTTCCCATTTATCAATTTGACTAGAGATTTCAATCAGCACAAAGGGTTTTGAAAAACCCTTTATAAGCTAATTAATTGAAGGTTTCATGATACTGTTGGCTGTTGCAGAGCAGCATTTTGTGTTTTTGATGCCCAAAAGTCCTGTTTTTAGTTTTCTGTTTCAAAATTTTAAATTTTAACTTTTTATCTTTCTTGCTATTTAATTTTCCTTTTGATTCACACATTAGTCCCTATTTTTGCAATAACGCCTTACGTTTGTCCCTCTATTTTCAAAAACCTCATGGAATGTTTGCTAATTTTAATTTATTATAAATGTTGTGATGTGTTGTGTTATATTTCAATTTTCATAACACTTTGCTGTAAAATTAAGGTGTTTATAATAAGAGTAACTTTCAATAATCAAAAATTATAATTTTTTAAAAAAAATTCATGAACCCTGATTTTTCGGTCGATTACTGAAAAATATTGTACATGATGATAGAGCTTTTTCCAACAAACGACTTGTAGTCTAGTATAAAAATATTAAAGTAGACGACGCGTATTTTATTCTGTTAAAAACATAAAATAAATAAAACTCGGTACAGGCAATCCTAGGCTATTGGGTATCTAAACAGACATGTGACCCTCACATGCCAAGCCCAATAGCACATAACCTCTTTGTTTTTCGTTTTTAATTTTGCTAGACACCCTTCTTGCTTAGCTCTTTTTTTTATTTATTTTTTTATTTTGCATGCTTATAATATTTCAAAAAAAATGGTTGTAATTTATCTTTATTTATCCTAGAAAAAAACATCTAGGATAAAAAGTACAGATTAAAAATAAAAATGAAGGTTAAATATTTGAATATTCATGACTTTAGCTTTTTTTTTAAAAAAAAAGCTTTTTTATTTCAAATATTTAAATGAATATTAATATATTTTTTATAACTTTATCATGTATTTTCATAATTTATCTAATTAAAAATAAATATCAATATTTTATTTCTCAATTATAAAAAGTTTATTATATTATATTATATTTAAAATTAACTTAAAATTCATATATCAGGCTAGTTATATAACCATTATCTTTTTTTTATCTCAATTTTTTTATCATCCATTTTTATTAAGCCAACATTCTTCTTTCTCATAAAACAAATCCACAATTCAGCCCTCTTCAAAGGAAAAAAAAACCCGATTTTTGCAGGACCAACTTACCACATAAAAAAAAATGGGGCAAATTAGGAGTCTCTGAACACACGATCATCACATAAATGGAAGGTAACTGAATCTAAGAGCCAGGTGAATCCTCTCTTACAATTCTTCCCCAGCAGAAACAGCAAATACAACCAAAAGCAAAACAAAAACCAGCGACAATGCGTTCAATGGTTTTCCAAAATTTGCATTTACACCTTCCAATCTTTCACAACATTTTTCACTATCCAACACACACCTTTACTGGGTTTCTCTTTTTCTCTCCTCTAATCCTCTAATCAGTCAACCCCACCTCCAAAGATCACATCTTTGCTGTTTACATAATTCCCATGAGATAAAAAGTCTCAAACTTTGGAATTCTCTATTCCTTCATGGAGGTTGGTAATACCAAAGAGGGTGATAATGGTAGTCCTCCTAGGCAAAGGTTCTGCATTGAACTCAAGCCTGGAGAGACAACAATAGTGTCATGGAAGAAGCTTTTGAAAGATGCAGGAGCAAACAGGGCAAGCTCGTCTCAGTCTCAGAATCGAACTGCTACTGCTGTTGATGTTGTCGTGAAGCCTGCTTCTGTGGATACTGCACAACAAGAGGCCCAGTTTTCTCTGGTAAGATATTGTTGAGAACCATATATGTAAATTTTTGTTATATTGTAATTTATCTGGGTTACGTTAAAGTTTATGCTTTTATCTGAATTTTAATTGAATAAAAATGTTTTATTACGTGTTTTCTGTAATATTCTATACTGTTTAGATAATCAAATGCAAGTTAAACATGTGATAATTTCAACTTTTTTCAGCGTTCAACTTATGATGGGAAGAAGAATTATTTTATGTCACAAAATGCTTGATGTATGGAAAGAAAGTAAATAACTTGATTATTTGAGAATGTTTATATCAATTTTGCTGATTTACTAGTAACTGCTTTGGATTTAATAGCCTTCAGTTACTTTTAAATTATAATTAGCTTACTGTTTCTATGCAGTTATATTCATAGGAGATCCACTATGGTTTCTTTCTTAATAACTTTATGGATAACTAAATTTATTTGCTGTTTTCCCCCCATCATTTTGATTTCTGTTAAGTACGAAGGGAGGAAAGTGAATTGAATAGTGGAGAGAGGGAAGAAATGAAGGAGAGAAGTTTAGTTGCTGCATAAAATGATATCCCTTTCTTCTTCATTAGCACCATTTCATAGTTGTTATTAGTAACTGAACAATGGAACATGCAAACTGGTTCCATGAATAAGGACTCATAACTGATCATGCAATGCAAACTACCCATGACTGAAAATGCAAACTACCCATGACTGAAAATGTAAACTACCCATGACTGAAAATGCAACTACATCGTGCAAGCTTAGTGTTTCCACTAATATCGTGCACTTCCTGGATTGATAGCTTCGGTACATATCATCCCCCCCCCCAAAAAAAAATCCTTGTCCTCAAGGATGAAGCCTAGGGTAAGTCTTCAAGAAGCACCACTTATTCTCCCAAGTAGCATCTTCGGTTGGTGCTCCCTTCCACTTTACTAATATCTCCGTCTTCGGGCGATAGGTCCCCTTGTGAATTACCTGACTTTGTAAAATTTCCTCAGGTTGAGGGAGGATTTCAAAAGTGTCTGAAATAGGTGGTAGGGTTTGAGAAAGTTGGGGAGATCGGTCAAAGCTTTTTCTTGAGAAGACTGACATGGAAGACATCATGGATTAGCAAACCTATAGGCAAATGTAGCTTGTAAGCAACAAGACCGATACGCTCCATCACTTGATAAGGACCAAAAAACTGTGGAGCCAGCTTAAGGGAACTACGAAAATGCCATTGTAGATTGTCGGTACGGTTGAAGTCTTTAGGAACACCATGTCCCCCACCTCAAATTCAACTTCGCGCCTTTTTCGAATCTGCCTTGGACTTCATTCGATCTTGGGAAACCTTCAAATTCTGGTGCAAGTCTCGTAAGATGTCCTCATGAGTTTTCAAGTGTTTGTCGACGACTTGAATTTTGGTGGTACCTGGAACATAAGACAACATGGATGGTGGCGGTACCCCATAAACAAATTTAAATGGAGAAATTTTGGATGATGAATGAATTAATGTATTATAACTGTACTCTGCCCAAGCTAACCAATTTGCCCATTTTTTTGGTTGTGCCCCCGTGAAACATCAGAGATACTGTTCCAACGTTCTATTAACAACTTCAGTCTGATCGTTGGATTGGGAATGATAACTTGAACTCATACATAGCTCTGTACCCTTCAATTGAAACAATGTTAGCCAAAAAGAGCTCACAAACACTTTATCACGATCACTTACAATGGAAGTGGGAATTCCATGATGACAAACCACTTGATCTTTGAAGGATTGAGCTATTGTCACCGCTGTGAATGGGTGGCTAAGAGGGATGAAATGACCATACTTGGATAATCGGTCGACTACCACCATTATAACCAACTTGCCTCTGGAATTGGGAAATCCCTCGATGAAATCCATGGAAATATCATACCATACCTTGCTTGGGATTAAGAGTGGCTGGAGAAGTCTTGTGGGAACCAGACATTCGGTTTTGCAACGTTGGCAGACATCACAATTCCGCACATATTCCTTCACCATTTTCTGCATATTTGGCTAGGAGAAGCAAGATTTAATCCGTGCGAGGATTTTTCTGTTAACCAAAGTGTCCACTAGTAGGTGTGGAGTGGTGTTCGGCCACAATAACGGGGAGGAGGGAAGAAGTAGGACTCAAGAGAATTTTCCCCATATAAAACCATACCTCATCTCATTTAAAATATTTCTGAGGACCCAGTTGGGAAGATACATTAGTGATACTGGAATAGAAAGGATCTTGCATGACCTCTTGTTAGAGGAGAACCCACCAATTAGCAATGGGAATAGAAATAGTTGCCAATTCAAACTCCGCTCTTCTGGAGAGAGCATCAGCACCTTGATTTTCAATTCCCTTTTTATATTGAATCACATAATCGTAACCCAAAATTTTGGGTACCACCGTGCTTGTACCAGAGTAGTGATCCTTTGCTCCAATAAGTATTTTAAGACTCCTTCGATCAGTTTGAACAATGAACGGCTTACCTAACAAATAGGGACGCCACTTTCTAATTGCTTTCATGATTGTCAGCATCTCATTTTCATATGTAGAAAGTGATAGGGCTGAGTTCTTCAATGCCTCACTAAAATAAGCTACAGGTCTTTGCTCCTGCATCAAAATTGCACCAATACCAACTCCATAAGTGTCACACTCAATTACAAAGAATTGAGAAAAATCAGGCAACAGTAATACCGGTGGTGATGTGAGAGCATACTTTAGATCTTGAAAAGCCAAATTTGCATTTGAGGTCCAATGAAACCCATCTTTTGTCAGGAGACGAGTTAAAGGGGCAACCAAAGTGCCGAAGCCACGGATGAATTTGCAGTAATAACCTGTCAATCCAAGGAATCCGCGCAAAGATTTGAGCGTTGTGGGAGAGGCCAATCAATGATGCTTCTTATTTTGGATGGATCAACAACAACTCCCTTTTGAGAAATTAAATGGCCAAGATAATCTACCTACAAGACCCCAAATCAACATTTTGACATCTTCGCAAAAAGTTTGTTAGTGAGTAAAATCTCCAAGACAATTTGTAAATGATGTAGATGCTCCTCCCAACTTTGGCTATAAATTAAGATATCATAAAAAAAAAACCAGGATAAATTTCCAAAGATGTGGGCAGAATAAGTCGTTCATGAGACACTGGAAAGTTGATGGCGCATTTGTAAGGCCGAACGACATAACGACAAATTCGTAATGACCTTCATGAGTATGGAATGTTGTCTTATGAATGTCTTCTTCACTATCTTGAATTTGGTGGTAACCCAAGCGTAGATCAAGCTTTGAGAAGAACTTAACAGGGACAGGGTACTTATCCTTTCACGGTGATGTTGTTTAGAGCTCGTTAATCAACACAAAATCGCCATCCACCATCTGATTTTTGGACTAGTAACACTTTGACATGATTTCATTTTGGCTTTGTCTAGGCTTAACCAAAATATAATGAAGGGTTTGATCAAGCAACTCTCATTTTAAAAAAATTACATAATAGCAAACACATACTTTTCTCCTATGTTTATAAACTTTGTTCCTTTCACCTATGTTTATGCATCCTTTTCTAGTTCCTTTTCTCCTATGTTTGTTTTCAACACAAAATGATAATCTAGTATAAGGGAAGTGACAAGCTTTTTACTTCTCTATGAACACATGAATTTTAGGCGATGAATGATTTTATGCTTTGTAAACTCCAATATGAAATCCTCCCAAAAACAAAGAGGTAAAAGAAACTAAAACAAGAGAGCTCTCAAATCCTTTGCTAAAAAAAGTCTATTCTATACTAGAAGAAGACATGAAAGTGCTCTTATCTCAGCTAATATTATAAAAGGTAATTTCTTGTCTTGAAAGATTTTTAAGATTACAATGACACAATTGTACCAAATCATTTTATCTCAACTGCGATGAAAAGATAATTGCTTGTCCTGAAAGTTTTTTAGATTACTTGCATCAATTATGCCATTTTTATGCAAACAATGCTTAGATCCATAAATCTTTTCTTCCTTTCCTTTTCCAAGACCCTCAAACTACATCAAACTGCAACTCCAAAATTACTTTGCATCTCTTTTTTCAATATTTTGCTTTTGAGTCTGCTCCCATAAGTTGTTGAATTCTCTACATCTTGGTTGCTTCGCAAGTAGCAATCAGTAAATAATATGTTTTTAGTGAATGTGATACACTCCCACTTCAATCCTTGACTTACAAACAAATATGTAATTAACCTCTTTGTTTCAAAACCTTCTCAAAGAGCTTATCTTTTATTGTAAGTATAGTCTGTATAGCTTCAACTACTCAAACCAGGACTCAAGTTTTGGTAGCAGTGCACGTTAACCCATTATATGACTAATTAATGAAACAGCAAGATAATATGACCTTATCTATAAAATCCATCCTTTTCCTTATTATTTTCAAGGCCCAAGCATTATTGATTTAGACAGGTGGATCACAAGTGCAACCTGGACTGTTTATATTCACCTGTGGATAAATGCAGTTTTCTTTTTTTCTCTCTCCAACTTATTATTGGTTACAGAAAAAAATGAAAAATAAAATAGAATAGTAGAGAATACTGCTTTGCTAACTTAGCTTGCTATAGCCAGTCCCAAGCATGGGTATAGGAGGGGGGGTTGTGATAGGGTAACAGCCAACGTAGAAAAATTTTTCACATCTTATGTATAACTTGTGCTTGGTACTGCCAATGCTTGAGAATCTGATTTGAGGTGTGGCAGGTTAACAGCCAACGTAGAAGAATTTTCACATCTTATGTATAACTTGTGCTTGGTACTGCCAATGCTTGAGAATCTGATTTGAGGTGTGATGCCATGTTTTGACAATTTACTTCTTTTCGGGTAATCAGTGCTGCAAGAATTTCATGGTGTTTCCTGATAAAGTTCAGTATGACTCTGATGATTCTTTCATAGATGATACTGAATTGGTTGGTAACATGGCTATAATAAAAATGATGATGGTAACTACTACATTATGATCTAATATTGATAGTGAATAAAATGTCATCGCAATCAATATTTTGGTGTCATTGTGATAACTTGGTTATAGAAATGATTGGCAAAGAGCTTCATTAAAAAAATAGTCACTATTGTTCTCTTACAGAGTTGATTTGCACGTAGATGTAGTGACTTCAGCTGGGTCGTTTTCATTAATTGTTGATTTGTTCAGCTCATGACTAAGACAAATCTTTTGTACAGTAAAATACATGCCACAACGATTCAGATAAGCTCAATGATGCAGTTGAGGGAAAACTACTTTGGTCCCTGCTGTGTGTTAGTTTGTAATAATTAGTAATTTTAATTTTTGTTCTTATTTATGAAATTTCTTGTTTAGGCTATTATTTATTGGAATTAGGGTTTTGTTATGGCTAGTTTTTCTTATAAAGCTTTTTAATCCCTGTACAAGCACCTTATACACCATGGTTTCTAGGGGCAGCTATTTTGGTGATTGACTTGATATTGAAATTTGCAATATTTTTTATATTGCATTTTCCTATTGGATGCCAGGTATAGTTTGCTCACACTGGATTTCTAACCTCTCTTTATATTCCATTGTTTTTCAACTGTAAACTTATCCTACACAACTAGTCCATGATTTTTTCTCACTGGTGCCATATTATTTCAGTTGCTTTTCCCTGATAACATTTTGATTGTGGAAAAAGTTTGTTGTTAATTATTCTTGTGACATTATAGTCCTTTCTGTTAACTTGTTATAATGTTGTCCGTGACATTTCACAGGATGAGTATTTTGAAATTGATGGGTCAACCACCAAACATGATGGATTCCTTGTGAACAAGGGAAAATTTGAACACATGTGAGTTCTTGTAAACTCTTCCTGTTCACCTTGTCTGAAGGTAGTTCTGTCTTTTGCATTCCTTTTCTGTCTCAGTGCAATTGGGATCCCATGATGATGCATTGCTAAAGTTTTGATAATTAGTTTGAAAGATTTAAACAAGTATGGTCTATTCAAATGATTGGTTTTTGCAGCAAAATAATTTAGTTCTTTGCTTTTCCATAAGCAATTTTTTTAAAAAATGACTGATTATTTTGATATTCACTGGCTATGCATAGTTCCTAGAACATAGATATATAATTGATATGGGCATGCACTTAATGTCTATGCAATTTGACCTACTAAATAATTTTTTAGCTGGCTAGATCTTTGTGAATATATGAAATTGTGGAATGTATCACCGAAGAAGCTTTTTTTGTTAAGGAATTAAAGTATATTCTTTAATTCATGTTGAAGGAATGTGGAGGATTTGTCTATAAGCAAGATATTTTTGGATTTTTTTATTACAATTAATTACGTATTAAATCATCCATTGATACAAGATGCCAAAATATGGATTTGGGCTGTCAAAATGATCTGGATGTCTCTCAATGGGGATCTTTTCTCTTTAAATAGTCAAATATTAACATAACTACATCCTACAATCACTCTTGGATTCTCCCCTAAATCAAGCTCACCACATCAAGTAATTGCATATCAATCAGTCTTCCGAAATCTAGATATTACGACTAACATCCTCTCAAATCTAGATATTACAAAGCATCAGTTGTCAATCATGAATTAATGTATATTACGAGATAAAGCCTTGGTAAACACATCAGTTTTGTAGAACTTAGTGGAAATGTAACAATATTATCTACATATACAAGAAGTACAACAATCATAGTAGGAGTATTTCGAAGAAAGAGAGAAGTTAACCTAATTTTAAATAAAGTTAAAATCAAGAGGAAAACAAAACTTCTCAAACCCAGCATATGGTACCTGCTTCAATCCACTGCTTTAAACAACAAATCTCAGGAAAGGAGTGAGTGAAAATGCCAAGTAGAGTCATGTAAATCTCTTCTTTGAGGCCTCCATACAAAAATGCATTTTTCACATTTATTTGCTAGATTGACCACCCTTTTGAGGCATCAATAGCCATAATAGTGCAAGCAGTGGTCATCTTGGCCACATGTGCAAACATTTACTCATAATGAAGCTCATACTATTGTCCATTCCCAAGAGCCATCGGACATGAGCTTTATGGTATAAACCCAACCAGGAAGTTTGACATCATCAGAATAAGGAACAATATCCCAAATGTTTGCTTCCAACATATGTGAATAAAAGCCTAAGAGTAAGACTTAGGTACAATAGTAGTATTATAAGTAGCTTGAAGAGCTATTTTGAGAGAACTCATACCTATTTAGAGGATGTAAAATCTGAGATGACTCATAAGGTTCAACTAGGACAAGATCAAGTGTCGGGGTGAGTTCAAGCATGCCATGGTACTTAAAGTAGTTTCTTCATTTGAACATTGATCTGATTTTCCTTTTATTTGCAATGCCAGGAATAAACCAATCTCATCCTCTCACTACCAACCAAAGAAAAGAAGGAATAATATACAAAAAGCTAAAGAAGAGAAGGATGATGATCGTGTAAGAAATAAACATGCAAAATTAGGTCGTGCAAGTGTGGATGTTGCGACAAGGAATAAACCTCTGGTTGAGCCATTTCCAACCAACTCTCAGAGTTTAGCTGCTGATGGTGAATATCATCATGATGGGAAACTGCATTCATTGACTTATCCTGTAGGTTCTGCTGACAAAAAGCCTGCTGCTCCTGATATAAGATCTGAAAATTCTTCATATTCAGGAATAACAAACAGGGATGAATCCATCTCCTGCACAAGACTGAATGACACTGAAAAACAGATAAATGGAATCCTCCAGCCTTTGAATTTGGGTAGAAGTGTGAAAGATATAGGCGAATTATCTGTAGTTGCATATGAAAAGCGTCAAGAAAATAATGCTCCCAGCCACCTTGGGCCTCAATTGCCTCAATTGAAAAGATTAGCTAGAAAAACCAGCAATACATCCTCTCCCAAATTTTCTCACAGGAACAAGAAAGGAAGACATGAACTGCCCTGACCTGAATCTTCCTCATTATCCAGTGCAAGCTGAAAAGGTAACAAGAAATGATAGTCACCAGAAATCCCAGCACAAAAGTAATTATCAAACTTGTTTTGCTTTCCCTCACAGCTACTGGGTGTTTTATTTTGAAAACGTTATTGTGTGATTTGTCTGCTGAATACTGATCACCAGCAGGATAGTTCTTGGTTTTTAATCATATAAGAACACTATTAGTTAATTTGTTGCTGTTTAATCAACTATAATTTGCATATAAGTCTCAATTTTCTCAATTTTATTTTCAGAAAACATTGATTTATATGATTGATGCCCGTCAACTATCCTCTGTTTGCTGCATTGGAGATTACTTATACAATTATAGCTGGTGAAATAGTAAAATCACTTGTCTTTCTTCTCAGGATATGTAGTTATCCTTTTCACTACCCAGTTTGGGTGTGTATCTTTAATTGGCTCATGCACTATAAGATGGCTTTGTTTTAGTTTCACAGTCTACTCGATAAGAGGGCATGAAACTGAGTATGCATGAGTTTTCATTTGCGTAAAAATTATGGATCATTTTCTTCCTCATCCCTTGTGTGCACATGTATCTCTCTCTCTCTCTCTCACACACACACACACACAAAGACATCTTGTTCTGTTGCAAGTTCTTAAGATGGTTTTCAGTTCTTGTGGCATATAATTTGTTGTGTATTTGCAATATATGATATGAATTTCATTGAAATTAAACTCATTTTTATTTTATTTTAGCAGAAAAGTGCCATCATACACCCAAAGGATGTTTCTAGCTTGCAGCTTAAGGGTAGCATGCTTGAAAGGGCCATCAGGGATTTGGAGAAAGTGGTTGCAGAATGTGAGTAACCCAATTTTGCAAGTAAATTTGGATTCTTATACAATGAGAAAATGTGAAGAAGTCTTCAATAAATGATCATTTTTCAAGTACAAAAATATTAAAATCATTATTTACAGCTAGACCGCGGAATATTGAAGTTCAGGATGCTGATGCTTCATCCACAGCTATCAAAAAAAGATTGCCTTCTGAAGTGAAGCAGAAGCTTGCTAAAGTTGCAAAGCTAGCGGTACAGAAAACATTTTCCTTTTTTTCTTATGTGAAGCTTTACTCTCTCTCTCTCTCTCTCTCTACACACACACACACACAGAGAACATGTGTAAGATCTTGAACTTAATTATTTCTCTGGTAAATGCAGCAGTCAAGCCAAGGAAAAATATCAGAGGAATTAATCAATCGCCTTATGAGTATTCTTGGGCATTTAATTCAGCTCAGGACACTAAAGGTATTCAGTTTTGTCACAATTGGATTAATAGTTAATCAAAAACATAAAAGAGGTTTTCGTGATCAATCTAATTCACTGTTAATACCAGTGTTGATTATCTTGGATCATCCTAAGATGGAATAGTGATATTTAATCCTGTAATATTATACGTTGTCATTGACAGATTTTTTAATGCTTTTATTTATCTGATTCCATGTACATAAACTGATTTCCCCTTCCTCTTCACCCTTCCTCCAAACTATTTTTGTACAGAAAAAACTGAGAGAGATGGTTGAAATGGGACTAACAGCAAAGCAAGAGAAAGCTGACAGATTCCAGCTTATTAAAAGGGAGGTCATGGAGATGATAGAACTGCAGGTTTCCAATATGCTCAACTGCTCAATTCTAATTTTAAAAAAGCTCATTTTCATTAAAACAATATGTGATTGAGATTTCAATCCATGTGTGCATGATAGCAATGCACCAAGAAGACTAGTATTTGCTACTTTGTGTCTGTAACAGTTGACAGGCTTCTAATAAATTTGCTTTATTCCTCTCAACATAATCTGGAAAAGTAAACTGAAAACAGTGTCATCTTGTACACTAATTGGCAGTGTAACATAATGTTGTTTGGTATAGTGGAGAGGAAATTATCTTAATTTTTTTCTATATTGGATTATTTTGCATTCCAGTAAGGTGCTTCTTTTTGCATGGATGACTTGTGTTGAAAGCAACAGTTTAGTAGTTTAAACTTTTTGCTAGTGATGTTCCAAAGGACACATTATTGCATGCTTTACTGTTGCTATTTATGATAAAGCAGGCATCTAAAGGAGAGAAAGCAGGTGGTGACTTTCAGAAAGCAATTATTTATGAAGAAAAAGGAGCAATGGATGAGAAGTATGTTATGGACAATAAGATGGAAGATAAGATATGTGATCTTTATGACCTATTTGTTCAGGTATAACTACGCCACGATTTTACTTTGTTTCATGTGGCAAAATTTGATAGTTGTATTGTGTTCTTGATGTTACACCTTAATGTTTTCTAGGGGATGGATGTGGACAAAGGTCCACAAATCAGAAAGTTGTATGTTGAGGTACTCACTGTAGATCTTCTTTTTTATTTTAATCTCACCTAAAAAGTTTATCTTATTATTGCTTTTTATCTGGTTTATGTTAGCCATGCCTAAGAGTTTATAATTTTATAGTACTGTGCCTTTTCAATTACGGAATATAAATTTCATCTTTATAAAGACAACTTTTTGTAGAGATTGAGAACCATGACTGACAGAATTTTGGAAGCAGGGACAACCTAAAGGGAATACTATAAATTAAGATGCAAAATATATTTAGTGCATATGATCAGTCTGTTAACTCTTTATTTTATTACATTCAGCTTGCAGAACTGTGGCCAAATGGAGCTATGGACAAGCATGAGATAAAAAATGCTATTTATAGAGCAAAGGAGCGTAGAAGAACATTCTGCAATAATGAGAAGGCAAGAACACGCTTCTTCTTTCTATTATTATTATTGATGATTTCTTCTTTCTCTTACAACACTCAATAACGATGATTTATGTTGAAGGCTGTTCATATTTTGAATATTAACTTTCCAAAAATATGCTCACAATTCTTATCTTAATTTTCTTTTAACACTGTTTTCTGACCATATTTTCTATCCTCGGAGAAAGTGAAAGAAGAAATGGTGAGAAATGCATTAATTCACAGTTTAAAAACCAGATGAGAAAATAAAGAAATAAGTTCTGAATATGAGATCACTGTCATTTGAAACTTGTAGGGTTTCTGCGTTTCCTTGCAGTAGAACTACTTATGAACCAAATTTTCCTGACCAAAGACATGGCATGTATAGGTTTGAATAGGTAGATACCGAATTTGTTCTTTCACTAATGGTGATATCAGCTTTATATTATTAAATGGTGGCAAAAGCTTCCTAATTTCTGAAGTCAAGTTTCCCAAGGAATTATTTGAGTTTTGCTAAAACATCCACCTGAATTTCTAGACATGTTTTTTCATCATTGATATGTTCACGTTGTTCAGATGTTTGGCTTTTTAGATAATAGCTAATTAGCACCATCACTGAAGTCACAGGCCATTTGCAGTCTTGTTAGCCATTATATAATGTAAACTTCGGTTCCAATTCTTGTCTCTGGCATTGGATGCAATCCCTTCTGAATTAGCTTGGTAATGAACTCTTTACTCAAACATAATTAACAATTATATAGATAAATGCGGTGAAATATCTCCTTGTATTTGAAAGCCATGAACCTTTACCATTCAATTAAACAATGACTCTCTCTCTCTCTCTCTCTCTCCCTTTCTCTGTCTCATGTAGAATACATTATATATATTTGGTGATTGCTTTGATTGGGTCCAGGTCCAAGAAAAAGCAAGGTTGGAAGAGTTGTCCAAATGTTGGAAGGAAATTAATGTTGGTGGGAAAGCAAATTCAGTTGCTCAAGCAAAACGTGCACAAGAAGGACTCGGCACCCCAGTAGCCATCACTCAGTACCTCTCTGGACCTGCTAAACCTCCTTCTCCATTCCTAAAAGGCTGCAATGATGATTCTCCTAAACAAGAGAAGCTTGAGAAAATGACATTTCCTATGTTGAAAGAACAAATGAAGCAGCAAAGGAGGGAGTTCAATCGTGAATTAAAAAAATCTTCTCCAAAAGTAGACAAGGAATCTCACATGCCCCACAAGCAAGAGGTTGAGCAGCAAGATGGTTTGAAACACCATCTGACCTCTTCTTCTTCAAGCTTGGGACAGCAGAACTGACCAATGGAACCAGTTGGAGGTTCACAGCTTGACTGTGCATCAAAGAACCTTATCAGTGATCTTTTCTCATAATTTGTGTTTGTACTCTTCCAGACTAGGCATTTTGCATAGTAATAAGTAGGGAATATATTTTTCTTGCTACTTGGTTAAGTTATGCATAGATAGAATTAGCAGAAAACTAACACTAATGGCAGATTAGGCAACTAATAGTAATACCCAGTTGGTATTTTGAAAATTTTGCAGGAAGAGGGATCTTTGTTTAAGCACCTTCATTAAATAATAATAGCAGTCCATAAAACTCTATATGCTTTTCTGATCTGGGAGGTTTGGCAGCTGGAGGAAATAATAATAATAATTATAGTTAATCATTGGTAAAGTTTGATGGTTTGTGACAATATAATGCTTGGCTACATCTATAATTTGATTGATTTGATGGACACATTCAAAATATAATATATTGAATTAAACATTAATACATGAAATGAAATAATAAATTAAAAATATAAAAAAAATAATAAATAATAAATGAAGTGAAATAATAAAGTAGAAATAGAAAAAAAAATGAAATCAAAACAGTCAAGTCAATTTAATCAAACAACTAATCTACGAATACAAGGAATAAAATATTAATTAAGATATTGCAAGTGGTATACAATATTATATTTGTTAATTTTCACTTTATGGTGTCAATATATTTTTTAGGTTAAATTTATTTTGCGTAAAATAATTTATGTAAAATTAGGTAGCCCTTAAAAAGACTAAAATTTGGGCTAAGAGATTTGAACAACACAAAACCAAAAGCCCAACAAAAACTCACGATTTCACTCCACGCGCCACCCCGATCTTTGTAGTTGTAAAAGACCAACCAAACCAAAAGAAAGCCAGGAGACATCAGAACTGTCGTAGTAGTGTGGTACTGTGTTTTTTTTGCTGCTCTGGAAGAGAGACACTCACAGAGAGAGAAGAAATGTCCGGAAGGGGAGGAAAGAGAGCGGTGGCAGCAAGGGAGGAGGAAGAGAGTGCGGCTGATGACAACTATGCTCAACAACCACCGGCCAAGAAACCCACCAAGGCTGACAACTCATCCTCTGATAACTCTGATGAAATTGTTGTATGTGAGGTAGGCTCCTACGCGTTTGACGTGTTTGTTTTCTGTGTCGAGGATTTGAAAATGATTGTGGGTTCCTTTTGTTGTGTAGATAGGGAGGAATAGGAGAGTTACTGTCAGGAACTGGAGAGGAAAGATTAATGTCGACATTCGTGAGTTTTATCCCAAAGATGGCAACCTTCTCCCTGGAAAAAAAGGTAATATTTTTCAGATGTTTTGTTTGTTTGTTGATAGTGTTTTTATGATGTCGGTTTTTTATTTTAGGGTCTTAAGATTAGATTTTATTTACTCATTTTCGGTATTGTTTTTTCGGAGTTTTTCCTTTTACTAGGAAAAGAAAAAGGAGTAACCGTTTTTGACTGTGTGGTATATCTAGGTTTTTAAGTGAAAGATGGTGTCAATGAAGTGGAGGGAAAGAAACTAGGGTAGTTTGTTTGATCTTTCAAAGCATTGTTGTTTAGTTCATGAAAGAGAAGACCGTTGAGAGTGAGAGGAGGTGTGCTGTTGTAGTGCTTAACTAGTCTATTTTTGTCTTTGCAAATGTATGAATCAGTTTTCGAACTGAATCTAACAATTTCTGTAGAATTGGATGTGAATGTGCAATTGTTGTTGAGATGAAAATGATGGGAGGCAATAGAGCAGCTATTCTTGTATATTTAGGCAAGCATAGAGATGGCAAGTAATTTGAAAAGGTTGGGAGGAAAAAAAAATCCCCCCTTTTTGTGATCCTGAAGTAGGTAAAAATGGATAGTGCGCCTTCTAGCTTGATGCTGGTGTTACAATACTTGTCTCAAGTCTTGGTCCCTAAACCTCTGACATGGTCGAGACTAAGGATAAAGTGGTTGTTGTGAGTTCTTGTTTACATCCCTATGATGGGGATATTTCTTGAAATGCTGTCTTCTTTATTACAGTATAGAACATAGATAATCTAGGGCCATGATTTGCATCCTGCCTAGACTGGCCCATATGTTCCATGTCATTTGTTTGATGTAAGTGGCAATGAGCTTTAAGTGTTTTTTGAAATATAAAGCCAGACAGAAAATAGCATTGACCTTCTCCTCTCCAAGTATGGAGGGGAAAAAAACAGAATGTTTGATGATAGGATATGGGCAAGCGTGCATGTGTAGAAAGGTTTTTTCCCCTTCTCTTGGAAGATGAGCTACTCGATAATTGTAGGAGAAACAAAACAGGGTAGGTGAATGCAGACACATGCCTCGCTCAATTTATAGTCTTGAGGATTGCCTAGGTGAATTGAGTCTTTCCATTAAAATTAGAGTAGGTTAACTCAATCATTGTTTTTATGATAATTAGTTAATTTTAGCAAGAAATAGGGAAAGGATTTATCTATTAGTTTGAATGAAGCTACAAAGTCAGTAGCATTCAATTTTTCAATAACATTATCATTTCAGTGGTGAACTATACTGACATATTTCATAAGAACCAGGAGAAGAAAAAAAAACCTACTTGCCATTATCAGCAGGGCGATTATACTGTGAAAGTCTTATGTGTCTGTTTCTATTCTATTTCCATTTTCTGTGTAATTAGAGAGTTGAAACTGTTTTTGGTTTATGAAACTGAATTGAACTTTTTTTTATTGATGCTGTTTGTGATCTCTTATGTTGATTTTCTGGGTAAAACATTTCTTGCCATAGCTTTTTTCCTTCAGGAGCCTTGAAAATTTGAACTTTTAATTGTAAATTAAAAACGTTGCTCTGATAAGCAGAAAGCATGTTTGATGAAGTGCTAGGTTAGTGATGGTGGTGCTTGGCTCATTTATCATGAGCAGAGAAATATTATTCATGCTGGTATATGCATGCTTAGGTAATTGTTGCCCCTTGTTTTCATATCTCCCGTGAAGAGCTTACCAGTTTGGAATCAAGACATCATCTGCTTAGCATGCATAAAGTGCTTTTCTTTTTCTGCGAAGTCCAAACAGTAGAATTGAGTTTGGCTTTGACATCAAAACACTGGGGTTAGGGGGTGGGAAAGGGGGATTTATTTATTTTTCTTTTTCTCTTTTCTCTTTTCTCTTTTTGTGCCTTCTAACATTGCATGCTTGTATTTTTATTCAGGTATTACCTTATCATTGGAACAGGTATATGTCTCAAACTTAATGCTTTTTTGCAATGATTATGGACTCAGAAGCAATGTTAGTCATTATGACTTAACTTTGTTCATTTGCAGTGGAACATGCTCCGTGATCATGCGGAAGAAATTGACAAGGCACTCGGTCATTCTTAGGGCATCATAGGAAACGAGTAGTTTTGTTGATTTTGCTAACAAATGGTAGTCTCAAGGATACTAGGATATCTGGTTTTGGTCTTGGTTTCTAGAAAACTGTGATGGTGTAGGTGGGCATGTTTTCTTCTTTTGGATATGGTTGGGGTTGGTTGAATTTACTTTTTCTTGTGTATAAATGGTATCTTGGGAACCCCTAGCAATGCAGCTCAATTAGTGGCATAGTAATGTTAGTGCAAACCTTTTGGTTAGAGGATTTGACTAGCAGGATGATTTAATGGCTTAAACTTTCTATTCCACCCTTCCTCTTGTATTAGTTTATGGCATTATGAGTTGGTGGAGTTACTCAATTTAAAATGATTTATATTACTTTCTTGGTTTTGGTATTCTGTTATTTTTGAAAGAAGAGTAACTGTGAGAATTAATATCATCAACTCAAGTGTTACTACAAGAATAACTTGAACAATTGATTGAATAGATAAAATCATCTTGTAGGTTCCTATGATCTATTTGTCAATTGATTCTGAACATAGTGAAAAATGATTTCCTTCTACTGATGGATTACTGAAAAGTTGAGTAGCTTGTACTGTGCAAGCGAGGTCGAAAGTAGAAAAGAGATTAAGTTGGTAAATTCGCTTATATCACAGGGATCCAAGGTTATTAATCGTGTTTTTATATATATATATATATATATATATATATATATATATATATATATATATATATATATATATATATATATAACACTATTGTTTAAGAGATATATTGAAAATGTGAAAATTAAAATAATAAAAATTAATGATTTTATATAAAAAAAATATATTTATATTTTTTGTTTTTTAAGTTTTTATATATATATATATATATATATATATATATATATATAATTAATTAATTAATTATATATAAACAGTACAATCTCGAAATAACGTGTTGAAACGGAATAAAACTAAAATGTTTTGTACCAGTTTAGAAAATGAAATGGCAACCAATATGGATCTTGTAACTGCAATGACTACATGAACATCAATATTCCAGCCCGGATTTTAAATATCTTGCCGAGATGGTTATTGCCAGGACTTGTCCAGTTCGAGAGTTTTGCCATTCCATGTCAAGTTATTCAATGCTTACTGCAAGAATTTGCCTCTATGAATAACTGCATTCGCCTCCATCAAGATGAAAGTCTTGCAAAGTTCTCTCTTAAATAGTTTTCTGGGTCTGCCAAAAAAAAATAACAGCGAAAATAGATGAAAAAATGCTTCCAAAAATAGTAAAGATGAAAGTCCCTGCCCTGTGTAACGGACTACCTTTCCTTCCCCTCCAAAAGGGGAGATGAAATAATCCTAAATTCACAGTCCTCTTGGTTTGATGGAGTGCAGCCCTAGTTTATAAATCCAGCTTTTATTTGCCTGAGGTGAAGGTGCTCTTTTTATTTTTTGCCTCCCAGGAAGATGGGTAGGATAATAGGAGAAGAGCAGTAAAGGAGTTTCAGCTCGAAGGTCTAGCTGAGCTAAAAATGTTTTGTGAATCACAGCCGGTTACATTTGAATGTTTTGCCAATTTAGTTTAAATCATTGTTGAGGGATGGACCTCTAATATTGCCCGAAATTCCTCGTTATATATTGATTCTGATGATTATTCCTGCTAAAGTAAGTTGTGTAAAACTTTGAACTTTCTAAATAAATGATCTGTTTGCTTGACATTTCCAAGCCATTTACCCTCGGATTCCTGATATATTCTAATGCAAGAATGACAGCCACTTTGCAGTGAGATATTCAGATATTTGTGTTAGGCACCAAACCCTGCAACAAAACCCAGCTGGGTTTGAGGTTTGAGGATGGTTTGGTGTGGTCTCGAAACAAGCATGCAGGCTGTCTTATTCGCTGTAATGTTTCACAGTAGACCTGAAAAGGAAGCAATATCCTGAGTGATGCAGCTTATTGGAAGGGTATATGGATGCCGGTTGACCAATAAGCTCATTGGCAATAATTTTTTCTGCTGCCGAAAGCTTTGCTTGGACTAATGGAATTACGAGTAAAGATGCTGCACTGATCGTGAAACATACTGGTTCTCTGGAAATCTTTGTTTGAGTCAATGCTTTGAAATTAAAGTCTATTATACATGATATTTCTCTCAAGTGAAGGAAGATCTTTATAAAAAAACTGTACTGGATAAAACTACATGGTGAAATTCTCAGATATGCTTCCACAATGGACCTGGAAAAACATAAAAAGGGCTCAGATCAGGGAGATAACTGATAGCTAACTTTACAGGTTAAGTTTCTACTGGCAGGGAAAGTTCCAGCCATAAGAATGCTTGTGTCGTGTAGCCATTTCCATATATTATCACAAACCTTACTCAATCTTCCAGGCATACAGGAAAAGGCAGAATTCTGGAGTTGCTGAGACACTCCCGGTTGAAAAATACATACTCCCATCACTGGTATCACTCTGGGCACCATAACTGCCACTTTCCTTGTCATCTTCCGATTCTGAAACCCCTGGTTTGAACATGAACAAGCCATGGCCGGTGCCAGGGGCAGTAAACAGCCAATCATGGACATCCCAGGACACTTGAACTGGTTGCCTGCTCAACATCACAGTTTGGTTCCCTCTGAATTTCCACTGTAAATTCCGAACATGAATCATGATGATTCCATCTATGCTAATCCACATTTCAGGATCTCTTGGCCCTCTTGTAGAACTCTCTACGATAATATCATGCTCATGTTTCTTTTCGTCGAATTTAGCTCTGGCTGAGAAGGTTTTCTTGTGATATACGTGTTCCTTTTTCAAATATAAGATAGCCTCAACAAGTGGTGGTCTTGCATTCGCTCTCTTACATGCCTTTTTCTTGTAATCTCCCAACAATAACACAATCTCTTCGTCTGAAACTACAGCAACATAATAATCGCTAGCCGGCTCAGGACTCCCGGCAAATTTAGCTGATCGGAAGTCCCAATGTAAATCTACTTGGAACCCTCCAAGCTCGAAGGACTTGCTCCCTTTTTTGCTCCAGAAAAACCATGGCTTAAGGTCAACCCTGCAATTGTAACAAACTTCACCTTCAAGGTTAGTGATAATGAGGTTGAGGGTGTGATTCGAATGGTTCTTGCACCAAAAAACCGTGAGGTTACGCCAATATCCTGCAACATAAGCCCGGTAGACGCACGTGACGGTATTCTGAGGTGTTGTACTTGTCAGGAAATCATCTGGTATTTTTTCTGGTGTAGATGATAAGGAAGCTCCCATTGAGAAGTTTCTCAATGGATATTGGAAAGACATTGTTCCGTAGAAGCTCGAATGAGATTGAAACTACAATTTCAAAGGAAAAGGAACGAACAATAATGCAAGGCAAATTACGATCCCATTCTATCCTGCCCTACAAACACATTTCTGGCTCCTTGGGATAAACATACGAAATTGCTCTCCATATCATGAACAAAATGTTACATGTTACCTTGTCGGAGAGCTTTCATAAGAATTGATCAATGGTCCCGAAATTGGCAAGATTGGATATTCTGTTGAAGAAACTGGTTGTAAGAAACGTTAGATGTTACTACAATAACACTCACTGGCTTCTGATGCTGCAAAAGAACCTGAAAATGCAGCCAAAATGGGGTGGCACTGCAGGAAAAGGGATGCAGAAAGTTTTCTGTTTGTGGGGTTGAAGAAGGATAAAGAAAGATGGTGACATGGAAAGCTTTTAGAACATGTCTCCAGCTAGAGGCTGTAATCAAAAGGTAGCCCCAAAATAGGAGGACTACTTGAAGAAATTGTCACTATCCATTAGTCCTTGATGTTTACTATATATACATATGTTAATGTATACAGATTTTCATCTGTTGCCATCTCTTGCTTCACTAATCACATAATTACCCTTGAAAGATCTGTTATTTTTGGAATATGAGAACAAAAGGAGAGGACCATGATGGAAAGCTGAAGGCTTTTATAAGTCAGTGATGGATATGTAGGAAATCAGACCTCTACCGTTTTGCAGGTGGGATTGTAACCCGCTAGATTTGGAATATAAAATGGCCAGGCTGAAAGTCACATCTAAAATAAATATACAGAACGTAAAATCAGGCTGCATAAACCAATTATAAGGAACACTGTTAGGCTGCAGAAGCTAATTTCTATCAGGTGCTTCCATGAAGCATATTTGTCTGTTTCGTTCTATTTCGGCTGAAATATTTTGTATTGGTTAAAAAACAAGATAAAATGGTGTCGACTTTATCTCGGTTTAAATTATGATACATTCTGGATTTTTCGGTCAAATACCAGCCGAAACGTTCCGGTTTCGTTCCTCCCATTCCGTTTCGTCCAATAGTGTTTTTTTTTAAATAATAAATAATTTTACAATATCAATCATATCTTTTAATCTGACCGTTAGATTGAGATGAAAATTTCACGACGAGTCTCTTTGATATATTTATATATATTATGTTAAAATTTCAGAGAAATCATAAAATGTAATGATCTTTACGAGATTGATGATGGTATTCTCATAATATTATACATGTTCATAATTTTATTCAGAAAAATTATTTTATTATGTTTTTTTTAGATTAAATTGAACATTTCTAAATAATTTTAGATTTAGATTTTAACTAAAAAAAATTGAATAAATATATATATATATATATAGTATAACCCTAAAACAACAAGCCAAAATACTCTAAAACCAAAATATTTCATTTCAATTGAAAAGACAAAAAAATAATCGAAACGGTATTTACAACATTGTCAACAAGTCTTAGCTATTAGTTCCACATCAGATACTGAATTTGGATTCCATTAATTGGCCCATAAAAACAGCAGTGCCTCCTTGATCCTTGAGAGACTTTAGCCCGGCATTCCATCTGAAGACAAGTACGGCTTCTTCATTATGATTTAGAATTGGAATCTGTTGTTATGCAAGAAATAGGGCATCTTATTGGTGTAGACCATAGTGATCATCCAAAAAGCACTCATGGCTAGCATCCATTCCCTTTGGAAACGGGACAAGGGATTTGCATTGAGATGTTATTCAAGCTTTAGCATTAATGGAAGAAAAACTCAGAAATAAGATGGAAATTGGAATTTAATACAGGCATGAACAACAAATCAAGCATGAACAACAAATCAAGCATGAACAGAAGATTTGTGCACTTTTTTTCTCTCTTTGCATCTTTTGATAAATCAGGTTTTTATTATTTTTTTCCAGATCCGTGCACATTGCAACAGCACTTCCATTCATCACCATGGCATTGCTAATAGATGGACATCTTTTAAGGTCTAATCAATAAAATTATCTTCAAGCTTTTATTCTGTCTGCAAATAACTATTTAAGAGAGCACGAGCAATGGGACTTGGTTCTTTAACAATTAAAGAAAACACCATGCATTTTCCATTGTTTTCCCGATGTAGTCAATCCCGACAGATCCAGTATTTCCTTGGACCTACTGTTCAAATATGCAAACCCAGTAACACTCTCTTGCCCACAATTCAAATAATTTTGATACCAGCTTCTCTTAAGGAGTCAATCACAGCTTTCACCTTTCCATGGTATTTCTGATTTCTGTTCAGGAAAACAGTAACAGCAGGTATATCCTTGAGCAGCAGGCGCTCTCCTAGTAACTTCCCAATCTTCGCAGCAGCTGCCACATCTCGGGTATTTTCCATAGTTGATCGCAGGGCCTTCTCCTGTGAGCTTGCAGCGGATGCTACCGTGGCACTTGGTGAGTGGGTCACTTGGGCATTAACATACTTGTTTGTGAAATGCATCTTCAGGACATAGGGCTTCAGAAACTGAGTAACCCTAGGTGGCCTAACTGGGGGTGGGATAACCATCTGTATCTGTAAATTAAAAGCCGAAAAAATCATAGGCACAGAAACAAAAAGGTCATAAATCATCCATAAATAAACCTAATGGTTTGATGAGAAGAAAGGGACAACTCTTGTACCCAGTATTTAAATAAAATCCCAGCCAGTGTGGTAGAATGAAATGCAAAAACCAAACTTGTGTAAGAGGATAAGAAGGCTTATTAGTCATACAAATATGTTGCCCAAGTCAGAGAACATCAGCTGTTCAAATGATGGATACCATATGTTCTAAACTAAAAGGGCAACATCGACATTATACATGGAGGTATCTAGCTACAATGATTCAGCTGGATGGCCTAAAACCATCATTTGAAGTACATACAACAACTTTAAGTATAGTATAGACATGCAGGTGCCAACTTCCATAAACCCAGAGTGAGAAACTGTATGACATTAAACCTAATTTCTCCTTGTTCTTCCCATGACATGTTCAAATTAATTGCTCCAGTCCTCAATCACTATAGCACTTCAATTACCTTTCTGCACTTGTTATACAATACCATCATGCTAATAATTTGCTTGTCATCTTTCATTTCTATTGAACTATCAAGTACAGGTCTACCTTTGTCTTTTTGCGTGAATCAACACACAACACAGAAATACAACATAACATGCTGAATGAAGGAGAAAAGAAAGTAGATGGACTGGTAAAACATTTCAATTTAGAAAGTTACGAGACTTGAACCAGTAAAATAAATCAGTCGAGCAAAATATCTTTCTTTATTAGATTGATGCAAGCACACACAAACTCAGCTCATAAACTGCATTTATAGGAAACAGATACAATTGAAAGCAGCCAGCTGACACAAGCATACACGGATACTATTGCTTATAGAAAACAAATAAGTCAATCAACTATTCCTAAGTGATTCATTTTGGGCCTCTTCCTCTCCCCCAAGAAAAGTGGGGAAGGACTCGTCAGAACATGTCGATGGAATGTTATTCATCTCATGGTTAAGAATCAATCGAAAAAATCACAGTTTGTGCAGGTTGAACTAAAAAGTAAGAGTCTTGTCATCTCATATTGCAGATTCATAGTGGTTAGGGCATCTCCAATGGGTAGAGGCATCTGAGGAGGCAAAGCCATTTTTTTGTCCTTTTAGCTATTTTCATCTTTTTTCAGCTCTCCAACGGGGGAGGCATACTAGTAGCCAAAATGGCTTCTCTTTAGCTGAGAAGCCATTCCTACATGTTTTGAGAGAGAAGCCAAATGTTACAAAAATTTAAAAAAGTAAACCCACATACCTTGATTTGGGGCCTGGGGGGCTGTGTTGTGTGCGTGAGTGTTGTCGTGATCTGGGGCTGGGGGGCTGCCGTGAGTGCTGTGTGTGTGAGTGGCTGCCGTGAGTGCTGTGTGCGTGTGCGTGTGCGTGTGCGTGTGTGTGTGGGGGGGGGGGGGGGGCTGCAGGGGGGGGGGTGGGTTTGCTGGCTGTGTGGGGGTTGACGGCGTGGGGAGATGTAGGGTTTATTGGAGATGGAAATGGAGATGGCGTGGGGAGGGAGGGGAATTAAACGGGTTTGGTGGGGTTTTATTGGCTAATTATTATTATTAATTAAAAAGAAAAAATATGAGACCATCTCAGGAACAAAATCCCAAACAATCAAAAACTAAAATTTTCAAACAGAGGGAAGAAAACTCTTGAAACCCATTTCTTGTCGAAGAAAAAAAGCGATTCTAAGCCATGAAAACAAGAGCACATTTCACTTAAAGATGGTACCTTAGCTGATATCTTAATAATGGAAGCCAGTAAACAAGAAAGGAAAAGTTAAACTTACAGTTATAGAATGAAGACCTTGTGAGCAGAGAAGAAAAAAAGGAAGGTGATACCAAAGGAGGCAAGAGAGCTTATGCTGTTATGCAGTGGTAGAAGGGAAGGGAAATGCCCCAACTAAGCGACTGAGCATGGGAGAGGAAGCTTAAGAGGGATGTAGTTGGGCTTTATCTGACCTCAAGCCCAACTCAAATTTAATTGGGTTTAAATTCAATACACCAGGATCGGTAAGGTATTAGTCGATAAATCCTTAGAAAAAATTTTTCGTTAAATAAATCCTTAGAAAAAGGATTAAACTGAATTATTCAAAAGTATAGGTACTAAATTAATTTTCTTTAAAAACATTCCCCTCCATGCAGTGCTTCTGTTCACCGCTCGTCACCACCATTTCGGCCACAGATCACCCCCGTGGTGGGCGGATGGTGAATATCCAGGTGTCAAGGATGATGGGATTTTTTAGAAAAATACCACTTCAATCTCTCTTTTTTTAAAAGATTTATTAAAAATTAAATCATGTTTTTATTGGTTATCCAGATTACATTTTAATCTATAAAATTTAAATTAATTTTCATATGATTAAGTTTATAATTTAAATTAGAAATATTTTAAAATTAACTTATTAAACCAGTTTTAATAATAATAACAAAAAAAAAACAATCGCCGTCGTACTAACTAGCAAATGGTGAAGTAGACATCGTATAATGGTGTGGATGAGACACGTCCCTTATCATTTTCGTTCCCAATGGCACTGCAAGTCAGCTTCTCTTTCACAAGCCATAATCCTTGCCAACGAAACCACACCCCCAAACTTTTTTCTCCCAAAATCTTCTCTTCAACTTCATTGCCAATAGCTTCCTTTTCAAACCAGAAACAAAACCCAGAAAGCAGCAATGACCCTCAGAAAGAAACACTAATGCTATCACTTGGTTCAAGCAAAAGAAGAAAACTAAATCTCTCAGTTATTGCTCTCCTCGTAAATGGGTCATTGCCAAACTTGTTTAACAACTCCATCTTGGCTCAAGAATTGGAGCTTGAAAGATACACTGATTCCAAGGAGGATTTCACACTCCTTACACCCTCTTCATATGTAAAGGTAATTCCTTCTCTCTCTGTAAGTACTTCACTTATTATATATAAAAACTTTTCTGAGGTTATTGTTTTGAAAGAATGTGGTTATTTTTGTGTGAATTAGGTGGACAAGGCAGGGGCAACAGTGCTGTTTGAAGAAGTGGGTAAAGGGAGTAACAATATTGGTGTAGTGGTGACCCCAGTTCGTCTCGCTAGTCTTGGTGAATTTGGGAATCCTCAGTTTGTGGCTGACAAGCTTATACAAGCTGAAAAGAAAAAAGTAATTGTTGTTTTTAAATGTAATGTTTGATGGGATCCTTCTCTATGCAATGCTGGTTTTGGTAGATTTGCTGAATTTTGATACTTTTGGTTGGAATCTGTGCTGAATTTGGTCGATTTTGGTAAAAATTGTTAGAATAAAGTGCGAATTCGCAAATTGGATGAATGAGGATGAGAAGTAGAAGAACGCTACTTTTTATGTAAACGGTTAGAAATCAAACGCTACTTTCTTGAAAGTCGATAGTCTAATAACCTGAAATTTTTATCTGCTTAAATATCTATCTTATCATGTCTTTCTTTTTTTGTCCTGCTGCTATTTTCTGGGAAAAGATTGATTTTTTAGCAATAATGTTGCAGTTATGTATTGAGAAACAATTAGGCATGTTCATCTATTGCTACAACTTTTCAACTAAATGAAGTCGAGGAAGTTCAAAGCTTTGGTGACTATAATTTCTCTTGTTCTACAGGAAAGCACAAAGGATGCCGAGGTAATCGCAGTGGCTGAGAGATCAGGCCATGGAGGTCTGCAGGTGTATGAATTCGAGTACAAGCTTGACAGCACAAGGGGAGGGATGAAGAGGATCTTCTCAGCTGCATTCGTGTCCTCTAAAAAGCTTTACCTCTTAAATATTGCTCATTCAGACAAGCCAGAGAGTCCTCTTGATTCTGATACCAGAACAATTTTGGAAGAAGTGCTTCATTCATTTGATGCAGCAACAATGACATGACTAATATAAATTATATTTGAGAATAATATAAATTATATTACGAGGTCTCATCTAACCGTTTAAATATTTAGGTCTTTAACATGATATCAAAACTTTATTGACTCAGCAGTTATAAGTTTGAATCTCACCAGCTTCATTTTATCTGATGAAAAACCATACACAATAACAGTGTGGGTTTATACAAGTTTCAAGCCTAAAAAATTTTTAATTTGAAGAGGTGTATTAGAGAATAATATAAATCATATTATTATACCTCACCTAACGATTTAAATTTTTAGATAAGATGGTTTCTTAATGTCTATAATTCACTCTTCTGATGCAGTTGCTGGATAGAGCCACTTGTTCTTGAACCTTCAAAGCTTAAGGTAACTTCTGCACTTGTCTCATACAAGATTTCTATGAAAAAACCAAGACCTTGCCGATTAAACGACATTGCAACACCTCACAGAAATGAACCCTCTCTCTCTCTCTCTCTCTTTCTCTCTCTAACAAAAAGATTTCTTCTTACTTAAGAATCATTGATAACATCCAATCCAAACATTCCTTACAACGTTATGGATGTTGTCAATTGTCCTGGAGCAGTAGCAACCAGAATAGAATTTCTATAGCTGTTCAATTTGTTTATTATTCTATTTATTCTTGAGATTCCCCAGGCTTATGCCTGTTGGTCTTTGTAATCTGTAATACATATTCAGTTTATGAACATTTTTCTAGATTGAGATTGAAAATATTCATGTCAATGCTCGTGGTCCCGGAAGTCTCAGCATCAAAACAAAAGACTTGTCTGTATTGTTTTTTTTTCTTGAGCTTGAAACTGGCTGTACCTCTGAGAATTGGGAGTAATCCATCTCTATTATCCTGTTATGACATGCTCAAGCCGTCTTAGCATAATACTAGAAGTATATTTGTCTGTGATTCGTTCCGGGTCAGATTTTTTTTTTTATATATATAAATAAATACCAAGTACTGAGAATTTTTTTTTGGCAGTGTCATTAAATTCAATTAATTGTTTGATTTTGAAATCTAAAGACGTGATTTCTTGCCTAGCTCTAGTTTTAAATTAAACGGCATGAGAGTTGATCTAAAGTTAATAAAAACATGACATAATAATAATCAAGGTTGTCAATATTGTTCCGGTCGTTGTTTCTGGTTTTTCTATTGCTATGGAATGTTTCGGTTTTGGAGCATTTCGGCATGCAGTTTTGAGGTTGTACTGTTTATATATAATTAATTAATTAATTATATATATATATGAAAAAAAATTAAAATATTAATTTAGCAAGCATAATTAAAATTTAAGATAAATTAACTTTAAATTATACAATATAAACACAAAGTCAAACAAATATAATCTCAAAATTAGAAACACAATCACAAGTTAATCAGAAATAAGGAGGATTTTAAGGCCGGAACGGCACACCCGAAACGGTACCGAGATGTTCCGGTAGGAATTTGGCCGGTATTTTCGGAACGGGCCGGAATTAAAACCGAGACAAAAACAACCCTGTTTTGTCTCGGTTTTTTTAATGGCACGGAACGTTTCGACCGTTCTGGCTGGAACAGAACAGTATTGATAACCCTGATAATAATTATTTCTTAAGATGATATATATATTATTAAGATGATGTCTAGATTAAGTTTCAAATTATACCGCATGACAGTTGATTCAAAGTGAATCATTCCATTTAATGGATCTAAAAATAATTTGATTGACCGATAAAGATACAACTTTGAAGAAATTCTAAGATAATATTTTTTAATATTAATAGTAAGATGATGCTAGATTTGATTGATTTCTATCACCTTGCAACTTAGTTATGAACTTTAATAGATTTAATAACTTTATTGATTTTATAAATTATTTTTATTTAATTTTATGATAAAAATAAATGCTTGCAAAATCAAGTATCAACTTTAAAAAAATTATCTGAGATTATGATAATTTTATAGAAAGTAAGAAAAAAAATAATGAATTTTATTTCATAATTAATTCAATATTGAAGGAGTGAAATAAAAAAAAATAGAAAAATTTAAGGATCAAAAACAAAAAATAAACAAATATTAAGTTTAATCGGTAAACTCGTGAATTGGGTAACTTGGATTAACATGTCAAACCCACAAATAGGGTAATGTACTCCATTGGGATTAATAATTTGTTTTCTCCCTTTAACTATCGTTTATTCAAAAATAAATGATCGTAAAATCGAGTGTTAAGCTAATACAGAGAATTTTTAAAAACAAACTATTCATAGAAAGTAAAAGCAAAACAACTTATGAAATTTAATTTTCAATCAATCTAATATTGAATAATAAAATAAGAAAAGAATAAATTTTATAGGGAAAAAAAAAAACTAAACTCATCAAAGTAAGTCAACAAGCTCATGAATTTTATAAAATTTAATAATAGGTTTTTTTCCCAAAACTATTTTTTTCACTATATAATAAAAAAGATCATGTAATTGGATTTAATTAGGAAAAAAATACCTTCTAAACACGCGAACTAGAGAAACGATAAACTCGCAAGTTAGGTCATTGACTCCATAAAATTTAATAATTTAGTTTTTTTTTCAAAATTAATTTTTAGTTAACTAATTCTTTTTAAAAATAGATTATGTAGTTATATTGTGATATTTTTTTAACACCAACCTAACACTAAACTATTTTTTTAATATCACAATAACTATATAAAAAAAAATTAAAATAAATAATCAATTTTAAATCCCCCATTAACACATCATGGACTAAGTTTTTTTTTAAAAAAAAAGTTTTGAGCCACGACCAAGTTTTGGCCTGCTCTTGAATTCCCATTCCCACCAGGGGTGCTTCTTCATATCTACAGTTGGCGAGACGTATAACGAACAAGTGTTTGTTTTTCAATCATTTTAATGTATTATATAAAATTAAAATTTAAAAAATAATAAAAATATCGTTTTAATATATTTAAAAAAACAACGACTGCGTAAAAGTACTGCATGCTGCTAGTTCATGGTCAATGTTTCAAATATCGAGATGATTTGTCTTTTTTGTTGACCTTTCATGGTTAAAGTGATGAGATGGGTAGTCGGCATGAAGTATGATAATATATAAATATACAGGTGCCTCTGCTTGATTGCTTACAACATAAGAAGCGATGCTACAAAAAACAGAAGAAGAACAAAGTTTGAGGAAGAAGTCAAATCCTTAAAAGTGCAAGTGTTTATTGAAATTCTAAGGGAGAAAAACAATCCAGACCGAGTCCATCTCCCATGAAAGCGATTTGGTTATATACTCATTTGTTGATATTGTCAAGCAGATGTTTCTTCAAGTGGGATTAAAATATGCATATGTTTCTTCAAGGTTTGAGCAATCAATGCTTTGAGTTCATTAACTGAATGAAAAGAAAGTCAAACTTTCGAAAGAAATGTAAACCAGTGATGTTCAGAGGTATCCCTGGCCTGCCATGTTCGTGACTCCATGAATTGAGCAGATGGTCCACTCTGGATCAGATCTGTCACGATTTTGCCAGCCTTATTTCATCAAAGAAAAGAACCGCTCCATGCTTATACGTATCTTGATACCCAAATAATATAATAATCATTGGATGTGAAATGTGATATTGCGTGGGAATAGGGATATGCAGCTGATGATATTATATTTTGCTTGGAGGGAACCAGTAAAAGTATTCAAACATGGCAACAGAGAACTTGGACTGACTT
Organism: Salix koriyanagi; assembly: GCA_029228605.1. Classification (NCBI taxonomy): domain Eukaryota; kingdom Viridiplantae; phylum Streptophyta; class Magnoliopsida; order Malpighiales; family Salicaceae; genus Salix; species Salix koriyanagi. Next base: position 9,921,541 of record CM055333.1, on the reverse strand, counting down.
GTTTAAATTAAAAGCCATAAAGATTCATGATAGAAGCAAGAAAAAGTCAACCCCCCTTCCCTCTCTCTGCCCTTTCTGGAAACCTTCAATGCAGGGAGCCAGTTTCGTATAACTAGCACGGTTCCATCTTTAACTATATTGGAGATACTATCTTGGTAGCATGGGAAATCAACGACCAGAGGCAGCAGAAGTCCAAGAAATGGATCCCGGGGAGAAGCGACTCAATGAACTGGGATACAAGCAAGAGCTCAGAAGAGAAATGGTATTCTTGAACCTTGATTCCTCTTTGTATAATAAGCTTAGATTGTGTTCTTAATTCTTTTGTGTAAATTTTGGTAGGTTTTTGTTCTCTCTTGTTGACGGGTTGCTGAAAATCTTATCCTTTTGATGGGGTTTTATCAGATTTTCTTTTATCATTTGCGCATATACTAATTGTGTTTTTCCTTTTATTTGTTGCAGACTTTGTTCAAAACTCTTGCGATATCATTTTCAACAATGACCCTTTTCACAGGGATTACTCCACTGTATGGTTCGAGCCTTCTATATGCAGGTCCTGCAAGTCTTGTCTGGGGATGGGTTGTTGTATCTTTCTTCACCTGGTTTGTGGGCATTGCAATGGCTGAGATCTGCTCCTCTTTTCCAGTTTGTTCCTTCTAAATCACCAACTCTTTTCTTAATGATTCTATGTTTCAGCTGCTGTCTACGCAAGTTTTTTCCTAATCAGATTCTAAATCTGAAAACTGAATGCTTTCTCTATAAAAAGCCTGCAAGTTTTAAGAACACATACATGTTTATGGTTGGAAATTTTTGTCAGTAATTTCTCAAAGTAAAACCGAAGGCATTTCTGAAAGTTTCATGCCTGACATTCTCTTGGATGCAAATTTAACAGACAACTGGATCTCTCTATTTCTGGGCTGCTCATTTAGCAGGTCCCAGATGGGGACCGTTAGCATCATGGTGCTGTGCCTGGCTTGAGACCATAGGACTAGTCGCAGGCATCGGTACACAGGTAGTTCTTTATATTCGGTGGAGTACTCCCTCACCTTTCAAAAATGAGATTGAGATTCTGATTCTTTTACTTGGTTTGCAAGGCATATGCAGGCTCGCAAACTTTGCAGAGTATCATCTTATTAAGCACTGGAACAAATAAAGGTGGAGGATATTTTGCGCCTAAATGGCTGTTCTTATGCATGTATATTGGCCTCACATTGATATGGGCAGTGCTCAACACCTTTGCATTGGAAGTGATAGCCTTCATCGATGTAATTTCAATATGGTGGCAGGTAAAAATCCTGCCCTGCTAGAGTCTTCTCTTTTTTTTCTTTCCAGTGCGCAAAAAAACTATTGATTGTGATCTCTTATGGTAGGTTATTGGAGGGCTGGTTATTGTAATAATGCTTCCTCTGGTGTCGCTCACTACAAAATCTGCTTCATATGTATTCACTCATTTTGAGACCTCGCCTGCCTCGACAGGAATATCGAGCAAGCCTTACGTCGTCGTTCTATCTTTCCTTGTCAGTCAGTATTCCCTGTATGGATACGATGCGGCTGCCCATCTTACAGAAGAAACTAAAGGAGCAGATAAAAATGGTCCCATTGCGATTCTTTCTAGCATAGGGATCATTACGGTGTTTGGCTGGGCTTATATCCTAGCCCTTACTTTCAGTATCCAGGTATGTTTGGGTAGTTCTTTCCTTGTTCGTCAGTATTTCCACTTTGAAACTGTAATATTGTTGTCGTCATCAGAAGTTACTTAGTTTATACCTGCCCGCCTCAGGAAATTTGTTGGGGTTATTTAACTGGAGTCTGAACTGAATTCTACTGCCAACTCTTCTTCAGGATTTTGGCTACCTATATGATCCAAGCAATGAGACTGCAGGTACATTTGTGCCAGCTCAAATACTGTACGATGCATTCTATGGAAGATATCATAATTCTGCCGGGGCAATCGTTTTACTGTTCATTATATGGGGCTCATTCTTCTTCGGTGGGCTCTCAATCACCACCAGTGCAGCTAGAGTGGTAAGTAGTTTGAGTTCTTGCAGGCTTGTAGCTTTATCAAGATTCAAGACTTCACAGAATTTGAAAGTGATCATATCCATCTCTTCCTGCTAGAAAACTGACATGCAAATTGAAAAGATTGGATCTGAAATCTAACACGAAATGGGTTTGCCATTGTTTCCTTCAGGTGTACGCATTATCAAGAGATGAAGGAATTCCCTTTTCATCCATCTGGCGAAAAATCCACCCGAAGCATAAAGTTCCCTCAAATGCAGTGTGGCTATGTGCAGCCATCTGCATTCTTCTTGGACTCCCGATCTTGAGAGTCAATGTAGTCTTCACTGCCATAACTTCCATATGTACAATTGGATGGGTTGGAGGCTACGCAGTTCCGATCTTTGCGAGAATTGTTATGGACGAGAAGAATTTCAAAGCTGGGCCGTTCTACCTGGGCAGAGCAAGGAGGCCAGTTTGCATCGTTGCCTTTCTGTGGATTTGTTATACCTGTTCAGTCTTTCTTCTGCCAACTTATTACCCTCTTTCCTGGAGTACCTTCAACTATGCGCCGGTGGCTATAGGTGCCGGTTTGAGTTTGATAATGCTCTGGTGGGTGCTGGATGCGAGAAAATGGTTCAAGGGACCTGTTAGAAACATTGATATTCCGAAGGGGAAGGTTTAAAGCTCCCATTACAAATTCAGCCTTGCATGTTTATATTGGGATCCCATCCTTTTTATGCATTTGTTAGGTTAGTTTTTATTTCAAAGAAAAGGGTTTACATTTTCTTTTAGTTTAATTTCACTTGTATTTGTTCGATTCAATTTGGAGTATGCACCGGAGAATTGTTGGCAGCAGATTTTCAAGGCATTTTTCTGAAAAGTAAAAGGTGCTAGAGAATAATATAAATCATATTCCGATATCTCATCTAACAGCTTAAACTTTTAGGTGAGATAGGTTTTTTAACATGTTATCAGAGCCTTGTTGACTCAGCGGTCATGAGTTCGAATCTCACCACCCTCATTCTATTAAATAAAAATCAAGCACAAGGTAGTGTGGACTTGTGTGTAAGTTTCAAGCCCAAAAAGCTTTCACTTGAGGGGGTGTGTTAGAGAATAATATAAATTATATTCTAAAGTTTCACCTAACAGCTTAAACTTTTAGATGAAATGATTCCTTGACAAAAGGGACAGGCACACAACAAGAATCCAGAAATTGTATACATTGATTCATATACCAAAACTACAAAGATATTTTACATATTCATTACAAAGCCTGCTCGGCAATTCACATCAATAGAAACTATGGAACTATTTCCCCGTTCATAAAACTGGAAAACTGGGGACGGAATTGCAGCATTTGCAATTTCATTTCATTATAATCTATCAGCCACAAAGAATAGCTTGAATTCTTTGCCACCACATCTATAGACACCTCCTTAGCTTCAACCAACGTTTTTGCATGGATTGCAAAAACAATCTATCTTCTCCCAAAGCAAAGCCGAATGTCTTTGATCTCTAGTACTTCTAACATCGTCTAACAAACCCCTAGCTTCCTCCACTTTTGCCCAAAAACATGTGTCCTGAGTCAAACTAGCAAACTTGCTCCGTGTATTGTCTTCATCTCTAACATTTCTCCCTTTCCACCACCTGTCGAATATCTGGTACCTCCTCTCTCTTCCATGGTTAATGTAATGCCCCTTACTGCGATGCATGCCTGTTCGATAATACTCCGCAATATCCAGAGGCTCGACAAGGAGCTTATAGAACTGTGAAGAATAAACCCATTTTCCATGTCTGTGAAAATCATGAGGGAGTTGATTGCTTTCGAACAAGTTGATTACATTGTCCCAAAACCGAGCTAGCTTGTGCCGGTTCAGGTTGACTTTAGAGTCCCTTTTCGAGGCTCCCCTTTGTTTGAAGGAGTCATAGTAACCCATCTGATCATCAGACCGGTCGCACAATGCTTTATACCACTCTATTTCTGCCCTGTAAGGATTGATTTTGGACAACTTGATTGCCAGATTGGCACAGTTTAGGTTTGGTGTACGGCCCATTCGCCTTGCTGCCTGTAGGCAATCTTCGGCTGGCCCTGCGACCGGTTCCTGTGCATCGATTCAAGAAGGAATGGCTTAAGAATGTCTTTCCAATTCTCTTCAAATATATTATTATAACACAACAAAGCCAAGAGAACAGAAAGCACTACCTGGCTAGAAATTCCTAAGGACTGCAATGCCAATGCAACTCCTGCTTCATACCTTGATTCAGGAAGCTCTCCTAGCATGAAACTTTTCTTCTCCAAAAATTGTGATGAGATTCTCCCTACATTATCACCATACTTGAGATGATCCTCAATGCTGCAGCTAGGCGACCCCGTTTCGAGCAACAAATACATCATTTTAATAACAGCTGCAGCGTTGTCCACACAGATTGCTCCATCTCCAGAACAGAAGAGATAGTTCCCAAATGGCCTAAACATTCCTGTCACTGCCTCTTCCCCAGCTTCTACTAACCCTCTCAAATGACTCAATACAAACTGGAAAAATCACAACAATGAATTCTTCATTTCGTGGGACATCAAGCGGTCCACATTGTGGGGAAGTCATGTACAAGTGCCAAAATTTTAATAGGAGTTTTATGTGGGGACCTATGGTATCTAGTGGAGCGAAGAGCATCCTCGGCATTAAGTCATACTTCGATACAACATGGCAAAATTTCCCACCCCATCTTTCGCGAAGAATGGCACGAGAAAGGGTCTCGTTGCCTAGCAAAGGAGAGCCATAGGTGATGCATAGTACTGAGAGGTTTGCAAAATTGGATTGAAGGTGAGAAAGGAGCCAAAGAGCGGCAAGAGAGGCAGTTGTTCCACCGATGGAATGGCCTGTGAAGATAACTGACTTGCTTGCCTCCACTAGCGTAGATATCTGCATAAACATGTTCATTCTTGAAGACAAACAACATGATATTATACAAATTCTTAGTAAAAAACAAATAAATTCAACCAATAGAAATCCTTTTTTTCTCTTTTTGGGAGCTTTCTCAAGAGTTACAAGTTGACCTGGATAGTACTTGGTCAGCTATATGGTCACCAAATTGATCATAGATGAAAATATAATCGTAATCTAAAATTTTAAACGAAATTCTAATATTATATTTAAAAATCATTTCAATCTAAAAATTTAAATTATTAGAAATTAAAGTGATATTAACATTGAAACAAACGTGTGATTCTTTGAGGGGTAGTGTGAATTGGAGACTTCCTTTCTTAGCAGAAACATTGAAGGAAGATGGGGTGAAGAACATGCTACTGCCATCAATAATTTCTCATTTTTGTACACACCGAAGACCTTGGGTCAATTGATTTGACAATATTTTGGTATCCCACTAATCGAAATGATTTATGGGTGGGGAAAAAAAAAACGAAGTGGGAAGTCAAGAAAATCAAGGCGAAAGGAAGTGCATTGGTTTTCAAATTTCCTTCCCTGCCATAAAAGGATTCAATATCACGAAAACCCATATCATTTTATTCATGTAAGTAATTTTTCTTATATTTTTTTTAGAAAAAAAATACTATTTTCCCTTCATTTCAATTGCTATATTCGTGCAGGCAGTTGCATTTTACAATGTGGGGGTGAAAACCCAGCTCTTTTTTTGCCCTAATGGGAAAGAATTGATAGGCCTTTTAGAAGCTACTGCTAAAAACATTAATGTGACATTGTGATTATAGCTTTTATCTTGCCGTGAAATATTAACTCACTTTTTCATTTTTCATCTTGTATTTATAAATATATTAAAACAATATTTTTATTTTTTAAAAAATATTTTTTAATACTAGTATATTAAAACGATTTGAAAAATATAAAAAGAAATTGAAGAGAAAAAAAATCTCCATTATTATTTCATTGACACTTGGATATAATTGTTACCATTAATGTGGAAAATAATGCTCAACTTTTATCAATACTTTATCTCTATATATTTTTTCGATCGAAGAACTCTGCATTATTTGGCTTCTAAAACAAACAGAAATTAACAACATTCATATTTTCTCTCATTTTCTTTCCAACCAAACAGCATATAATCAATCAAAACCACGTATATCAAAGAAGATCACCATGGAAGAAAACTGACCTGGTTTTGAAAACTTGGGTTGCTATACATATTCTCAAAAATCCTCAGCAAGGCACCTTGCACCAAGACAGGCTCTTCCCCTTCATTTTTGTCATGTAATGGAACAAAAAGGTGATTGCCGGCACCATCACGAACCGGCAAACAAACCAAATTCTTGAAACTGGGGTCTGACCCAGATACAAATAGGGTGCCAGAAAAGGCCAAATACCCAATACTTCCGACCTGGTTGGCTACGAAACCCACCGGTGAGTTTTGAGTGGCAAGATTGCATAACCTCCATGACTCGGATAGCAATGGTGTGGAAGCTAAGAAATCGGCCAGCATCTCAGTAGTCTCAAACCTGCCAATATTGGATGGTCATCAAGAAAATATGATTAGCTATCTGTGAGATATAAATACAAGTTCAGTTTTCTAGTCAATTTCTTGTTGGAAATACTGGTTTTGCGAGTGAGCACTTACGTCGAGCTTTTCTGTATCCATGGAAAGACTTGGCTCGCGAGAGGAAAAAACGTGCTCTGAGTTGAAAACTTGGGGTGTTGAAACATAGAAGGATTCTGCTCGGTGCTCGTCGTGCTCTCTTGGGCTTTGCCTCTTTCTTTTTATAAAAGATCGACGAAATAAAAAAATAAATTGGGAAAAATGTCATTTATTTGCCCCCCTCAAATTTTTAACTTCAGTCCCTTTTTATTTAGACATGTTTAGAATTTTTCAAAAACATTTATTTAAAAATATATTAAAATAATATATTTTTTATTTTTTTTAAAATATAACATCAAAATAATCTTTAAAAAAAAATCAAATATTTTTAAGACTCAATATCAAACAAACAGTTAGTGCAGGCTGTCATTCATGTCAAAATACTATTAGTTAAAAATTTGATTTTTTATTTAAAAATAATTTTTTACAGTATTTTAAATTATTTTAATATGAAAAATAAATTTTAAATATATATTATTTTAATATATTTTTTTAAAAAAAAAAAACTCACCGTTGAGCTCGTTCTCCTCCGCTGATATTTTGAAGTTAAAATAAAGGTAATTATATTTGTAGTCAATTTGTCGTTTTGTAGAAGTCTTTTTGTAGAGTATTGGGGTTCTTTCAAGCACCCACCACCACCTTATCTTCTTTTTTTTATTGTTATTATTATTATTATTACTATTATTATTATTATTATTTGTGTGGTGGACTCTGAGAATGCGCGTTACATAAGAGAGAAAGCCGACTCATGGTCTCACCTCACATTTTTTATTTATATATTTTAATTACTCTATTTATAATTATTTCTCATTTGTTAAAAAATAAAATGATTTTTTCCCATTGGATATATATATAACGTATAAACAAGAGTTGGCGATGGTGGTCCACGTGTGAACGCGGTGGCGTTCAAAGTGGGAGAAAGTCCCCGCTGCTCCCACATGCACGTTAAAAACAATTGTGAGCAACTCGTGCTAAATGGAGTCACAAACAAACAAATTTATAAATTATAATTTAGCCACCGCTAAAGTAAAAGAAATTGGTCAAAATTATAATTATACCATTTTTACAGGAAAACATAATTTTCTTTTAGATTATACGAGCCGATTTGCCCGCTCCGCTGGGCTTTTTTATTTATGTAGAAAATTAATTGATTTTATAAATATTGTATTTTATTATTTTCATATTTAATTAGTATAATTGTAATTAATAAAATTTATTGAAAATGGTTTTTTTCAACCAAAATGTGATTGAATATTGCTATTGCTAAAAAACTTTTGATAAAATTTGTTAGAAAATTTGCTAAGAAGGTGAAATGATTTATTAGAAATTTGTTGTCACGGATACTCTGGTTAAAAAAAAAAAGAAACCCGGTTAAAAAAGAACAACTGACTTTGACACTAAAAAATAAAAAATACATGTGAAAAAAGGTCATCGTTTCTTAAAACGTAAAAAAAAAAGAGTAAAAAATATAAATTTAAATTCAAAGCCAAAGTTTTTTTATAAGATTTATTCATCATATTATTATATTCAATATATTTAAGAATACCGATATTAATTTTTTTTTGCAAGAAATCGTAGGTCATTTGTTTTCTCTCTCTATATATTTTAAGGCGATAATATTAAACAAATATTAAACACATATACTTAGTTTCACATACTATATAGTGTGATCGAAATGGGAAGTGATTTTTATATTTTTTAATTGTAGATAATCTAAATAAATTTGAAAAAAAAAATATGAGTTGCCTTTTTTTCCTCGTAATATTAGATCTGACACATTATAAATAAAAATATTGTAATTTTTTTTAAAAAGAAATATAAATTTTTTGGGTGCTATAATTACTTATTTGCCGTCTAAAAAGAACAGTGTAGTCGAAACAGAAAGTGCCTCGTATATTTTTTAATTGTAGATAATGCAGTCAAATTTGTTTACCTTTTGTTTTTTTGAGTTGTATTTTTTCCCGGGTAATATTAGATCTTAAATATTAAAAATTCAATTTGTTTATTTTTTTTTAAGAAATAAACTTGAACAAAAGAGCACAAAATTAAAATTCACAACCATTTTTTTTTATAAGATTTATTCATCATATTATTATATTAAATGTATGTAAGAATGCTGATATTAATTTTTTTCCTGCAAAAAATCCGAGGTCATTTTTTTTTCTCTTTATATATTTTTAGGCGATAATATGCAATAAATATTAAACACATATAATAATATGTTTGCCGTTTAAAAGGAACAGTGTAATCGAGACAAAAGTGACTTGTATCGTTTTATAATTGTAGATAACCTAGGTAAATTTGTCTATTTTTTGTACTTGAGTTGTCTTTTATCCCCAGTAATATTAGATACAAAATGACTATTGCTATTATTGCAAAAACAATTAAAACTATCAAATTATCCCGAAAGAAAAAACACTCAAAAACATTAACCAAAGAGTAAGCAAGAAAAAAAAATATATTATTATTATTATTATTGTTGTTATTGTTGTTGTTGTTGTTGTTGTGTTAATGATGAATAAAGACAGAAATAAATAAAAGAAAAAAAATCATAATAACTAAAAAAAAACATAATTATCAGGGGGGAAAATTCATCTAACTTGAAAATAATGAGAATAAAACCAATAAAAAAAATTAAAAGAAAGAGCACATAAAAAAATATAATAGATGATAAAACAAAAATAAATTATTAACTGAAAAAATCATTTCATTTGAATTTTTTTAAAAAATATATGTTTTACGTTACGGGCTGAGTAAAAAATAATTTTAACTATTCAATACTGTTTGAAAATGTGTTTTCTGTTTTTTTATTTTAACCGGAATTTTCTATTTGTTTATGTTCTTTAAAAATAATTTGTTTTCTATTTTTTTTACTGTTTTACTAATTTCTGTCACTTTCATTCATTAGAATAATAATAATTAAAAAAAAAAAAAAGGAAAAGCAACGACAGTTGCTTTCAAATATCATTCAAATAATAAAAAAAACAAAAAAGAGAAAAAGAAAAAGAAAGGAAAAGCAACATGTACACGCTGGATTTCCAGCACAATCAATGGCTGAGGGGTTCGAACCCCTGCGCGCTGGATTCCAGCGCGCAGGCGTGCCACTCGGCCACAGGCTTTTCTTTGTTATTTACACCATAAAAATTATTAAAAGTATCTCGGGGAAAAAAAAAAACAAAGACAGGTGCATATACACGCGCGAAGCAGGGGTGGAAAATGGCCAGTCCACAGTGCACATGAGTGTGGGTGCACAGTAGCTGGCCGAGCTGTTTTAGCTCTTTTACTAATATAATATAATAATTATCTTATCGTCATAATCAACTTCGCCACCATCTCCATGCATGGTATTATTGATTTTATTATTAATATATTATTTTATTTATTAAACTAAGCATAAAAAATATTTTCCTTTATATATACTTGTCAAAAAATATAGTCTTACAAAATATAATAAACTATAGACAAAATACTTTTTGGTTTAAAAATTAGAAACGAAAAGGAACAAATGCTACAAAATGGTTTTCTTCTTCATGGATAGTGTGGGAAATGAAAAAAAAATAAAAAATGATTTTAGTATTAAGAATTCTTTTAATTAACACCTTTTTGTGATATGTGAACATTTTGGTCAAACTTAACATTTGACTTGGATGGAAGTGCAAGTGGGATATTAAGGTATTGATATTGTGTTTCAAAAATATTTAACAAAAAATAATTTTTTATTTTAAATTAATGTTTTTAGTATTTTTATATCATTTTTATATATTTATATCAAAAATAATTTTAAAAAAATTAAAAAATAATATTTTAATATATTTTTAAATAAAAATACTTTTAAAAGCAATTTAACCAAAATAGTAATTGGGGCCAATGTTGTCACTGAACCAGAAAGAAAGATAAGTATAATATATTTTTAAGTGCCTAATTTTGGCATATTATATAAAAAATCAAAGTCAAAGTTCAAGTTGAGAGACAGAAAAGAAAAGAAAAGAAAAGGGAAAGGTGTGTTCTTCGATCTTGACACGCCTCCACTGTTTACTTCTGTCGGATTATTTTCGTCCATGTTTGGAGTGTGAATAATATTGTAAGTAAATATATTGAAAATAATATTTTTATATAATTACATTAAAATTATTTAAAAATATAAAGAAAAAACATTTTGATTATGGAAGGTCATATGTAGCTGATTAGCTAATCGACCGGCACTTTCCAGCTTTAAATATATTTTATAAAAAAAAAGAAACATGAATATATTAATATTTAGGTTTATTTTTATATTTTTAAAAAACAAAAAAAAGACAAAATATAAATATTTGATCTAAAAACAAGAAAAAAAAACTTGATATAATCAAAGTAAACTTATAAACCTGAGCATGAACAAAATCCAGTTCAATGTACATATCCATGAATAAACTCTTAGCTTTAAAGTTTTTAATTCTTGGTTGAAGTCAAAGTCAAATTATTCATGTAGAGTTCCTTCAAATTTTGCTTTTCATTGATTTAAAATTTAAACAGTAATGAATCAGATGTAGGGCTGTTTGGGAGAGCGGTTGCGGTAGCTTTTCAAAGTATTTTTCGTGCCGAAATACATCAAAATGATATTTTTTTAAAAAAAAATTATTTTTAACATCAGCACATCAAAATGATCTAAAAATACCAAAATATATTCATTTAAAATAAAAAGAATTCATTTTTTTTGGAAACGACACTTGAAACGCCGTCCCAAACGGGCACGCAACCTCTTACTAACCATTTCCAATGGCAATTAAGGTTATTTTGAAATTGATTTTGAAAATGATTTTTATTTAAAAATATATTAAAATAATACTTTTTTTTATATTTTTGTAAAATTATTTTTGATATCATTACATTAAAATAATTTAAAAATATCAAAAAAATAATAATTGAATTTAAAAATATAAATAATTATTTTTCAAAAATATTTTTAAATGCAATGCTAAACAAGATCTTAATCATCATATCAACAATAAATTTAAATAAAATAAACCAATATGTTATTTTAATTAGTGAACCGAATGATATTCAGAGTATTCTTAACCTAATTGTTGATTTTAGGCCGCTTAGAAAATTATTTCTGAAAAAAATATATTTTATTTTAAATTAATTTATTTTAATATTATTTTGATATATTGATATATATATATATATATATATATATATATATATATATATAAAATCACTTGCCCTTCATATTAATATTCAAACAAAAATATATATATATAAAATCACTTGCCCTTCATATTAATATTCAAAAAATAATATATATTTAAATTGAATTCAGACTTGAAATTCTATTAAACTTACTATTTTATGTTTTACCTTTTTTTCGATGAAAAGGATATGCTCCTCCTGTGCATGTAACCTTCCCCGGTTATTCAAATATCATGCCCAAGACTTCACTTATTTGATGAAACGTGGGGTCGTTTTCATTGGGAGAGCAGAGCACAGTCGCCTATCCATTCGGATGATTTGTCGTGTTAGGGGTATATTCTGTATTGTTGTTGAATTATTATTATTTTTTTGTTTCAAATTAGTTTTATTGTTACCATTAAATTATTTTGATGTAATATATTAAAAAAATATATATTATTTTAATATATTTTTAAAAAAATACTTTAAAGCGCAAATTTACCACGCCTCCAAACCCACACTTATATTTAATTCATAATTTTTGTGGTGAGGATATGATGATATAAGATATAACGTAGAACCCATTGGACCTTGAAAAGAAAAACACGATGCATGTTATCATGTGTTTAATCGGTTGTTTGAAAGTTTTGTAGTATTTTTTTTAATGATTTTTATAAAGAAATATATTAAAATAATAATTCAAAAAAAAAATCCCATCTTGATTTATTATGTTAGGTTAATAATCATGTCACTCAACTACTAATGGATCACTTCTTTTTATATATAAAAAGAAGTGATCCATTAGTAAAAGAAGTGATCCATTAGTAGTTGAGTGGCATGATTATTAACCTAACATAATAAATCAAGATGAGATTTTTTTTTTGAATTATTATTTTTATATAATTGAGGTGTCCGAACCAGTTTTTGTGTATCATAATTAATTCTCGAAGTCACTAAATATTCTACAAGTCCAATAAACATATAAAATACTGCGGAGATAACAAATATATCAGATAAAGTTTAAATCTTGAATGAGTTTGAATCTAGGATGAGAAGAAAAAATTCTATACCACGCCAATACCCTGCTGGGAAATGGATCACTAGGTATTTGTTTTAGATGATGTGACTGCTAATCGATGTATCAATTTTTTTATTTTAAAAAATATATGAAATATCATCTATTGGACCGATTTCCAGTCATCAAATAGGTGGCTAGAAAGTTAGCCTATTTTTTTTTTTTTTGGGACTTTAAAAACCATTTGGGGAAGATCTTTAAACCAATTACTAACCTAAAAACACCTCTAAAATCTAAATTGGTCAAAAAAATAAAAAAAAAATTAAGCCGAATAAGTTTTTTTTCTTAACCTCAATATACTTTCCCAGTAACATAAAAGCTTAAAAACACGTCATTGACACTAAAATTGATTTTTTATGGCCAAAATATGATTGACTGACCACTTTCTCCACGCCTTTTTTAATTTTAGGGATTGAAATGTAAAGAGAAATAAAGTTTAAAAACCTCAAAACACATGGATTAAAAATAAAAACAAATACATTAGGGACCATAATATACTTTTTGCACCTTATAAATAATATTATTAAAAAGATTACATCTTTTCTTGTGTTAAATTTGATTCCTTTTATTTTATCTTATTTTTCTTAAATCGATAAATTACAATACCATTTAGCAAAATCAAGCACCAGGTTAAAGGATAAGAGTGTTTTGAACATAGAAAATACGATATGTTACATAAAACAAATGGATTTTTCAGGTTTTAAAACATTCAAATATATCATGAAAATAGTGAAATAAGAAAATAGAGGATCAAAATGAATAAAATCTAAAGGATAACAAAAAATAGAGTAATATAAATCATATCTTGAGACCTTATTTGATAATCTAAGTCTAGAAGTTGAGATGATTCTTTGTTATGATATTAAATCCTTGATGATCAAATAATTACGAGTTTAAATATCATTATTTTTATTTTAATTAATTAAATTAATGAAAATCAACATATAAAGTAATGATATGCATGTGCAATTTCCAAGTTAAAAGAACTTTTACTTGAATAAACTCGTTAGAAAATAATATAAATTATATTTTAAAATCTCATTTCACAATTTAACCATAAAATTAAGATGATTTTTTAAATTGATACATATTAAATTTGCGAAAACAATCCATAGTATGTATGGATCACATGTAAGGATAAAACAACAACTAATAAGCAATCTTGTTATAGTTTACCATGTAATGTAATATTATGTCATATTAGATTGAGATTAGTATTTAATTTGATAAAAAAATGATTTAGATGTATTAAATTTATCATACCGTGTTTATATTGTGGTAGCGATTATTTTTAAAATTATTTGTAAATTAAAAATATATTAAAATATTATATATTTTTAAAATTAGCAGAATATTTAAAAAATACTAAAAAGTTAAATTTAGTTTAAATAATAAAATTTCATTTGATAAAAAAAAATGATTTAGATGTATTAAATTTATCACACTGTTTTACACTGTGGTAGCGATTTTTTTTAAAATATTTGTAAATTAAAAATGTATTAAAATATTATGTATTTTTAAAATTAGCAGAATATTTAAAAAATACTTAAAAAGTTAAATTTAGTTTAAAAAACAAAATTTTAGAAAGGCATGGTGGAAACAAACGTGATTTTAGGTTGTTTATTACCGTGTTTCAAAAATTCGATTTTTTTTATTTTTTACTTGAAATAAATTTCTTAAATATCTTTAATTTATTTTAATATACTAATATCAAAAATAATTTTTTAAAAATAAATATAAAATTATTCTGATATATTTACGAATAAAAAACAACATCCACTTCAAATTCGTCAAGAGCAATTGTACACCGCGGGAGAGTCTCGTGGGGGGGTCCCACAGCATTTAATTAATTACTCATCAACGCGGTTAGTTAATGTAAAATGGAGATTTTTCAATCTGAAAGGATTTGTGCGGTGGAAAATGAACAACAGAAGTGGAGACACCACTGCTTTACGAAGCTCGAAATCCGCTAATGGTGGGCGGGCCCTTCCCATCATCAATGCCGTTGTCTGGGCATCGAAACGAACCCTAATGTCTTTTCTTTTCTACCCCTCGGCTTGTTCATGCAAGGTAATATTTAAGAGTGTGGTTATTGTTTTATGAAAGTAAGTTTCAGTTAAAATAATGTGTTTTTAGTTTTTAAAAATTATTTTTAATATTATTACATAAAAAAAAATCAATAACCACTTGTACCATCTCTGTCCCTATAAATTTATCACTGCCACCGACTCTCTGGTTACTGCCATTATTATTATTGTTCTTGTTGTCATTGCAGAAAACAATTTGCAACTGGAAACATCTTCCATCTCCTTCTACACTTTGGTTTCTTTGAAAATATACAAGACAGCAGCTTTTTCTTGGAACAATAGAGAAGAAAGGAAAATGGCCGAGGAGGAAGGAGCTGCTGCTGCCAGTCACTCTGTTGGTGGTGAAGTTAATGTTCCAATTCGTCAAGTTGTTCTTATTTCTGCTGGTGCTAGTCACTCTGTTGCTCTTCTTTGTAAGTTTAAATTTTTGGGGTTTGTTTACATTGCTTTTTTTTTTAGTTTTGGGAAAGTCTGAAGCTTTTGGTTTTGTGATTGTTTGACCTTTGTTTGCTCATGCAGTTGTTTATGGGGTGATTTGATTTTTGTATTTGGCTAGTGCGTAAACATTTGGCTGTCTGTTTTGAGGGTTTTGGTAGATTTAGTTGAACTGTGTTTTGATTTTTCTGTTGCTAGAGCTATGATGGATGTGACAAGTTTGAACAGGGTAAGCATTAGTGGAGGATTTAGTTTTGAGCTTTTAAGCCAGCATTGATGTATCGGTTTCTTGTTTGTGTTTTGTGCCATTTCTTGTTAAGAGAAAGTCAAGGAAACAATGGCTTGTGAGTAGAAACAAAGAAGAAACTAGCTTCTAAATGCATCATCCCTGTGGCACCCAAATGGTTTTTGGGGCCTTTTTGACCAGTCATTCTTGGCCGTTGCTATCGCAAATCTCATTTTTCACACAAAATCATGGATGGGGGAGTGATAGCCAAATAATTTTCCTAAGATTCCTGGATTCATTACCTAAATGTGGTACTCAAATGGCTCTCAATTGAGTGTTTTTTGGTCAAGAAATGGTAAGAAGAAGAAAATCAGTTACAAAAAGCACAATGAAATATCAAATCGGTAACGCTTCAAAATATTATTACTATTGGTGTGCAACACCTTCAAAAAGCATTGAAAGAAGTGTGTCTTTCATTTACAGATTACTTTTTCCTTGTCTGGTAGCAGAAAATGCTCCTTCAATCACAATTCTGAACACCTCCTTGGTAAATTTTTCACAAGTTCACAAGTTTTATGCAAGCAAATAGCAGCAATTACCTGGACGAAGTCTTTAACCGGGAGAACTTTTTTGAGCACAAATGTCCATTATGCAATGTGCTTTCGATGATTGAGGTCCTTGTAAGCTATGGCCTTGATGGGGCTAATATACCTTTTCAGACAATGTTGAAATTTGTAGATTCTAATCCCTTTATTTATTTTAATTTTTTCTTGCAACTGCTTATGTGAATTGCACCCTTCATTATGTATGCTTCTTGTTGTATTTAATCTCTTCTTTATGGAGTATAAGCTTTATCACAAGAAACTCCTATTCATTTGTAACCTCTTCTTCAATTCTTTCCTTATACTTTGATTACTTGAACTTGCATCAATTAGAGTTAAAATTGTTCATAATTTTCAGCTGGAAACATCGTTTGCTCTTGGGGACGAGGAGAGGATGGGCAGTTAGGCCATGGGGATGCTGAGGATAGACCTACTCCAACTCAATTGAGTACATTGGATGGCCTTGATATAATATCAATTACATGTGGTGCTGATCATACAATTGCATATTCTGAGTCACGAAAGGAGGTCTATAGTTGGGGATGGTCTGTTCTTCATTGTTTGCTTCCATCTTTTGATTCCTAATTTTGGTTAATTTTGAGAAGTATGGTAATTTTATTGATTGCCGCATGTTCTTTCTAAATCTGAGAACCAAGCAGCTTAATAGTTGGCCTTAGAAAAATAAAATAATGTTACACATCTGAATAACTCAATCTAAATGAATTTGATGTTGTCTGAGTATTTATAACCGAAATCTTTATCTTGAAGGCTATTTCCAAGCCTCATTAATTAATTCTTGCAAATTCTATTTCCATTGATGTTTAAAATTTATGAATCCCCCTACACATTTATTTTCTCCTGGAATCGTTTGTAAGATGAAGTTAAAGATGAAAGGAATGTAGTATACATGTTCATACATGAATCATTACTTTGTTTTCTGACCAGCAAGTCACATCTAAAGACAATTTTCTGCTTGTTTATTTCATCTTATACATTCTAACAATTCTATCATATGTGTATACTATGGCTTATTGCTAAGCAAGTTCTTAATCTCTCAACCGGATTTCACGTGTAGTCCTCAACCATTTTGTTCCTTTTCTATCAGGGGTGATTTTGGTAGGCTAGGACATGGAAATTCTAGTGATTTGTTCACTCCTCAGCCAATTAAGGCTTTGCACGGTTTAAAGATAAGGCAAATTGCTTGCGGGGATAGCCATTGTCTGGCAGTCACCATGGACGGTGAGGTGCAAAGGTCAGTTATCTTTCTGTTTGTATCTTTTCCCAATAATTAGATTTATGGCAAGAGTACTTTATCATGTCAGTGCTTCAAGGAAATTGTTGAGCGTTAGCGTAGTTTTTCGTTCTTCTTTTTGGTGGTGTGTCAACCAAAGAATGCAGTGCCCTTGTGTTGATTTCCCCCCCTCATGTATTTCTTGTTGGATGTCTTATTTTTAACCAAAAAAAAAACCCTTAATTAAGTGCAAGTGCTGGCTAGCATACTACTTCATGTGTAAAACTGCTTTGATTCCTCAGGGCCTGTCTCTTTAATGATATGTTTAGGTTTAGTAGTCCAATTCAGCAGTAATAATAGTTTATGCTAGAACTAGTCCAATTCAGCGTTACTAATATTATATGCTAGAACTCAAACCTCTTGCTTTTCCTTCATGAAGTATCTTCTAAATGAAGCGAACAAATATCCTCTAGACTTTGGCAAACTTTTAGGATGAGAGATGAGAAAACAGGTTGTTGCTTCATGAGATCAAGATTTGTTTTTTGGAGGATTGGTTGAACATGTTCCTCTCATTGCATTTATACAATTGGTGGTTAAAATTGCAATTAGAACTTTTATGTTCTGTAGTTTGTTGCCGTTGAGTTTTCAGCTTTACAATGGCATATTGTGCTCATTCACAACATCGTAGTGAATAATCTGTGGTCATATGTGGTTGGGACTGAATTCTATACTATTGGGCTAAGGCTAGGGGTGAGCAAAAAAACCGAAAAACCAATTAAACCGAGAAACCTAAAAAAAACTAACTGAGAAAAACCGAACCATTAAAAAACCCTGATTAAACTGATTAGAATATTTAAATAAACTTCTGGTTTGGTTCAGTCTCAGTTTCATTAAACTAAAATTGAAAAACCATAACCGAACCGGTTCAAATTAAAAGACAACCTGAATCCCGAAGTTTACTTTTATATACTTTTATCTCATTTACTAAGTCCTAACCCTCACACTAGCAGCAGACGCTCTTTTCCTTTAACACTAAACACACACACACACACACACACACACACACACACACATAACAACACTTTACAGATTTTGCATGATCATTTGACTCATTTCAATCCCTCCATCCAACTTCCTCATCCCTAGTTGTTCTTCATTCTAAGTAAGCTGATTCTATTTTTTAATAACGTTGCACTCTTTTGTTCAATTCAATCTTCTTATGTCTAACACTAAAGTTTTAATCACTATTTTGCAATTAACAACTCATTTCCACAAAGAATTAATGAATAAGTTAACTATTGACTTAAATATTGGCTTCTTATGTGTGTGGGTTTATATATTGAATGACGAATGAAGAACTAAGTGAATCTAAAGATAAAAACCCTGAGTTTTTTAATACGTTTAGGCTCAGGGTTTTCATATTTAGATTTCACTTAGCTCTTCAATCCCCATTCAATATATAAACTCAAACACACAAGAAGCCAATATTCAAGTCAGTAGTTAACCTACTCGTCAATTCTGTGGAAACGAGTCGTTAATTGCAAAACAGTGATTAAAACTTGAGTTTGAAGACATCAAAAGATTGAACTAAACAAAAGAGTGCAACTTTATTGAAAATTAGAATCACCTTACTTAGAATGAAGAACAATTGGGGATGAGGTAGCTGGGATTGAAATGATCTTGCAAAATCTGCAAAGTATTGTTGTGTGTGTGTGTTTAGTGTTCAAGGAAGGGGGCGGCTAATGCAAGGAAGGAGGCAGCTGCTGCTAGTGCGAGGGTTAGGACTTAATAATTGAGATATAAAGTTTATACATGTAAACTTTGAGATTCAGGTTGTTTTTTTAATTTGAACTAGTTTGTTATAGTTTTTCAATTTTAGTCTAATGAAACCGAGACCGAACCGGAAGTTTATTTAAATATTCTAATTGGTTTTTCTCGGTTTTTTTGCGCACCCCTAGTGACCAATATTGATTTTACATGAAATGCTCAATAGTAAACATTCATCTTCTGGTTCTAGTTTTAATAGTTCTTATGCAACTTTTTTTTTATCTGCGTACCAAATACCATGTAATGGCCTATTTGCCTCAGGTAATGAGTTTACCATGTCTTTTGGGTGAAGGTTCCTCCAAGCTTACATCTATGCTTCTAAAAATTGATTCTATCATGTGGGAAAACATTTTATTTATAGTGTTTTTGCTTGTAACTGTGAAGCTGGGGGCGAAATCAAAATGGTCAACTTGGTTTTGGCACCACCGAGGACTCCCCTGTGCCTCAAAAAATCCAAGCTTTTCAGGTACTATAGATTAACTAGTTTGTTGAAGATATACCCACCTTTTTGTTCATTCAACTGTATTTGTCTTATGCCTTCTCTTTTTGAGGTTTAACATATGCCTCTTGTACATGAATAAACCCCCTTTCCCTGTCAAGTATCTTAGCAGATTCTTTATCTCTTCCAATTGATTCAGAACCAAGGCTTAGTTCATTAAGTTTATAGCTGGGCATGTGCATTGTTAACCAAATAGTATCAATCATATTGAGCACATCTGCATTTTTTGTGGATATCTTCTATTGTTAAATTGTCCATATAGAGACATTATTATTGAAACTAAATGAGATTTATTATTTGTTGGAAGCACTTGGAATTTTTTGGGGATATAATTCATTTATTTTCTGAGAGATGTTGCTAGTGGAAGGTAGTGATACAGGTGGTGATGTAGTCTGTTGGTGTCATGTTGGAGGTGCAAATTCAATGACCATCAGCTGAGAAGTAAATCCTTGGTCAAATTGTTAAATATCTCATGTTATAGAGCTGGATAGTATCATATTGATGCTTCCTCTGTGACATGCTATAGTAAAAGAAATTTATTGTCACTATTGACATGTAATAGTCTAGCACTGCCAGAGATAGTGTACTGAAATTTCATCTCTTGTAGGGAGTCTCTATTAAAATGGTTGCTGCTGGTGCTGAACATACTGCAGCTGTCACAGAAGATGGAGAGCTCTATGGATGGGGTTGGGGCCGATATGGGAACTTGGGACTTGGTGACAGAAATGATCGCTTAGTTCCTGAAAAAGTCTCACTTGTCAATGTATGTGACAGAAATGATCGCTCGTACTAATTTTCTCTTAGTAGACTAAGCATAACTAGCATTGAAGATCAAGGAGGGCTGGCAAAAGAATCCAGTTACTATCATATATTTGCCGAGCTTGTTTTTCTTGCTAGCCTTTTCTTTTAACATATGCCATCAGTGAAAATAAGGGTGACGTTATGGACTTGAAAATAGTCTGGTTTAAATTTTTTGAATGTGGCTTTAGAGAGAGCAGGGGTTTTCTATGGCTCCAAAACTGCTGAACTGTGTATAGGAGTTGCTCTGTGAATTCTACTAAAAACCTATTTTTAAGAACGAGTCATCTCTTGGAATATTCACTGTTAATGCTAGAAAGAAAAATCTGAAACTGGTGATGTATTAAATGAAGCATATTTATGACCCTGCATTTTAATAACCTTTCGATTTCCCTTTGATAACTTTTAATGAACTGGTCATCAAGTTTTTATCATGGGAGTTGCAGGGAGACAAGATGATTATGGTAGCATGTGGGTGGCGGCATACAATATCTGTTTCCTCTTCTGGTGGATTATACACTTATGGATGGAGCAAATATGGTCAACTGGGACATGGGGACTTTGAGGATCACCTGACTCCTCATAAGGTGGAAGCTTTGCGGGACAATTCCATTTCTCTGGTGATTTCTTTCCCCTTTCATTGCTGTTTGAATAGTTTTTTTGTTTCATTTAATTGAAATGTTGGATCTTATATCATTTTGAGAAGGATTCAAATGTATGGTTAAATACGACAGGCATGTTAGGCACCTTCCACCAGTTGTTGGTTTTATTTGTCTTTGAAGGATAGTTCTTTCCACTTCAGCATTCAATTTGTTTTTGTTATTTTGTTGTCACTTGTTGTTATGTTTTTTCCCCTTGATCCCGCCACCATCATGTAGTTTTAAAGGTAATTGAAACCCATAGCTTGTTTTTGTGACACCTCATTAGTTCTGCAAATATTTGAAGCTTCTAATAATCAACATCGGATTTTCCCTCACTTTGCTATGATATGTTTTAGTGTTTCTTCTAATCCGGAATCTCAAATGTTTTTTGGCTTGAATTGTTTTTCAGATATCAGGTGGCTGGAGACACACTATGGCATTGACTTCTGATGGGAATCTTTATGGTTGGGGATGGAATAAGGTTTACGATATTTAATTTCTTAATTATGATTTTATAATACGTATCATCTCATAGTAAATGTAACTGTTAGTTTACTTTGTGAAAGCTAGACATATTAGACAGGTATTTTTCTTCCCTCGTGTCAGTGGAAACAGGGTCATCCAAGTGTAAATTAGTTAGAGTAGACATGTACGTACAATCACAGAAATTTCTTGCTTGTCTACGCACAATATCTTGCATATTATTGGATTTCATTTCCCTTTGGTGTTGAAAGCTTGTAGACTGTTTCATATTCCACTTCTTTTCTTTCCTTTTTTCGCCTGGTTTAGTCAATTGCATCGTTACTTGTGGATCCCATTTTTGTTCTTAAAATAATTCTTATTGTTTGGTTTATCTCTTCTCCCTGTACAGTTTGGACAGGTTGGAGTTGGTGACAACATTGATCATTGCTCTCCTGTGCAAGTTAAAATTCCACTTGATCAGGCACATTCTTGTTACTGCTCCTCAAAATATTGGTTAAGATAGCCTATGGCATTGATGTTTAGCTCTGTAGGGGTTTTATCTTCTTTTTTTATTGTCTGAGAGGGTTGCCTTCTTTCTTAGTAGTTCCTGTTCTTAATCTGATTTATGTTTTTATCTGCATTTATTTGGCGCTTGGCAGAAAGTAGTCCAGATCTCATGTGGATGGAGGCACACACTTGCTGTTACTGAACGGCAAAATGTATTTTCTTGGGGAAGAGGCACAAATGGTCAACTTGGTCATGGAGAGTCTATGGACCGGTAATAGCATAAACCTGCATCTCTCTCTTTTTAATTGCTGCTATATTGAGTTAATACAGTTGATGTATGAATGATATGGAGAAACCTTTCTGTCCTAATGGTAGGCTAGGATTCATAAATTTATAGTTTTAGGTGTAAAAAAAAGAGAAGATAAAGTGAGATAATTTGGAACACAACATTGAATGAGAATATAATACTTGAGGGTTAAGACAACTATTCTAGGAAAGTATT
>CM055333.1:9842051-9898398 GCA_029228605.1 Salix koriyanagi | reverse complement strand
AAACTGCCTTTTGACTATCAGAATACTGGCCAAACCACAAAAAGTTGTTATTAGGTCTCTACTTAAAATCCAAAAAGAAGTGATTTTACCCACATCACAAATGACTCAACCTACTGTTAATTGCATTGGACCTTAATTGAAGGGAGTTTCAATTGCCAGATCTGAGAGTTTTGCCAAAGTAACTAGCAAGAACATCTTGTGATTGCTGCGTCATATCTTTCCCTGGTTACTAGCTGGAAGAAACCCATCTCAAGTTCTGCACTTCCAAATTATTAAGAATTCCTAAAA
Organism: Salix koriyanagi; assembly: GCA_029228605.1. Lineage (NCBI taxonomy): Eukaryota > Viridiplantae > Streptophyta > Magnoliopsida > Malpighiales > Salicaceae > Salix > Salix koriyanagi. The sequence continues at coordinate 9,898,110 of CM055333.1, read as the reverse complement.
TTTAGACATGAAAATATAAAATTTTAAAACTTGTACGACTTCCTTTGAAAACAATGGTTTAATACCGGCAACCATTCTTTCGTGCAGATAAAGATACAACAAGTCTGTTTAATTGAATTTGAATATGCAAATACATTCCACATTAGCTTACTTGATACAATGATACAAGCTATTATGGTGATTTGTTGAAAACCAACACTATAAATTTTACTTCCATCTCTTCATAATGATTTTAGAACGCATTTCTTTGAACTTTGCTTCCTTCTCTTCATAATGAATTTAGAACATGATTCACGGATTTCTGACTTGCCTTCCTTTGAAAACTGATAATTGGAAGAAATGTGTTTAACCTGTAGCAGATCAACATGGTTAGGACTGTTTTTCATTTTTTTTGTCAAGTGGAGGACCATTTTGCATGAAAGAACAATAAACTGGATGTATTTCTCAAAGTTGTTTTAGGACGGAACAAATGGACAAGTTCTTTTTGCAATGATGAATGCACATGCATTTCTCAGGTGACCCTGAGTAGTTAAAAGGATGGAGCAGATAATGAAAAACTTTATTTGTCTGCAATGAAAGCTACCATTTATATATCCAATTGTATTTAATTTGGGCCCCCGCTGACTAGGCCTATATAAATCCTTTGGCTTCTAACCTCAGATGCTAGTTTTTCTAATCAATTTCAATTAATTTACTGAAAAACATCGTGTTATGTTCAATAATTTTAGCTGAAATATGTTTAGTAGAATAAAATCTAGCGCGCTAACATATTTTGTCTATTTTCTGATGAAAATCACTAAATTTCATATTTTGGACTTTCAAAGAAATCTACCGAAGATCATAGAAGCTTTAAGTGTTGATGGATCTGGTGGCCAACATATTGAGACTTCAACTGTTGATGCGTTATTAGGTGCTGTATTGTCCTCATCACCTTTTCTTACATTTTGACTTCATAATGGTTTTTTTACTTCTTTCCCACCCAGTTATTTATTTGCTATTTCTATTGACAGGGAAAAGCTGGGTTTCACCATCTGAGAGATACGCAATTGTTCCTGATGAATCTGTAAGTTGGCATTTCTAAAATTTGTACAATCAAAGTTGGGGTACAAAGTTGGACGGGCTTAATTTCACATTCTTTGTCACCATATATATGACATGTATCAATTATACGTCGAACCATGCTAGTGATCATAAAATCGTTGCTGTCATTTACCCAAAAGGACCTGTAGGCACCCCTAACTTGTAGATATAAAAAAAATAAAAATAAAATAAAAATAAAGTGCAAGCATATGTGGATCAAGTAGAGTTTTAAGTGATGGAATGGGACTGTCCCAAAGGAAGTTTAGAGTTTCAAGTGATGGAATGGGACTGTCCCAAAGGAAGTTTCTTCTAGAATTGCAAGTTAGATTTGCTCTTTTTGGATCTAATTTGCATGCTGATTAACATTTGACACATAGGGCCTGCATGTGTTAAGGAATGTAATTGTACAATATTTTTATAATAGAGCATCTCAAGATATCCAACTTTTCATCATAATCAAAATATTTACACGGTCATTGCTTCAATAACAGGTGCAATCTGTTGTTTCTTTTTCATGTTACTTTTTAGTAATTTTATTCAAGTTCTATAGTTTTAATCATATTTGAATTAGTTGTGATTAAGCAAGAGTGGCTATGTTGACGGGGAAGAAAGTTCAATAAAGTATGTCGACAGAACTTACATTCTGCATTTGAAAAGTATGCAGTGAACGGAATGTTACCTGAATCTCATACCAAAACATGCTATAGAAGCTTATAGTGTAACTATAGTAATGTCTTCGGCCAGCCATGAGAGCACCCAAATTTACGACCACCGCGGCGACCACAATGATAGTGATGTGCTTGGTGATTTTCCAAGTTATAGTATTCACCTGCCGTGCATTGTTGGTTCAGGGGCACACAGTTTCAGGTGGGGGAAATGGGAATGATGCAAGTGTTCCAGAGAGTGATGTCAAACGGATACGGATTTGAAAACTCCAGATCCACGTAGCAGCGATAACCTGTTCTTCCATCTCAGACTTCCAGTATCAGTCTTTCTGAAGCAGGCAATGCCTGAACTGGCATATTTTGAACTCTTATTACTGCTAGATGTAAATCCTTCCTGGACAGAACATTGTTTTTGGTTTTAAGCTTGCCTAGAGGAAATATATATATATAATATATATTTGGCTTTGCAAAATTCAGCTTTTTGTTCAATGTGGTAATATTATTGTTCATTTTGTTCAAAAGCCACCTGACCAGTCAAAAGGGACCGTGATTTGCTCTCCTGGTATATCTGTCTATGATGGTTGGGATGCCCCTCTATTCATAAACAAACAAGATTACCCTTTTTCATGCAAAACTGGTTCACATGGCATCGCACTTCAATATGCATGTGGTGACTTCTGCTCTGTGGTCCTGGATTTAATTATTTGGGATCTTATCTAATATCTAGAGTTTTTAAATCTGAGTTGAGATGATTTTCTTCATATATTCTTACGTGTAAGTTTTAAGTTTAAAGAGTTTTTATCGGAGATGAATGACGAGATAAATTTTAGAAATGATTAATGTCTATATTTCTCTGGTATCGTCTCATTGAAGAAAATTAATAATTACATAAAATACTAACAAAGTTTGATACTAGCCATTCACTCGAGACTCCTGCAAAAAACAAATGTATGGAATACGATCATGTTGATTTCACTCCAAGATTTTCATAAGATCAATTGTCGAAAAATTTTCAAAATAATTGATGAGATTTTCAAGCAGATGATTAGAGAAGGAATATTCTTTTTGACAAAAGCAGCAGCGTTGTAGCCATTGTTATATATGAATAGTTCGTCAAGCAAATCGATTGCCAAGATTCCTTCACTACCTTTTAGTATTCTTCACTCTATTATGTATTTGACGAAATATTCTTCTCTAAATGTGGTGGTACAGAATGGGAGAGGCACTTTCGGTGGTGGTGTTTATCAGCTGCAATTATTACGTTTTCTTTTCTTTGAAACCATCCAAATTGCCTTTCTTTTCGTAGTTTCAAGAACAATCTGAATCTCGGATGTTATTGTCTGAAATTAAATGAAAATACAGAATAAAGAATCTTGTAAATCAAGCAGCATCTTCTGATTCTGTCTGGCCTTTTCTTTTCCAAGGAAAAGCTCATGCATGACATGCTGAAAAAACAAGTCAAAACTAGTTTTACTTTTCTGGGAAATCCTTCGTTGTTCATGCTAAGAAACCATCTCATCTAAAAGCTTAAATTTTAAGTGGGGTTCTAGAATATAATTTATATTATTTTCTAACACACCCTCTCAAATGAAAGACTTTTTGGCTTGAAACTTGCACACAAACTCATATTACCTTGTACTTGATTTTTATCAAATAAAATGAGGATGGTGAGATTTGAACTCGTAACCGCTGGGTCAACAAGGCTCTGATATCATGTTAAGGAACCATTTCACCTAAAAACTTAAGCTTTTAAGTGGGACTGTAAAATATAATTTATATTATTAATTAACAGTTCAGAAGAGTTTAGTGGTAATCTAAATAAATGCAAAGCACAATTAGCAGTAAAAACATCCAGTTGCTGTCAAAACTAGCAACAGCAGGCTTAGTCTGGACGTTTACTGTACAAGTTTTTATATCTCAAATAATTTAATACTAATTAAAGACTTAGCCCTTCATTTGTTTGGTATCTCAAGATAAAAAGAGATGACGATGATAATAAAAATAGAGATGGTATGTTTTCTTGAATCCCTTGTTTTGAAAGGATAAAAACTCGACCAAAACAATCCTAGAAATAGATTTATTTTATGTTTTTGTTTTTGTTTTTGTTTCTTCAATGTTCTTTCTATATTTTTTATTTTTGTCCCAAAACACTAACAAAACCAAACCCTATTGTATGGCTCGGGAGCATGCCTGCTAGTGATCATGCCAGGCCTTCGAGGATTATGAAATTTACATGTGATATTGAATTGATAATATCTAGATTGTGTTAGAGAATAATATAAATCATATTCTGGGACCTCATTTAACAACTTAAGCTTTTAAATGAGATGGTTTCTTAACATGGTATCAGAGCTTTATTTACCCAACGGTCACGAATTCGAATCTCACAATCTTTATTCTATTTGATAAAAATCAAGCACAAAATAGTACGAGTCTATGCAAGTTTCAAGTTCAAAAAGCTTTCACTTAAAGGGGGTGTTAGAGAATAATATAAATCATATTTTGGAATTTCATCTAACAGCCTAAGCTTTTAGAAAAGATGATTTTTTGACAGATTGGAGGGTTTAGAATTGACACAGTTGAGTAAATGAAAACTATTTTGGATTCCTTATGCATAGTTACAAAGTCCTTGGACACTTGGACGAACAAACACTGATCAAAGTGAAAGCAACATAAAATTACAAATGATGACCTACACAAACACCACCTTCTTGCGAATTTTCCAACTTTTCCTTCAAGAACAATCAAGTTCAAGTGCAATTTTCAGATTTCAGCTTCCCATGGCTACTCAACAACTCATACAGAAACCAGTTCAATAGCTTGTCTTGAATGGCTTGTAAGACTTCAGGTCAAGCACAACACCAGCAATCGAGCCTGCAACAGCTACAAGTGAAATCACCAGGCAAGCCATGCTCAGCATCTGCAGACAAATCCATCTCGTACTCCATTTTGGTATCTTCTTTTGAACGATGTACATCTCCACTGGAAAATAGACTGTCAAAGGCCAGAAACCAAGTGCCCCAAGAATTCCCACAACATCATTAAAGAATGGGAGCAGCATTGATATAACAGTGGTTAAGATCACAAACAATGTTCTCCAGACCAATCTGAAGAGATTCAGCTTATATGTCCCAAGGCCTGGAACTGCGATTTTGAATTCCTTGGTGATGAAGTAACTTTCTGGCCATTTTTGGTTTGCCCATTTCTCAACGAAAGCAAAGAGAGGCTGGGAAAACACTTGATATGCTCCTACCAGGTGGATTACTATGGCAACATTAGCGATATCAATAAGCCAATATGGGTTATAGAAACCAAAGCCAGTGAGGAGATTTCCAGGTGCTAGGTCTCCAAATGCTGCATATCCCATGCAGCCACAGAGCATATAGAAAGTTGTTGTCACAACAGTGCTTATACTGGCAGCTTTCTTCATCGTCTTTGATTCTGATGGTGGAGATTTAACTGTGTCCTGTTATAAAAACAAACAAAAAGAGATGAGTTGCTCCAAGCCTGTCCATATTGACGGTGAGAAAATGAGGTTTGATCATATTAAGTGATCGAACATACTTGAATTTCTATAAGAATGACAGAATATGAATATGCAAAGGCTATGGCACCAAGTGCTTGGAAACTCCTCCATATCTTCTCTGTTTCGGTTACGGTTCCAATGCTTATCCCAGTTAGACTACCCTTAAAAGTCCCATTAGCTGCATACCAGAGAAAATCCATCAGTCACCGGAGACTCTTTGTGGGAACCAGTCCCTCAATATGGTATAAAAGTTGGATTTAACTAGAATAGTTAAAGCAAATATATAAAGACCTGCAACTTTGCCGATGCCCAGGCCAAGACCAATGCTAGAGTAAGTAAAAGACATGACTGCGGCAACGATAGAGAGCCACCATAGCTGATCAAAGTCTGGGATCTGAGAGAGCAGAATTTCTGTTACACCAAACATGATCATATATGGGGTGCTCGAAATGTGACATGGGTTCTGTCCACCACTTTGATGGAAACAATTTGACCTTTTGATTGCCCTGTCAATTACCATGAACCAAACTCATTAATCAAGGCTTTCAAGAACACACAAAAGAGCAAAAGAAATTTTTGTACGAAGACCAACTTACATCATGCTTATGGATGATGCTATGGTGTAGCCAATGGCAATACCAAATAGGCCCAGGTACTGAATAAAGCCACAAAACTTGACCTTTACTCCACCTGAGAAACATTGATGAAACGTTTTAGTAGGGTTAAAATATTTTGTATTTTGTGAAGAAACGTTTTTTCTATATGGTACCTAGAATGGATCGAACAGCGTCCATGTATGTATAGTTTCTTTTTCCTGTATCGGGATCGCCGGTCCGGTAGCAGTCAGTGAGTAGAGATGAGGTATAGTAAGTAACAAGTGAGAACAAGACCATGACAGCAGGACCAGCAACCCATCCTAGCTGAGCTATTGCCCATGCCAAGGAAAGCACACCCGATCCTATCACCGCTGTTATTATGTGGGCACTAGCAGTGAATAGAGTACCTGAAGGCACAAACCAACCAGCAAGAATATGAAATGCTTTATACTTGTAAGTTCTGACTAATTTTCTTCTAGAAACAAAGCAAAAACAGGGGAAGGAAGGTGAAGATTACCAGTTCTCTTAAGGCGCCCATCATCATCAAAGCATTTGGAACCATTTTGAGGAAGTACATCAATGGCCATGTCAAAGACCTGGTGGTGGCTGTGGAGGTGGTGGTTCTTTGAGGCAGCATTCTCACCCATCTTGTATTGAAGAAAGTAAAAAAAAAAAACAGAGGATATTTTCAGTGATCAGTAAAGCTGGAATGAGACCTGCTATGAAGAAAATGAGAGCTCAAAATGATCCATAATAAGTTTCCCTTACTTGTTAACAACACTTAGCCAAAATATGCACAAATGGATGAAGATCAAACTTTTATCCACCACCTAAACCTAAACTCTTCTTGGCTATGGAAAGAAAGGTTTTTGGAATGCTATCTGCTAGGTCTCAGGACTTCATGCATGGAAAGAGAGGAGTGGGGAAGGCAGCTAGTACTATGAATGGAGTTGAGCTTCGGAAATGGGGTATATATAGTGATATTGTGGACTGTGTTCAATGAATTGTGTTCTTTGTTTCTTACTTTATTTTGTAGCCCCACCTTTATCAAACTATTATTTGTCTACAAATAGGAGGAAATAACTTCAACCAATCTCTCAACTATTATTGGCTTTAAGATATGATTCATAAATTAAAAGGTCAACTTAGTGTTAGATATTAACCTGAGTCTATTAAAAACTTCAAAACAAAAAATTAAATGAAAATTACCTGCAATAATTTGGTTGGGTCTTGCATGAGTTTTTGAGTTTGGTTAGCTCAACTTAGTTTGATCAAGTTTAAGATCTTGTTCAAAGATTAACAGGGCCATGTTAACCTAGTTCTATTTAAAAAAACTTCAAAATCAAACTCGGCTCTTGTCAGACTCTTGGATCTGTTTTTTTTGGTTTTAAAAAAGTTTTTTTTATTAAAAAAACAAAATCTTTGATAGGGTAATGCTCCATGATACGAGTTTCATGGTGCTACAAGCCTACAAGATTCGTTTTGACTGTAGATACAGACAAAGTCCTGCATCTAAGGACATACAGTATGATCCTAATTTCTTGACTGTAAAGCAACAAACAGAAGGGGAAAACAGGAACAAGATGGCCCGTAAAGATCACAAGACAAGTACAAATGCGTGTGTGCGATCAACCATATCTAAGACAGTGTTTGGGTCAACTCTCTTTCTCACTTTTATCTCCATGCAATCAATGCAGTGGCCAAAACTCAACCCTAGGAGAGATATGAGCTCGATCACTTGCGACAGTGAAACACCCCAAATGAGCAAGATCTTCCCTTGTGTTAGCTTTTCAAGTCATCGAAAGGGTACTTACAATTCAACTATTTACTGAAGATCCGGTTACTATAAGCTTTAGAAATCTCGAAATTGTTAATTAATCATCTCACCTAAAAACTGAAGCTATTAGGTGAAGTTATAAAATAAAATTTATATTATTTTCTAATACACCCTCTCGAGTGAAAGTCATTTGAACTTGAAACTTGCACATGCATAGTCTACCTTGTGCTTGATTTTTATTAAATAGAATAAGGATAGTAAGATTCAAACTCATGACCGCTAGGTCAATAGATCTATTATTGAAGAACTAATACCATGTTGAAGAACTAGCCATCTAAAAACTTCAGTTAGATTCTATAATATAATTTATATTATTTTTTAACAATAATAATATACAATGGCGTAACAGTGAAGTGTGCATAAGATTAGTGATAGAAGAGAGAGCAGTTGCCTCAGCATGAGCTCAAGCTTGCATGGGCAGCACGGCTCATTTATCTTACGAGAGCCATTGTCACGCAAGAGACAAAAAAAAACGCAGGTTCCCATTCCCAGAAGTCAGGAAAAAGGAATTTCCATAAAGAAAAACACCAAATCTAGCAGGTGTTTTCCACATTAATCGACCATTTAAGTCGTCTCGTAGCACTAAACAAGTTTGCATAATTAGGACACAAGTTCATCTCACATTGCCACAAAAGACAAACGAATCGAGGACTCAGTGAGTGGTTTTCGGCCACTGAGAAGCTGTTCAAGTCACATTTTCACAGAAAAGAAAGCATTATAAGAGATGATTACCTGCATTATTATAGCTAGCCCTCTCCTCCCTCAAGTTGAGGAGCTCGAATATGTACAAAAGAGGGTTTTATTAAAAGAAAAAGAAGATACAGATAGAGATGGGCTGAGATTAGCAATTGCTGCGCTGTCTTTGCCTTGGATCTCTCCGAGTTTATATACATGGAGAAAGCAAAAAGGGTTAAGGCAACTACATCGAATTATACCTTAATTTAATCTATCATCAAAGACAGCTACTGTATTGCTTTCTAACGTGTCTGCTCTCTCCTCCATCCTTTGCTCGAGAGAAGAACAGATGCTTCTTCCTCCTCCGTACCTTTGATCATAGAGCTTGATTGGATGTTTAAGCACCGAGATATAAAATCATAAACATGAACATGGCGGCATTTGGCATTGGACTGAGTGGTTTCGGTCCCCCCAACTCAGCTCGTAAGATGGGTTTAATGTTCTTTCTTGTGATATATATAATCATGATTAAGAGATTTTAAGTCAATATATCCCGAGTGCTGTATTTATGAAGACTTTAAAATTTTAAATGGAATGGCCACCGTTAGGGTTTCCTATTATATATCTAATATTAATCAAGAGCTTGAATTCTATATTTTTTCATAAAATTAATTCCAAGAAAGGTAGTGTTCTACTTGATGTAAAGATTATACCTTGTTTGTTATCGCGTTTCAAAAACGTTTCGGAAGAAAAATAAAAACTTTTATTTTTATTTTTTATTTTAAATTAAATATTCTTGGTATTTTTAGATTATTTTCATGTATTGATGTTAAAAATGATTTTTAAAAATAAAAAAAAATATTATTTTAATGCATTTCTAAACAAAAAAACACTTTCAAAAACAACCTCAACAACACTCTCAAACAATCTCTCTAAAACCACCAACTTGGAAGATAATCATCACCTCCTTTAACAATTCAACTTTCCTAAACAAGTAAAAATAAAAACAAAAAAGCTTAAATTTTTCTTTTTTCTAAATTTTAACTCAATAAATATTCATTGAATCAAGGAAATATAAGCTCATTGGGGTTAAATTAGATCGATATGTATCGAGTTCAAATTAAATTATCATCCCTAACTGCAATAAACCCATGTAATGTGATTGATTTGCAGATCAACTATGTCCAAGCAATGACCTTTCAATCTCCTTTAAGTATGTACCATGCATTCATTTTAATTGCAGATAGAGTCGATAAGAAACACTAATCTCTAGATGCACTTATTCAACATGTTAGTGGTTTTTATATATATATATATATATATATATATATATATATAAACCACGCGGTGTCCCAGACACTGGCCTAGACTAATCCATGTTCGCACCGGGTAGGCTCCAAAAGGATGAAAGTGCTCCCCAAATGGCCGGCTCCATACAAGGAGGGGTTGAACCCCTTACCTCTCTTAAGGGATAAGAGCACCCTCGCCATTCACGTCAGGACCCCTTATTTGATCTCTAGTTTTTTTCCCAGAATTTATTTGAAATTCTGATCCCTAGTTCAAGTCTAACTTCATGTCAAGAATTTTTTTCTTCTTAGAAGTGAAATCTGATTTTGAGTTTAATGCTTAGTTGAATCTCAAAATACTTGTAAATGGATGAATAAATTACGATGAAATGCACTCCCAATTCTTTTTTTTTCTTTCAGATCAAAACTCTGTAAAAAAATAATTACACGCAGGTGAGACTACATAATATGATTTATATTATTCTCTAACACATTTTCTCAAGTGAAAGCCTTTTGGGCTTGAAACTTGTATAATTTCACACTACCTTGTTCTTGATTTTTATCAAATAGAATAAGAGTAGTGAGATTCGAACTAGTGATTGTCTGGATCAACAAAGCTCCGATACCATGTTAAAGGAGTCATCTCACTTAAAAACTTACGTTGTTAGGTAAGATCGCAGAATATAATTTATATTATTCTTTAAGATACTATTAATAGACAATGTATATATACATGAGATGCTATATATATCACGTCTAGTCAAAGATGCTGAAAAAGAAATCAGAATAAAAACATGAACGGAACTGGAGGCATGATACGTTTGTGAAAGTTTGGTAGATTTGATATTTTATGCTGAAATCCACGTTGTGAAATGATTTTTTGGAAGCTAAATTTGCAGCACCCACCCACCATTGAAAGTGGTTTTTTGAGGGCTCGAGCAGCACCTCCCATGGTGGGTGGTGGGTTCCTTCCCTGTAGGGATGATGAGTACACTTCTTCTAGCCTACCACATAAATACTACCAGCAAGTGGAACATGCCAGGCCACTCGTTTAATTTCAAGCTATCTAGCCCTAGCTTTTAGGATCATACACAGTTTTGACTTTTGCATGCTATGATGCTTCACTTTTTCTATTTTAACAATTAAACTAATATTTTCATTGTACACCTACATGCATTTAAGTGGAATAGTGTGATTATGATTTTGCAATTAAAAAAACAATCTTATATTAGTGGTATTTCATTTTTTTTCATAGGGTTCATTGGACATTACTAAATTGATTGATGATAGAATTATATTTTCAATTTTTTAAAGTAAAGTGAAATGACTTAATTAGCCTTTAAAACAAAAAAAAACTTTTGCATCTAAGGATTTTTTAGTCATTTTGCTTTTTAAATATAAACGCACCTAAGTTTTTAAAGTTTTAAAAGATTTTGATGAATATAAATGGGATGGATACACAAATCACAATAAATTAATTAATCATTGTATAAGTGTTTATTATCAAATAAGATAATAGGTGGATTAAAATACATTTTGAAAACCTTATGAAGTGAGTGACTGCCCTACACAAGCACTGCAATGCCATGTGCAAATTGAAGAATCAAAGAACAGCACTCTGCTTGTTCATGAGCATGCAGCAGCGGAATCAATGTCCAGATTGAAGGAAACATTGCAGATGTTGGTGGAAGAATCATGGGCGAGCCCTTGTGGGAGAACAGAATCACATCAGTCACTTGATTTATACTTGGAGTGAGTGTGGATGGATCCATGAAGTGTATGGGCTGATTAGAACCCTAGAGCAGAGCATTGTTTTTCTCTTCCTGAAGGAGATGCAAGAGCTGGCTGATCGCCATCTTGGTTCTTATAGATTCATTGAAACTTTGGAGCAATAATCTCAGTGTGATGTGAGTTGATCCTCATTATAGAACTGGAGAGAGTTCTTTGTCGAGATAAGAACATGTGTGTGTGTGTGTGTATAGATAGATAGATAGATAGATAGATAGATAGATTCATTGAAACGGTAGATCATTATGCATTGTTGTTGATCTATAATGAACATTAAAAGAAGCGAAAACCCTTTGCAACAACAATACAGTTGCTGACTTATATAGATGTAATCATGTTATTTCTATCCATCTAAAATGTTTATCAGCTTTTAATAGCATTGAGTTTTTTTATTTTTTCCCATATAGTTTATTTGTCAATATTAAATTGACTAAGAACAAATAAGTTTTTTTTTGTTATGATATAAAACAACTAAAATATTGTTGGAAAGCAAAAAACTTAAACCACGCTTCAAAGGGTACTTTTGTATTTTTCACATTGAGTTTTTAGTTATATATTATCAAAATATGAATAATTTGATACTTGAAAAAATATAAAAAATAATAAACAGTTGAAACTTACAAAAACACCCTTGAAACAATGATTTTAAACCTTAAGTCAAGGAGATTTATGGTATTTTCATAATTATCTTTGCGTAATTATTAAGTTAGCTCAGGAGCAATTTTTATTTGGATTAAAAAAAGACAGACATGTGCAGGGCATCCAGAGCCCCCACGCCACATGTGTGGATTAAATTTTATTTATTCTTCTTCTTCTTTTCACATTAGAAAAAGGCTGGTATGAATAGTATCTATAAAAACTTAAATAAAAATAAATGTAGTCAAGAAATGTAAGAAAGATTTCAAACTTTTAAAAAGCTTAGAATAGGTAGCATTTATAATTTATTTTCAGTCATGTAGTTTAAAATATTAGAGATATTGTAAAATTCCTTTTTATATTTTAGGTTTTAATTGTAGATCTTTACTTCTTAAATAAAGTTTCTATTGTATATTTTTTCTATGGTAGTTAGAATAGTTATATTATGGAAGTTTATTTCATTTTCTATATTAAAAAAAATCCAACTTCCCTTCCAGTATTTGAACCCTTAATTTCCTTTAAGTTTGCTAAAATACAAACAATATATAATAACTTCATATGACAAGTAAAAATTCCACAAGAATGGAACAGATTGGCATGATTATATATTCTCATGACAACTGAATTCATGAAATTGAATCCAATCTAGCAGTTCACTACAATATTCTAACTGGGGAGATTTTTCTATCCTCCGGGGAGAGTTTGATGAAACTTGAATTGTTCTTACAAAAATTTTTATTGTCCAGTCATCGGAAACTTGGACAGCTGGTTTGCGGATGGTCACTACAGAAGATCCCCGTCCCCCTTCAAGCATAAGAGGGCCAAGTTCAACTTGAACCTCCTGATTAGCCGGCTCGATGAGAGCATTCTTTGGTCCAGGAGAGTAGCCTAGCAGTATAATTCTTTCGATGATGCACGTCGATGAAAATTGGGATTTGCTGGTGCTGGAGGGGGCCAGATTTATGGATGTAAGCTTTCCATTAGCAAAGACAAAGCGGCGATGGATGAAAGCCCCTTGCAAAAATTCATAGCTTTTTCCATCGTCGATGTAGAGCTCGCCTTCAGCTGCTTGAGAACTGTTTAGAGCTATTACCTGTATCGACAAAGATAGGACCAATCACTGGTGATTTCAACAGCAGTCAAGAGCGCTTTATCAAAGGCTATTATAGGATAATTTATTTATAACATCATACCTTGATGTTTTTTTTTTATAAAAAATAATAATTATTAGAAAACGTATTGGAATTACAGTTATTTTGTTGACTGAAACGAATTTAAGATTTTTGGGTGATTCAGCATGCAGATGAAACAATACAATTGCTAATGTAATATTCGTCAAGTAAAGCAGAGAAAAAAAGGAGAAGGCAATATCCAATATTATCTTCATGAATTTAAGCGACAAAGAAAACAATTGCTAAATTGGACAGTTCCTCCAAACAGAACTTATAGACACTTGCAAACACACATTGCATGGCATTGATGCACAGGCAGAAAGATTGATGGCAGTAAAAATCATTTTTCCTGTTTTGCAATAATGTAAGCAACCTCGAGTCTGTTATTTGAACTACATTATGCTGATGTTTTTCTTGATATGCCCACTGATCTCAATATAGCTTTCTATCAGGGCGCTACAGTCTGATAAATATCAGTGTCAAAGTAATAAAGATGATGTAGGATGGAGAATATTTAGAAGGTAACATGACTAAGTGAAGGAAGTGGCCCCAATGGTTGACCTCATCCAAGTTGGATGTTTTGTTAAACCCCAAATCTACCCCCCTCCCAATCCCCACTTAAAAAAAATTAAATAATTCTGCCTTGACATGCAGCACATACTCGTCTATATAGCCATAAGATGCAGCCACAGCAGCAAAAACAAGAATAGCAAGCAAATTCAGGTTGTATTATACCACCTCTGTAGGACCAAGAGTTACAATGCAGGGGCATGCTAAAAGAAACTCAAGAGCAAAATATACTGATTCCAAAATCTAAAAAGTAAAGAGTAGTTGAGACTAGCATGTCTGAATGAGCATCAGCCTGTTAGCTACATACCAGTGTATAAGGGTCGTTCACCATCTGCGTGGAACTTCTACGAAGCCGGTCTTTCCTGGGTATAATAGTTCCAGCCCTTTGGACAGCAGGAACACTTTCCTCTGAAGCCACCAGCTTGTGGGTTTTGCCTCCCTTGTAAGTAGCTCCGGTTCTAATGTCATACCATAATTCTTTCCCAGGCAGGTAAACAGATGCGTATTTTGCTCGCTGGATGGATGAAACCATGAATTCAAATGTGGAACAAAAGAAGAGGAAAAACTATAATAGATAAATGACAAACAACAAAATCCATTGCAAAATATGTAAAAACATTTTGGTAAGTAGTACCTCAGTGTAGATTCCTTGTACCAAGAGACTACTTCCAACCATGAAAGCCTCATCATTGCTGAAAGTAGTTTCATCAGAAGGAAATTCCATCCACAAGGGGCGCATGACAGGAAGGCCAGTAGTGTTTGCCTCTCTAAATAATGTGTAGAAATAAGGGAGCAACATGTACCGAACACGTATGGCCTCTCTTATTAGCCGTGTATTTTTCTCTCTGCAATCATTTAAAAAGCATCCATTTACCACAGTTACAAGATAATGAACATCACTTAAAATGAACAGTGGAAGAATACAATAAAAAGAAAACACTGGGAGAATATAGGTTATTACAAGAAAAATAAAAATTCATTAAGTTTCAATTTATCCCAGACTGGTAGCACATGCCACCACAAAAATTTGCAGATTTACAAGGACCAGATTTCAAAATATCATCAAACTTTTTTCCTTCACTCGGCATCTGTATGAAATCTGGTCCTTCTGTCTGGACACTTTTGCATGACATTCATAAGAGTTCAAGATCATCAGCAGTATCACTTGAATTTGTGCTCTGAGACAACACTAATCAGAAACACTATGCTACAGCTCCCTATATGAATCAAACCCTCCTGTATGATGCAAGTGAACTTTCTCATTGACATGATCTCATGCTCACAAGGTCAAAGCAAAATATACAAGAGAAAATTACCATCCTGTTAGTAAAGCCAAGTGAGCATTTTCAGTTGCCAGAAGCAAAAGCAGCCACCTACACTTGTTTTACAGACAAAATCTGGCCAGGATAGGTAAGTTAACTGTCCACTCATCAAAGAGCATTATCAAAAGTCATAGACCAGTTTCACAAACTATCCTTAAATTGGCTATATATTAATAGATTCTAGGGCAATTTTAACACATTCAAGACCAACAATGTCATAAAGGAATACCTAATCTAGTCATCTCACCAAGATAATAATAATAATAAGGGGAAAAAAATGCTAAAATACATACTTAAATCCCATAGGCTAAGGAGGGATAATGATAACCAAGCACAAGCTTTCATGCTGTCATTTATACCACAACAACAAGGTCAGGATATGCCTAGATTGAATAAGGGAAGAACAGTGTCCCATCCTGCTCAATGCCTTCATGCCCAAATATACATATAAAAAAGGCCAAAACATAGTTGAATGGAATAAATAGAAAAGTAAGAATTTATACCCAAACAACCAAGGTTCTCGTCTTTTGGTGTCCTGATGGGCATGGGCCCTGAAGAACGGATAGAAAGCACCAAGTTGATACCAGCGAACTAATAACTCAGGCTCTGGGTTGCCAAAGAACCCACCAACATCCGCACCTAGAAGACGGGTTTTGAAGAAATAACAAAATGATTACTTGTAAACATCTGACAAAACAATACAAATAGTTAGGGGAAAAAACAGAAAGGGATTTACCAGAGAATGAAATTCCAGTGAGACCAAGTGTCAAGATCATTGGAACTGAAACCCTCAGGTGATCCCAATCTGCTGTGTTATCTCCTGTCCAAACAGATCCGTATCTTTGACTTCCTGGGAAGAAGGCTCTTGACAAAACAAAAGGTCTGTCATTCCCACCCCCACGTTTTAGAAGACCATTAGATGTTGCCATGTGGAAGTAGTAGCCATACGCATTATGCAACTCCCGGTGTTCAATGCCTCCATGGTGTAGAGCATCTCTTGGCATTGTGACCTGGTTACAACATATATTGAGTTCATTTGTATATCAAGTGGATGCTGAAATCTATCCACAAACCACACCTGAATTCTCCTAGTAAGCACAAGGCTCAATCATCATTAACATTTAAATTCTTTCTTGCAACAAATAGTAAGAACATACAACTTGTGACATGGTATCATCCACCAACTTACATAAGGAGATTAGGAAAATATAATAAATGAAAGAATTAAAAAGGAAAGAAATATTATTCAGTAACCAAGAAGCATACCTCTGGACCATTGAACACAGAAGGCTCATTCATATCATTCCAAATATATAATGAAGGGGTTGAACCGACATAATTTTCATACGAGAACTTATCACCCCACCACGACCTAATCTCTGGATTAACCATATCCAGGTAAGAAGATGAACCAGGCCAGCACCACCCATCAAAATCCTTTTCACTTGCATCCTTCACATAATACCCTTTCTCAGTAGCCTCCCTTATGCAAACTAAATGAATCATCCCTCTTAATATGAGGATCCACAATAGTCACCATATGCCTCCCTTTGGCCGCCAACTTCTTTTGCATCTCCTCTGGGTTTGGAAACAGCACCGGATCCCATGTAAAGTACCTTTTACCATCTGTATGCTCAATATCAAGCCACAAAACATCGTATGGAATATCATGCTCATCAAATTTTGCATCCACATTCGCCACATCCTCTTCATCCCTATAATTCCACCTACATTGATGATAGGCAATGGAAAACAGCTGGGGCATCGAAGGTCTCCCTGTTACACTCGTATACTGTTTCACAACATCTTTTGGTCCCGGACCAACAAAGAAAAACGCATCCACAATCCCCGCCTCACTCATCCAAAACGTATCAATACTCTTCTGCTTAACCAACTCAATCCCAGACTCCGCATCCCACCCATCTCCTAACACATCAATCTGCATTTCCGCAGCATTCAACCAAAAGAACCCCGCACTCCTCCCTTCTTTACCATGCGAAATCATCAAAGGAATCGACCCATACAATCCAAATGGAGACTCATTCAAGTACTCAAACACATCCAAATTAAACAACCTATATGGCTCCGAATCTTTCTCAACTCCCGGCCCTCTAGTCGGCTTCAACGCCAAACTCGTCGCGTGTTCCGGTATCCCCGAAACAAATTCAGCATTATAAAATGAAACATCAAAGCTAATCGATTGTGGCCCATAAGGTCTCTTATCAGTATGAGACCTAAATCTCTCCTCCCAATTATCATCACTGCCACTATCCTCAGTATTATCGCTATCTTGCTTTTCTTGTTTCACTCTCAATTGCTCGAAGTCAAATAACTGATGAGAATTTAACGAAATTAATTTCTGATTACCCGATTTCTTATCACGAATGTAGATCTCAAACGGATCGTGACGGAGAACGGCGTCGTATCCCATCGGATAAGTACACAACCGTTGACGGAGATGACTCGCCACCCACAGTTTCCGTTGAGAGTCGGTGGAGCCAGAGTTTTTTAGATTCGAAACTCTGGAACGATGACATCAGGGACCTGAAACCGTCGTTTAGGAGCAGCTGGGTCAGGGTGGTCGTAATCTTCGTCGATTTTGAGACGCAGAATTCCATCTTGGTAGACGGAGAGGGAGAGGATCAAGGGTCGTATTTGGTCATCATTTTTGGAGAGAAGAGTAGCTGTGAGGTCACCGTTGGAGATGGAGATGCTGTGAGGGGTTAGAGTGCACGCGCCGGGGGAGCGAGCACGAGAGCGTTTGCAGAAGGGAGTTTGGTGGCAGTTTCGGAATTCTTCTCGTTTGAAGGAAAGGACTGTTTGGGAGGTGAGAAAGAGGAGGGAAAGGAGGAGGGGAGCGAGGGGTTTCATTGGAGAGGAGTGAGAGAGAGGGAGAGGAGAGTAGAGAGAAGAAAGAAGGAGAAGAACTAGTGGTAATTTCGTAAAATAAATTGTAGTTAGAGTTTGGGCTGATAGACGATAGAGGAGCTTGCCAGGCCCGGCCCAAAGTCACTACTTGATTATTTAGCCCGTCAAACCACGTCTCCGCCGTAGTGTCAAACCGATCCGATAAATCAGCTCGCCGATAATTTGAAAATAAACATATCGCCTCAATTACCGATAACCTTGTATCAACCATTTTTATCGCCTCGATTTTTATTTTTTTCCTCTTTTTTAGGGGTGTCTGGGAATGTGTTTAGAAAGCGTTTTAAAAAAAATATATTTTTTTTTATTTTAAATTAATTTTTTAGTATTTTTAGATTATTTTGATGTGCTGTTGTCTAAAATAATTTTTAAAAATTAAAAAAATATCATTTTGATGTATTTCTAAACAAAAAAAACTTTCAAAAACAATTTCAACTACACTTTCAAACAGGCACTTCATGAACTCATGCAACAATTATTATTTTGAATTGAGATATCAAAATGTGCTCTGCATCTTTGCTGTTAAATATTTGCTTATTCAATTAATATTGCTTTTGCTCAATTTAACCTAAAATTCTAAAATCTATAAAGTTGGACTTAAAAAATATCTTTAAAATTCAATGTAGGTTGTTTAATAGACTACATTAAAATTATTATACATGTTTGCTGGAAATTTTAGCAGCATGTAAACTGGAATTTTGATTGTGAGCTTGCTTGAATTTCGGTTGCTTGTTTGCTTTGATATGGTGATTAGCTATTGTGCTTAAATAACATGTTTGTGTTGATAATGTTTCTGTCATTTTAACACAAAAGAAGTTCTTAGTCAAAATAACAATATATTTTTTGTTTTTTTAAACACATTAAAAATAGAAATTATTATAAACTTGTAAAATCAAAAATGCAAATTAGAATTTTTGAAAGAATGAAATAAATAAACTATTAAGAGATTTTATTTGCAAGATTAAGGGAACGAGTTTGATTTGTTGAATTTATAAATCCAATTTAATAATAAATAAATAAAAAACCATACCAGACTCTAGGGACTCAAAGTTTCCTGAGCCAACCTATAGAGCTTGGTTTAATAAACTACAGTTTCAGCATTTTTAACATCAAAAATTTTTATATATATATATATATATACACAGGAAAGGATGCAAAAAAAGCAATTAGTGGTCTTGTGCCTTTCTTTCCCACGAGAAATATCTTGAAGAAGCACTTACGAATAAAAGCCGCTTCCATAGAAGTGGAGTGTTTCATGTTTACAGAAAAGTTGATGCTAACTATAGGGTCATCTTTCACCCATCAGCGATTCCAGAAGAGCAGCCTCTTCTTCCTGCAAAAAAGCGTGAAGAAACTCAATTCACTGAGGACGATGGTGGCTTGTGTGAAGAGAGAGTGCATCTACTTACCACTAGAGCATTGAATTCGGTCTCCTCGTCTATGGCGCTTATGATGGCAGGGTCCTCTAACAGATCCTGTTACAATCATCAGAAACTATAAATCAACTGGTTCCATTTGATTTTGCGAGACGATAATCATCTCTTGATGAGAAATCTGGAAACATCAATGGAATGCTGAAATAAAATTATGTTCAGGCTCGTCAAGAAGCGCCATTAGAGGAAATGCCTTCTTATAGTATTACTTCCACAGCGCATGAGTGTTTGTGTGTGTTTGATGCAAAAATTAAAAACATGAAAATAATCCTTAATGCAAGAGGAAATGGAACGGTTTGGAAACAAAAGGAAATAGTCATGAAAATCTCTTGTGTTCTTACATCATCAGCTATTTGCAACTGCCCATCCTGATCCTGCACAAACAAAATTCAACATCGGTAAGTTCCATTTCTATCCCATGGATCACTCAAGACTCTTCCAGATTTTAGTCAACTGGCAATCATACTTGAAAGAAGCACCCATTAGATCTCTTCATTTTTAAGAATTATTGATTAAAAACATTACCTTAACAGCAACAAAAAGAAGTGGATCAGATGGTGTGTAGATCATATAATGTGCACCATCCTGCAAAAAGAAAAAGGGTAAAGAACAGACAGACAAACTAAACATTGAAAGGCAGTGCGATCCACAATTAAGAATGATGCAAACACAGAGACATGAATGGTGAATTGCCCGTTGCTATGGTAAAAGTTTGTTGAGCATTAAAACCAAGAGGTTGCTTGTTTAAAGCCTGGAGGAATAACTTTACAGTTTCCTTCCCATGATAACTTCGTAATTGTCTTCAATCTGTATATGCAATAAACTCAAACATTCTTCATCTAGGACCTTCCAGTTAATAATCATTTCAAGAAAACAAGATATAAAAAAGAATTAGGATTCCCCATGATCAGGCATATGATTCTTTTGAGAGCAAAACTGCAAAACCACAATAATTTGCATCAAACCGAAGAAGAACAGAGTACACACCCATGTAAGGAATACTATAGATACTATTTTAGGATAAGGCCAAAGAAGAGTTTGCTAGTGCGGTTGGAAAAGTTCAATAGTACTATTGTCAAAAATAATTTTTACAGCAACCAAGATTTCATTCTAATCCTTGTGTTCTCTCGCATATGCAACTTGTGATTGTTTCATGCCATCAACTGCTACTCAGTAGCTTGCAGAATATATTAGAAGCACATGCACGCATGCATACATGCAGAAGCTTGTTGTCCTCAATTTTTTTTTAAAAAAAAAGAATATCAAATTTGAGAATATACATATATACTCAGAGCCTACGGCTATTCTCAATTACCAGATGGAAGCATGTAATTTCCACACCTTCATTTGGCAAGCCAGCTATATCTTCACCATCATCTGCAGCATTTTAGCAAAATATCTCATAAAAAAATAACTTGTATCAGTTGTCATATTTATCCATCAATATTTTTAGAGAAACCCTATGCATGAAATACATGTAAGAAGGGTGTCAATAGGTAAGGAAGAGAGAAAAGTGGTAAAAAAGGAGAGGGCTTCATACAGGCCATGAGTACAGAAGAATCAATCTAGTCAAAATAATCCTAGTTGAGCATATAAAGGAAGCATCATCAACAAAGACAATAGCATTCCCAGGTGCCCTACCTTCACAGCATATGTAGTGAGCATAATCGTAAATGACATAGCATATTGCATGTGGCAATGGGATGCCCCCGTTATACATGATGAATAGTATCTATTGTTGGTCAGTTCCAATAACCAATGGAAGATTAATGATAGTAATCCACCATGACATTTTATGACTTTCCCAAAAAAACATTGTGTCTTAAGACTTTCCCAAAAAAACATTGTGTCTTAGGAACGCAACTACTCATCTGAAAACTCTCAGGAATACTATGCTGGTAGATACACATTATTTTACTTGAGAAATAACACAAGAAGTTGGCCACTGAGATATTTGTATAATAAATTATAGCTGCGAAAATAATCAAAATCTTAAGGAGCTTAAATATCAAAGGGTGGGTCATACCTGTCCGGAAATCAAATATGTCATCTTCTGAGTAACAAAATCCTCCTCTTGCCGTATAACATAATCTGATAAGAAAAAAAATCCAAACTGTAGGAAACATGAACAGGAATAAACTTTTTAAAAAATACAATGATTCATGATATTGTCTGCCTAATAATTCAATTTTACCCGCTATGCACTAAATGCATGTGTATCTTGGCCAGAGCATATGCAGCTGCTGGAAGAATAGATTCAACCTCTCCATCACTGACCTATAAAACATAGAAAGATTATAAACTGCTAGGGTTGGTTACTATTTGCAAAAAAGAAGACATTTCCTCGTTGCTGCAGAGGGGAAAATGACAGAATGTGTGCTTTTGTGCCCATGAATCCTTCAGCAAGAGGAAGAAAGATGCATCTTTCAAAGATGAATCTTCCCCTTCTAATGTTCCCATTCAAGAAATAACAAATTTGAAGCCAAACATTGCATGATATCGAATGATTAAGAAAAAATGTAAGTTCCAAAACTCAAATCATTTAATGTTCATAATTGAAGAGCAGAGAAACATACCGCAGACCAACCATCAATATTTACACTCTTCAAAATCTGAACAGGCCTGCAAAAATGAATCTATTTAATACACCAACAAGTATTCCATCACATATATTGCAGCAAAGTCACTCACGTGTCAGCGGGACATAGCAGCATGCATTCATCCCCTCGTGAACTTCTAAATATTCTCCTTATAACACACTCCAATGGATAATTATTCGTGGGATCAACCTGTCAATAAATCTTCAGAATCTTCTGAATTGAAAATAAACATTTCCCCAACGTATCAAGTCTTCCCCTTTTTTTTCTTTTTCGTTTTTTTCAAGGCAATGAAAATAGCAAGAAAAAATAAGAAACCCCAACAACAAAAAACAAGGCAAAGTGCAACCCGAAAGGAGCAGCAAAACACAGTATTAACAGAAATTTAAACAGCACTAAAGCAAAACAAAAGAGTTATAAGAAAAAAACAATAGAAAGCAGAAGAAAAGAAATCACCATTGTGACAATCCGCTTAGTAGAAGCCAAGAGAACCCTTCCACTATCATCCACTACAAACCCAGTTGGTGGTTTAGGTAGAGGCATAGTTGGATGAGTAGATGTTTTTCTTGAATCCGAATCCGAAAAAAAGTCATCATCACTATCACCATCATCATCGACAACATCAACCTGAACATCAGCAAGACCATCATCTTTAACAATTTCGACATCCCTCAAATTCAAATTATCACCACTACCACCTTTAGTTCTTTTTTTCTTCTTCTTGCTAGTATTAGGCGAAGCTGTAGAAGAAGAGGAGGAGCGTTTCTTGACGGGTCCAGTTTGGGACTTGGCGGTGGCATAACAAATGGGGAGTCGAATAGAGTTGGGGTTTTGGATTGAAATTGGAAATGAGAGAAATGAGTTTGGTTTCTTACTAGAAGAGGAAGGGAGGAGAGTGAGTTTTTGAAGAGTTGTGGAGATGGATAAGGTGGCCATTAATGAGTGTTTTGTTCTAGTCCCCCCCTCCTATTCAGTTACAGCTCAACTCACTGAGTCACAGTTCTAGCTTCTAAGCAGAGGCAACACAATTCTGTGGCTGGTTGTTTGCCAAACTCAACTGCAGTGTGATTTGGGGCGGCAGAGGAAGAAGGATAGGTTTTTGGTTGCAAATTCCAAAGCAGTAAATTATTTTATTTGGTCCCTGTATTTCTAACCTCATTATTTCTTGCCCCCTAAATCATTAAGAACCTTGAAATTACACTCTTATTCAGTCGGAATGTAGTTTTGAAAATTTAAATTCAAGATCACTCTATATTTTGTTTATTTATACTTTCTGTAAATTTTTAAAAAAAAAAGTTTTTTTCTTTACATTTTTACTGAAAAATTATTCTACAAACATTATGAAAATAGTGTTTTATTATAATAATTGTAACACTGTTTTTTTTATTAACATATATAATATTTACTATATTTTATTATATATAAGCATTGAATACTTTCTGATTCAAATACCTACACGTTAATTATTTGACCTATAACCAGTCAAGTTGAATAAATACATTAACATTTTGTTTTTTTAAAATTTATTAATGTAAAAAAAATTATGTATTTTATTAAATACATGCATATATCATTTTGATTTATAATTAATTTTATCTTAAAAAAATAAAATTTTATACATTTACTTTCTTTCTAAAACTTTATTTGACGAGCGGCAGAAAGAAGAGTCGAATAAGTAGTGAAGAGCTGAAGTATAATTATGTTCAAATCTAGGGACTAAATAATAATTTATTATGCATTATATAACTATACTTTCCCTCCCTCATACTAGGGCAAATCATTATTGGAAATTTCGGGGGAATTATTTATTATTATTATTATTATTCTTTTCAAGTCTCATGAACCAATCAACAGCTAGAAGATAAATAGAAAAAGAAAAAGAAAAAAATCTCACTAGTTGAGATTTATTTTGCAGTAATATATTGAATTGATTGAAAAAAGTATCTCAATTAAATAAGCGTTGACTTTCTGCCTATTCCCAAAGCAGATTACAGTACCTCAAAAATAAAAATACATAACACTACTGTTTCTCCCTATAACTCAAAGGAAGATTTGAGGGACAAAAACTTATAATGGAGGATGATATAGTTCCCTCCCTTTTTTTTGGTTTTTTGTTTTTTTCTATCTAAGCATGTAAATTTGTATGCTACGTGGTTGGATCTGGTTGGATCTTCTTCCTGCTGGTGCTGCTAATTTCAGCTGCATACTGCTTCAACAGCAAGTTTCCTGGTGAAGTCTGGACACAAACCTCTGTTGAAGTTCTCTTCTGTTAGTTCTACAGCGCACTCGGTTTTGTTTAGACAGGCCTGAAATATTTCCAGTGCAGTATTGTCAGGAAAGAAACACCATGGTTCATGTATTCTTTTATTTTCATTCTTTGGATTTGGATGAAGTGAAGATACATTTTGACGTGAGAAGGGAATTGTGTTTCCTACCTTTTCAACAACTGAGATGGAATTGGGGTCGTGGCATTCTCCCTCACTGTAAGATCCACATTTTCCAGTAGGAGCACCAAAACTGGCAAATTTTACAGCTGATATAACGCCATTTTGGGGGCACTCCAGATGGACAGATGCCTTGTTATTGGAGTTCTTGCTTCCAGCTTCCTGCGATGATTTTTGATCGGCTGAGGGATAATCCTCAGCAATGAGAGAACATATGCTGGATGTTTTTCGTCTCGCGAATGTAATTTTTTCTGGATCTCCACCTTTCTCCTCGAAAATCACCAGCAAGTTTCCAGATGGCTTGAACCAAGAACGTGGAACGTGGTACCTGGCACACACAGAATGCAAACTTTCTGACATGGCAACAACAAAATCAATTCCTTGGTCATGCATGTATGATATTGTTGTTTTCCACCAGGAACAGAAAATGGTAACAAAATTACTGATAAATTCTCATGATGCCCAACTAGGTCGAATAGTGGGGTGCATTGTGAAGTTTGGTGAATTATTCCACAAAAATTAACAGTCACGGTGCATAAAATCCAGACTTTACTTTTTTACAAAAAGCTGATTCCCAGCAAACCATCGATCCTTTGGAAACTAGTTAGAGTTAGAAAATTATACACATGCATCATGTAGATTTTGTAATTTTGATGCATAGACTCCTGCAACGAGCGCAGTGGTTAATCATTGAAGTTCTACTGAAGTTCAATTTGATGCAGTGATGCAATTAAGAGAGAAACAAAATTCAACAATCTATAATTTGCTTCCCGTTTACCATCTTTGTGTTGGTTGACCACACCCAGTCAAGCATTTGTCTGGCATGAATTTGCCTCTATAATCACATTCTGTAACACACTTTCCAAGAGCAGAACTTTTCCTGGGCCAGTATCTTCCAATTTCTTCTCCATTCAACCAAGCTAGCCCCTTTCCCATATGAAGCATATCCAGCCCAACAGGTTCATTCCCTGCTGGTGGGTCCAGAACAGCCTATGAAGTTCAAAATTAGTTTAGTCATATACATTCAATACTTGGAATGCAGTGGCGACGTTCACCTCCAAAGGATACAAGTTAAGTGTATAGCATGGCAGAAAGAGATCTTCACTAAATGCCTTACCTTGTACCATGTCAAAGGTTGCTTCTTTGGTGGTTCCGATGTTGCAACCCAACTTACACTATTCACCCCCTCGGGCTTGTATATACCAAGCTTTTCTCCTTGCAACCCAATCTGGAAGAAACAGAATTGAAAAGGGAGTCAAGAATTTGTAAAATTTAAAATGTCAGCATATTATTTATGAGTATCGATCTGAATTTAACTATTTCAAATTCTGCATCTCTTAAACGCTGCTTCCTGCTGAAGAAATATGATGCAGTCAATGGGCCATATAGTCCCATCTGTCGCATCATATTGCTACTTCTCATGTTTTAAATTTTGAAGGATTGGGACCTTAAATTTTGTACAGCATTAGGATTCATGAAAGCTTTGTAAATATGAACCTCATGCTACCTTATTTCTGTACAACTAAACCCGTTTTACAAATTATATCCAATGTATCCAAAATAATTTCAAGAATTTGTCATGGCAAAACAGTCAATTACTTGTTTTCCAGGAAAAAGCCATTCAAAAACAACACCAAAATGACTGGATGTATTTTAATTGGAACTCGTCTTCCATTATTTACCGAGGCAAATTGCATAAAATATTCTCAACAGAAATTGATTATCACAGCAGCAATTAAGGAGTCATAATGCAATTTTTTATACAACGTTATTTCATACTCATTTGTATTGCTATTTGGTATACAGTATTACTTCACATACTGTTTACAGTAAGAAAATTCAAGGAAAACTAATTTACCTTAAACTAAACGCAATGGAAAGGGAGAAAGTATTTGCGCTCTTAACCAAAGGGAAAAACCTTATATTAAAACAGACATTATTATTCCTTTTGTCTGACAGACATGCACAGTCAATATTCACAAAGAAGAATACCTTATAGATCCAGTTAAAATGAGACAAGTCAACAGTGCCATTGTTGAATCCTTTAATCTTAACACTTGTTAGTCCAGCTCCTACCCATTCGTAAAATGAGCCTGCATTCTGAAAGCAACAAAATGAAGTGTTTAGTCTTTCAATTTGTTGTTTGACGTAAACCAAATACATGATAAGATAATGCATGACATCACAAATAACTTCAGAGATCAAGTGCAATGTCAGCCAATGTCTGATGTTCCATGAAAGAAAGTTTTACACATTGCTTCCCCAAAAGTCCACGTAACAGAGAATGAATATTCTATGACTAGGCTCTGACATTCGCTCAAAGCGTTCACAGCCCCCAGACAAACGTTTTCATTAGCCAAACACACGAAGAATCTATAAAGGGGAAAATATGTGATACTTTGATTGGAGCCCATTCTGATGATGACCTAAACTCTAGATAACACTACAAACATAAGAATTTGAAGACCATGCCACAACATCATATGGCTTCCACACAATTTGTACACCTGCCAATATTTTTGGATTTCACATTAAATCTGGACAGTTTTTAAATGAACCATAGATTGGGCCTAGGAAAGACCATAAGCATTTGGCAATATCCTTCAATACTATATAAATGATTCATAAATCCATTACTTTGGATATAAGACCATTCCACGGGACCAAGTTTTTCTTACTTTTGAAAGCAAATTGGTAGATAATGCAATAAACATCAAGAGATCAATACTGATTGAAATTGAAATCCAAGCAGTATTGTGACAAAAACAGCTAATCAAAGGTGGTCTTCATCACCAACACAAAATTATCAGCATTACATTTGAAATAGAACCTTAAGGCTTCATAAAATGTAAATTGGTGATAAATAAGAAGATGATAATAATAATAATAAAAAAAAAAAAGTAGCTCACTTGCAGGCCAACAGTCATGCTTAGGAGAGCAATTTCATTCTTCCCTGCCTTGAGAAATATGGGATTCTTAAATGTGAAGGGTGAATGTGTGCCATTTCCAGATGCACTACCTGAATATTGGCAATTAGATATAGTAATATAATTGCAGGCGGTAGCTTGGATAAATATAATTTGTCAAAGAGATACCTAGAAGGACATTGTATTATCTATTTAATGCAACTTCCTCAAAAAAAAATTTGATGTAATGCAATCATGGTGCAGTAAAACATAGCAACCATAACAAATCTTCATAATCTTAACCCTAAGAACCGCCAGATCTCCTTCAGATGATATGTTTTGAGAAAACAGAGTTTTGTTCCTACATAAGTTCCTTGAATGCTTTCATAGAATAAGAACAAGTTCTGTGATTAGAACTTCTTAATGTCTCCAGATATGTCTAGGCATCTTCTATAGTAGCTAGTTTCTTGTTCGTCCATCCTTGCTGCATCAAGTACAGCTAAGTAAATAAAAGCTAGAATGGGCTCTAGTTTCCTGAAAATACTGTCTTATTCTCTCATATGCTATCAAGGAGAAATCTCCAAATTCACCAATCAGAAAATCAGATTATGGAACTGAGCAGGATGAGTGTGATATTACACACATGGTAAAGAATGTATGAGAATCAATAATTATCATAGCTCAATTCACAACTTTTTTCCAAAAATCCTCCCGACAAGAATCTTGATGGACAGAAATTTGTAGCCTCCTAGTAGACCAATAGAAAGAACTAGAAAATCTGGTTTTTAAACAATGTATAACCAAACATAAGCAAAGAAACTTAGAAAGTAAACACATACAACATTGAGGAACCTATGTGCCAAGACTTCGTAGCACGCTATCACACATGACTAGCAGTGAATATAGAAATACCGCAAACACAAAATAGAGTGGTACGCAGGGGGAAAAAAGAATATTAATTGCATATTTCAAAATTGACCTGACAAGTTTCAAGATAATCATAATAAAATAAATTTACTCTGAAAAGAAAAAAACCAGATAATAACCTTGAAGTTCCTGATTCACAAAAGCATGTAGAGCATGACCCATTGATTCAATAAGAAGAACTGGATGTCTTCCCTCTTTCAAGAACTCTTCATTTTCACCAACAACAATACTGCCATTGAAGAATTCTATTAGGTTCAAAACCAATCTTACAGTACAGCAGACCTCTTATATAAATAAAAAATCATTTTTATAGAGTCACATTTAAGTAGGAATAATCCAGTCCTGCAGATGGACATGGTTAAGAATTTCTTTTCCTTATTTTTTAAGCATAAATAGCTCACATATAAATCATGAAATTATCATGCAACATCAATTGCACATGTCATATTTAAAAAATAGGTAGCAGGATAGCAATGATTTTTTAAATTGATTATTAAATATTGAGGAGGGTACAAGATTTGAAGATTAGGAGAAGAAGATGAGACTCCAGAGAAAGATCAAAGGGAACCACTTGTTGAGGTACAAAGAACTGAAGTGAGATGAAGCACCCTAGACCATCACCGCTAAAGACTTTATCATTCCTGTTCCACATCTTGTAGATGTAATTTAACATTAAAAAAAATTGTTGCCCATCAAAATACTGGTTGAATCACTATTTGATCATGTAATTCATTTTTCAGTCAGAATATTTTCTAAGAATTGCACTCACTAAATACTATAGTGTCTGATCTATGGATAAGGAAATTAAAAGAAAGAGTTCTATTTCCTGGAGGATAAAAAAATAAACACACACATATAATGTGTTGTAATTTACATTTTTTATCATGTACAATTAATCATAAAACCACATGGAAATCAATATCAACAGAATAGCAGAGTAAACATCCAAATATTAATCTGGGCATTTTGTTTTAGTAGAGGAACACCAACCTGGTTGTGTACCAGAGGTAGTCCGTAGTATCTTTTGTGGTGTTGATATGATCCACAAAACTGTTTTTCATGAAGTCAGGTTCTCCCCAAATCCCGGCTTTCTCCACAAATACTTCCCATTTAATAGCTTTTGAGCCGCCCTCTTGCTGTAAATTGTCAGGTACCATTTCAACTAAAGCAGTCTGGGAAGTTACCTGTTGAAAAATTCACACATAAGTGCAGAGCCTAATTGAGAGCAAGAATTGTGTGATAGATTTTAGGACAAGCCAATTTCATATTACCACAGACTAACTGCCTGAAATTAATCTGCTATTAGGAAAGATTTGCTGGAGTTTTCTAGTCTGATGATAGGATGGATGCTTGATGTTTTTTAGTTTTGTAATCTGTCCTTTACTAAGCTTTGCATTGAGCCATACCAACTACTTCCACCATATATTTGTACCACTAAAATTATAGTGAAACCACAGGAGAAACTTTCATTCTCAGTATCTCAGCCTTACCAAAAACATTTCCATGTAAGATTTTCATTTATTTTTTGCATTGATAGCCATGGCTGATTTTATTTTTCAATGGGATGCACACTGTAGAAATGTCATTGTCACACAGATTCAAACAATTGAAAGAATAAGAATACAGGAGCAAACCATATCTGGGTCATCGAATGCATTTAATTGCAACTAGGTTTGATGAATAGCTCATAGGCTGAAAATTATTATGACTGTTATTTTGTGGGGGTACTTAACCCTTATGGAAAGATATGTAACTTGTGCTGCACTAAAATTTCTGCACTCTGGTGTAAATCATATTTTGTAGAAGGAAGTTCATCAGAATGATTGAATTTCATAATATGAAGACATTACCTTTGCAGTGTTATATACTACATTCTTGCAGTCAGGCAGAATGCTAATTGACCAGGCTGGCAGCTTATATGACACATTCCGAAATTCAACTGTCTTGTCATTCTTATCATCCATGTTAGCTAGGAAAGCAACACATCCACCTGATGCATCAGCATAGATGTCGGCCTGCAATACGTGATCAGTAAAATGAAGTTATAGTTTCAGGTAACACCAACATATAACACAACCCAAATAGGAATTGGATAAACATAACAGCATCAATATGATCAGTACAATGCTGGTATTTACACATCCACCAATCAGGCAATCATGAAATTTCAATACCTAATTGCACTAAATGACAACAAATGTTAGAATTTATGTCACAGTTCTAAACATATGGCCAAATGACAGATTGCTTAAAACTCTACAGATGATATGCAGACACAAAAGTTAATCCCATTCTGAAGATTTTCATAATGTTGTACAGCCAAACCAAACACTGATCCAAAAGAAAGTGAGGCAACAAAACCAAATTCGACCTCATATACTACCGATATTGCAAGTTTCAATATCATCATTTTGTTTAGTACACAAAGCAAAGTCAAGAATCCATCTCATATCAATTTATATATTGAAATGCTTTGGATTTAACAGCTACAGCTAAATATGGAAGCCAAACTAGCAAAAAGTAAATTGCAAAAATAAATATGTAAAATTTTGCATCTATGCCTGAGTTGGGAAGAGCAAAAAGGTACCTCATGGGAAGGACCCAGTGATAAATTAACTGGCTTGCTGTTCAGTACGACATGCTCGCATAACTTTATAGCTTTATGAAGTTCCTTCAGGTGTCCCCACTTTGGTAGCCTGGGCAAACCTATCAGCAAAGTCAGAACTCATAAAATTGACATTATGCACATGATCAATTTCACGTTGCAGATGCAGAACATGAGAACGTCGCAATTAGAAGGTGAAAATGTATAGTCACCATATTCATCAATTGGTGCCTCGTAGTCATAACTTGTTGTAATGAATGGTCCACCTGCAGTGCGGCCAAAATTTGTTCCCCCATGGTACTAAACCACAGAAGACCAAGCAGCAGTGTTATGTTAATTATAGAATTCATCTTAACATTAAAAGAAACTTTAAACTGAAGGTGATCAGCATGATTTAAGAATCAGACAAGTATAGCACTCTAACCATGGATCAAATACACTATATGTAAAAAGGTGAAAATCAAGTAGAGAATTCAAGACAGAATATCAAGTAAATTACCATGTAATAATTCTGTACACTGCCGCCTTTCTGGAAAAAGCGAGCAACAGAGAAAGCAACATCTTCAGCTGGTCTGTGAGGATTAGGGGCCCCAAATGTCTGAAACCTGAAAAAGACAGTGTTGGTCCCACTTAAATGCTGAAGTCACTGTGTTTTTCATACTAGACCCAATAAGGCTAAAATGCAAGAGCCAGTGAATCGATCCAGATGGATCGAAACAGACCATCTGTTCAGTGGAGGCCTCCTTGAATAGGAATGAATATCCATAATAAGATGCTAGGCAGAATAGATAAGGATAATAACAACTGAACCAAAAGATTGATGAGCAGTTCTGGACTACAGAATCTCTCGAGGAAGCACAGGAATGATATGACTGAATCCTGTCTGATTACAAACCTAAATAAGATCTGTACACCTTCAGAGTCCAGATAAAATGACTTTTATGCAGAGACAATTCTTCACTTTCTCAAAAAGCTACTTTTCATGCGTTGATTACTTTTAGTAGTTACAAAGAGCTTAGAGATATGTAACTACATAGTTAAAAATTTATATTTTGTACACGTAGGTTCTTTCTGCTTAACGTTTCACTACTCTCTAATTCATTAAAATTGTTCACCACTCGGTGTGTAATTGGTAAGCATGGGATGGTTTACAACATAAACTACCATATATGAAATTCAATTACTGCTGTAGCACAATTTAACTAGAGCTAAAGCATTTGATGGCTAAATCACAATTCTTAACAAATTTTCGTAAGGTACAGAAGATTATCCATAACAAATAGGGGAAAGAATAAGAATTAAACATTACCATCCAGGCCAGTTCTCAGTCCAGATTTTAGGCTTGTCTGGAAAAATAGGTTTAAACTGATCACAGTAGAAGGAGTTACAAGTATTTATCTGCACCAAAAAGGATGGAAGAAGAAATGAGTAAAAACAGTTCTACAATTCTTACGCAGGGCTAATATATACAATACCGAGTGTTTTATGACCCTTCTATTAATATAGTTATCACAACAACCCTCAACTTATTAATTAAAAAACAGTCACTAATAGTTGTACACCATGCAGATGCAACACATACAATCTGGTATGTCACTCAAAACTTAATGTAGCCTTAGTTCCAACTAAAAGCATTCTGCCACATGTAGTACAGGGTTTAAAAAACCCCTCTTCAAGTATAATAATGCACTAGCTTGTATCCAGCAGTCTCATTTAGCCAGTTTTTGAGATACCTAGAATGTAGGGATGTTATAAACTCTCACCACAGAGGGAGGAGCATCAAACTGCTGGCACATAATCCAAGGCACACCAGTATTTTGAGAAACAGCCATTTGTGCGGCCCATGCAGCATATCGCTTTCCACCTTCTCCATAAGCACCTTCATAGAATCCATATTCATTTTCAACCTGCAATAGAAACCAGGTGCATTATTTATGTAAAGGAAAAGAAGCTCATTCTCAGTAAAAGGAAGATGACATGAAAATGACAAAAAGAACAGAACAAAAGTGTGGGTCATAGTTAGTTCAATTATGCTCAGAAAAAATCAGGAAGTGTATCAAAAATTTGCATCATTTAATAAGCCTCTCTCGAAAACGAAGTATCTAAGATTCTGACATCATTTGAAGGAACGAAACATTCAGTGAGATCAGTTCATAAAAGTGAGTAAAAGCCTTATTTATTTTTACTAATGGAGATTTATTCAATGACTAAAAACCAAGTGGATGTTTAACTCTGTTAAGGGAAATGCTCAAAAAATCAAGGCTCGTCACCTGAAATGACAATTCTTCTTGATTTTATTGATCGTTGAATCGAAAAATGATAAATATTAGAAACAGAGATCATAGTTATACTTGCCTGAGACAAAATTATGGGACCCCCCTGCGATGCAAAGAGCTTTTCTTTCTTCATTAGGTTAACTATGTATGTTGTGAATTCCTCCATGTAGTACTAAACACCAGAGAGTTGGAAAACAAATATCAGAAACACCAATATTTCAATCACATATGAAATGAAGGCTCACGAATAGGAATCTGAAGATCCTCTTACAAATGAGATTCCTGAGATCCCACTGTCATACCTTGAAATTATAATTATCAGTCCGAAAGACAGTTCCATTAACATAGTGCAACCAGACAGGTATACCCCTATTTGTACACAATTGAAAGGAAAGTGATGAGAAACAAATAAAAAGCACTGATGAAAAAATAATGAAATGTTTTTAACATATCAGTGAATGGAAAAATCCATTATCATTCAAAAAGCTGTATAATCTAAGACGGCTACAATCATACCCAAAATTCCATTCAGCTGCAACAAATGGGCCAATCCGAAGGATTAAATACATCCCAGCCCCCTGGACAATTTTTATAAACTTGACCAGATCGAATCTTCCATCGAAATGATACTACAAGTTCCCAATTACAACCAAAGAAATAGAAAGAGTCAATATTGAACTACAACGATAAAAATGGAGAACTTTTACTGCCAAATGACTGGACATTGTCGTTCCACTCACCTCGGAAGGAGAAGTAGGCTGATGAACATTCCAAAATACATATGTTTCAATCACATCAACCCCTCCTTCCTTGGCTGTTTTTACCAGCTCTGGCCACATCTGCAAAATATCACCATTCACATTAACAAAATGTACTATCAAAACCCAAGATGCAGAAAGCAATCTAGAATCCACGTTGCTAATCCAATGAAGCCATGCACAATTACCATCCTAAAATACACATCACTTCTAAAAGAGAAAAAGTACAACAATTCACTACAAAATTCAGCAAACACTTAGAACCCAATAAAGCAATACAAAAGGCCGATTCAACAAGCTCTTAAAGAAAAACTCTCCAACCCCAGCTAAGAAAATCACCAGTTAAACAAATCCCAAAAGCAAACATACAACACCATTTTCCCATATTATTTCCCAGCATTTTCTTTAATAAAAAAAAACATGAAAGCAGAAAACCCAGTTGAAGAAAAGTGATACTGACCGCAGGGACACTGCGAGGATAATGAATGGCGGCAGAAATAAGAAGCTTTCTTTCACCATTGATGATCAAAGACCTACTATCATAACTCACATTGCCTGCAAAACACAATGTGAAACACAAAGAGAAGAAGAAGATGAGACTGAGTGCCATCAAAGACAATTTCTTTCCCATTTTCAGTGTTTGTTAGAGTTCGCACACGGCAGAGCATGTGTTCGTGTAGTGTTAAGAGTTTTAGTTCATTTTATAGGCGTGTTGAGATCAGCATTCGGTGAAAGCTAGTCGACAAACATTGCCAGCCCATGCTTAGGATACATGGCAGGGTTTTAGAGAGAGAGAGAGAGACAAAGAGAGTAAAGGGGGTTTTAGAGATTTTAGATAGATCTACTTACTTTACATTGAGATGGTGAGCCTAGTTGAAGTCAATAAAGTTTGTTGTCTCTTAGCCAGTAAGAGTATTTGAGTTTATTTTTTAATTATTTTAATATGGTACTGTTAAAAATAATTTTAAAAAATAAAAAATATACATTATTCTAATATATCTTTAAATAGAATTTATGAAAAATAATTGTTAATCACCGAAAAGTTACAGCCTTTTTCTTTACCAAATGAAAATGACAGCAAAATATTATAAAACTTGTGTGTTAAACTGTCAAATTGAATTGGCCTCATGAGACATCTTATCATACTAATCTCAAAATTTGGTGATGAGAAGATTTTTTGAGAAAAAATATTTTTTTTAAAATTATATTAAGAAAAAAAGAAATAATATTCTTAATAATTTGTGCTGTCTTTTTTGTTTTGTTTTCATTTAGTTGATATAATAATAATAATAATAATAGCTTGCGTTAAAAGAAAATTAAGAGATATACCATATATTATAAGAAAATAAAAACGAAAAACGAAAATTACTTCTATGTAATCTTTATAATGTCTATATTTAAAAGAGCAGACACATTATTACCTTGTTTTAAAACATAAAATCATTTACTTCACAAATAACACGCGATGTCATCCTTACTCCCGGATTTAAACAGTAAATTATTTTATGTTTTTAAATTATTTCAATGTATTGATATTAAAAATAAAAAAATATTCCATTAATAATATTTATAAATAAAAACTATTTTAAAAAATAACCTTTATAGCACTACTTAAATTATATTTGTATAAAAACTAAAAAAAAAAAAGTTTTAATTAAATACACATGGATGGTTAGTGGTTGATGTGTGCGTTTTATTTCAGGTGGGGCAACCAAAAAACTATTGGTCCAATTTCTTGCCTTTGTCGTCAAGGAATGAGAGATCAGATCAGGTATATTTTTAAAAAACGATATATTAAAATAATTTCTTTTTTGACATTGTTAAATCATTTAAAAACATTAGAATTTTTTATTTTATATATTTACTAAGAAATATATAAATTAAAATGAAACAGACATGTCTTTCTTTTTATTTTATTACAAGAAATTCAAAGATAAAAAAAAGTAGGCTCAACTTTATTTGTGAGATATGATCATCAAGAGGAAAAAACATCTCTTCTCCGTGAATTCTTACAAGATCAAACCACGATAATCATGAAAACAATTTGGTTAACTGATAACTCCATTTAATTTCAGGCAGTCAAAAAAATAAAAAAATAAAACTTAGAATTCCGTAGTTATTTACAGTGTTTTTCCCATTTTACCCTTGAAAAAAGCTTTCCTGTTGGTTGCTTTAAGAAAAAAGAAAAAAAAAAAGGTAAAATGATTATTTTGTTTTTGTATTTTTATTGATTTTTTTTAATTTTATTATTCAATATTTATTTCATTAAGAATTAGTTTTTTTTTGTAGACTTGTCTTAATAAGATCATCTCGGCCCCATAAATTGAATTATAGACTAGCTGAGTCAATTTTGTTTTTTTTAAGTATTTTTTTTAATTTATATTATGATGGTGTTTTTTGTTTCTTTTATATTTATATTGCCATCTCAACTTCATGTCTTAGGACATTTACTTGATTTGTTGACTAGGATTGACCGACAAGTTTATTCTATTATTTTATTTATTTATTTTTCTATCATTGTATTATATTTTAAATTTGGTTTAAATAATTATTCAACCCAGTCGGTTCAATAATCTAGGTCTTAAATTTGATGATTTAACCATGCTAGTTTATGCTTTGATCTTGTTTGAAAATAATCTAATTAATTGGATATGCATGGTAGAGACCTTCTCTCACGTGTGGAAGCCCCCACACGAAGTGAAAGTACAGCGTAAGAGTTGAGTCATTGCATATGGGATGTCTAGAAAATGCCGACCGGTAGAAAATCCCATATAAACAAATTATTATTTTTTAATTAACAAAGGTATCGGATCTCGACTAATTTTATCGTTTTTAAAATTAAATACCATATAAAACTCTAATGATTCTAAAAACTTATTAAAGTGTTGATTTACATTGTGATTTAAAAACAAAAATCTCTATTTTTTGTTTTGGTTTGTTTTTTGGATTTTTAGATTATTTTGGTGTGTTAGTGTTAAGAATAATTTTTTATAATTAAAAAAATAATATATTCTGATACATTTCTATACAAAAAATAATTTCAATCACACTCTCAATATAAGCCCGAGTGCACGATCTACACTGATTTTCAAAAATATTTTTGAAAAAAATCTGATTTTTTATTTCATTTTAAATTAAATATTTTTAGTATTGATGTGCTAATATCCAAATAGTTTTTTTAATATATATATATATATATATATATTTTCATGTATTTTTAACTAAAAATACTTTTAAAAACAATTTTATTCATGCTCTCAAACATGCATAAATCTTGGACGTGTGTTCTCAATTTGTTTTGTGATCAAGTTGTATTTTTTAAAATATTTTTTTATTTAAAATTAACTTTATGGACATTGTTATATTATTTTAATATTATTATATAAAAAAATACAAAATATATTATTTAATGTATTTTGAGTAAAAAATAATTATTATTCAAATATTACAAATAGTTGAGAAGATAGTAAATTTATCTATGCATAATAAAACGTTGCTCAGATTATTAAAATTAGGCTATAATTTGATCCTTGTATTTATTTATTTATTTATTAAATTCTTTTACTATTTTATTTTACTATACAGAGATCTCCCTATTATAATATTGTTAGTTAATTCGCTTATATGGTGCCTTTGTGTTAAGTCTTTCGTTTTCTTACATTATTTTTCATTTTGAGATGAAAATTAAATTATTAAAAAAAGTAAATTGATTTTAAATATAATTAATTTCCATGCATTTATTTTTATTTTCTTATCTATTTAATTTTATAAAATGAAGAGTTACTCTAATAGAAAGATATCATACAGGCGTACAAATTAATAATATTATGATGGAGGGATTTTTATGGAACAAAATAAAAACAAAGGACTCAATCAATAAAAAAGAAGAAGAAGCAGGGACTCTAACAACAAGGAAGACTAACCTAATAATTTTTTTTTAAATAAATAAGTTAAAATAAAAAATAAAAATAATTGTTTTTTTTTAAATCAAAACCACTTTTAAAATAAAACACCTCCTTTAATATGAAAAAAAAAGAGAGAGAGAATAACCTAGTAATTCAACGAGGAAGGATATTGTCAGAATACAACCCTCTAAGCTAAACACGTGTTAAGAATTCCAAATAGATAAATTAATCTTGATTTGGATTTGATAAATAAAATTAAATATGTTTAATTAATCAAAATATTTTCCCACGTTGATCTGATAGTCAAGAAGCGCGGAAACATGATCCCAACATATCTACACTCTAGATACGAGGTCTTAATTGCTGGGTCCCACGTTACCCACGCGCTTCCAGCTTGTCCTAGCGACCACTGCCTCCATATTTCTAGGCCACCACTGAAGATTTATTTTGGTAGTAATTAGTACTATGGTACAGATTATTATTTTTTTTAAATAGTTTTAATTAAAAATATTATATTAAGATAATATTTTTAATTTTTAACATGAGCATATAAAAATAATAATTTAACATATTTTTAAATAAAAATACTTTGAAAAATATATATAATATGAGTGCTAAAAAATTAAAAATATATCCAAAAAAGAGAGAGCAGAACCAGCATGCAAGGTCAGAATTAAAGATCCAACATTTTGAGAGATAATGAGTCTTGATGATAAAAGATGCAAATTTTGATCTGGGTTTTTGCTGGAAAGAAGAAAACAAAGACATGATGAATTCATATTATAATCATAAAATATTTTCTCTTTTTGATTAATGGATCCAATGAATCACCAGGCGGCCGGCAGCATTGTCCAGTGCCTAGGAAAAAGATGACCAGACAGTTAACAGGAAAAAAAGATGACACACCATTACATTCTGCAGCCAGAGCTGGGAATTTAGGCGCTGTAATGGAGATCTTAACTGGTACTGGAGAAGAAGATTTGAAGGAATTGTTAGAGAAGCAAAACCAATCAGGAGAATCTGCCCTTTACGTTGCTGCAGAATACGGTTACGTTTTTATAAACGATGTTTGAGTTTTGGTCTGTATTGCTGCAGAGATTCTGAGGGTGTTAATGGAGGCCCGTCCAGAATTGTCCATGATTTATCAGACACTACAGCCGCGCACGCCGCCGCCGCCGCACAAGGTCATATAGAGATTGTGAATTTTTTACTGGATGCAGGGAGCAGCCTAGCAACCATTGCTAAAAGCAATGGAGAAACTGCCTTGCATTCTGCAGCTAGAAATGGGCACGTGGAAGTTGTGCAAGCACTTTTTACAATTGGATATCAACAAGGATAGATCAGAAGGGACAGACGGCGCTTCACATGGCGGTGAAGGTACAAAAAATTGAGGTGGTGGAGGAGCTGGTTGTTGCAGAACCTTCCGTAAACAGGAAAGGACGAGCTCAGACAATTTTCTCCATAATCCCTACCTTTCTACCATATCAAACAAGGATAAAACCTAAGATTATTTTATGGACTGTTCATAATTTTGCCATGAGTCGGTCTCATTACTATAAAACTAAACTAAAATGTCGAGATTTTCTGTTCAAGCCGAGTCATCTTTTCATTTCGCATGCTGGTCTTGTACTAGACTTGTTTCTATTCAAGTACGAGTTCAAAGAAATATTCACTATTTAAAAATCTATATGCAGTTCACAAAAGATAGTGGAATTGAGAAAAATAATCAAGAAAGATCAGTTGGATACAGAAAAACTGTATCTAAAATGTTAAGATAGCTATCCTTCTTAGAACAGTCATTGATGAACTCTGTTGGCCTCATCGTTCGAGATATGTCATATGGTACTTAATTTTTCCATCAGCAACTAATTTTCCTAATCAATATCTAGCCAAACCCTCTTAAATATTTCATAGATATTTTTTAACTTGATAATTATTTAGAAAAATTCCTAGATTGGTGCATCTTGTTCGAGCTCAACTTGGCTGTATCTTGAGCTCAACGCATCAGGTATCGACCGACAGGTTCATCCATGTCTGCCAGCAAAAAAGTACATCATCATTTTCACCATCTCTTTTGCCCTAGCTCGCTAACTCTTTATCCTAAACCAGAGATTTTCTGGGGATCTGTTAAAGCAAAAGGTATGCTAATGATTTGTTCATTTACACATCAAACTTTTGGACAGAATTCTTGAGCCAAAGCAATACGTTTTTCTTTTGTAAAAAATAAACAAATCATTCCAATCATTCCGTTCATATATACATATAGTTCAGCTAAAAGAGGCTAGAAACATGAATAAGTTCACCACAAACTGGAGCACACACGTCAAACTAGAAAGCGTGTGAAAGGAATCGCTAGCCGCCTCAACAAAATGCTTGCTGAAGGTCTTAACAATGCAATCAACTCCACCACCGTCGTCGCTGTTCTCATCGCCTCAGTTACCTTAGCCGCCATCTACACCGTCCCTGGTGAATACATTGACGACCCGAACGAAATCCCACCTGGACAGTACTCTTTAGGGGAAGCAAATGTTGCTCCAAAAGCTCCGTTCATAATATTCTTCGTCTTCGATTCCATCGCCCTCTTCATCTCTCTGGTTGTTGTGGTGGTGCAAACATCAGTCGTGGTCACAGAGAGCATGCAAGGCGAAAAAACAGATGATGAGAGTCATAAACAAACTGATGTGGATAGCTTGTGCCCTAGTTTCCGTCGCATTTCTAGCCCTATCTTTGTTGTTGCCGGTGAACGCGAGAGATGGCTGGCCGGCAATTGGTGTCACAAATTATAGGAGCAACTATAATGGCTACAACGTTTGGCACGATGTGTTACTGGGTGATAAAACATAGAATCGAGGCCTCAAACATGAAGAATATTCGCAGATCATCACTTGGGAGCAGATCATCAATTGGTGATCACGCTCGTTTTCAATTTCTGTGCTCTCGGAAACTGTGATCTTAAACAGTGACTATAAAAAATGTATGCAATTTAATTGTTCTTTGACGGGATCACTTTTTTTTCCACACTAACAAATCATAGTTTTTTCATCTTCTACAGATCATTGTAATCATTAATTATTATAACACTTGATCATGTAATCGCCATGGACATTTTTGTTTTTTAATACTTGATTTAACGTTGGCATATCTATGAGTTTAGTTTCACATAATTTTATTATTCTGATCCACATTAAGAAATTGAAAGTAGAGTAGCTATAATTAAAATAAAAGGATCAAACTTCAAACAATTAATGAAATGAAATGAAAAATAGTGTAGAATGTGGAGAAAAAGAAAGGGTGGGATAATTAATATTGGACATTTCTTCTTAATCCACGTATTTACAACAATTAATCCAACCCTTACTATCAAAATCATTAAAAAGCATTACAGACAGTAACTAGCTATGTGAAGTTGCAGTCCACACTCTACAGGAAGGAATATTTCATCGTGTTTTCTCACACATGATTGAAAGTGATTAACGGATTAGCAATTAATTTGTCCTTAATTATCACCCCAATGCAGCTCAAAACATTCATCTCCTGGGGTGTGAAATTGCAGATTTAAAAAAAAAATATGTGTATCTTTCTTGCTCACTTAGAAACCAACAACAGATCGTTTTCTCGAGCACGATCTTTATCCAGCCACTCCAGTAACAGCAACGCTACTGGAATCAACAGCAGCACCACCACCACGTACCTCCAATTTTACAAGAGTTGATGGAATAGCACCGCCAGTTTAAGTTACCGCAGTAGGATCGATGCACCACCAACTTCAGTTCCGGCCGGCCGGACAATCGAGCGTAGACGCTCTTGGCCTTGGTGGGGTGATAGCCTCCTCTTGATCGTTGCTGCTTCTCCTAGGACTGCTGGCTGCTTGTGAATGCTCGTTTGTCTTGCCAAGGCTGGTAACAACATCGATCCTCTTCGTCATGGTGAATCGAGAAAAATGGGATTAAGAACAAAATCAAAGATATTAAAGGGCTGATGACTTGTGATTAATTTTTATGGTAGGATCAAGCAAATCAAAGGTGTATTTAAGGAGTGGTGGAGGCAATTATTTGAAAATGACAGTTAATTACAGTTATCTAACGTTGGTGTCTGTCTCTTCATGTTATAGCGTTGCTTAGGTCCATTGTTGAGTGATGTGACTCTTAATTTTTGGACGTCCACGTGGATTGATGCTAATGTATTGGACGGCGATTATGGGATTTCGAAGAGGAGGGAAACTATCACATTGGTGCCTGCTTGGTTTGTTAAATTACGAGTGTGCCCTTGATGGTGGTGGTGATGCAAAGCTATATCCTGAGGTTTTTTTTAATAGAAATATATTAAAATAATATTCCAATTTTTTTCAAAAACCCAGCGATGCAAGAATACCTCCTCCCTTTTCTTCAAAAAACACAGGCCTGGAATTTCTTGATGGGAAAAGTATTCAATAATAGGGAACCAATTTAGCGGATAACCAATCAAGTCCCAAACCTTTTTCCCTCTTTGTGCAATCAAATTATAGGATCAAACAATCAACAATATAATGCAAATAATCAAACACATCAACACCAAGATTTTTTTACGTGGAAAACCCAATGCGGGAAAAAACCACGGGACCGTAGGCCACTTAAATCTTCCACTATCACAAATAATGGGTTCACAATATTCTTCCTTAGATTCAACTAAGGGCTACAACATATATCATCAAGAACAACCTATTCTTGGAATACAATAAGATTAAAGAGAACAAAGTTTAAGAAAAGGCTCACAATACTGACAGCCCCGTTTTCTGTCAAAACGGTCAACTTCCACAACTCCAATCTTCGATCCAACCGTTCAGAATGAAGATTAATGTGTCTAGAAGCCTCTGTCCAAATCTCAGCTCGATCCAACGGTTAACGAACTGGCAATCAAAGAAACAAGTTCAGCAGCCACCACTTTTTCTTTGTCCCTCACTTTTCTCTTTTTGTCTCTTGTTAAGTATAAAACCCTAATACCCTCTTTATTAGGTGATGTGGCAGCCCCCCTTTTATTTTAAATGGTGCGGGACCACCCAACAAATCTCCCCCTCACGCACCATGTGAGGAATTCGCCATATTGGCGATCAATTTGTAAAGTTCAATTTAGGAGGCTCTACCAAGCCTACTTCCTTTCTGCAAAACTCAAACTTCTCTCTCGGGTAAAGGCTTGGTCATCATATCCGATGCATTGCTATCGCATGGATCTTCTCAACAACAAATGACTTCATCTCCATAGCATCTCGAATCCATTGATATCTAACTTCAATGTGCTTTGATCGAGAGTGAAAAGTAGGATGTTTATCGAGATGAATTGCACTTTGATCAGTCACAAGGCAACACAAAGTTCTCTTGAACTAGACCAAGTTCATGCAAGAACTTCTTCATCCATAACAACTCTTTGCCCCCCTTCAAGTAAGAGCAATATATTCAGCCTCCGTAGTGGATAATGCAACACATTTTTGCAACCTTGATTGCCATGAGACTCGCTCCCACCGCAAACTTCATCAAGTATCCCCGATGTGGACTTTCTAGAATCAACATCACCAACCATATCTCGCATCTCGTGTATCCTTCCAACACAGGGTTTGTTATTGCCAAAACACAAGCCGAAGCTAGAAGTGCCTTTGAGATACCC
The DNA here is from genome assembly GCA_029228605.1 of Salix koriyanagi. Classification (NCBI taxonomy): domain Eukaryota; kingdom Viridiplantae; phylum Streptophyta; class Magnoliopsida; order Malpighiales; family Salicaceae; genus Salix; species Salix koriyanagi. The sequence goes on along the minus strand of CM055333.1, from coordinate 9,854,544 downwards.
GAGTATCCATTTCACCGCTCGACCGGTGTTCTTTACCATGATTGGAGAGGAACCGACTAACCACACCAACCGCATGAGCTATATCCGGCCTTGTGCAAACCATAGCATACATCAAGCTACCAACTCGCGGATGCATAAGGAGCCTTTTTTCATCTCATCTTTTTCTTCATCGCTTGAAGGACACCGATTAGAACTCGCTTTAAAGTGGCTTGCAAGTGGAGAACAAACCGGTTTGGAGTTGCTCATGTTGAATCTCTCAAGTACCTTTTGAACATATCTCTCCCGAGATAGCCAAAGCTTCTCCTTCTTCCCTCGTCACGTGTGATCTTCATGCCAAGAATCTGCTTTTTGCTGGGCCTAAGTCTTTCATTGCAAAAGACTTACTTAACTCTTCCTTCAAAATCTGAATCTTCTTAGCATCATGGCCAACAATCAGCATATCATCCACATACAATAACAGAATAATAAAGTTTCCATCCGGAAACCTCTTCATAAATACACAATGATCGAAGTGGTTCTGTCAAAACCATGATCCACCATGAAAGAATCAAACTTCTTGTACCACTCGTCTTGGAGCTTGCTTTAACCCATATAGACTCTTTTTTCAACTTGCAAACTAGTTGCTCTTTGCCTTTTGTTTCAAACCCTTCAGGCTGCTCCATGTAGATCTCTTCATCTAAATCACCATGCAGAAAGGCACTTTTTACATCAAGTTGTTCAATTTCAAGATTCAAACTAGCAGCTATACCAAGCACAACTCGGATTGAAGACATCTTGACCACTGGTGAGAAAATTTCTTCAAAATCAATACCTTTCTTCTGACCGAAACCTTTCACAACCAATCTTGCCTTGTACCTTGGTTGCGAACAATGTTCATCAATTTTCAACCTGAACACCCATTTGTTCTTGAGTGCTCTCTTACCTTTAGGAAGCTTCACTAAATCAAAAGTATGGTTTTCATGCAAGGATTTCATCTCTTCTTGCATTGCTTTCAACCACTCACTTTTCTTCTCATGTGACATAGCTTCATCAAAGCATTCTGGTTCTCCCCCGTCAAGAACTCAAAGCACATACTCATGAGGAGGATATTTGGTGGAAGGTTGGTGAGGTCTAGTTGACCTTCTCAACCGTGGCTCATCCCGGAGCTTCTTGCATATCCCTGCTCAGAATAACATCAATATCATCATTAGTTGATTCGTAATCACCAACTAATGGCTCAATAAGAAAACCACCATTATCATCATTTTGCAAATCTCCCCCATGATTAGCAAGCATCAAAGGTAATTGTTGAGTAGGTCTTGGATTTGAATTTGATGGAATAAAAGTAGTAGACTCTACTTTCTCTTCTCGTTCAAAGTCTTCAATGGTTTGATCTTCAAAGAAGATAACATCTCTCGCTTCTCACAATTTTCTTCTCCTTTGGATCCCACAACCTATAGCCAAACTCATCATCTTCGTAGCCCAAGAAAATGCACCGCTTTGTCTTGTCAGTCAAGCTTAGACCTTTCATCTCGAGGAACATGTACAAATGCTCGCATCCAAACACTCTCAAGTGTGCATAAGAAACATCCTTTCCTTTCCAAACTATATTTGGAACATCAAATTCAAGGGGAACCGATGGAGAGAGGTTGATCATGGCAACCGCAGCCTTCATTGCCTCACCCCCAAAAGGACTTAGGCAGCTTTGCATGAGAGAGCATACATCTAATTCTTTTCAACAATGGTTCTGTTTCATTCTCTCAGCCCACTCCATTCTGTTGTGGAGTCTTTAGGAACTGTCTTCTCCAACTTGATACCATGTTCCCTCGCAGCATTTCTCAAAAGGACCTCTCAGATTCACCACCATTATCGCTCGAACACATTTCAGCCTTTCTACCGCTTTCTCTTTCAACTCCGGCATGGAAATCCTTAAAGACATCAAGCACCCGATCTTTGGATTTCAAACAAGTGGCCCAAATTTTCCCTGGAGTGATCATCAATAAAACTAACAAAGTACAATGCACCTCCAAGAGATTTATCAATCATAGAGCAAACATCAGTATGAACTAAATCAAGAACATGTGATCTTCTATGTGAAGGTGATCTTTGAAATGAAACTCTATGTTGTTTACCAACTAAACAATGAGTACATGTGTTCAAGTTCATACCTTTTAAAGGAAGGTAGTTCTTCTTGGCAAGGATGCCAAGACCTTTCTCACTTAAATGTCCAAGCCGCTTATGCCATAAATCAGTAGAGCAATCTTCAACCGCATTCACCTCCCCTTTGATCACCTTGGCTTGTGACATGTAGAGACCCATCTTCTTCCCTTTAGCAACAATTAAAGAGTTTTTTGGAGAGCTTCCATTTACCATCTCCAAAGTAACCGTGATAGCCTTCTTCATCAAGAGTACCCAGTAGAGATCAAATGTAGGCGCATATCGGGTACATGTCTAACATCCTTGAGTATCAACTCGCACCCAAGCATTGGTTTCCAACCAAATATCTCCAATGCCCACAACACTAGCCATCCCTTGATTTCCCATCCTAACTTGGCCAAATTCGCCAGACAGTGTAGGATGTGTAAAAATCACGCTCGGGGTGTAACATGGTAAGAAGTCGCTGAATCCGCAACCCGTGTGGTATCCCCGACATGCAAGGTTAACACAACCATCATCACAAACAATGGCAACATCACCATCAAATACAACCGCAGCTGTACCATTCTCTTCATTCCCTGTCTTCATCTTTTTCCTTTCTCGATCTCTTTTATACTTTCTACAGCCTTTTTGAATATGCCCGAGCTTGTCACAATAATAGCACTTAAATCCCTTCCTTGACCGAGATCTTCCTCTTGGCTTCCATTTGCCTTTTCTATTACCGGATTCTCTATCTTGTTTGCCGTGAGAGAACCTACTTTGACTTCTCCCTCGACTTTCTCGTAACAAGTGCATGAGACTCGTAAGTGCTTGTCCCTTTCCTCCTCTTCTCTTCATTGAGGATACAATCCTTCACTGTTTTCAAAGTGATCTCTCCACTTGGAGTAGAATTGCTAAGTGACACCACCAAAGTCTCCCAACTATCCCAGGCAATGAACTCAATAGGATTAGTGCTTGCATCTCATCGGCTAGCTCAAGATTCATCAATGACAACTGATTTAAAAAACCTTGGAATTCATTTATATGCACTGAAGCATCTTCACCATCTCTATACTTCAAATTCACAAGGTCTCTAATTACAAAAACCTTGTTTTGTGCACTCTCTTTGGCAAATGTTTCTTCCAACATCTTCCACACTTTATAGCAGTCATGTTCTTGAGAAATATGATTGATGGACTTAGAGGATACCCATTTTCTAACATTAGCGGTAGCCTTTCTATTAATCCCCTTCCATTTTGCATCATCCATTTCATCAGGCTTTACTCCTTTACATTCAATCGGCAAAGCCAAATCATTGCAATATAAGTGATCCTCCATCATTGTTTTCCATAGAAAATAATTTGAGGAAGTGAGCTTTATCATGCCCGAATCTTCCTTTTCCATTTTAACTGCACAAGATATTCAATCTACACAACCAGTGCTCTGATACCACTTGATGGGAAAAGTATTCAATAATAGGGAACCAATTTAGCGGATAACCAATCAAGTCCCAAACCTTTTTCCCTCTTTGTGCAATCAAATTATAGGATCAAACAATCAACAATATAATGCAAATAATCAAACACATCAACACCAAGATTTTTTTACGTGGAAAACCCAATGCGGGAAAAAACCACGGGACCGTAGGCCACTTAAATCTTCCACTATCACAAATAATGGGTTCACAATATTCTTCCTTAGATTCAACTAAGGGCTACAACATATATCATCAAGAACAACCTATTCTTGGAATACAATAAGATTAAAGAGAACAAAGTTTAAGAAAAGGCTCACAATACTGACAGCCCCGTTTTCTGTCAAAACGGTCAACTTCCACAACTCCAATCTTCGATCCAACCGTTCAGAATGAAGATTAATGTGTCTAGAAGCCTCTGTCCAAATCTCAGCTCGATCCAACGGTTAACGAACTGGCAATCAAAGAAACAAGTTCAGCAGCCACCACTTTTTCTTTGTCCCTCACTTTTCTCTTTTTGTCTCTTGTTAAGTATAAAACCCTAATACCCTCTTTATTAGGTGATGTGGCAGCCCCCCTTTTATTTTAAATGGTGCGGGACCACCCAACAGAAAGAAACACAGCGTTCATCGCATGCTTGCATTACCTGCAGAAATAAATAGAATTAGATTACAAAATCGAATGATCCAGCTTTGATCACTCCATTGAACTCCTTCTGGCAGTGTTGCTGAGCAAGACTTGATTGCAGCTTGGATCTCCTGAAGTTGACTCCATCTGGGCTGTCTAATCGAACCTGGATTTGTGATCATTGATGAACATCTATCATGCAAATCGATCGGTACTGGATCAATGTTCCGTGTAAGGAGATAATCTGAAATTTGTTTTCAATTCGATACTCAAAGACTGATTTGATGTTCAATTAGTCAAAAGCTCTTGAGAGAAGGAAAATCCGATGAAATAGAACCAGAGTTGAAAACTCCATGGCCAATGTAAAATGGGAGGGGAAAACTTGCCTTTTATAGTCCTTATAGTTTTTATAATTTCAAATTTGATCCAAAAGTTCATTCAAGTTACATTTTTGTCATTATAAATGAGAGAGAGTCACCAGGTTTCGATAGAAAAGAGAGAAAGTTACTGGTTGACACCGATTTTAGCTATGAAAACCGTTGATTTTGGAAGCAAAACACTTCATTTGATGAGAGTTTGTTTTTGATGACAGTGGTTTTGAACCTTGATTTTTTCTAGAAAAATAATTCAATATCAAGAGAGAGAAATCTTTCGAGGTTTGATTTTGTGTGTTTGAATCGTTTGGAGGATTTTGAAATTAAGAAATGAGTTTTTAATGTTTTTAAATTATTTTGATTTACTAATATCAAAAATATTTTTTTCTTTCTTTCTATTATTATACTATTTTCTTGTTTTGATTTTTTTAATTTTTTATGTTTTTTAGTTCTTAGGCAATCAAAAAATAAAAAAAGTTCATTTTATATATATGTATATATATGGTTTCAAGTTTATTAAAAACAATTTAGAATTTAAATCTCCTTTTGATGATTTGAGGGACATTTTGATAAGAACAAGCATGACATATAATAGAATATATGAATATTTAAGAACAAAGATGTGTAGAACAATTTTTTTAAAAAATATATTTCATTAAAATGATCTAACAACTTTTTTAACAAATAATTTAAAATAAAAAATTCAAAATTTAACTAAAACCTTGTTAAAAATCAAAGTCAAACACACCCTAACTTGTCTTGGTAAACAGAATATTGTGGCTAGGTTATGCATTTTAAAAATCAATGTACAAAAGAAACTTTTAAAGTGACTAGTTTCAATTAAAAATATTTTCAAATGTAATTTATATAAAATTATGTGTATTTTACAATTCATTTTCCCTTGAATAGATCCTAAAAAAAACAATAAATTAGTATTTTGACTGATTTATAAATGAATAAGGATAAAACAAAAAAGATGGGGGACCAATGCTTGAAAACAGTCTTGTTGACCATCTAACCTTATGAGAAAATGACGGACTTGTAAAATTCTTTATTTTAATGGATGTTTGATATTAACGGTTGATTTTAAACTTAGAATTATTGTATAATAATATATTTTTAAAAAATATTTTTAATATACACATATCAAAACAACTTTACAATATAAAAAAAAATAATTAATCGAAGTAAAAAAAATCTAAGATTTTTAAAGGTGCTTTTAAAACACAAAAATATTCATGTTTTTAATATCATAAATTTTATTATACCATGTAGCATAGAAAGTTAATTAAAAAAAAGTGTGAAGTACAAACAAGAACAAAAATTAAAATAAAACTAAGAAAATAACTTTCTGTTTATAAAAATATTCTTGAAAAAAAATGATTTTTTTAACTTTTTATTTTAAATTAAAAAAAAATTTAGATTATTTTCATGTGTTGATGTTAAAAATAATTTTTTAAAAATAAAATATATATATATATATATATATATATTATTTTGATATATTTATGAACAAAAAATATTTTAAAAAATAATCTCAATTACACTCTCAAACAATAACTATATTATTTTTTATTCATAAAAGTATCATAATGATATTTTTTAATTTTTTAAAAATCATTTTTAACATCAACATATTAAAATATCATAAAAATATTTAATTTTAAATAAAAAAATTTTTAATTTTTAAAAAATATATTTTTAAAACAACATATACAAAATAAAAAGGCTACGAGTGGCTTCAAAATCCTGAAAGAAGCAGGGAGGTCATCGCCTGCAACTCTCCCGAATATTATTATAATAATAATTATTATTATTATTATTATTATCATTATCATTATCTCCAGAGCATTGCTCGTCCATTTCAAGCTGTATCTAAAAAGACAAGCCGACAGGTCTCGTCAATCTAGGCAGCTTGTAAGATGATGAAAAGAAGCTTCGAAGAAAGAGGTGGAGTTAGTGACCTCAAGTTCATTTCACTTGGACTTCCCACTCTCTTTTAATTTATTTTGATATTCAGAAACAATATTCATTTATTTCATTTTATATAATTACGAGTGTAAATATATAACTCTTTTTTTATTTTACTTAAAAGTGAGTGCAAAACGACTGTATAGACTTTCGCCTGGAAGGTTGTGCTATAAAATAATATATATTATATAATCAAAGACAGCAGGATCGTCGGAAGTGGGAAAGAGAGACCAGCAACATGCAAAAGTCGATCGATGAGGTGTCTATCATAGTAATGTTATAAATGTGTTTCCGGTTATTTTTAAAAATATTTTTTTATTTTAAAAATTATTTTTTACATCATTACATAATAATAATAATAATAATAATAATAATAATTTAAAATAAAAAATTCATTTTAAAAAAAACACTTTAAAAAACAATAAAATATTAAAATTTAAGTCACGTCAAGTTGGAAAAAAAGTTCATCACAGGGTCCAGTGCCTATGAAAAAGTTTATCACAGGCATGCACGTGTCTGATCGTCTACCTTGGTGGTCGGCAGTAGCTTCCTAGGTAACTTCGAAAGGCTTTCGGCGCTGTATGTTTTTTTAAAAAATATATAAATTTTTTATTTTTTTATATGATAATATTAAAAATAATTTTTAAAAAATATAAAATATTATTTTCATATATATTTTGAAATAAAAAATATATTCAAAATTAACTTCAACCCTATCCACAAACAGAACATTAATGGCATGCCGAAGCACATATGTCATGCAATGCCAATATAATATTCATGTGTTGCCCCTTGGAGGGTGTGGAATTGTCGACATGGCTTTTCGAGGGGGGTGAAGTGACATTAGTTTTTATAACCTAAGTAGACTTTTTCTAACATAGAAAACACCCTTTCGTGTGTCCCAAGATAAAGCCTTGCATCGAGCTTGGGATTTTTTTAATTTTAATGTTATCTGACAGCTAAAATAAATAAATAAATAAATTTATGGGAATTAAACTGTGGATGTCGATGACCCAATTAAAATTACATTAAAACATATTTAGTTAGATGATGTGCTTATTAGACCCAATAATTTGTTTGTTGTACTTTGTTAATTTTTTTTATATATTCTTTTAATTTTATCCTTTGTTTTTTCTTGATATCATTCTCAATTTTTTTAATAATTGCGGAGTTGCAACAAGAAATCTATTTTTTTCAGCTACCCCCTTATTTTTTCTCTCTCGTGATTTTCTCTAAGGGCCTGTTTGAGAGTGCGATTGGGGTAACTTTTAAAAGTGCTTTTCGTGCTGAAATGTATTAAAATAATGTTTTTTTATTTTTTAAAAATTATTTTTGATATCAGCACATCAAAATGATATAAAAACACTAAAACATATTCATTTAAAATGTAAGAAAAATAAATTCAAATTTTGCCCAAAAACAGGTTGGATCGCACAGCCAAACAAGCTCTAAATAGTATTCTAAGTTGTTTAAGAATCAATCATGTCAACTAGGTCACATTCAATTAACCTCCATATAATTTAATTTTAAATATGAACTAGACAAGAAGTTAAATTCATCCATTTTCTCTCACAATTTCATTTTCAAACTTTCTTTTACTGATCTACTAAATTGACTTTGGAGCGAATAAGTTGACTTGATTACATCAAAACTAATTTCACTCTCTTTTTTACCCCTCAAACCCACCCGCTCCCTGCGAACTTGACAATATATATATACATAGGCGTGTGGCGGGCAACAGCCTCATTTGTTTTTAAAGGATTTTGGGTTTTAAAAAACTTTTATTTTAAAATATATTAAAATATTTTTTTTTAATTTTTTTTATAGGTAGAGAAAGAATACCTCTAGATGATGTGATTATTAAATCCACTAATTAGTTGTACTTGATTAAAAAAAAATTATATATTCTTTTAAATTTATCTTTTTTTTTCCCTCTTGATATCATTCTCATTTTTTTTAATAATTGCGGAGTTGCTACAATAAAGTCTTTTTTTTTAACTGCCCCTTATTTCTATTTAATCTTAATTTTGTTTGTTTTGTCATCTTTTTTTTAAGACTCGTCCAAGTTGTTTACGAATCATTAACCATATCAACGAGACCACATTCAGTTAACTTTCATATAGTTTAGTTTTAAATATGAATCATGCAAGAAGTCAAGGCCAAGATTTATTTATTTATTTATTTATTTTAATCAAATTCATTTTCAAACTTTTTTTATTGATCGACTAGGTTGATTTTGAACCAAACAAGTTGGCTTAATCATATTAAACTAGTTTCTATATAAATTAATTTTAATCCCATATTATATATATACATAGGCGTGTGGTGGGCAGCTGCTATTTTTTTAAGGATTGTGCAGAGGAGTGTGGCTGATGTTTTTTTAATATTTTTTATTTTCAAATATATATATATATATATATATATATATATATATATATATATATATTTTCAATATAAACACATTAAAATAATTTGAAAATATAAAAAAAATAATTAAAAAACGCAATAACCACACTAGTTGTTTTAATATTTATCCCTTCCCTGGCCATACCTCCCTTACCTTATGCACTGCACACAAATGATATATATACACTATCAAGCTCGGTTGTTTTCGTTAAAGTATAATTTTTTTTCCAGTTTATTAATGAAAAAATGAATAGTGCAATGAAAAACAAAATGGGTGGCCACTGAATTATATAGACTAAATCTGGAATTATTTTATTTTAAAATTAATTATTTTTTGATTTTTTTGATAATTTTCATATACTAATATAAAAAATTATGAATGTTGATGACCTAATTAAAAATACATTGAAACATATTTAGTGAAATGTTTTTTGATAGTTATAGAAAGAAGACCTCTAGATGATGATGTGATTGTTAAACCCAGTAATTTGTTTGTTGTACTTGGTTAATTTTTTTATATATTCTTTTAATTTTATCTTTTGTTTTTTCTTGATACCATTCTCATTGTTTTAATAATTGCAGAGTTGCAACAATAAATTTTATTTTTTTCAACTGCCCCCTTAATTTTTTTATCTTAATTTCTCTCACTCACGATTTTCTCCTAATAGTATTTCAAGTTGTCTATGAATCAACCATGTCATCCAGATCACATTCAATTAACTTTGATTTATTTTAATTTTCCCACCCACTCGCTGTAAACTTTACAATATATATATACAGAGGCGTGTGGTGGGCAACAGCCTTTTCTTTTTTTAAGGATTTTGGGAGCAGTGCTGTTGATTTTTTTTTAAAGAAGCATTTTTTATTCTAAAATATATTAAAATAATATAATTTTTTTTATATAGTTAGTTAAAGAAGACCAATAATTAGTTGTATTTGATTAGATTCTTTTTATATATTCTTTTAATTTTATCTCTTGTTCTATCTTGGTATCATTCTCATTTTTTTTTAATAATTGTGGAGTTATAACAATAAAGTTTTTTTTTTCCAACTGCCCTTATTTTTTTTTAATCTTAATTTTGTTTTGTTTTCCCATTTTTTTTAATACTCATCTAAGTTGCTTACGAATCAACCATGTCAACTAGATCACATTCAGTTAACTTTCATATAGTTTAATTTTAAATATGAATCAGGTAAGAAGTCAGGCTAAAATTTATTTATTTATTTTAATCAAATTTATCTTCAAACTTCCTTTATTGATCAACTATGTTGATTTTAGACCGAACAAGCTGACTTAATCAAGTTAAAACATGATTCAAGTTTAAACTCACACTAGGTAAGAAGTTAAGTTGAGAGTTTTTTTTTGTCAATTTCATATTTTTTTCTTAAAAAATCATTCTTATAGTTTTTTTTTACTGGTTGATGAAGATGTTTGATCAATTTAAATGAGTTAAGTAAGGTTAATTTTTATACAATTTAATTTTAAAAAAGAACTAAACATAGAGCCATCACATGAAACACTTCTTATTATAAACTAAAATATAATCCTTCCCTGGTTGTGCTGGCCAACTTGACAAATTTACATTTTTTTTTCCCTCAGCCCCACCCCCTCCCTATAAACCAGACAATATATATATATACACTAGCAAATTGCCCGCGCGTTGCCGCGGGTATTTTTTTTGTATAATTTAACATAATTAAATTTACAATGATAAATTTATATGATATAAGAAAAAAAAATTTATAAATTAGAAGATAAATGTTCAAAATTGAAATCTAGCAATAACCAAAATTCATGGCTTCAGTTTTCAGAAAAGCAAAGGCTGCAATTGGACTCCTGTTAATAGTTGACTCAATTAAAATTGCACATAAAATCTAGCAATAACCAAAAGATAATCAACGTAATATTTCACATAAAATTGCACTTGACTTCGATATTTCACCCAAATTGGCTCTATAGCAGCACAACCACATCCCTCGCCCAATTACCTCAAAAAGATGAAAGAAAGAAAACAGGACAGGAACCATTCAATCATTTTCATGATCAGACCTAACACCCATGCTTGTCTTCAAGTTTGCACCTGGGAGGAATAACTATAACTCTAATATCAAACATGTTTGAGGACAGCATACTTTCTTCAAACACTGGCATATATTTGAATCCTATACATACAGCAAGCAAAGAAATGTAACTGGCTTAGATGGCATTTTAACAGTTCAATGCTTCCCGCTTTAATAAGATATTAAAAATACCTTAGTCTTAGTAATCACTTTACAAAGGCCAAGAAAAGAAATCTCTCCCGTGTAAAGAGAACTCCTAAAAGGCTTACCGGTCAAACCCCCCAAAAAGGGAGCTCGAAGCCGATTCTACGCATCGGGACTAACTGGAGTTCATGCTTTCTGCGTGAGACAAAGGAAGCAAATCATCTTACTCGGCGGGAAGGGAAATGTTGGACTTGTCCTCCCTCTCAAAAGAAGGTTAATTTCAGCTATAATTATCACTCGCGGCAATCTTCTAACATTTCATTTTCAGACAACGTAAATAAGCATCATTTATGCAGGAATTTTGCACAATCAGCCTCAAATTATAATAACTACATATAAAAAATATATATATACCATCAGAGCTAGCTGCGATATTTATGAGCTACGGTGGAAATTAACATCAAAAAATGAAAAATAAAAAAAGGAATAAAATGAGAATTGTTAAGGAAAAGGAATAATAAAATAAAAGCCTCATAAAATACGGGGAAAACAACAACAATAGAAGGATAATTATTATATGAAATGAAGATGAGAGTTACGGGGGTTGAGACAAGTACCGCCATGATTCGAGAGAGAGAGAGAGAGGAAGGAAGGTGTGGAAGCGCCGCTTGAGTCTCCTCCTCCTTCCTAATAGCAGGTGGGCCAAGTTGCGCCAGAAGAAATGGAATCGATGACAGTTATATATCGATAAATCCTAAAAAGATCCAATCTTTCACCCTAAAAAATCACCCTCAAATAAACCCTAATTCTCCCTCAAAATCCGACTAAATTCTTTCTCAAAATTCGTCTAAATTCTTTCTCAAAATCCAAAATTGAACCAGACCCATTTCAATTCTCCCATAAAGAACCGTAAAAACAACAAAATCAAGAAAAAAATAGATACCTATTCTTTTTGTGTAGATGGGCACAGTCACCTTCTCCTTCGATTTTCTCTCCCTCTCTCTCTCCTGGCCCTCACAGCGGCTCTTGGATCTAACCGAGAAGAAAATGAAGAGGTAAGTGAAGAGGAAAAACGAAAAAGAGAAGATGAAATGGGCGCAGCGGAATGAAAAAAAAATGAAGAGGACTCTGTGGCCAGAGAGGAGACGAATGAAGATGAAATGGCGTTTGAAGATGAAATGGAAGAGACGAATGAAGCCCCGCGTAAGAGAACAACATGAAACCGGAATTAAGGGTAAAATCGCAAATACACTGCTCCAGTCCACAGTGTTTACTGAGGGGAGCTACAGGAAAAACACCACGCCGTTTATTGTCTTGGTAA
>CM055333.1:9482648-9841551 GCA_029228605.1 Salix koriyanagi | reverse complement strand
GGGCAGCTGCTATTTTCTTAAGGATTGTGCAGAGGAATCTGACTGATTTTTTTTTATTTTGAAACATATTTCAATAATATTTCAATAATGCATTACAGATTAGGGATATCACGTATAGATTTCAAGCTAAACACTACATGTTAGCACCACCTCAGTAGGTCCAGATCAGGAGGAAATAATTTCTTATAAATGGGGATTTCAACAATAAATTAGCTCAAATAATTATACATTTTGCATCCTTAACATCTAAAAGAACTGTTTGACACTTTATTTTAAAAATATGTTTTGATTTTTTTTATTATTTTAAATTAATATTTTTGATTTTTGTGATAATTTTTCTATTCTAATATCAAAAATAATTATATTATCATACATTTCTAAATAAAAAATAACTCCAACCACAACCACACTTCTAATCATACAAAAAAACCCTTGAAACATAACATCATGTACAAAACTTGATGTCAACTTACAAGAATCGGTAACAAAATATTCTATAATTTCTAACCGAAGATTTAAAAATTAACAGATATGAATCCATGTACATGAAGTGGAACCTTCTATTGATGCGATGAGGAGTAAGTGAAAAAAACAAATAAAAAATCATCATTTAAAATATAGTCAAGATTTAAAATATGGTCAAGGATATTCGGTCCAATCCATAAATACTATTCCCTGTATGTATCCCACAAAGTCCACAACTATTATTTTAAACGGAAATTGAAATGTATAACTGCTGTTTTGTAAAATATCTTTTATATAGTAATATATTAAATAATATTTGTTTTTTTTTAAATTATTTTTATATCAATACATTAAAAAAATATTAAATTACTTTCTTATAAATAATTCTAGACAAATCTTGTTTTTAATTTATAAAAAACACATGTTCGTAACACAATACCAAATGCCCGTAATTCACGACTGACTTCTCTCGTCATTTACTTTCCATGTAAGTGCTGACGTAGCCAACAATATCCACAAACCCATAAATCACTCCAAAGAACAAAAATAAAAAGCATGACGTCATTCACCGTCGTGGGCTCCATGACGCTGACGTGTATTGGAATCCATCTTTGAACGACATGTCAATCTTCTAAACCCAGTCCCTACGCTCAGATACTTGGGCTGTCCATTGACAGCTGCAGTCTTTCCCCTCACGTAAATGTGTCTCACATGGCAGAGCCCAGTTGGTTGAAATTGAAAGGACGGAGTAGGCTCGAGTGTAGACGATCGGGGTTTTGACCATGACCAAAAAAACGAAAAACAGTCAACGAAGCCTAACGAAATTGTTAGCAGCCGACTTAGATATGTAAGGACAAAAGCTGTGACGGAAGCAATGACACAAGCAAGAACGCGTGGCAAGAGAGTGGCACACGTGTCACCTATCACAGGCTGCGGTCAGCTAAGGTGGAAATAAATCAAAACCATGACAAATAAACTCCCACGTTTTGTCTGTTCACAGACAAGGACCCCACAAGTCCTAAATTTTTTTTGATAAATTGTTTTTTTTTCCTTTCGAGTCCGCTGTCTTCCTTATATAAAGCTCATATATCTCCTGGAGAGTTTTATATTTCAGAAAGAAAGAGCAAAACGCAGAGCAGAAGCAGCCGCAAGAACTAGAGAGATTCGGGACAAGGAAAAGTAATACCAAGAACGATTTCAAAGCTGGGAATGAAGGGAAATATAGATCAGCAGATCAGCTGGAGTTACCAGCAGGATTTAGATTTCACCCAACAGATGATGAGTTGGTGAATCATTACTTGCTCAAGAAATGTGGAGGTCAATCGATTTCTGCTCCAATTATTGCTGAGATTGATCTTTATAAGTATGATCCTTGGCAGCTTCCAGGTAATTTGTGTTTCTTTTTTTAAAAGTTTTATCTGTGGATTTTGATATTAGATTAATTCAATTTGGACAAAAGGGTTTAGCTCAGTTTGTTTGATTTTTCAAATTTCATCATTCATTTTCCCAGTGATAAATAGTAAAATGGATATTCCTTCAGCTTCACACAATTACAATTTACAGATAATAAAACCCAGGAAGTTTTCAAATCTCTTCTCAGCCGTTCACTATTTTCTCTGGTTGCTTATCGATTAATTTAAAACTTCTGGATTTTGAGATCTTTAATCTAAACGAGTGTACGAGAAAAATGATAATAGCAACGAATATTCAGATGGGTTTGTTGAATATTATTTGTTGACTAATAATTTTCTGGCAATTAATTCTGTGCAGAGATGGCACTATACGGTGAGAAGGAATGGTATTTCTTTTCTCCGAGGGATAGAAAATATCCAAACGGCTCAAGGCCGAACCGGGCGGCTGGAACCGGGTACTGGAAAGCAACCGGAGCAGATAAACCCATTGGTCGGCCCGGACCACTAGGCATAAAAAAAGCACTTGTATTTTACGCTGGCAAAGCTCCTAAAGGAATCAAAACCAATTGGATCATGCATGAATATCGCCTTGCTAACGTTGATAGGTCTGCTGGCAAGAAAAATAACCTAAGGGTACTTTACTTTCTCCATTATCCTCTTAAATTTCTGTAATTATCCACACATTTATCTTCTGGGGTCAAAGTCTTGACTTTTTTTTCTTGTGTTATTGCAGCTTGATGATTGGGTGCTATGTAGAATATACAACAAGAAAGGAAGCGTAGAGAAGCATTTCCCTTCCGAAAGAAAATCGACGGCAAGCTATCCAGAGATGGAGGAGCGAAAGCCCGACATCAATGAAATCTCTGGCTACCAGAACGGCATGTCGCAGGTTGCAGCGGCGGCGATGGTGATGAGTGATGCCAGTGAATTCCTACAGATGGACACGTCGGACTCAATTCCGAGGTTGAATACAGACTCGAGCAGTTCAGAGCACGTGCTGTCACCCGAGTTCACGTGCGATAAGGAGGTCCAGAGTCAACAAAAATGGAACGAGCAGCTAGATAATGCCTTTGATTTCAACTTCGATTACGCAGATGATGGCTTCCAAGATGACCCTTTTGCTTCGCAGATTCAGTTCCAGATGGACCAGCTCTCACCTTTGCAGGACATGTTCATGTATTTACAGAAGCCATTTTGATTTCAGTTACAGAAAAAAAAATTAGGGTTCTTGATGTGTGCCCAGTGACCAACATTTTATTAGTTTCTTTAGGTAGAATTAGTGTAGCACATTGTTGTATTCTTGCATGTCACCCAGGACAATCTTTGTCTAGGGTTCGCAGAATGGAAAATCCTAGGGATGGATCAGTGTCAGAAATTTTTTTAATATATATTATGAATATATTCTTGGACGTAAATTGCTGTATGCGGTAGCATAATTTTTGTTTTTTTAAATATCTTAAAAAACAAAGTTGTTCTCAAATGTTACTTACCAGTTAAAAAAACGACATAAAAATAATGTTATTTTTATCTCAGTTTAAATTCATGTATATATCTGGATTTTTTATCTAAATATCAGCTGAAACGTTCTGATTTTTTTTCTCATTCAGTTTCAGCTAAATATTTTTTTTTAATAATAAATAATTTTATAATATTAATTATATTTCTTAATCTAACCGTTAGATTGAGATAAAATTTTATGAGAACTCTCTTGACATATATATATATATATATATATATATATATATATATATATTATGTTAAAATTTCAGAGCAACAAAGAATGTAACAACCTTGTGAGATTGATAATAACATTCTCGTAATATTATATGTAGTCATAATTTTATTCTGAAAAATTATTTTATTATTTTTTAGATTAAATTGCACAATTTTAAGTAATTTTATTTTTTTGATATGAACTAATATATTTAATTTTACACACACATAAACAATACAACTCCAAAATGGTGCGTCAAAACACTTTAAAATTGAAACATTTTGTTTTAATTAAAAAAAAAAGCACCAACCAAACCAATATCAACAAGATATGATCTTTTATCTTTTAAAAACAAAGAAAAGGATAAAAATGAAAAAAAGATGGTGATGGGTTGGGGGGATGAACATGGAGAATAAGCCGGAAAAAAATAAAAATTCATGTGGCCTTTGACGGAAAAATTCAACGTTTATTTCACATGGAAAATACAATTCACACGATTTTGTGGAACTTGAAAGGGGTTTGAAAATTGTGGCCAAAGAAGAGCAAGTCTAGTTCGTGGGGGTTGGTGCATCTATCATCTCAACTGTCCATGTTGACATTTTAGTC
Source organism: Salix koriyanagi (assembly GCA_029228605.1). NCBI lineage: Eukaryota > Viridiplantae > Streptophyta > Magnoliopsida > Malpighiales > Salicaceae > Salix > Salix koriyanagi. Next base: position 9,837,354 of record CM055333.1, on the reverse strand, counting down.
AATTTTAACCCACAAGAAATTCCATCTTTTTATTATCAACCAACCAGTAATTAATGAGTTCCTAGAAAAACTTCACAGAAAAAAAAAATGTAGAGTTTTCCTCGACTGCTCGGTAGTATAGTTGACGTTGTCTTTAAAAATATTTTTCATCTAAAAATATATTAAAATAATATTTTTGACATCAACACATCAAAATAATCTGAAATACTATATTTTTACTGTAATATCAGATAAGAATTTCCACAATTCAGAATTTAAAGATCCAAGGGCAATGAAATAAAGCAGTATGGCTGATTATTCTATTGAATTTTCATAATCCATCAAGTATAATTGTGGGGGGTATGATTCACCCTTCCACACACATAAATATACATACATACATACATCCATATAACGAACACGTGTCATCACATGATGAAGCTTTTGGATTTAGGAAGCCTGTCGCAATTTCCAGGTGCCCATCCAATCAGCTGCTTCTCATTGTCATAGATCACCACTCTGTCTTGCATTGATATGTCTAAAAAAACCACAAGAAAGGAGATTGTAAGGAGTTTTCAGCCAAGTGGCAGGGTGATTCTCTCAATATTTCAAGCTACGATCCAGATTATGCAGAAAGTATTACCTCCGATGACGTTCAGATCATTCAGACCTACTTCTGTGCCATTCAGAATTCCCAAACAAGCGTTTCCCTTGGCCTGGAAAAGATTTTGTCAGCATTCATTGAAACACAGAGGCTCATTATAATCGCATCAGAGAATGATCTTGAAAGCAAAAGGTGGAGAAAACGATGGAGGGGTGGGCTTACTGATACGATAAGAAAAGCTTCCGGTGAGAATTCAAGCTGAGTTTTAGATTTTCCGTCATTCGTGAAGCTCAATGCGAAGGTCTTGAAGTATTTCTTGACATCCCGTATGCTTTTGAAAGGTTTCCGTCCTTTCCAGCAAAGTGGAAGTGTCTGATCATCCAGTGCTTGTCTCAATGGCTTCGTGGACAATTCTCTCTTCATCTGAAAGAAAAATGGTAGGAATATAAATCATATTCAGCTTAAGTTTTTAGGTGAGATGATTCCTTAACATGGTATCAGAAACTTTGTTGACGAGATCGAATCCCACTATCTCCTATTCTATTCGATAAAAATCAAGCACAAGTAATGTGAGACTTTGCAAGTTTCAAGGCTAAAGGGCTTTTCACTTGAAGATGTGTGTTAGAGAATAATATAAATCATACTCTGAGACTTTTACTCTTATCAGTTTAAGCTTTTAGATGAGATGATTCATTATCAGGTTTCATCGGAAGTAATCTGAGCTTCAAGCCAAAATGAGTGAAGAATTCTGTTTCAAGCATCTGAAGCATATTAGGATGATGTTCGGGTGGGGAATCAAACTGCAAATTAAGGAAACAAATATATTGCAAAATTAAGGATTCTTTTTCTCGTAGAGGTGAAGGATTTCCAGTTCATTGAGCAATGATTTCAGGTACTGAGAAATGTATTTCGAAACTAAGGTGATGATTGATTTACATACTCTGCTCAAGCTATATCAAACTCTTAATTTCTCTCTATGTTTCGGCATAGTTTATGAGAATTTTTCCCACTTACCAGAGAAATTAGACCTTCATACACCTGAGAATTAACGTAAGTATAAGAGGCGCCCACTGTCAAAAGTTACGAGCAGGTTTTTGAACCCAGTAGTTTTTCCATCAAAAGTCAACTCAGCGAGTCCAGGTGAGTAGTGTTTCCTGCCATGCACAGTGAGGATTTGCCATTAGAATACGAAGATACGAACTATAAAAAGCTAAACTTTGAGAAGATGAAAGGAAGTTCTAGTTACGCATTGGGTGACATTGGCGTCCAAGCAACACGAGATGGATCGTAAATTTCATCGCCGAAGAAGAGGAATCCTCCGCCGCGCGCGCTTAAACAGTGTCCAATCACATTTCTCACCAAACCCACACTACTAAGCTGTGAAACGATGCTAGATTTTCCCCGGCCAAGACCAAGAACTCCGTCGATGGGATGATAAGATCCACCTAAATCCTGATCATATCCACATCTGTTTCAGGAAAAACGAACAGAGGGAGCAAATGATTCAGGTCATGAATGGAGTCTCGTGAAAATTTTAACAAAGAAAGCAGAGAAAAGATAACAACCCCAAGAGCCAGAAGAGGGCTCTGCCGCTTTTCACTTGTAAAGTTGAGATTAAAGGCATCCCTGACAAGAACGCCAAGAGATGATCCGCCATCAGCATACTCAACCTCATAATCACACTGCCCTGGGCTTTTCACATCTTTGGTCGCCATTGGTGTGCAAGGATTGGCAAATGGGGTCCTTCCAAGCCACTAGATTGTTGCTGGGTTTGTAATATGGATGAGGTGCCTGTAAATGAAAAGCAATCATGTTACTCAGTTATTGAAAGAATTTAAAATCAATAAAAAAACCAGTTGAATCACATGTAAGTTTGAGATACAATGATAATTGCAAGATCTAAGACGAACTATAGAGCAAACTTGGGAAATTGTCTTTGACGGAGCAGCACAGGTTTACAGATTTACCATAAAAAAGGTAACAAAACTATGCTGAAACTATCCAAATCGATCAGAACTGGATAAATAACTAGAGATTCATGCGTGAGTTGCAGCATCATACAACAATTCCGTCCATCAGGCTTAACTTGTGCCCCAAGGACGAGATTCTTAAGACACCACAGTGACCGTGCAGGTTTGACTTTTCTTTTTTTTGGGGGGGACAGATTCGAGGAAACCCCATCCTGAAAGTGTATTTTATAGGCCTAGATAAACTAGTAAAACCCTGGCTATTCCAGGTTCTTACAAAGATCTATGTCTTGACTCGAACTTGAGATTTGCTGTGCAAATCTCAAGCCCTTTACAATCCCGCCCCACCCCTCGAGGACGGTTTGACCATTCGATCATATATGAACATCATGAAATGAAAGCTAAATTAATATTTTTATCATAAATTGTTGATAGACTGGCTCGACAAAACAGAGGAAACATGTCGTAATGATTTTTACCTCTCTGCACTGGACACAGGGAGCATCACATTGGAGCCATGTGAGATCACTTCCAGTATCTACATCGAGAAAGTAAGGTTTTGATGGTTGGCCAATGTTGAGGGTCACATTATAGAACCTACAGAATGAAACTCAGTGATTTTAGTAACAAACGATTAAGTTCAAGGAGGTCCAAACAAAGTATCGTGGAGTTACAGCCGGGCTCCAGATGAACACAAAACTCCATGAATCATTGAATAGCTACCCATGAAGGCTTTGAAATTTCAATTAATAAAACTACAAAGAATCATTCTTGGCAAAGAAACAGCAAAAAAGTCAACCCTTTTCAGCTGTGCACTTACCCAGTAGGATAGACATTCCCATGAAGTGGTAAGACAATGGACGATGGAGCTCTATTGATCATCATTGATGAACCCATTGTTTCACCTGACATCACAGCTTTTCTCCATCTTTGCTGCCTGTCGTCGCTAGCAGCTGATGACCCTAAGATCAAAACCAGCACCACCACCCCCACCACCCAAAAACCCACCTTTTCTTTTCCCATCTCTCCCTTTTTGACAGTCACCGAGCGGTTGTTTCTGAAGATTGATTAACGCGCCAAAACTTATTTGACAGGTATCCGAAAGAAATCAAAGACTTGGCCAATTCACTTGTATTGATTGATTTGTGAGAAGCCCATCTGAGTCCAAAGTTGTTTTTATTGACATGGGACTTCTGCTTGACGATTAAGGATTCATGGGTATTGCTCTGTCCTTGAAATTCTTACTTAATTACCAATTAACAAATCGAGATTTCTTCAAATGTGATGTTTTGTTATTCTTTTCCTCCCGTGAGATAGGAGGATCATGTTGGTGGATTTAGAACTAATTCTTTTTTCAGAATAAATGTAAAGGCAACTAAAAGAATTTGCAGCAAGTTAAGGTATAAAAATTGCCTTTTCATCCAAAGCACAGACACGGTTGTGTATAATCAATGGCAAGGCATATTCAGATAATCTGTTCTAGCTGAGTTATTATGGCAATTTCATGGAAACTTCCATGAGAGGGACATTAGAAACAAAGCCAAAGCAATAAAATGGAATGGAGTAGTCTTCACCTCCATGGTTGTCTGTCTTCCATCTTCCAAGCTCTAGGATTGAGTCATGGAGACTTCTCTTTTGTTTCATGAGCAAACTGCTCATTCAGTCCCTGTAGTTTTAGTAAAATAAATAATATATCCTTATTGTTTTAAACATTCAATATTGAATCCCTACTGTATTTATATATTTGTGTTTAATTTGGTCCTTTCATATTAAGGCCTTAATGATATTTTATTTTATTTTATTTTTCCTTTCCAAAATGTCTTCATTTTTAGTGAGATTTTATGCTTGTAAAAGGGTATACTGTATTTATGCTTGTAAAGTAAATTGGACTTGACTCGTGTAAAATCGTTAAAATTAGTAAAATCAGTCCTATTTTACAACTTTACTAGATTTTTGATATGAATCAAGTCAAAATTGAATTTGACCTTAAAATATATGTTGATCAGTTTAGTGAGATTGATCATATCTTTTAAACCATATATTAGATCTAGCTGAAATTTTATAGGGCAATACTAGAAACATGAAAATATGCTGTGATAAATTTTCAAGTCAAACGGATTTTAGAAACATATTATTTTAGAGTGTCAAAATTACTAGATAAATCTTGTTAAATCTATCAAAGTAGACATCAATGTATTGTTTTGGACGCGTTCAGAGTTAAAAGATGGAACTTTGTCATGATTGTAGTTAGGAGGAAGACTAGACATCTCAATATTCTCATAATAGGTATTAGTTTTTTAATAAGAATTCAAACGTTTTATAAATCTTAGTCCATCTTATAAAAGATTTTTTTTAATAAATATTATTACTCTAACACGTGAAAATGTTTACTAAACTTATTTAGGGTGTTGAGAACTCAGGTTCTTCACGCTAAAAGGAAGATTCAAAGTAACGAATGTTTGATGAGATGTACTCGCTGCTGCTCAATCCATAAACCTGTGCGGTCAGAGGATTTCAGAACATAAGATGTTCTAGTGTCGAGCATGTGTAAGAATATGTTGTCTTGCTATCTAAAAATTTAAACTGTTAAGTAAGGTCCCAGATTATGATTTATATTATTTTTTAATATATTCTTTTAAGTGAAAGCTTTTTGGTCTTGAAATTTACACAAGCCTGTTAAAAAATAATATAAATCATATTATGGGGCCTCACCTATAAGCTTAAGCTTTTAGGTGAGATGGTTTCTTAACATGGTATCAGAGCCTTATTGACCCAGCGGTCACGAGTTCGAATCTCACCACCCCCATTCTATTTGATAAAAACTAAGCACAAGGTGATGTGAGCCCTTGCAAGTTTCAAGTCCAAAGGGCTTTCACTTGAGGGGTATGTTAAAGAATAATATAAATCATATTATGAGGCCTCACCTACAAGCTTAAACTTTTAGGTGAGATGGTTCCTTAACAAAGACTACACTATCTTGTGCTTGATTTTTTTTCCATCAAATAAAATGAGAGTAGTGAGATTCAAACTCGTGACCACCGGGTCAAGAAAGCTCTGATACCATATAAAAGAATCATCTCACCTAAGAACTTAAACTATTAAGTAAGATCATAAATTATGATTTATATTATTATCTAACATGTTCAAGGAATGAAGTCGTTTCAGCAACAGTTCCCTCAACAACTATTACAGCAGATCTGTCAAGGAATTCCTCAAATAATTTAATACCACAGCATTTCCAGCTGCAATAGCTCCAATGACTGGATCAACCGACAATGTTTGCAAGATAGAAGGAAGGCTTATGATTCAGCCAAGGACTTTTCACGTGATTAACAATTTCTACAACTGGTGTTGCTTCTCAACTCGCACCTTAATGCTGTTTGTGAGTGCAACCAGCCCGGCTCCAAGCTTGAAGTGAGACTGAGACACCCTATGAACCTCAAAAGGGAAAACACAGTTACCCTTAAGATTATTTACAAATATTATTAACAAGGTTCTTTTTTGCCTATTCTTATTCTTATAAAATTTGGTGTTCCTAATTCGATATCCTCATAAAAATTGGACCTGTAAGAACATAAACCATCAGGTTTTGTGATCCTTAATGTACAGTCAAGGCCAGTATCATACCAAGCTCCACATTGCAAAGTTAGGCAGCTAATCACTAAATCACAGCTTTTTTTTTCTCTTTTATCGCTCAATTGATCTTGTCACTCATACTCAACATGTCTTCAATAACATTATGGTCTGATCTTCCAGAAGATTCTGTTGATCTCTTACAATGTTATTTCCGTCGTTCGTGGAGGAAGTGGTGGGCAACCTGTTCCGTGATAGACAATTTCAGCTGCAACGCATTCCATCGTTGTTTATTTCATTTGGTGAAGCAAAATGAGGCCTTAAAGGTCCAGATGTCTCAATCCTTTCTCTTGTGGTTGCAGGGAAAATGATAATAATTTCTGGACAAGAAATTCGACACAAAGGAGGAAGCAGGGCCTGTTCGAAACAGAAGTTGTTGCCCGCTCTCTGGCTGACTACTACAACTTGGAGTCTTGTTAATCCTCTGTCCAATGCTCAAGTTGAACTCTCAACTATGGCTGAATCTTATAATTATTGGGATGAGACACGCGTCACAACGTCAAACGAACCACTCATAGTTTTAGCCCCTGGCTTGTTTTGGAGACCAGGAGATAAGCAGCGGACTGCCATCGACAACATCAAAAACAGGTCCAGTAGTGAATTACAGTGCAAAGGGGAGTCCTATGCTGCCGATATTTATCTCGGCTTCTTACATAATGAATTGTGCTCCTAAACCATGTGCCAACATTGTTATGAAGTGACCGAGCTTGTAGGTCAGCTGGTATAAGATTGTCCTGGCTTAACCAAGATCTCGAGTTAGAGACCTTGGGTATGCAGAGGCGCAATGTGGGAGAGCTTTGCCACCCTTAAGGGATCTCACCCGGCTCGAATCCGGATTAGTCAGCAGTGACCGGACACCGGATGGTTATACCAAAAAAAAACATTGTTATGAAGTGGATCATGGACGATTTATTTTCTAGCTTTTACTAGTAGCCACTTGGTTGTCAATTTATAGAGATTTATTGCTTGTTCCTGGACGTTTGGAATATTGGGGCGGTGGAGAAATCTTTCGAACGGAAACGAAATATTTTCATTTGTTCAAAATGAATTCGGATCAGAAGCAGTGGATGAAGGTGGAAAGTTCGGGTGATGAATCAGTTTTCCAGGGAAGGAATGGTCAGGCAATCAGTTTTCCAACAAGCAATTCTAACATATTCGGGAAAAGCCTTCTATCACACTATTAGAAAATATATAATCGAGCATACGACCGACGTAGGTCCCAGGAAAACATGTTCTCTTATGGCTGTTAGGTCAATTGTTGTACTTGTACAGACCCCATTTCTAGCAAAACATTATACAGTTCTATTTTCAGCCACCATGTTCTGTTTCATAAGGGTACGGGTTGTGACTGTCAAATGGGGGAATTAGAGGTCTTCACAATATAAATTCCGGCCACAAACAGCCCGAGTTCACTCTTTTTGCTCCCACTCACGCTACCAAAATACAGAGTTTGCAAAACATTTTTAACAACAAATCAGGTAATGAAAACAATCAGATAAAAATCACGCTACTCTAATATGGCAGCTCGTTGCTAACAGCATTCTATGCCAAGTACTGGTTTTGTCTATTCACATGAATTACAGAATACATGATCTACAAGGTCATGAATGGCATCATAATGTTGTTCTTAAAAGCCGCTGCTACTCAAATTTTGCCATTTTGGTGAACAAAAAAATCCTGAAAGAGAGAAGTTTCCATACATTTGATGAGCTCCAGGAAACTATGTGGTATGAGCATCGTGTGTCCGTGATGCCCAAATACCAAACACAAGAAACCAGAAGACAAATAAGATAGCCCAGTAGCGAGCAGGTCCATATTTGATTCTGGTCAGCACAATCTGCAAGTTGTAAGAGGATGAACATCAGACCAGATAGCTTATGTATCAGAATCTTACACCCTTTTTTTTTCTTGCAAGAGTTGCCAAGAAAAATAAGAGATGGATAGAGCCAAGATTTTATAAAGGGAATTAGAGCACAAGCAAATTAGGTAAGCTTTTCTCCTTGAATATTTACACTCAAGTCATACCATGCAAATCACATGCATGAATCAGCATCTTCACCATTATTTACCCTTTCCATACACCGAGCATTTATGCAGCGTTGGCATTCAATTACTGCCAAAAGCACGCTACAAGACCTAAAATGGTTTGCTATTGCTCAAAAAAAGAAAGCCTAATTCCTTGCAGCCACAGAAGTCCAAAGAACTAAATTTCAAGCTCATGTTTCGCCCTAAACCATCACAAAGAAGGTAGAGCAAAATTACAGCCTCACAATAGGCATAAAGCTGCTGGAATTCTCAATATTTATTATTGAACAGAAACTGACAATTTTTTTTATCTTTCTGTTAGACAACTAGCATTTCCATGCCTATCTGGATTTGGAATTCTAAAAACGCCCTTCAGTGCTTTGACTCTAAAGTACACAGCAAAAGCCACAAGTTATGACTTGTGACCTTTAAAGAATATGCCATTAACAAGAAACCAAGACCAGATTTTACTTATCAGAACATATGGTAATTACCCAAAATTATAAAAACACAGGAGCAGCAACTACTAGACCCAAATAAAGATATATTAGGACCATAAAAGACTGATTTTCCAACATAGCTCTATATAAAATGATCAGTCTAGGCTGCAACTTCAAATTCAGAAATCTGAATTTACTTTCCTTGAATCATTTCTGTCTGCACCACTTCATCAAACAATTTCAGATTTCATTCACCCAAGTGTATCAACACACTCTCTCAAAACTGTTATATTGAACAGAAGACTGCCATTCTATAATCCCAGGTTTCTGTGAAACCAAAGGATCATGATTCTTACCATCTGCCAAGGCACTTAGGTTATAGCACCACTACGAATATGCATTAATGGATCAAGTGCAGTTATGGCAGAATCCATGGTCAGAAGAAAAAAAGGGTTACTTACAAAGCGAAAGAAGACCACGACTGTTAGAGCACAAACACCTCCAAGGAGAATATGAAGACCACTTTTGGCAGTTTTCTGAAGACAGTGTAGCTGAATAAGTAGCATAAACCGCATAATACAACTAACAAAAGTCATTAGAATTTTTTTGCAACCAAAACAAACATCAAATAATTTGCAGGGGCATATACTAACAATCTAGAGCAACAAAACAATGAGACAATAAAATAGCTCCAAAAATGCCAAGAGAGAAGAATCATCACTACACCTAACTATCGTTTGAGTAAGAATAGAAGATCTTTTATAATTTAACAGTTTAGCGAAGGACTGAGGATGAATTTGAACTGACTTCCTCCCTTTCATCTATTTAATATGAGAGATTTGGATACCCTTCATTCCTCATTGCTTGTTTTTTTCTTTCTTATCGAGCCAATAAATGAATCACAATTACTTGAGCTTGCTATAGGAATTTTTGTGATAAGGATATATGTTTGAAACATTGTTGTCATCAACATGCACCATATTAAATGTTATCAAAGTTCCTTCCGTGATGCAATTTCATCTATTTAATAGAGCGCACTTTAACCCAAAGAGCTACATCAGAATTTGATTGATTTTATCTCAGCACCAACACTTGAGATTTTTTTTTAAAAAACAATTGCATAAAAGATTTTGGCATGGTTTTCTGGATTTCCTTTTCATAGCATCAAAGAGAATGCACAGAGCTCTTTTTCAACAGACACAAAGAGCTGGTTGGCTAAAGAAGCCGATTACTCCAACTACCAACATCCATGCCAAGCAGACAAGAGCACACACTAATTTGGAAATATTCAGCAACCAGGAAACACAAAGCAGCAAAACAAAAGTAGCCAGACAATGAAACATTCAAGGATTCATCAACTCTCTATCCCTTTTACCAATAACAAGAATGTTTTTCCTATTCATCCATCCATAAGAAGCCAAATCCTCTAACCATTGGCAGTTCTAAAGGAAGATGCTATACTGTGGGGAAGCTCAAGGGCAACAGATGTCCTTCCAAGGAAGTCTGTACCCAAAAGCACTCAAATCTCAGCCTTAGTAGTATGCTCCTAAGCCTATACTGCAACTTCTCCATGCCACCCTTCCATCTGACCCCAACCCAATAAAACAGTGTAGAAGGCTCACTATTAATCCAGTTCCCTTATTTCCCACGATGTCACCCCCCTGGACCCCTTCTTCAATTAAAGCTAGCTCACAATCCCAGCAACTACCTATGGTTACTTTGATAAATCTCAAATTCTGGGGAATGCCACCATCAACACTTATTGAGTGTCATCAAACCAGTTCACAAACATTATGCCAAATAGGCAAAGCAGTTGATAACATAACCAACCTCCCAACTTAAGAATCTATATAGGCATAGTTTCTAATGCATTTCTATTACCTGTAATTGCTCTCCCCTTGTTAGTATCTGAAGGTCTTAGTAAATTTTATAAATTAACTGTAGAAAATAACATACCCATACTAGGTTGTTGAATGAATCCTAGAATATTCCATTGTCTAGCTACAATTGCTTTGTGTTTCTTATTCAAGGTCTTATCTAATAGTCACTCACTATTGGAAACAAAGCTTTATATATGCACAGCCAAACAACATGCAGCAATATAATAAAACATGTTCCTTTGGTTTGTTAAAAAATTAATGTACTTCACAGTGATGTCCTTGTTACTTTTACCAGTTTCCATGTTGGTACTAAATTGGCATAGGCACTTGTGAAATTTTCTTGTTCATAGAATCAGTGGCACATAAGACCACCCAGTAACAATATATATTGGGCTAAAATACCAACATGGAAAAATAGAAAAACAATTCTATGTATACATGGGTATTAGTCTAACCAATTAGGCTGAGCTCAACATACCTTTCCAACACGGGGAGCAATAAGCCATGCTAGAGTAACAGTGAGAAGCCCTGTAGCAAGTAAAATCCCTGTAGCTTCCACAGCCCATTTAGTTGCAGGATTCTCAGCAGGGAGAACATCTTCCATGACAGTATCCAGAGGTTGTTCAGAAACAACCTGTGAGACTGCATTAGAATTATTATTGTGATTATTATTGTGATTATAGTGTGGCCTAAACCACAATGAAATTTCACTTAGCCGTTGCCTTCTAACAGCAGCAACAGCATCGGGATCTACATCTGCAATATTATGCAACTGAGCAGGATTAGGATCTCCAGCGGCAGTCCTTTCCCTCAATGCTTCGTAATCCTTCAAAGCAACCATAACCTTTTTAAAGTCTGAAGTTCTGATATTAATAGCAACATGTCCACAGATTTCACAAATGGTTGATCCATGATTGACGAACCACTTGAGTGCACATGCATAGTGTACTAAGGCAAGATCATTTTTGCATGAGCAGCCAAGTTCAATTAGGTCTTGCTGGTGAAATAAACCCAGTTCTAAATCTGTATCCGTATTACAAATAAAAACCTCTCCTCCAGGACTGATGAACTCAACCAACCCTGATTCCCTTCCAGTATTTTTGCTATCAAACTGACCAGCTTCATCATCCAAGGGGACTTCTCTGCTTTCAGGTTTTGCTGCTCCATTACTTTTACGTGCTTCTTGCAACGGAGGAACAATGCCCAAAAATCCCAAAGCAACATCTCCCTTTTTGTCAGATTCAGCACATTGGCACACGCGACATGTTGCCATACCTGCATCTAGACTGCAACGTGAGCCAGCCTCTGAATCTTCACTCTCACCAGGTGAGTGATCATTATTCCTGATTCCACCACTGATTGGTTGTGATATATTTTCCTTACCCATTACACTAGCTTGAGGCTTGCATTTAAAACAACATAGTTTGGGCTATTGCAACATTTTATATTAATTTCCTTTACTCAAGCCCATAGCCAACTTCTCCATTGCAAATTTCTATTGAAGACAACGCAGACTATCAGCGCTATATTAAGTAAATGGACTGTGCTGTTTGATGAAACCCTTCCCACATGCAAAGGCATAGAGAATACCTTCCTTTCTCTTTGCCACTACGCTACCAATTCAACCACTGTGCTGGAAACTGCAAAATATTTCTTATTAGAATCGAGACGAGATCAATTCTTCATGGCACAATCATTGTGCATTGATGCGTGAAAACAACAGTGAAGCACAAACAAATAAGACAAGGCACTTCGCAGTATCCAGTTGAAGAACAGAACTAGAAAATACAAAAATGGAAAGAGCATGATAGCAGTTTACGCACAGCACAAGCAATACGATGTTCTTTCACATGCCTAGCAAGAAGAGAAAAAAGACCTTTTCCACACCCTGATGCATGTGAATGGGTGATGAAGCACAGTGAGACATGCAAAATTTTACCATGTGCTTGTTTTGGGATGCTCAAAATTAGAATTCTATAACTCAAGTAAACAAGAATGAATTTTTTTCTCTTCTTGATTGTCACTCACGAGAACAATTCTTAATCTGCCACGAGAATTAATAATGATACCAACGTAAATCTCAGGCAACTCAAAAATACAACAATCCAAGAAGATGATGAATCAATGATTCAAGCAAAATAGAATCGCCAAACACATTGCTGAATGCTTTCATTGGATTTGACCAAATAAAGAGCAGAATTGGTGAAGATAAAAAAAAATACATTTCCAAATTGGAAAAATCAAAGTAGACAAGCTCAACTCAGAAATGGAAAATAACCAAAAACCCACAGACAAAACTCAAGTATTTGACAACAAACCACAATTCTACATAGAGAAATCACAAAATCCAAGCCTGGAGCAGATTAACTAATTTAATTGAGTCATTACTCAACACATCAACAAGTGCCCAAAAAGCAAGGAACTTGAGAGAAAAAAAGTACCTTTCTTGGTTTCGGCTTGAAGGGAAGTAGGCAGTGGTGAGAGGAGAATGGTATCAGATGCGACTCCCATAAATCGATGGATCTTTGATCTACAATTTTCCAGGCACTGTGAGAGAGAGTTTGTGGAGATTAAAACTTGGTACTAACTTTTTATCTCCAGTCTGTCTGCTATGCTTGGAGTGGATGTCACATCAGAATTTGTCTGTCCTCCACTTGTCTATAAGCTGTCCTTGCACTTTTTTATTTTTTCTCGTTTTAGTATAATCCCTAGACCAAATTACTCTCTTAGTCCCTAATTTTAAACACAACTATAAATAAGTCCTTCATATTTAAAGTTTATTATGTTTGTCCCTTAACTCTCTTTTTTCTTAAGACGACGTCAAACAATTTCATCAGTTCAGTAGTAAATAGTAATTGAAACTAAATTCCTCTCAAATGATTTTAATAAATAACAATTGATTGCTTGCTTTGTCTTTAAACTTTCACCATGTGGGTTTAACTCGCCACATCATATATTAAGCTTTTTTTTTAATACGAGAAAACTTCAACTTCTAAAAAATACATTTTATGAGATTAGGTGAGCAAATGAAATTTTAATTGTATCATATTTTTACAAGAAATATATGTCCTGATTCAATCTCGATATCTACTGTACAGATCACAAGCCTCCCATCACACCATAACCCATGGAGATAATCATATATTAACCACGGCTAAAAACAAGTGTTTGAGGACTTGAAGGCACCTGATGGATAATATTAAACATAGATTCAATCTGAAAATCTTATTAAACATTACTATTTATCTTGGTTATCCTGCCTCTTAAACAAAAATCAGCCTCCCCAATTCTTAATTATGTCGGCAAAACATTAAATATGGGTGTAATTCATGCATGGTTATCCACTAATCAGCCGCATGTTAGTGGTGGCTGCGGCGTGCTCTATCATCCTTCTTCTTACCCAGTCATGAAGACGCAAGTGCAGCTCAGCAGCAGCAATCAAGAAATGAATGGCTTGGAATGGAGTCAAATTTTAAGAGTTCTCAGCCGTAGATGATCTGCCATCTCCAAGATTTCCATCAATCCATACTTTTTAGGTGCCCTGAGTTGACTCAACTCGCTCTTCCTCCACTTCATAACCCTTTTGCTCACTCCTCAACAACTCAGTCACCTGAACACGTCTGCCTGGATGTCATCCATGATACAAATTTCTCAGTCAGCTCGTTCTCTTCCCTGATAGTCTTCCTCTGAAACTGATCAACACGGGTGAGTTGACTAGGTGAACTCACTCAAATATATTTGCGACGAATCCAACCTGCTTAATACGAGACATATGGTTAAACCCTTCTGTCAACTTGAATCTAACATAACCCGGTGGGATACATTTTTTTTTTTCTTATAAAAAAAAAATAGTTTATAATAAACCCAGAAAATTAAAAAATTAACTCATGAGCACACTTGTAGACTATGTTGATAGTACTCACAAAAGAAAAACTTGTAATTTTTTTTATTAATCTATAAGAAATACCCTCATGATTTTCCTTTTTACATGAATCTTATTTTCATAATGGAGTATAATTTTTTTTATTTGTGTAGCATTAGTGGTGAAAAAGAAATATAAATGCTAAAAAAATCAGTTTATAAAAAAATATTAAAAAATTGAAGTATTGTATTTGCTAGTTACACGTTACAAAGCCGTTTCCACAAAAAGATAAAGCTGCTCTCCCCCCAGCTCCCTCCTCCGCAGTTCCTCTCCCCTTCTCTCTGTGATGGCATTAGCTGCTTCAGCCCTTACACCTCTCAATCGTAAGTTTTCTTTCTCTTCTACTCAACCATTTCTCTTTTCCTTATTTTCCAATTCAGTGCTTTCTCTGCAAATCCATACGCTCACTAAATTTGCTACATTTTATGCCTGCAAAGGGATCTCGAATGCAAATAGATGGAGCCAGGTATCATCTCGAGCTTCACATAGCTTCAATGTCTCTTTATTATTTGAAAAGCGAGGAATTGGATTTCGAAATGGAATTGCTGCTGCTGCTGCTGCTTCTCCTAGTCCAGTCATTGAAGATATATCTCAAAAAGAAATTCCTCAGAGAATTTATACATGGCCTGATAACAAGGTCAAAGTTTCAATCTTTCCTATCAATCTTTTTTCGATATGCGAACTCAATTAGCTTTTTTTTTATTTACTAATTTTTAATGTTTGGTCATTGGGTATGCGAATCTGTGTAGTATAAATCTCTCGACTTTTCCTTAGTGGTGAAAAGACCTTCTCCATATTGTAAAGTTTGTTGCTTTTTTAACACAGTGGCCGTACCAATGGTGCTTTTTTTTATTCACGGGTGTATCTGCATTTTGATAGTTTGTCTAGTAGAATTGTGTAATCTTCTTGATTTAATTTTTGTTAAATTTAAGCAAGTGGGTCTTCAAAGATTCTTATATTAGTTCTACTTGCTCTAAACTGGAGTTCGTCTAAAGTCAAAGCTTGAATTCTGATATCCTAGCAGTAATTTCGGCATGTTTTTCTTTTTGTTAATATATATATATATATATATTCTCAATCGTAAAATCAATTCAATGTCTTAATATAAAGTCAAGAGCTTTGGTGGAATTGAACTCGCAAATTTAGTAGCCATCAGAATATCTATTTTATTCGAGTATGATAATGCCTCCACACGCACACATGCTTGGATGGTGTGTAAACAGTATGTGTCCATTTGACTTTTGCAAATCTGAAACAATCTTACAAGTTTTAGTTTTGAGAGATGACGTGTTTTAAATAACAAATTGTAGTTTTGATTACAGAAGCCAAGGGTGTGTATACTAGGTGGTGGATTTGGAGGCTTATATACTGCTTTAAGACTAGAATCACTTATTTGGGCTGACGACAAGAAGCCTCAGGTAAGATTAAGACTACAATTTGTTACACAGGCATGCTTTTTTTTTATCATTTAAATAGTTCTGATTTTTTTTATTGCTGCAATGATCTCTGACTATATTTTACAGTAGAGAAGGGAAAACTTAAGAACATTAAGTATATTCATTACTTGGTGCTATTATTAACAGCTTTGATGTTTGTACATTCTGGGCTTAGGTTCTTCTCGTCGACCAGTCTGAACGTTTTGTTTTCAAACCAATGTTGTATGAGCTTCTATCTGGAGGTATATTGTTCATTGTGTATTGCTAGTGATGATTCCTTATAAATGTCATTATCAAAGTGAATGGGTGATTAAATCTGATGCAGAGGTGGATGCATGGGAAATCGCTCCCCGATTCTCAGAATTGCTTGCAAACACTGGTATACAGTTTTTCCAAGATAGAGTAAAGATGTTACATCCTGCTGATCACTTGGGAATGAATGGGTCAACAGGTTCTTGTTCTGGAGGAACCGTGGTGCTTGAAAGTGGCCTTCTTATTGAATATGACTGGTATTGCTTCAATCATCCTCTTTGCCATATTTTGGTGTATATTCAAGCTTCCTTTTTCCTTTTTCTTTTATCTTTTTTTTTATATATACAAAAAAAACTAAAGAAAATGGGCTCTTTCTCGGCTCTGGTGTGGAGAAACTTATTTGTTCTAGAAATAAATGTAGATTAAAAAAGGATCAGCAATAATGGGCTAATGTTCTTATACATACTAAAAAAATGAAATGCAATGTCCATTGGCACCTTAGGATCTTTGTTGACATTATATGGTGCTGTTGATCAGTTTCAAAGTAAATTGACTCTTGCTTATGTTTTAATTTAATCTCAAATTCCTTGCTGATTTTACTTTCTTTTGTCCTGGGCAGCCAGGTTGGTTCTTGCTTTGGGGTCTGAAGCTAAACTTGATACTGCACCAGGTGCTGCAGAATTTGCATTTCCTTTCTCCACTCTTGAGGATGCCTGTGTAAGAGTTTGGCTGTTTGACTTCATGCATTGAACAATAGGGAAGACATTTATATTCACTGCCTTTACTTGTTGGATCTTTGCAGAAGGTTGACAATAAGTTGAAAGAATTAGAGAGGAGGAAGTTTGGCAAGGACACTCTGATTCGTGTGGCTGTTGTCGGCTGTGGTTACTCTGGAGTTGAGCTGGCTGCTACAGTATCAGAGAGACTACAAGACAGAGGTTTAGTTCAAGCTATTAATGTGAACACTATAATCTTGCCAACTGCCCCTCCTGGCAATAGGGAAACTGCACTTAAAGTAAGATATCTAGATTTTGGATAAAAAAAACTTTTACTGGTGTAATATTTAGTTGCACCTTTACATGCACAAAGGGACATGGATTAGAGATACCTCCTTGACTACTCTCTCTTAATTTCAGATATAATTGTTTTGTTATTGATTAATAGGTAGTGATCAATACCTTTAATTCCACAGAAAAAAAATGCTGAGAAAATTCCATTTTTTGGAATGCTGTTAAAGGCAGAGTTCGTTTTCATTTTTCATGTCCTTGATTGCTCTAATCTATTTAGGAATCTGGAGTTCTTATCATTCTCACTGGTTCTCTAATTTTTTCCTTGATTAAATTATAAGTTTACATGCAATTAGCACTATGAAATTTACATGACTTTTGCTATTGGAACTAGGTTCTTTCATCCAGGAAAGTCCAGCTTCTATTGGGTTATCTTGTACGCTGTATCAGGAAAGAGAGTGACTTGGAAGGTTCTGCAATGCCAGCAGAGGCTGGGGTATTTCCAAAAACACTAGCAGAACATGGTTCTGAGAAATATATTTTGGAACTTCAACCTGCTGAAAGGGGATTACAGAGGCAGATTCTTGAAGCAGATCTAGTGTTATGGACTGTTGGGTCTAAACCCCCACTTCCTCAATTGGAACCCTGTGATAGGCCCCATGAGCTTCCTTTAAATGGCCGGGGACAGGCAGAGACAGATGAAACACTCCGTGTTAAGGGCCATCCACGCATATTTGCACTTGGTGACTCTTCTGCTCTTAGAGACATGAATGGAAGGATTCTTCCAGCAACTGCTCAGGTATTGTATTATTTCAATTTCTTAGATGTGGAAGAAAATGCACTTTTCCATTTTCCAATAAGACATTTTCACACTACCAACTCCCATTCACTGACTCCCTGTTGCACCTCTCAGGTTGCTTTCCAGCAGGCAGATTTTACTGGCTGGAATTTGTGGGCAGCGATTAATGACCGACCTTTGTTGCCATTTAGGTTTGAAATCTGCTCCAATTTTAGTTTTAGGCTCTCTTGTGCACCTCATCTAATTCCTCATTTCCCCAGCATGCTGGAAAAAGCTTAATTTCCAGCTGTCTCCTGGAATAACATACGCCAGATTACTTTGTGTATGGTTGTCAGCTGCATAAATCTGCTTTCTGTGATTATATTCTGTCATATGGAATGTCTTCAACTATCTTACTTCTTACAGAAATATCATTTACATGAAGTTGCATCATTTGGATTTGATTGCCAGGTTTCAGAATCTAGGTGAAATGATGACTCTGGGAAGAAATGATGCTGCTCTTTCACCGAGTTTCATTGAAGGACTAACCTTAGAGGGTCCTGTTGGCCATGCTGGTAATAATCTATTTCAACGCTGCGGACATCTCTGCTCTCCTTTGTTTTTATCCTAACTTATTGGCGCAAATTTCCCATGGTTGCAGCAAGGAAAATAGCCTATTTGCTTAGATTACCAACAGATGAGCACCGTCTTAAAGTGGGAATTAGCTGGCTTACAAAGTCAGCTGTTGATTCAGTTGCATCATTACAGAGCACCCTTAGTAAGGTTCTCTCAGGCTCGTAGACTCTTCACATCTTTTTCGAAAGCAAGCTCGAAAACCCTCACGGTTGCTCAGAGCATGTTTTTTACTTATCCCATACAATACTCAAATGCGAGATATCCTTGTAACAATGAGCTTAATTTGCATCCTTGTTTTTTGTTTCAAATTGTGGGAAGAATGAAGTGTTGACGATGATCAAATTAGACTTGAAAAGAGAAGGAAGCCATTATAATGGCAGCAGACTGTTCTCTTTCAGTCCTTGGTAGTGTTGTTACCTGTATTCACCCAGATAAATAAAGTTAGTGCCTCATTCTTCTGCTCCCCTCCATTTCTGTTCTTCCATCCCTTTCACTTATTTATCCAAACATGACGTGTAGTCCTCACCATCCCCCGTCCTTCCCAGTCCCCACATCTTGATTTGTTTTCATATATGTGAAAATTCCGAGTGGTCGGTTTCATCAACAAGATCTTTGCTTCCATTTTATGATCCAAAATAAGTGGAGGCCAGGAATCAATGTTAAACTGGTGCAATTTTCAACGTCAAAAATACCAGTCAAAAACTCGAAATGTTGCAAAAATCTTTGGATCAAAGCCTAATCCTAAAATCAAGCACAAACTAAACTGATGGCGTCACATAAATCAAGCAATAGAAGTAGTCTCGTGATGAGTTTGTCCATCCCCTCCCCCTCTTCAATGAAGCAATGAATTGTCGACACACAATGTTGTTCACACTGGAAATATTTTATTTCCCTGTCGCTTACATGGTCATCGGATAATGAACATTTATGAGACTAAAAATGACACGGGAAATAGTGGGCCTGACGATTAAGATTGGAAGCTATATTTTGCCAAAGTTCATTCATGTGATCGAAGAAAAAAGTAAGTCCTTGAACACTTCAAAGGGACATGAAGCCTCCTGCATGTTGGGGGCGATGAGTTCATTTACTAATCATCCTATTCAACACTCGTCACTCATGAGTAGACGTCTAGTCATTTGTTGAACGTCTTGTAAGTGTTGAATTGAAAACCAACGCCATAAAAGGTTTGGAAAGTAGGTAGTGGTTAAGAACAAGGTTCTCAATTATGATATTGTTTTGTTTTTTCAATTGAAATGAAATGTTTTGATTTAGAGTGCTTTGGCTTACTGTTTCGGGGTTGTACTGTTTATGTATATATATAATTAAAGTATATTAATTTTTCAAATCTAAAAATAAAATTATTAACATGTATAATATTATGAGAATACCCTCATCAATCTCGCAAGGTCATTATATTCTCTGATTACTCTGAAATTTTAACATGATATATATAAATATGTTAAGAGTCTCCTTGTAAAATTGCATCTCAATCTAACGGTCAGATTAAGAGATATGATTGATATTGTAAAATTATTTATTATTTAAAAAAACATTATTTGACCGAAACGACACGATGCAAAATGATTCCTGCGTGTTTCAGCAGGAATTCGGCTGAAAAATCCATGAATGGAGTTGAATTTAACCCAAGATAAAAACAATTTCGTTTTATCTTGTTTTTTTAACTGATACGAAAATATTGAAATATTTTGACCGTTTCGGCTGGAAAAAAAAGAACCGAAACGGCCAAAACAGAACAAAATTGACATCTCGGGTTAAGACCACTAGAAAGTGAAATCTGCTTCAATGGAGACTGCTAACTAGCTGAAAGTGGCTCTCGGATGTTGCTGTCTAAGCAAAACAGAAAATAGTTGATCCGAAAACATCATATTCCCCCCCCATAAATCAGTGACGTATAGCTTCATTTATCGTGTAACGAACCATAAACAAGGAGTGTTAAATGCAAAGAACAATTTATTGCAGTAAATGGAAGAAGAAAACTCTCCATCAATGGCCATAATTGAAGCCTGAAAACCAAGTGTGGAAGATTTGCAGTTGAAACAAAATTAAATGCCCCCTCCCCAATAATTGGTAGGAAGATGCTTGGCTTAATTAGGGTTCTTGGTGTAAGTTGTAACCACCATGGAAACCCATCAAATTCTGGACTTTTTCTATTTCCCCGGAGTAAAAAATCTCCCTCTGCACCGGAAACTTGTGATTGGGATTTTACCAAGCATCCCATTTCTTATCTGTATGAACAATCCAATGCTGTCCCATCAAACAATATTATCTTGACTCTTCACAGGATTCATCATCTTGTGAACGCACACACCTGTCAAGCTGTTCTTGAGTTAGCAAGTCGAGGCAACGCGTATGGGAGTGGAGGAGGCTGGTGGCTCTAACTTCTATCTCACTTTAAATAGATTGGTTGGGACTGACCATAATGCACCGAGTCTTGTAAGATATTCACAAGTTGAGAAATAAAGTGGGAAATTTGATGTAAAATTTATATTAAAAAATATTTTTAAAGTTTATCATATATAAAACTTGCTACTTGCTATCCCACATTAAAAAATAAAAACTTTCATCAACGATTTATATAATAAAACTTGAAATGAGATGATAGTCTACAAAGAAAACAGAGTGAGCTCACACATATAAAGATGAGTCGAGTAAGAGAAATCATAATATTTTATTTATTTATTTATTGTTATTTTATTAAAATAAATTTTGATGACCCTTAAATGGAAATCATAATATTTGTATACTTGTGTTTTATATAAATATTATGGTGTGTGTATCATGTTGTATTAAAAAGAATATTCTATAAACATATAATATATTAGCTTAGGTTCGGTCCATTCTTGGTTTGACTTTGATAATATTCATATTCTATTTATTATCATTTAAAATCTTTTAATTCATTAAAATCACCAAGTCAATATTTATCGATTTTGAAATTAAATTTTTATTATTAGAGATAATATACTGAAAGTATGGGCTATGGTATAGATGAAGTTTTGGAGTTATTCATTTAATGATATGTAGAATAATAATAATAAATAAGAAAGGCATGGGATTGGTTAATGGTTGGTCCATTAATGTAGGGAGAGTAAAGTACCTCAGCTTTAAAAGCTACAACTTAATTATAATGGATGACTCATTGATGACTCGTTGGTTAATGGTTTTTATATTATTATTATTAGTTTAAGAGGAGATGTTAGCGATTTTACTTGATAATAAAACAAAAATTAATTTCGGGTAATCTTTAAAACTATTGAATTGGAGACTAAAAGCAAAATTTCTATTCATAAAAAGTTTTAAAACAAAACTTAATTTTTGTATAAAAAAGTAAATTAAAAACTAAGTTAAATTAAGAAAATAAAAAATAGTTGTCAAACGAATGAGGACTATAATTGGATACAATAAATAAATAAATAAAATAAAATGTCAAGTGATGAAATTGAAAGAAAAAAAAAACATCAAGAAAATAAAAAATAGCACTTTAAAATAATGTGGACCAAATTGAATGAATAAATTAAAATAAAATGCTCAGGGGAAAGAATTTAAAACGAAAATTAAAAAAAATGATCCATAAAACATATTAAATCCATAATATAATATCCACTTGTCTTTTATTTTATTTTGGAAAATCCCCTTCCCAACCACCCATAATACAGTATCCATCACGAGGCGTGCTTAGGGCCTGTTTGGCTACAAAGAAAATCAATTAAACTAATTTTGTACTCTTGATGTGCTTTTGGAAAGAAAAATAAAATAAAAGGATGTTTTATTATCATTATTGCTTCTTTTTTTTTTAATATCAAGGATTGTTTTTTAAAATATTTTTTAGTTGGAAATACATCAAAATATATTTTTAAAAGATTTATTCTTAATATTAGCTATCTAAACTATTTGGAAACAGGAAAAAAACTTATTTGAAAATAAAAATAAAAATAAAAATAAAATCTTATTTTCCCCTTCAAAAAAACTCTTTGGAATGCATAAATACTTTAATAATAATATTACGTGTTTGCCGCTGACCCACATCATCATTCTTCTGTGCCTTCATCCTGGGCTAGGTCTTTAAAAAAAAAATCAATTCAAGTTGACCTGCATTCCGGTCAAATGGAGTTAAATTTTTCTATTACTTTTCAAGAAATTTTGATGTTTACTTTATGCTGTCTCGGGGTTGTGCCAGGTCAACACTTAAATGGTATTTAATGACTATATATATAGTCAATATATCTTTGGAGGCAAGTAAATGAATTTTAATTATTTTATATTATTACCAAGGATATATATCTATTTTGAAACTCGAGATTTGTTATGTATGTCATTAATTATATATAAAAAACTATTTTTTAAAAATAAAATACATCAAAACCATCTATATATATTTGATATTGCTTTTTAAAAAATAAATTACATCGGGAAAACAATCAGAAACAACAAAACTCTATTCGGAGTAAACAAATCCATGACCAAGGCAGTCAAAATCGAGATTTTGACACGGATCGGAAAGGGCTCCGAAAAATCAGATCGTAAGATCGGATCGTAAAATCGTAGAAAGATCGTAAAATGTCCGTACAAAAATTATTATTTTTAATTATATTAAAATTTAAAAAATGAATTTAAATAATAATAAAATGCTAATTATTATTATTTTTTTTTTATTATTATTATTATTCTACGATTTTTCTACGATTTTTCTACGATTTTGAATGATTTTTCTACGAGTTTGACCGAGTTTGACCGGGTTTCGATTTTTCTACCGGTTCAACCAGGTTTTCGGAGCCAACTCGCAAAATCGTACGATTTTGCGAGTTGACTCGCGATTTTGACTACCATGTCCCTGACGTTCGCACCAACAAGCAGTTGAGACGTATGGAAGGGGCCAGGGCAAATTATTTATTTATTTATAACTTAGTGTCTGTTTAGATTATAATTGAAATTAATTTTTACACTGTTTTTTATTTATAAATATATCAAAATAATTATTTTTATTTTTTAAAAATTATTTTTGATATCAGCAAATAAAAATAATCTAAAAAAATCATTTTTTTAATTTAAAATAAAAATTAAAAATACAAAATTTTAAGTTGACATGTATAATGGAAGAGCTGAAAAACTTTTTTTTCTATATTTATAAAAAATGCCAAAACATTAAAATGTGTTATTTAAAGAATTTTTATTTCATTAATTAAGTTTTTCTCAATATTTTTTTTTCAAAAAAAAACAAACAAAAGTATTAATATTAAAACTATTTTTATTGAAGTATGTATAAAAAACTATATTTACACTATTTAAAAAATCCATTCAATAATTTGATTTTACAAAATGGTATTTGCTATTGAAAATGCTCTCAAGTGGGAATCGATATACCCACAAAAACATTTAAGAAGAAAAAAAAAGATGAAGATAAATCTATAAGTTTTTAATTATTTTATTCCTTTTCTTTTTATATAACGGCTCGTTAAAGGCTGCCGTTAATGTCAATTACAAGTTGATCTAACGGTTCAAAAGCTCATCCGCATACCTCTCCTTCAAAACCCTCCGTAGCAACTATATAATTTTCCGAAACTGTCGAAATAATTTCTGCAACACTGATAAACATCACTCGAGCAATAACATCTAATAAGAGCCCTGAAAATCCTCGACGTAAAATACTTCGAAATTATAGTCTTGCTAGCATCGTGTTCAAGCTCGAGTAGGTTTTAATCCGGCTAAACTTGAATCAACACCGAGAAGCATACTCGAAGTTTAACCGGAACTCGAGTTCTTTCGAGCCCGATCGATATCTGAACTGGGTTTTTGTTTTCTTCTGAAATGATATCATTTTAGTTTCTCGAAATTGATTTAAACTCGATTTCTTTCGAATCATGTTAAACTCGAGGTCTTTGGAGCCCGATATCTAAACTGGGTTTTTCTTCTTCTTCTAAAATGATATCATTTTAGTTTCTCGAAATATATTTAAACTCGATTTCTTTCGAGTCATGTTAAGCTCGAGTTCTTCGGAGCCCGATATCTAAACTGGGTTTTTCTTCTTCTTCTAAAATGTTATCATTTTAGTTTCTCGAAATTGATTTAAACTCGATTTCTTTCGAGTCATGTTAAGCTCGAGTTCTTCGGAGCCCGATACCGAGTCAGCTGTTTGATCATGCTAGGAGTAAAGGAAAGCATACGTGGGTTAGTATATTATCTTGATATGAATGTTAGGCAAGAAACATTAGAAGAGCTTGGCGCACATATTTTAGAGGAGCAGAAGAAGACAAAGGCATTAAGCTAAGAATAAAAAGATAGAAACCGAAAGAACAATTCAACTGGCAGTTACAAATCGCAAGTAAACAAGAGTTGCTAAAATTCATCAACTTCTTTGATTTTCTCGACACAACGTCAACATCATACCTTACCTGAAATCGACTCTTTCTATCTCTCTCTTCTGTGATCTACAGATTTCATGCTATACCTGTCTATAAAGGGAGCAGCTCAGTGTTAGTTTTCAATCAACTTACAGCTACATCATCTTCCTTGTCATCTCCGCCTTTTTCTATCTCAACTTTTGTCTGTATGTACCTTTTTGAGGTGGTGCGTGGTTTCTTTCTTTTCGTTCTAACCTCTCTCGGTATTCAGTACTGCTTCATTCCCTGAAACCTACCAGCTTTCACATGGGGTTGTTCAGAGACAAGGGTGTGGTTTACAAGCCTGCTGAGAACGTTAATCTTGGCCCTGATAGTGACGAGTCCTATCTAAAAGCCAATGTTAAAGGTTTTCATCTTCATTTCCATCTTCAATCATGTTCTTCCTAGTGATTGCTACGATTGATCTTTCTGTTTTCTGCTAACACGGAAATTTGGAGACACAGTTTTAATGTTTTTTATCTCTCAGTATTGAGATTCGTTGACTGCTATATCATTTTGTAGGCAGAGATTTTTGAATCAACTGAATATAGTAATCAAGTGACTCGTGTTTGTGTGTCCTTTGTTGTAAGATTCTGGCTGTTAATTTTCTGTTCTGGTCTGGTACAGAGATTAATCGCTCTGTTTTGACAGAACAGAAATTCTGGCAAGACAGGTTGCTTGAACACCACTTTCTGAAGTACTTTTGCTTGTTTGACTATACAATGTTTGCAATCTAAGTCTGGAATCAATGATGGTGAAATCACGTGCTCTTAATTAAATTCTAGACTAGTTTCACTATGCTTCCTGTCCTTTCTTCACCATTTAATTAAAAGCAGAATTACCATAAGCAGAAACACGCTATATTGAATTCTTAATTAGCACATATATGTCTTGTGCATATGTCTATGTCAACCCACAGACTTGTGTTTGAGTTTATTTTCATGATGTTGATAAATGGTGTGTGAATTATATGCTAAAGTTTGAGTTTGTTTCATAAGCTCCTCGCATGGCTGGATTTCTTGCCAAAATTTTCGTCTGGTTTCTCGAGTCGCGAATTTTCGGAGCATTGCTTCTGTACATCTTGAAGAAGAACAATCTAATTCACAAGGTATGTCTTTTCGTTTCTTCGTCGACTTACGTTGTAACTCAGTTCCTAATATCTTTTTCATCATCCTATGAATGGTCTGTTACATTTCCTGTCTAGTTAATTGCCAACATCTCCTTTCCCTTTTTGCGTGGAACCTCTACCAATCAGTGATTATAATCAGAACCATATCAAGAAACATCATTAGCATCTCTACTTTGGTTCCTTCCAAGTATTAAGATGTTTATGCAGCTTTGTCAACTTTCTTCTTTCTGTATTCTCATCTTTTAAGACTAAAACTATACAAGGGCCCATATTTTTCTAATTGAACAAGGTAGTAGTTATCGGTAGGTTGCATGCATTTACTCTGCAATGGGGTCATAGGTTCCATCTTTGAAACTAGCTCAGATTTGTAACCCCATATGCCCCATTCCATCCAAAAGTTAGCTTGGTAATAGCAAAACCAGCACTGTCTCATTCAATCACGTTGTCAAGAGTTCTACAGACAACCACCTTCACTACTTCCATTTCCTCAGGAAGTGAGAATGAGTATTTGTGGGATCTAGTCCTATCAAAGTCCACAGCCTAAATTCTTGACTGGAGAAATTTACTAGACATAACTAATGAGTACGCAGAATGTACGCATGATTCATTGAAATTTATGTGACACCATTTTTTTGTTCTTCTAATATATATATAATCTTTTTTGACAAATTAAGCAAAATTTCAGGTAAATTCAGAATAACCAAAACTTTTTGCTACAACGCTGAATTAGATTTTCTTTTGGTAGTAAGATTAGACAGAGGCACAAAGTATAAACTAGGAGTACTCCCTTGATACAGCACCTTAGCTGATTTTAGCCACTACATTTGATATGAAAGTAAGCTCCTTCAATGGCAATAATCCCCATATGTCTGTACTGGTATGGACAGGACCACTCTACAATCTTGCCATAGGATTTTTTAATGGTGCTATTTATTGTTGACGGCATGGTAGCTGAAAGCCCACTTGACCAAAGAATGAAGTGCATATTGTTATTTTCCACGCTTTATTAATCTTCTTTTTGGATTATTGAGTATAAAAGTTTTTTTTTTTTTTTTTTTTTTTCACGAAGAATGCTGAGTCTTCCACAACCAAGTTCTTAAATACCTAGTCTTGCCTACTTGCCTACTTGCAGAGCTGCCAGCCTTCATTTTCTTTGCAAGAAATTATACAAGTGATAGCCGTTAAAGATTGTTTTATTGTGACCCTTCTCAATATCTCAACAGAATTCCTCATAAACACATAGTGGCATTATCAAATCAACGAGGTTGACTACACTTACACTCCAAGAATGTGTCTTAATTAACAATAGTAAACTCATTTGCTTGTCTCAAAGCCTCCATCCATGATTGATTCATCTGAAATTCCAACACTGAAACTAAACTAACAATAGTAACAATCATGGTGGGGGACGCTGCGGCATTGCTGGTGATAGTGATGATGATGAGAGCTCAGAAAAAGATAAAAAGATTATAAAGTTGCAATCCATTTGCTCTGCATTTCATCCAGTTTCCGATGAAAAATCACGGAAAATTGTTGAATACACTGATTCACTGGACTATCAGAAGTGGTGTATTACTAGAGAATGACAAATGAAGCATGGGATGATACAGTCATGGGAAGTATGGTACGAACTCATGAACCATAATTCGAGATCCATGCCACTTTGGTTTCAAAAACAAAGTCAAAGCCAAAATGCCAG
The DNA here is from genome assembly GCA_029228605.1 of Salix koriyanagi. Lineage (NCBI taxonomy): Eukaryota > Viridiplantae > Streptophyta > Magnoliopsida > Malpighiales > Salicaceae > Salix > Salix koriyanagi. Next base: position 9,809,569 of record CM055333.1, on the reverse strand, counting down.
TACCAGAAAGAAGCCTCAGCCACTCACTTTTTCAGCAGCTGATGTTGATGAAAGTTATAGGAAAGAATACTCGATTTTCTAATTATTATGTGTTTCAAATATGATTGAGCTAGAAAATAGCAAAACAAAGATGGGTTCTGAAACATTTAAAATATCAGTTTTTTAATCATGACATTGGAGAGCTTGTTAGTCCTAGTTCACAAATCTTGCAAGCTGGTCAAATGTATATTAGGGTCACATTTTAAGGTCTCATTTTGACATCACAGAAAGAACAAACCTTTATTACACCATTTCTTTCTGATATTCTATGTCAAAGACTCACGAATGCCTGCAACTCTTTCAGCTTGTTTCAAATGCAGTGGTGGAGGAATCACCTGTCTTTGTCCCCTTGCATCCATTTGAAGGTAGGTTTACTAACTTTAATTTTCCAACTCTTCTACTATCTCTGGTACTATTCACAGTCTGTAAATTGGTTATAGTTACAAAAAAGTTAGCATCAAGTATGTCTAGAAGAGAAAATTCTCATCTTTCAGGATTTAAAACAATTATAGCATGATCAGCTATTTATATTGCTTTCATTTGTGTTCCATGAGAAAGATTTTGATTTCAGTTCATCACTGCAGAGCTCAATGAAAAGGAAGTCAAAGCACATAAATTCTGATCTTTCACCATCTGAACAAGTTCAGCAGGCAATTGGTTGTCTGCCTCTACCTTCAAAGAAGATTGTTAATGGATTGAAGCCATCTTTCTGTCGCTGGACAATAATGGATTATTCTAAAGCATATACCTCTGGAGAAATAACTCCATACAAGGTACATCATTTCTTATGCATTTCTTTCATGAGATGTTCTTTTCCTTTGTTGTTTGAAGTTATTTAAGCTGTAACTTGCACAGACATTTGAAACCTCAAAGTCTAATTACATGATTCAAAGGCTTTCTTTCAGTTTCTTTTCTCGTGTAAAAAATCTCAATGCAGTTTATAAAGCAGTTTCCCATGAATGCTTGACGTTATTCCACTTAGCGCAGGTTGCAGAAAGATTAGTAGCTGCAATCCGTGAATCTTCCAGTCCTCCATTGGACATGGCATTCTTTATTAATTACGATGCTGAAGATATTTTAAGGCAGGCTAAAGAATCAACTCTTCGGTATGAAAGAGGTAGGCTTCGCTGAAACTCATGAGCAAAATATTACAAATGAATATATATATTGCAAGTTTGATAATCCTCCTTCCATCAAGAGTGCACTATTTGTTTCGTGAAAAGTAGTGGGTCTGAGTTTATTGGTTGTCTCATTCTTCTAGTCTCCTTAACCTTGTTATTTTATTCTAGCCCACTATTTTGAAGTAGTTGCTTTGAACATGCTACAAAACTCACACTTGTTCTGTAACACCCCAGGGGAGCCAATGTCAGCTCTAGATGGAGTTCCGATTGCAATCAAGGATGAAATAGATTGCAGCCCTTATCCAACAACAGGTAACCCATTGTTAGAGAATAATATAAATCATATTCTGAGATCTCACCTAATAGCTTAAGCTTTTAGATGAAATGGTTCTTTAACATAGTATCAGAGTCTTATTGACCCAACGGTCACGAGTCTGAATCTCACTACCCTCATTCTATTTGATAAAAATTAAATACAAGATAATGTAGACTTATGTGCAAGTGTCAAGCCCAAAAGACTTTTACTTGAAAGGGTGTGTTAGAGAATAATATAAATTATATTCTGGAGCCTCACCTAATAGGTTAAGCTTTTAGGTGAAATGATTGTTTGCTGATGATATATATAACGTTGATTTTTGTAGGAGGCACCAAGTGGTTGCACAAATTTAGACCTTGCAAAGGTGATGCCTGCTGCATTATGCGTCTTAGATCATGTGGTGCAATAATTATTGGAAAAACCAATATGCATGAGCTTGGCGCTGGAACAAGTGGAATAAATCCTCACTATGGGTACAAAAACTCAGCTTTTCTCCTCTTATAAACTTGATAATATCCTACTAGAAATATTGGAAGTCGCAGCAAAAAATACAGTACAATCTCTTCTTTTTTCTTGTAAATTCAAATATATTTTATTGTTCTCTGTTTAACTTATGAAAGGTTGAAGGAAAAATGATGGTATCTCCAAAACCATGAATGTTACAGGGCTACTAGGAATCCATACGATCCTGGCAGGATAACTGGAGGTTCTTCTGGTGGATCAGCTGCGGTGGTTGCCGCAGGACTTTGCCCTGTTGCCCTTGGTGTTGATGGGGGAGGTACTTTAAATTCATCCTTAGCTGGAAAAAGTACATGAGTATTTATTTTCTTATTTGGACCCATAATTTAAGAAAACCTCAACATTCTTGTTCTACTTTCTCTAGAAATTTTATCTTTAATTGAACAAATAAATATTTGTTTTCTGCGGCTTGCCAAGATCATATAAACAGACTTTCTATAACAAATTAATAAATTTATGTATGAAGGAAGGCTCTGCCATTTATCCAGAAAATTCTGCAAAATTGTGACATATATCACCATGTATCATGCCAATAATATCTAAATATATACACTTTTCATCATAATGTAATTAGGATCCGTGAGAATGCCTGCAGCTCTTTGTGGTGTTGTTGGTTTCAAGCCAACGTTCGGGCGTGTACCTCACTCTGGGTGAGAGCTTATTTCTTCTATCTTGATTTTATTTCAGAAATATATGTTTTTCTCAATGCAGATGAATTCTCAACATTGTAAAGAAACTTTTTTCCATTTTTTCAGTGTTCTTCCTCTGAACTGGACAGTGGGGATGGTAGGAGTGTTGGCAGGCACAATAGAGGATGCATTTCTCGTGTCAGTGCCATCTCTTTATTTCAAGATTTTTTCTGAGTTACAATTATATGTTTCGATGCCTTTTTTATAAATTTTTAGTAGAGATCATTATTTTTCCAGTTATGCAGCTATAAATGGCCCAGTTCCATCCCATGAAACCTCTGCTATACCACCAGTAAGAACCTGCTCCGCATCTTTCTTTCAAGTTTAAAACTCCTACCCTCTGAGAACTCTTTGGAAATGGCCTTGTAAACTATTTCAGAGTAACATCTGATAAAACACAAATCTTTCCTTCTTTGTTTCTGAAACTATCTAACAGCCAAAGGTGTATTTCCCAATACTACAAGCAACAAATCCTGTGCCAAACATCACATTGGCAAGATCCAGTGAGGTTAGTAAATTCTCAGCCTTAGATTCACATATATTCTTGTTTCAAGTGCACTATAATCATGCCGAAAAAATCCATTTATCTGTACCAGATCATTCTTCTGATTCTTTCCTTTGATTATTGAACCACGAAATGGATCCATTAGTGGTTTAATGATTGCAGTGATGATATAAGAACATGCTGTTCCCAAGCATTGTACAAGCTTTATGAGAAGTATGGTTGGAAGGTATAGATAATTTATCATCCTGTGCAAATTTCTCTCAAATGGTGAAGTTTTCTTCATGTTTATTTGAAGAAATTTAGGCCTTCTATTTTTTATATGGACTTTTGCATGCAAGACTGTAGATGTTACTATACCAGACATAGAAGCGATGCGCCTCGCTCACTACCTAACAATCGGATCTGAGTGCACCGCTGCGCTTAGTTCTTATCTAGAAAACCTGTAAGTTGTCTCTGGCTACCACATTTTCATCTTTCTTTTCTATAAAATATTGTAAATCATGGATGGCGATTTTATGTGCTCTTGAAAAAGGGATATTGCGGAGTCAGGATGGGATGTGAGGGTAGCACTTTCTGTATATGGTGCTTTCAGTGGTGAAGAGTACATAAAGGCTCAGAAACTTAGGTAAATTACAGGCTACATTTCTTCTTCTTCTTTTAATTTCAAGACATGGTGACAGTTGAAATTAAATTGATTTTGCTTTCCAGCTCATTTTTTAAACCTCAATTAGCCATTCACTTATCATCAGCATTTCTTATCCTCTTATTAAATAGATAGCCTGCTGGTGATGTTTACTTATTAGTTAACAGCCTATCACTTATCATTTTGATTCCTACATAATTCTGCATCTAGCTGTTTCCATTTGCTGGCTATATTTAATGATTCAAGATCCTATGCATTTGCAGGAACCGCCAGATGAAAGTTCACAGGAATATATTTACAAAAGCAGATGTCATTGTTACACCAACAGTAGGGTATAGATCTCTCCTTTTATTGGCCTCTCCCATTCAAAGGGCTCAAATTGCACTCTATAGTTTCTATCCTATACTGTAGACCATATTGCTAGTATGAAGCTACTATCTTTGACATCAAAATGTGTTTTTGTAAGAATTCAAAATGCGATTAATTTCGGTAAAGTTCAGTATATTTTACTCTTACATTGAGAGTTAATTTATAGACAAGTTACAAGATTGAAATAGCTAAATATAAAACTACTTTATCCCTACTTTACACAATTTTCATATCTGGAAATTGACGGCCATATTTTAACAGCTTTCAACCCGCTTATGCCTAATATTCATCTATTTTATACCACAGAGTAACTGCATATCCAATTCTGAATGATGCTCTCCAGACTGGTGAGCTGGACTACATAAAGTGGAGGTAAGAGGTTCATGAAATGACAAGATTTCAACAAAAAATGTTTGAACCCTCAAATGGCTTCACTATAAAATTTCACCAGTCAAATAAAAACACAATTTCGTAATCTTGTTGACCCCCTTTTCTTTTTGCAGCTGCACTAGTTCGGTTTCAGATAGCAGGAAATTTTCTGGGATTACCTGCAGTTACTGTTCCGGTAATGCTCTTCAATGCTAGCTCCAGCTAGTTATTTTATTTGGCTAGTTTTCTTCTATTAACCTGAAATATGTGACACAGGTTGGATATGACAGAAAAAGGGTTGCCTATAGGCCTTCAATTTATTGGAAGGCCATGGTCTGAACCAACATTAATCCATATAGCATATGCTATGCAGGTATATTATCAATTTATCATGTTTTATGATTTAGATTTCTATAATTGTTCCCTCTCATTTTCTTTCATTTTGACTCTTAAGATACATTTAAAAATGTTGCAAACTTGATATTCCATGTGTTCATATCTAGCCATGTGCATTTGAGATTACTATTTGACTAATTGTTTCAAGGAAGAATCATCTTTGCAAAGTTCCCGGGCGGATTGTCTTAAGATTTGAAAATCTTTTTACACAATGTTCATGGTATTTATACATAGGGACTGATCCATGAAGTACTTTTTTGTTTTCAGTCTCTGTGCATCCCAGAGTGCAGAAAACCACAGGCTTTCTATGATTTGCTCAAGAAGGATTAACTGAAACATGAAGCTTCAAAAGATCGAAGACGGTCGTTCAATTGTCAAACTATTTCTACTCCCAGTTGTTTCTTCTTGCTCTTAATGAAAATGTGGAAACGTTTTGCATGTAGTGCCTGGTCATCCTTGGCATTTAGTCACTACTATGTAATGAATTTCCACTGTCAACATGTATTTTATATTTGATAAAAAAAAAAAAAAAGTTGCTTGCATTTTGGTTATATTTATATGTACATAAAAGCAATAAATCATATTCTGGGACCTTATCTAACAGTTTAAGCTTTTAAGTGAGATGGTTTCTTAACATGGTATCAAAGCATGGTTGACCCAACGGTCATGAGTTCAAATCTCACCACCCCATTCTATTTGATAAAATCAAGCACAAAGTAGTATAGATCTGTGTAAGTTTCCAGCCCAAAAGATTTTCACTTGAAGAGATATTTCAGAGAATAATATAAATCATATTCTAGAATTTTATCTAACAATTTAAGTTTCTAGGTGAGATGATTACTTAACGCATCAAATCCAACATTTTCAGACTCTAGCAGGCCTTATTGTCCAATTTAAAAACTTTGAAGCCATCTCTCAACAGGATCTTTGTTAAACTTTATCAGCCATATATATTTTTTCTGCTCTTGTCGACTCAGACTCTAGCCCTACTTGTTCAGGACCCCAACCTACGGCCACAGATTCATTTCTCACGCATCTTGGCTTGTTCTTCTTCCCTCGGTTATTCATCAACCTCATGGTTTAAAGTCATTTTTCGTCCCCGTATATTAAATAAAACACCCTTTCTGTCAATTTCAACCCAGTTGCTCCAAAAAACTGACACGTGAGATCCAACTATGTTTTTTGGTGGAGTGATTATGGTGCTGATAGCAGAGGAGGAGAGATGATGGTGTTGATAGTGGAGTGGTGGCAGCAGTGGCAAAAGCGAAGGCAATGGTGGGGTGGGTTTCTTAGGACACAGGACAACAAGGACCACAAGGTGATGATAGTAATCGACGTAGTTGGAATATAGTGTAAGTGAAAGCTTTCACAGGAGTGCCATGAATTGGATAAGGTGAGAGGATAAATATAAGCAAAATTACATCCATTTAATTATTTTTGCCACTATCAACAAATACTAAAATCATATCCTATCACTTTGAATTCCAAGATCTCAATTCGATGAGCATAAGAGAGCCCCAATTCTTTTGTAAAATGTTTTATAAGCTGTCAAAAAAAAGCAAATTGAAATTCTGAAAAGCGCACACAGGAAAATAGTGATTGTTGTGTATAGTTATATATTTTTTTATGGATAATCTGTTTGTGAATGATGTGATATTTATAATTTATATAAATACATCTGCAAATTCAAATGAAGGAACCTACATTCTTTATGACAAGAATGAATGCTTTACAATGGAAAAACTAATACCTAGTTGTTTCCTTAATTTTCATTGCGAACCTTACTATGACCTCTGGGGGGGAACTTTCCAAATCCATTTCTGTTCTTTTCAGAAAGAAAGCTCGAGTTTAATGATAATGGTGACTCCCTATTACTGCCTTTCTTTGATCTTAAAGCACCTCTACTGACTTGGAAGGCTTCAGAATCTCTACCTGAAGATTGATTTCTAGGATCTGGTCTCTGTTGTTCACCATCAGCATGATCCTTTAATCCTTCACTACTGGCATCTGAGGATTTCTCAGAATCAAATAAGAGGTCTTCGAATGTTGCGAGAGATTTCAACTGAAGACCAAGAGATGAGATCGTTTTCTGGCATTCTGCAAGTTTGCTTGCAGCAACAGCTAGCTCTTTTTCCTGCGATAAAAAAAACAAGATGTGAATACCATTTACCAAAGCAATTGTTTTTAGCAAATTACTACTGTTCTTAAAACCCAACTGTTTTTTAACATATCACGATTAGCATGCGTCCAGAAATAGAAGAACTTTAGGTATCTCATGTCATTCATAACTGTGATGCCACTTGGTTTTATGAGTTCAAAAATGATTCTGACAAAGGATATCATTGAAAAAATATGCAAGAACTTTTGAAGGTAGCTTTGAAACCTTTTTTTTTGTAAAGGTAAAACTTCTGCTCTTAATATTTTATTTAAAAGAACAATAATGCAACAAGGACCATTTGCTTTTGTTTCAGTTTCGCAATATGAAAGTTAATCTTAAATGGACAGAGAGTATAAGATATTAGCCAAGATGGAAAATGCAAGTGGATCAATATGTATGGAAGATTTAAGGCACCAGAGACCATGTAAGTTAAATTAAATGCAGAAATTTATGAACTTGGAGTGGGAATAGTTATTGAGCTTCTAGTAAGTCTTAAGATACTGACCTGTGTAATCTTCATCTCTACATTAAAGCTGGCAACACGCCTGCACTCCTTCTCGTTCTGGAGCTCAGCTTCACATTTCATTTTTGAGAGCTCATCCTCCAACTGCTGGCTCTTTGCAGCATTTTCAGCTGACGAAAGCACGCTCTTTCGCAACCTCTGAATCTAATGAAACAACTTTAGAAAGCAAGGTTTTGATCTCAGCTTCAGCAATTTTGAGCTGTGATTTTGTCTCTTCACTCTTTGCTTCAATGTCCTTTATCTCTTCATCTCTAGCTTGCCTTGATTCATTTACAAGAGCTAACTGAGCTTGCAGGTCCCCTATCTTTGTATCTGCTTCCTGCAGCTGACTGCTTAATGTCTCGAGCTGCCTCTGGCATTCAGTGAAAGCCATTTCTGATTTATTTTTTTCTTCTTCCATCATATCCAACTTCTCCTCCAGATCAGCAGTTCTGTTAATCATGGATTCGAGTTCTTCTTTCCATCGGTTTCCACTACCATTGCCTTTATCTGATACAGGTTCTGCCTCAAGGTAAGAGCTTCCACTTAATGTATCTGGAAAAGCAGCAAGTCTTTCCATTTCCAAAAAGTCATCCATGAGATTGATTTCTACAGAGGGAACCGTGTGGTTTCTTCCAATAGGTTTCCGATTCTTATATTGATCAAGTTCTGTAACATGAGCACAGGCCCATGAGTCAGACCAGCTTGGGTCACGTTCTTTCATTTCCAAGTCACTCATCTTGCATGAATGACTTTCAACTGCTAGTAGCCTCTCAGATTGACTGCCAGTGATAGACTCACCACCAATTGAAGAGGCAGCTAATGATTTATACTCATTAGCAGCTGATGCTTTACGAGCCATGGCTTTCAACTTCAGACACTCAGCTTCGAGCTTAGCAAGCTTCTTTATGCTTTCCAGGTGTAGTTTGCTTGCTGTTTCAGCAGCTTGGGTGCTCAAGTCCCTCTCCAAAATCCTAATCTCTATCTCCTCAGCTCGAGAAAGCAGCTCGCGCTTAAGGGACATGTTTTCTTTCTCTACAGAATCAAACCTTTTCCATAAATCCGAATCAGCTGAAGAAGTAGCTTCATCTCTTGCATTTTGAAGCTGAGCCTGGAGTTCTACAAGCTGGGCCTCGAGCTCAGACTTTGTTGATTCCCATTCACTAATTTTCTTGGTGACAGCTTCACTGATCCTTTCATCTCGATCTTCTCTTGATTGTCTAAGCTGCCTCACACATTCCTTAAGTGCTGCATCCAGATGACCAACTCTATCTTCAAGTCCAGAGTTCTTCTTAGTAGCAGCCTCGAACTGTTGCTTTAAAGCTGACAGTTCATCTTCAGCTTTCTCCCACCCTAGAATTTGAGGCAGAAAAAACAAATAATAGCTGATAAACCAGATATGGAAGGCAGGTTGTAGATCACATCCCTAATTAAAATAAGAAATAGGATGATGTTACAAAAGGAGGTTTATGGACAATCTTTAAAAAATGCCATCAGATCCCTTTTTTGTTCTTTTTTTTTATTTCCTTTTTCTATGTTTGGTTGCCTACCAGAGAAGCCCTCCTTCAACCTTAATCCCTTTCTGCTCTCGTACCTATATCATGGGATGGATTCAACAGGTATCTTAGAAAAAACTAACCTGACAAACTGGGCTAGCCCTCGTGTGTAGATATTATTATTATTACAAGAAGTCTGTGCTGTTTAATTTAGAAGAAACCAAGCACTGCTCACCCTTCAACAGAATTTGAGTGTAGAAGGCAATGAGAGAAATACCTGAGACTGCTTCTTCTGCAACTTTGGCATGCTGCTTTACCAACTCTTCTTTGGCACTAATGTTCAGGAGAGCAGCAGATAGTTTCTCTGTCAAAGTCCTCACATTGTCACTAAGGTCTTCATCGTTGAGTACAGCTTTAGATGTAACTTCTGGTGATTGAGGATTATGAATTGGATATATCTTTGCCAAGAAGAAGGGGAAAAAATCAGAATTCCTTAATGATGAGGAAGAGCAACAGACTATGATACCCCTACAAGTGAAGAGCCATAACTGGCGGAAATTGAAGAAGATGCTGATGAAGCCTCGTAAAAGAGATGGTATTTGTTGGAACAGCAAAGAGTTTGAGGAATTGGATTCATTATTCAATCTCTATCTAATGGTAATATTGAGGAGAAATGATCTCAAGCCTAGGCCATAGATTCATTTGAGTCGATTAAGAAAAGCTCGTTTACATCTAAGTCGCTCCAGCCAGCCTCAACAAACAAAGCCGTTGATAAAAATGCTAATAATTTTTTTGCAGTAATTTTCTGTCAAGGAAAATTCAAACAAGAACTGCAAGCAAGCAACACCTTATGTGCCTAATAAGACAATACAAAATAAGAAAGGATTATACTTGAATGTACGGGAAAAAACTATCCTAGGATGAGACCAGCAGGATTCATTTGGGATATTTCTTTGAGTGCGTTTTTGCAAACTCTAAAAGATGAGCGAAAGGATATGATTTGAGACCTCATCTGAAGAGTGGTTGGCCATGACAAATATCGCATAAACAGAGATTCCAAGTGTGGCAAAATACATTCCAATATCCAAAGTTCATTCCACTTAATGTTTTTTAAAATCTCTTTTTGAAAAAAATAAGGTTTAGGAGTATAGCAATATGCATAAAACTCAAAACCCAAAATTGAACCAACCTGATCATCAGAGAATCTTTCAGAACGAGAAGATATGGACCCTGAACTGTCTGTTTCCCCAGGACTCTTTCTCTGACGACTTCCTTCTCCATAACCAACTCCTCCTGTCCATCTCCAGTCCCACCAAAGAATCACCATTCCCTCACACAAAATTCCATTCTTTTCATTGTAATGCTACAAACACAAACACCCAGCATCATTAAACAAAAACCCAACAACCTTAAATCCTACAAATTGACCACCAAACCAAGTATTTGCTTTGAAATATCAGAACTTCAAGGATACCAAACAATGTAAACAAGCAAGCTAGCAAGTAGACAGAAAAGAGTCAAATCCAACTGTTACAAACAAATAAAAATGAGTAGTCTTTTTGGTAAAGATCTTAACTTTGCTTAGAATTCACTCTCCGTAACAAATCTAGAAACAATGACTTAACTTTTTGAAGAAGAATCATGATCATCAAAAGATGGATATATTTGATAACCCTTTTAAAGTTTGGCTCTTCATCTATTAACAATTACTTGGGACATAAGATTTTGAACAGCTCATTAGCTGGGCACCTACCAAATCCCCCCAATTTCACGCCATGAAATGAGTGTCACAAAAATAAAGAAGAAAGTCATAGAAAGAATCATGGATAGAAAGAGACAGAGAGGACCACATGAGAAAAGGCCAATACTGCCTCATAGCCAATAATAACCCCATTTTTCTTCAACAAAATTATCTAACTAAACTAATAAAAAAAAAGCAAAGACCCGCCTTCAAACATCGCATGCAAAAACAAGAAATAATTGCTAAGGCAATAATACTCATCTCAAATTATCTCAAAAATCAAAAAGCTAGAATCTTTAAATTAAGCTTTCTGTAAGAGAGAGAGAGAGAGAGAGAGAGAGACTTACCTTTAGCTCTGAGACTTGTGAAAAATAGAAAGACCAATCAAATATTGATCGACGAAAAAGAGTTGAATAGCAAAGGAGCAAGCACAAACAAACCGTGCAGAGAAATCTGACGAATGTCAGTGTAAAACGCCGGTGTTTAAATAGGGAGGTTTTCTCTTTTTTTATTTTTTGAGAATCTTTTCCTGGTATTTTTTTCTATTTTATTTGTTCAATTAATGAGTTGTGATTCAAAATGGTGTACGGATGGACATGGACGTGAAGAGAACTATAGATATAGGCGTATATCAGCTTTTTATAGCAAGAAATAAAGAAGAAGAAGAAGGTGATATTATCGTGTGTTTTGTTTTTGATTGACTTTTTGGCTTGATTATTCAAATAAAAATGGAGTTATTCCCGCCCATTGATGATGGGAATTGAGCACCCACCAATTTTTTCAAATATTCCTCGCCATTTGTCAACATTGATCGACTGTGTGCTGCTTCCATGTCTTTCTCTTGTTTTCTTCTTTCCATGCTTCCTTGAACACCAAAACCTAAAAACAAATATATTACAATTTTAGTTTTGATATTATTTTATTTTCAAGATAGCAACATTATTATTTTATTTCCTTGTATTATTTGTTAAAAAAAGGCTATTGTTTCTAGCATTTATTATTATTATTATTTTTAAAATACCAACACGTTACTGAGCTCATAATTTTCTTTAGGTTATTTGAAGGTCTATGCAGCAAAGATGGATTTTTTTTTCTATAATTTTGAGTCTGTTTTTTTTTTATATTTTTTTAAAAAAATACTTAATGTTTTTATATTGTTTTAATGTGTTAAAGTTAAAAATAAATTCTAAGAATTTAAAAAAAAATATTTTAATATTTTTTATTCATAGAAGGCATTTTAAATTTTTTCAACCGGGTTCATGGTTATTTCCTGGCTTCAACTTCAAAATCTTACCAATAAAAACAACTTGGACAGAAGTGATTTTGAAGCATCAATGATTTAAATGAGAAGGTACCTTCCTCTTAACTAGGCGAGATCCCTACGGCCTATGAAACATGGCCCCCACCTAGTAATAGTAATTCAGTTTAAAGTATTTTTTTAATGTAGTTTTTAATTAAAATACTTTATTATTAATATATTAAAATCATAAAGAGTATCTAAAAATATTTTAAAGTATTAGGGTGTTTAGTTATAGTAGATTTTTCAATTCTAAGAAAGTGGAAATAGGTTCTAAAATGATAGATTATGTATTTATTGGATATTCTTTGAATAATTCCACCTGTAGATTTTTAGTTTTAAATTATAAAATTTATGAAATTGAAATAAAATAAAATAATTAAGTTGTTTGGTGCAATTTTCCTTAAAGAGTTCTTTTAGAATTGAGGAGCATAACATTTTGGTGCTAGTTTTAATATATTTTTACTAGAAATGAAGTTAAAATATATAGTGAAGCTATGACATCTGCCTCAACATCGACTATATTTTTCATGGCCTCCCCGAGATGGGTACGTGGAAAAAAATTTCTTTATAATCATAAAATTAATATTATTTTTAAAAGTAATATTAAGATTATTATGAAACTTAATGGTCTGTGATAATCTGAATAATAATCTAAGATAAGTTGTATTGTTGTTTGATTTTTTTCTAGATCAAATTTGTATTCGTTGGTTTTTCTAATGATTCAAGATAGATATTTCATCAAAGATTGAGGACTGATTTATAGTTTTCTTTTGTTCATCTTGTCCATGTAACATCTACCCATTCGTTTATGATTATGAGAAATCATTTATTTTGTTTTCATGCAGATTTCTAAATGAAATATGGTATAGCCACCGAAAGCAACCGATTCTCTTTATACAATAATATTAAAGAAGTACATTTTACACTGTATTTTAAAAATAATTTATAAAAATAAAAAATAAAAATTTAATATATTTTTAAACAATTTTTTTTTTTAAAAAAAAAACAAACAATCAGACGTAAATTATTGCTGATTTAGGGGCATGTTCTCCACCCGAGTACAAATTCTCAGCGGTGGGGACAAGGACATGGAATTGGAAAGATAGTGTAAAAGTTTCTTGTCTTCTCCCGGCGAGGAGGCGCGAGTGATTTTAGGGCTGGGATTTGTTTTATTCGTCTGAGCAATTTTTATGCGCCGCCGGCAACAAGCTAGACAGCTAGAGGGGAGGAACCAATTATTGAATGGGTGTCTTTTTCGTCAATGGCGCTGCGTGCATGCATCGCCAAAGTTCCATCTATCTTTCTTCTTCAACGGTCCCACACATAAATGAAAAACAAACACTTCTTTTCTAATATGTTCAGATCTGTATAATATTTATTTAATCTATTTAATATGTGTCTATTTAGATTAATTAACAAAATATTTTAATCAAAAATTTAAAATATTCTATTTTTTTAAGATTAAGGGTCTGTTTGGCACAGCTGTTGCTGTTGCGGTTGAGGCTGAAAAAAAAACAGTTTCATGAAAAGTACTTTTAGCTGCGATTCAAAACTGAAATTGAAGTGTTTGGTTAAAACTGTGGTTGAGTTTGAGGTTTAATGAAAAACAGTTTCGAGTATTTAGTTACCATGCTTTTCATATTGCTGTCAACTTGTGAAATGACTTTAAAGGACACACATATATATTTTTTTAAATATTATAGATTTAATTATCATAATAATAAAATGTAATTAATAATTCAGGCAAATTACACACTCGTTTTTATTCTCAATTAATCGAAAAGCAACGGGGTTGTGGAGAAAAATGAAATGATGCACCTTCTCTTTTTATTAGGGTTGATCTCTATGTACATAATTTTTAATTTTTTTAAAACGTGATTTTTATATTTTTTTAAAAAAATTGGACTGGGCCTGTCCCAAACTAAATGGGCCGGTACATCCAAGTTGCCCCAAAAAGGCTCAACTCAGCTAGACTTGGGTTGGGCCAAGAGCAGCCCAACCCAATAGTTCAAAAAATAAGCACAAAACGATGTGTTTTTTCTTTCGTTTTTGCATGAATTATTCGCCCATATTATTGTTCATAACATAGCCGACTGTGACTAGAGGGTCAACAGCTGGTACCGACGGATAGAGATGACCAAGGTGGTTCTCCCTGTCATGGTGGCGTCGAAAATGGCGGCCTGTGGGAGCCGGATGGGGCGTTGGAAGTTGTCAGGTTGTGCTGTCGTTCGCCTCTGCTACTTCGTTGTTGCTTTCCCGAAGTTGGAGAAGAAGGCTGGAGTGGTGGCTGGCTGCTGCTGGAGCTCACGGTGGAGCTCCTGCTGCTACTGGAGGGGAGCTGTTGCAGGAGTTAGCGAGGAGAGAAAGAGAGAGAGATAATTGTTGGGTGAGAGACAAGGAGGAGCTGACGTTGTCTACCTTGGTAGCTGGTGTTGCTGTCACTGGAGCTGGGGAAGACGATGGGTAGCTATAAATCTTTGCTCTCCCCGCCTGCATGTCTATTAATGCTCAGTGAACTTAGGATTAAACTCAGTTTCATGCATGAATGTGAATTGCGGCTGTGTTTTTTGAAAAGTATCTGTGAGATGCTTTTTGAAACTTGCGCCCGAAACATTATTTTTTATGGGACCCACAACAAAATGTTAAATGGGTGTTTGGTTAATATCACGTTTGGCTTTGCGGGGAGCCTCAACCGCAGGCCACAGAGCCAAACACCTACTAAATATCTTAATTTAAACTTATTTCTTATTTTTCTCATATTTATTTATACTTATCATTTACTGACACCCCCCCCAATCCAATTTATTTGATTACATATATGCATAATGGGAATTTTTTTAACAATAAAAAACATGTCAAGAAAGCCTATTTACATAATGCTTTTGTTTAAAAAAAATATATGACCTATAACTAAGCACGAATCAAATTACTATTGCTATTGAATGAGGTTTATGTAAACTAAAATTATTTGGATTAGTTGTATAGAAAATCTTATTACCAATTTCAAACATATACTTTTAATATAAGTGGTTAGATTTGTAGTGGCCGAATGTACTACCTGGTTGGGCGGTGTGTTTTTCATGAGCTGAAAACATAAAAATAAAAAGCAAATGTTTTAAATATTTTTCTTAAAATAAAAATAAGTTAAATTTATATGCATTCATTTAATTCAATAAATCAAGAATTACATGCATCGATAAATGCAATAAAAAGTTCTTAATGCCAACTAAAGACTAAATTGTAAAGCTACGAGATAAATATAAATTCATATATTTGATATCACAACACAACTCATGGTTAACTATTTTTTTTATTTAATCAAACATTAATAGAAGTAGATACACACTTGAAAATGATTGAATACAAATCAAGGGAAAAAATATAATTTAAGAATGCACAAAAGTAAAAACTAAAAAATTTAATTAAAAAATAAAAATCTCACGAGCACATTTTTAAGATCAGTTTCATCATAAGTCTTGTCTTTCCTTTTATTTTTCCAATTAAATGAGCACTTTTTTAAAGATAAATTTAGGCAACACGTCATCTACATACAAGCTAACAGATAATCACATAACATACTCGCAAAGAAAAACTGTTAAAAAGAAAAAATGAAAAACCCTAAACTTCAACGGCAAAGAATTATTTTTCTTCTTCTTCTAAAATAATTGAAAAAAAAGAGACAAAATTAGTGGGTTTTTAGAGCCCATAAACGTAGGCTGGATTGTTTTGGTATGACTTTTGATTGGGCTTCAGGTTTCTCATTTCCCTTTATTATGGACTTTAATCGCGAAATAAGTTTTAATAAAGCCCATATCACTTTATTCCCCGAGGCCTTTTATTTATGAAAAAAGCTAAAACAAATAAGAAAAATCTTGCATTCCAAAAACTGTTGAGTGGGGGGACACGTGGCGTGTACATGACGCCTCATGTCTGAGTAATGGGCTACCATTCGTTTGACAGCACCAGCCTCTCGAAGTGTCAGATAACATTTTATTTGCCCCCTGTATTTGTAGAATATACTCAACTGATCCCCTATTCATTATGTCTTTCTAATTATATCCCTGATTAAAAAGTGTGGACCGCACCATGTCAATTGATAACTCAGCTAATTTTCATTATTTTGTTTTTTACCTAAAAGAGGTAAATTTGACTTTATTTATTTAGATATTGTTTGACATTATGTTTCATAAATGCTTTTGAATTTTTATTTTTACTTTAAATTAAAAAAATTTGGTGTTCTTAAATCATTTTCATGTGTTGATGTTAAAAATAATTTTTTAAAAAATTAAAAAAAAATATAATTTTAATACATTTCTAAATGAAAAACACTTTCAGAAGCAATTTTAACCACATTTTCAAATAGATACTTACAAAGCCTAAGAAAAATTAGCTCGAGTAATTTACAAAACTAATAAGAATTAGTAAGCCATTTTTTTGTTTTTTTTATCATAAAGTAATTAATATCCTACGATTAGTTTATATATTAATAGAAACTAAATCTTCTCTTTGGATCATTATAAGAAATAAATTCATTTTAATCTAATGCATTCACTAGGATAAATATTTTTAGATATTAGTCTGAAGACTCAATTTCAAAAAATAAAGGCCAACATTCAAACTACTACTTCTACTTCTTGCGATTGAGTAAATAAACGCTATCAATTAATTTGATTCACTCACATTTTCTAAGTCATGACAAAATCGAAAATAAAAACGACAAAGAAGGACTGGAATTGACGTTAGTATACAAATATAGGGGGCAAAACAAAACTTGTCCCCTAAAGAATCACCTGAGGTGGGAAAAATATATTTTCAACTCTTGTTTCCCTCTTCTGTTCTGTCGTTGAGTCTTCAAGCTCAACCAAATCAAATTCCAAACGAAGAGGGAGAGAGGGCCAAGACCCTAAACTCCCCCCCTCTCCCTCTTGATTTTTTTTTTTAATTTTCCTGTCACCAATTAATCAATACCCTAATTGGAAGATGAACAGTCAAATTGGTCCTCCTCCTCCAAAGAGGACCAGTCTCGCCCATAAACGAGGATCAACCACATCCAGAAAGTCATCGTCCTCAATGGCTCCTCCTCCATCAGAGAATGGCGGCACCTCCTCCCATGGTGGAAACACCTCCAAGCCCTCCTCTCCCGACGCTCCATCGTATGTCTTATAATTAAATTAATGTTTTGTTACTATTTTGTTTTCGTTATTTTTTTATTTGGCCATTTACGTGTGAAAATGGTAATTTAATTGTACAAGTAAATTAATATTTAACTGGTAATTGGATTAACTATTTGTTTTTGTGGAGGCCTGTGAGAAGGGAAAGGACAGTGAAGAAATTGAGGTTATCGAAAGCACTAACGGTTCCAGAGGGAATCACAGTGTCTGATGCTTGTAGGAGAATGGCAGCTCGTCGTGTTAATGCTGCTTTATTGACTGATGCTAATGCTTTGCTTTCCGGGATTGTCACTGACAAGGTTTGTTTTGCTTATGTTGTTGTGCTCTGTTGTTTTTTCTTT
The DNA here is from genome assembly GCA_029228605.1 of Salix koriyanagi. NCBI lineage: Eukaryota > Viridiplantae > Streptophyta > Magnoliopsida > Malpighiales > Salicaceae > Salix > Salix koriyanagi. The sequence goes on along the minus strand of CM055333.1, from coordinate 9,791,894 downwards.
GTTATTTGTGTGGGACAGTGTTTTGATTTTTTTGCTGTTTCAATTTTGCTGTTGTGGATAGGACATTTCGGCGAGAGTAATAGCGGAGGGGTTGAGGCCAGAGCAAACAACAGTATCAAAGATTATGACAAGGAATCCTATTTTTGTTAACTCGGATTCTTTAGCCATTGAAGCGCTTCAGAAGATGGTGCAGGGTTAGCTTCTCTTTTTAGTTCATGGTGTAGTTCGGTAGGTTTGAATGATTTGACTGTTGAACTTCATTAAAAAGCCATAACTTGCTGAGGTGGGGTTTTGGGAGGTTGAATATAGGTACTCCAACATTTTTGCTTTAAAATGGCTACTGGAATTCAAAACTTTGATGGTGGTAAAGATGTCGTTTGTTTTGTTTCTATTGGGTTGTGCGTGAAACAAATTTAGGAAAATGCATGGACCTGAAATCAGTGTGTATGAATCTTGTTACATTGGTGTCAAGACTTGGAAAATGAGGAAGATAGTTTTTTCATCATTATAGTTTGATCAGAGGGGGCAAGCGGCTGAATCGCATAGGCAGGAGAAGGAATAGAGAGAGGACCCAAGCTAAAATGTGAATTCTAAGAATTTAGTCCATGGGATTCCTTTTATGGGATAATCTACAAGGATTTGTATTGCTGTTGAGATCTCTCTATTTATCAGTTTAACTTGTCATTTAGAATATTATGTTTGCGTTATAGATTTTTGCTGAACTGGAAGTGATTTTTTAATTTAGGAGTTCAGGAGTGTAGGTTAATTGCTTGTTGAAATGAGTATGACATGTACTTGTTACGATAATCCACTTAAAAAATGGCGTAGTTGTTTGTGAACTTTCAGCACTGATGCCACAAAAATTTGTCACTTTTTTGACCAATTAAGTACATTTATTTAGCAACATCTTAGTTGTGTTTTGGTCAACAGGCAAGTTCAGGCACCTCCCTGTAGTGGAGAATGGTGAAGTTATTGCGTTGCTGGATATTACAAAATGTCTCTATGATGCTATATCTAGAATGGAGAAGGCTGCTGAGCAGGGGAGTGCCATCGCTGCTGCTGTTGAAGGTGTGGAACGTCAATGGGGAAACAATTTTACTGGTCAGTGGTTGCTACTATTTCTGTTTTTCTTAGCATTGCCATTATCAACAGGATATGGAACTGCTTGTTTGATTTTGATTCATGCTTGTATACAATTCTTATTGCTTACACTGCTCTTGTGATGTGCTCAATGTAATGCACATCAAATTAAGCTTCATGGAAGCAAGAAAAAAATCAATTTGACCTTACTTACCACTTTGCATTTAAAATTGTTCTTTAATTAGTAAAGGTTTAAATTTTCTTCCCATGGAAGCAAGCACATATGTAAAAATTAATAGTAATGAATGAATGCACAAAAAATAGATATTTGTTATAGATAACTATCTTTCTTCTGCTGGAAATGCCTGTACCATAATGTAGTTTCTTTGTTAAAGATTTAAAATTATTAATTTATCTTTAAAAAAATTTAATTTATTTTTTCTTACTGTTTCCACTATATGTCATCTTCCATTTCAGCTCCACATGCATTCATAGAAACTCTGAGGGAGCGAATGTTCAAGCCCTCCTTGTCAACAATTATTGGTGATCAAACAAGGTAACTCTTTTTTATCTTAAAACTGTTCTTGTTCCAAGTACAGTTTTTTTTTAAAAGATATTGTAGAGGTATGGTTGTGTTACCGATTCTTTTAGCTTTACATACTTCCAGGGTTGCAGTTGCTTCACCATCAGATCCTGTCAATGTTGCTGCGAACAAAATGCGGGAGTTGCGGGTTAATTCAGCTATTGTTGTGACGAGGAACAAAATCCAGGGGATACTCACGTACTTCTCTTTCTTGCCAGGCTTTGCCATATTACAACTTGTTCTTGGAACTCTTGCTGCAAATGATGTCTTTAAAATGAGATCCAGCATTTTCTTTTCTTTTCTTTCTTTCTTTTTATGTCTATCATGCATGTTCTCAGTTTCTATGCTTCTCTGCTGCAGTTCAAAGGATATTCTCATGCGAGTTGTGGCACATAATCTTTCTCCTGAGTTGACTCTTGTGGAAAAGGTTTGTTGCAAGAGCCATACATATTTTACTTCTTATTTTGGCAATTTGCTGTATTTTTTTAACTCTTAATTTTTGCTAGAGGGTTAAGTTTGTTACATCATTTACGCTGTAATCCTGCTAGTTGCTACAATTGTCATGGATGAGTAAAAGAACAATGTGTGGGAGATGATTCATTTACTATTTCTCAACCTATTCAGCAGTGTAGAATGTTCCGACCCTTTTAACATTTTATAAAGATGGTAGCTAGTTAAGCCTTACCTCATGTTTCTTCTTGTCCCTGGAATGAAAGCAAGCATTGCAAGGGTTAGTATTGTTTATGAGGAATCCTTGATACTGATTTCTTATGCATGATTTATGATGTATGAAGCAAGGAGATCCCCTTGATACTAATCAGAAATCAAATTATTGGCTCACCTGTATAGTTTTATCTATGAGAAGTAGCTCATTGTTCATAATTTAGATTATGTCTGTGGACAGGTAATGGTTTTTTGTTGCTTTACTAAGTTTGCATTAATGACTGACTTCTGCACTGTTAAAAATTGATATTATATTGCTATATTTGAAGATATCTATAATTTTGCATACTTAGATTACTCGTTGATATATTTTTTTCTTCTTAATGTTTTCCCTTTCTCTCTTATTCATGTGACACAGATATTGTGGCCGTTCTCATTTCTTCAGTTATTTTGCTAGATTCCTTCCCTTTCTTTGTGGGGAACTTTTTTTTTTGGCCTAACATTTGCCTTGTATTGAATGCCCAGTCCTACATTTCATATTGAATGCACAATCCTATATTTAATATTTTCATATAGAATCATTTGGTGTTTCTTTGCTATGGTAATAAGAGCTTGTCTTAATTTGAGAGTGGCGATGCCTTGCATTATCTCACTGATATTTTATTAATGCTTCAGGTGATGACACCAAACCCTGAATGTGTGACAGTGGAAACAACAGTCCTTGATGCATTACATCTAATGCATGATGGGAAGTTCTTACATCTTCCTGTCTTGGACAAAGGTGAGTGTAACTCATTTTATTCTCATAACTGTTTCTTTCTTTGTTTTTTCTTTACAAGTTATCCAATTATCAAATTTTGTGCAGATGGGTCTGCTGTTGCATGTGTAGATGTTCTGCAGATAACTCACGCAGCAATTTCCATGGTAACCTTCATTACTTATACAGCTTGTTGTGATATGCATTTTTCAGTGGGGATGAAGCAGTTTTTGAGATTTTAGGACATGTTCAAAATTTATACCTGGTAGAAATATTTGTCAGCCATAGATGAAACAAATTTTCGGTCCATGAAATGCTTTTTCTTTATTTGCATCTGAAGTACTAGTTCAGTAGAGAAACTTAAGTAGGTGAAAAAAACATTAAACCAACTATCAAGCTCTAGGCTGTGGAATGTAGTTGACAACCATGTCTTAGTGACCATGCCACTGTTTTGTTGGATAGCTTAGCTCTTTGTTGAGCATCATGATTGTTTGTTTATAAGAGTATGGTTACAGCTGTAACATTGTGAAGGGCGTTAGCATTAATACAGCCACTTACTAATCTCTTCTCCTAAACATGCATTTTTAATCTTATGGACATTCAAGCAAGAACCTTTTGCATTTCTACCCTTGAACCTTCATCAGTCATGATTTTTGTTTATTGTTCATTTCACTTGTCACTGTATGGTTGAACATCTGCAAGTGTCTCTGAGTGTGTTGGGGACTGCACCATTGTAACCCCTAACATGACCTGGGTTGAACCAGTGCCAATGCATGCCACTTGTATTGTTCAAAATGAAATTGTTTACTGGATAAAGCCATTTACATGTTATTACTGCTAAATGAATTTTATAAATAAGATAAATTTGCTTATGTAGAGATGCTACCGAAGCGGGGATTAGTCTTTCTGCCATTTTTCTTGTGTTATATTATATTTTCATTCTGTCAAACACTTAACTGGCCAATTTGAAACTTTACAAGGTTGAAAGTAGCTCTGGAGCTGTTAATGATGCGGCCAACACAATGATGCAAAAGTTCTGGGATGCTGCTCTTACTTTGGAATCACCAGATGATTATGACATCCAAAGGTCTTCCTAATGCTGTCACACTTTGACCTCACCCTGGTACCTAGTTGGTTCTGTTACTAAACCTATAGGGTGTTTATTTCAGTGAAATGTCTGCACTAATGGCATCAGACGGGGCAGAACTTGGAAGGTACCCATCACTTGGTCCTGGAAATTCATTTGCCTTCAAAATTGAGGACCTAAAGGGCCGCATACATCGACTCAATTGTTGTAAGTGGTCATTGATGACTGTTTTTGAGAACGCCTAATTTCTGAACAAAATGAATTTTGTATTTTACCATTGTACACAAACTATAGGCACAGTGTGAAATGATTCTTTGATATATACTAAGAAATTGTGGACAGAAGCTTAAATTAAAATAATCAAATAAAAAAGGAACGTTCTACCTTTTTTTATTGTTATTATTATAGAAGAGTTAAAACAAGTTTACTTCATTTGTTGATGAATGTATCTTCTAAAAGTTGTCCAATCAAACTCAAAAGCAAAGTTTTATATTGTCTATACTTTTTTTTCAGGCACTGAGAATTTAGATGAGCTTCTTTCCACTGTCTTGCAAAGGATTGGTGCTGATAACGAGCAAGATCGACCCCAACTTTTGGTAAGATGGGCTTATAATTAAACAAATGCAATTTGTGATCTCTATTAATATTTATCTTCTTGACTTATGTAGCATTCCATTTCTTTTTTACAGTACGAAGACGATGAAGGTGATAAAGTTTTGCTTGCAACTGACGGTGACCTCATTGGTGCTGTCAGCCATGCTAGATCAGTGGGACTGAAGGTAATACTTTGATATTATTATATGTGGATTTGAATATAAATTTTAGTTGAACAATACATTTGCAAGTTTTTTTTCAGAGTAGCACAGCTCTGTGACCGGGCTTTTTTTTGGCTGCCGCTGCAGTGCCAAACACCCATTTTGTTGTAGATTACAACACCAGCAAACAAACAAACAAACAAACAAACAACAACAAAAGCCTATTTAAATAGAGAGCACAAATTGCATTTGTATAATGATATATTCTTAATTTGTAATTTTGTGTGCACTAAAATCTCTCTTGATCTCAGGTTTTAAGGTTGCATCTTGACTGTTATGACCCAAGCAATCAAACATCACCACCATTGGGTACAACTACAACTGCCACCCAGAGAATTGGATTGGTGTCTTTCCGCTCTGGCATCTTTTTAGCTGGTGTCGTTTTAGCAGGCATTGCTGCTGTTGCTTACTTGAAGCGCTCAAAAATGTGAAATTTTATTGAGTCCAAATGATGAACACGCTTGAGATTTTGAAGTTGGTCCACAGGGGGTTCTACCAACATTTGAAGATATTTGTTGGCCAGAGCTTAAAGGAAAATTGAAGCTTAACCCTAATTGTTCCATCCGAAGAGGTGTAACTAGATGCTAGGTACACCGAAGCACTAACATGATTGGGTAGGTGTATATTACCATTCTATCCTGATGAAAATGCCAGGTTTACTGCAATTTTTCCACGGGAACCTCTACTGCTAAAAGCTAGACCTTGTATGGAGTTGTAGGCACGATGCCACTATTTATTTTTGTTACCTACAAGCACTGTTTTATAAATTTCCAGTTACCTAACCAAAATAAAATAAATAATAATAATAAATAAATAAAAAGAAGGAAAGTTTTCAAGTTTTGTACAAAATTTATTGTCTGGGTTTTGCATGGCAACTGCAGCCTATAAGCTATTTCCATAGGGTCCTTGTGTTGCAGTTGGACCCAGATTGCCATTCATGAACTGCTTTTATTTTCTGAAAAATGAACAAAAAATTATAATGGGACTGATTGGCTATGCTCGTGCAGCAGCAGCATTGCTGGCATTCCCACTCTTAACAGCGATCATGATTTGGAATTCCTGGTATCTTGAAAGTGTAAAAAACTTCAAACTGGGAATAAAATTTCTTGATTTGCCCTTCCTGATGCATTGCAAACAGTATCTGAACTGCAACAGGTCTCTCCTTCTGTTGGAATTTGGGCCATAATGAAGTCATCATTGTTTTTATTTTGCGATCTGCACAGCAGGTCTTGAGTTCAAATCAGGATATATATTAATTTTTAGAGTATTACTCGGTCTTCTGGACCTATAAAATATATTTTCTGGTAGATGATGTTTCCTCGAATCCAAAAAAAAAAGTCATCGATTACTTGGACTGTTTCATTTTCCGGTGTGTTAGAATGGCTCTCTAAGATAGTCTTTAAACTCGAGATTTGTCAAGAGAATAGGGTGTGTTCTGTTGACTATTGTTGCGAGAGGATTCTCCTTCTTGAAGCAAAAGTCTGGATGTATTCTATTCTGACCCCCCGACTCAGCTCTTGCCGTCCATTATCTTTGAAATCTGCAAATCCGGCCGTTGCTTCATCTGTTGTGGTTGAAGATGTTGCTAATATTCGCATGTTCTGAGTCAACGTGAAAGATTTACAGATACTTCCATAGAATCCTCTCTTCTACAACATTTTGGAGTAAAATTAAGACTTCTAAAACTTGAGGTTGAAGAAAACGTTTTCCATCCATTCCCTTTAGTTTCCGTCTCTGGCATTATCTCAAAAACTAAGTTAATTATAATTTACTCCCTCTAAATGATTAAAACTAACTAATTAGTCCTTGTTTCTAGCACTATGTACTTAATCCTTTCACTTTTAAAACCATTCATAGCATAATCCTTTTCATCAGTTTCATGCTCTTTTCTAATTTAATTTATTTTTAATTTTTAAAAATATAAAAAGGAAGTGGGTAATATATAAAAATTAATGAAAAAAGGACATTTTTTGAATAAATTATTTTCTAGCTTTCTTTAATTTGCTTCGATCGTTTTGCTGAATAAGTAATAATAAAATTAATCATCTTGTTTCAATAATATCATAACTTAGTACTTCTAGTCTTACAAATCATAGCTTAATCTCTTAATGTTTTTGACTATTAATTCATAATTAATTAGTTTTTTTTTGTAAGTAGAAGGACATCTATCCCTTGAATTTATTTCAATATAACTAAAATTATATTTTGAAAAGAAAAATAACTAAATTGGTGACTACTCAGCACTTCACAAATGATTATGATAAATAACATAGGGACTAAGTTACAGCAGGATATAAAAATAATTAAATATATGATATGCTTCTTTTTAAACCTGAGTGACTAACTAATAATTTTACTAAAATTACAAGGACTAATTAAAATAATTTGCCCTAATTTTCCTAGTAATATGGCCTCGAGTAAAAAACGAAAAGACGTTAAGAGAATCAAACCGGACCAGTCCAAGTAACCGCCAAGAGCACTGAAAATTCCAGAAGAAAAGGAAAGAAGCAGTAGAAAGAGCGAAACCATTTCAAAGCCGCCCTGGTCTCAAATGTAAGCCCTCTTCCTCCTCCTCCTCCCACTTCATACTTCCTTGTTTGCATGTCAGAGTTGTAATCATAAGCATTCCATTTTTTTCTTGGGGGTGCATAGTGATCCTTTTTTCTTACATTGACTACTAGAATCCAATAATGTTGGTGTCTATACATTCCCTTTTTCTTGAAATCTACTTATTATGATGTTATTTGGTTTCTTCGATGAATATATGAACATTGTGTCTGTTTTTTTCTTTGATTCTCATGGTTTCTTGTTTGGAGTTGATGGCGGTGCTCGTCAATGTTATTAAAGGGAATTCTTTTTGCAACATTTATGTGTATCTGATCTAATATGAAATCATTCAAGGAATCCCGATTGCTGGTATTTTCAATATGTGGAGATAATTAATAGTATTTTCAGGATAGGTACTGCCTTATCGACTCCCTTTTTAATAGATGATATCGAATTGCTTCCTAGCCCATAAAATAAAATTTATGAAATGCCGATGTGACAGTTACACAAAGTAGCAGACTCTCTCACTCTAAAATCAAACTCTCTTCAATCGTCTTTCTGGGAGAATAACTTATTGGGAAGTTCATATGCATGTCGAAGTTCTTTTTTTTCTCCTGGCAAGTACTATGTGCTGAATTTTATTCGAATGCTGCGTTTGCAGACTGTTAATGTAAACAGGATGGAACTTGAAGATGCGCATTCTGATCTCTGTTCCTTGAGAAAATTATATGGACTCCTCCAAGGAAGTCCAGATGGTGTGCAAATGGCAGGCTTTAGTGAGTTTTCTCTAAACAACCTTACTGTGTTTTCGTTTCTGCTACTGATTGTTGTATATGTGTGAATTCCCTACTTTCTGTTTGTCCAATATTGGTGTGAAGGGATCATCAATTCCTTTTATTGATTGTGGATTTCATTACTGTGGTATTGTGAAATTCTATTTAAGCCATTCTTGGATGCCGATCAAGATTTATGTCACTGCTGCCTTTTCTTCTGTCCCTCATTCTCCATGTAACCTGTTTTTCTTGAGGTGCTTCATTTTTTTTTCTCCAGTGGTTGTATTGTCAATATTTAGTCTGTGATATTTCTTTCCAACTGGTTGGTGAAGAGAATGAATGAAGTGATAAATATTAGTTTGTGTTTTTACTAATGTCTGTTTTTGAGCAGTTGGACGAGAGAGCAAAAGTGCTTTTGAAGAGTCTGCTAGATGCTGCTACAGAGAAGGCCTTATTGGCTTATTCAAAGGTATATTTTGCCAATTTTGTGCTTGAGTTACACAGCTTTGGTGATACAGAGAAAATATGACATCAATTATGCTTTTCAAGGCTACATGAAATGTTAAGAACATATATGGATTGAAGTTTCTTGCAACTAGTTTAGTTTTCTGATATGTAAATACAACAGTTTTCAAAATCAAACCTTAGCTAGGATGGGTAACGGGATGACTATTTGATCTTCTGGTACTAATCCTTGCAAGGGAGAGAGACTGTTCTTGAGTTTGAGTACTTCCTGATGCAAATTTGGTATGAAAAAATGACATCCAGGTAATTCGAATAGTTTCCATCTGACTTTGTTTGATGTTTTGAAATCACAGATCATAGTGGACGCGCAATTAGGTGTGTCTAACACACCCTACTCTTCTCAATCAGTGCAGCCCAAGGCCATGCCATATTTAGAACCTCCTGTTTCACCTGATGTGGAAAACGCTTCTCCAAGTACCATTCAGAGTTCAAATGCTCAGACAAATTTATGTGTAAACAATGCATGGAAAAATGAGCAGTCACTTATTAAGCCAACACCTCAGGATTCAGGGTCGGAGCATTCCAAATTCAGTGTCTCGTTGAACAAACCTGAAGGTAGGAAAAAGTGCTGTCGAGTTTGTAAGCAAAACAGCATGAAGCAGCAGAACTCGGCAAAGAATTTGAACAAAGATGGTAATGAAAGCGATCAGCGCCACGATGAGGCTTATTGGATTGATGGGAATTCAAAAGGGTCGCATGAGCTCAGATTGAAGGGTCTCAAATCAGCAGTGACTTTCAATGAAGAGCCAAAACAGAAAAGAAATTCTGAAATTGAATGTCAACCAAGCGCTGCAAGTTCCGCTTCTTGGGCCTCAAGTTCGGTGGGTTCTAAGTTTGTGAAAATAGGATCTGAATTTGTATCTGGTAAAATTGACAAGCATCGACAGGATTCAGAAAGTAATTCCTGTAAAGAAGTTGCAAATGCAATGAAATGTAGTGAATCTGTGATGCCCTCCTCATCGCTGCAGCTTTATGGTGAGAATGCAGATTCACATGAAGCTAACAGTGCAGCATTTGATCACAATTTGTCCAGGGCTGATAACTCAATAAGAACTAAAATGCAGTCGATACAAAGGGATGGTTCAGTTGCAGTAGGTGAAATGAATTTTGCCAAGAGACAAAATGGGGATGGTTCAGATGCAATGAGAGAAACAAACAGTGCAGAGAGACAGAATGTGAGGGAAATTGTTGAGAGAATTGAGTCACTCAATCGAAGTCAGAAGAACTATCAAACATGTCAGTATGTTTGCGGGTTACAGGTTCCCCCAAGTCAGGATGATGTGGGCAAGAAATCCTCAATGCATAGTATGAAGGTTCGGCAAGACACTCCATTAATGAATCCGATGGCTCGGCTGGAGGAAAAATCCACGCCATCTGTACCATCAGTACCACTTTCTGCAGGGTCAATCGTGGCATCTCACAAAAGACACCTTCCTCGTCAAACATTTATAAGGCCAACACTGCTAGATTATGATGATTATCACAAGAAAATCACCCCAAAGAGATCTTATGTGGACTCAGAAGAAGAGTTAGATGAGACAACCAGCTCAAGCTCAAACGGTCGATCGCTGGAAATGTCAGATGAGGAAGCTAGCTCTAGTTCTAACCCTCACTCACCAGAATTGTCAGATGCCACGGCCAGCTCAAGCTCTAATCCTCGCTCACTAGTAGAGTCGTACCAGACAGCCAGCTCCAGCTCCAGCTCTAGTCCTCACTCTTCCTACAGCTGGACAAGTCAGCAGCAGACAACAGGCAGCGGCGGCAGCAGCAGCAGAGGTAGCGATGAGGATCCTGAAGATTACTATGATCGTGGGGATCATCCACCTAGAGTAAAGGGACCAAGTAAGAGGTACAGATCACCAAGCCATAAGAAGAAAGCAACTGGACGACTTAGGGGGCTAAAAAACAAGCTGGGGCTCATTTTCCATCACCACCACCACCACCACCACCACCATCATGACGACAATGATGGTGAGAAGGCCCCCGCCAGATCCATGTGGAAGAACTTGCACAAGATGCTCCAAAAAAAAGACATGAAGCATCATGACAAGGCCTATCAGAAAAAAGCAGTTGAGAAGTTCGGAAAATCTGTAGTCTCAGGTAAGAAGAAGCAGAAGGCTGGACATTTCCGTGCATTGGTTAAAGGGTTGATGAAGCATTCTAAACATTCGAAGAAATCAAAGCCCTCCAAAGACGGGATCGGACGACAGTTTGGACGTATCCAAAATGGCCATGATAAGAAGCATTGGTGGAAAATGTTTCAGCGCCATCGAAGAGGAGTAAGGCTGCCCAACAGAGGGCGTGTTAAACTAGGAATTCCCAGAAAGAACAAGAAACCCCGGCTAAAAACCCTGAAATAAGATTACATAGCATTTTGTACAAATTAACAAACTAAACTCAATAGTATAAAATTTCTTTAACATGAAGTATCTCTTGGATTCTCAATTTTGAGTCGATAATCTAATTCCACCCTCCACACATACACACAAATTCATACTTGGAGGACATTGAGTAAAAATTAGTGAAAAATATAATAAATTACAATAATTTTTCTGAGGTATCATAATTATAAAATTTATAAATCATCAAAACTTCGAAGATATTACAAAAACACCTTTTTAATCTAAAGGAACAGTTGATTTTAAATGGAATGGTTTTAAGAATATTAAGATAATTTCTATAATTCTATAAGGAATTTCTTTTAATTGAATTTTAGTGTAAATTAATGAAAAGAAAAGAAAAGAAAAGAAATAATGCATTGTTGAATGAGTAGAGTTGAAAGATTATTTCTTGATTAATGAAAATAATGCCTTGTTGAATGGACAAGTCGAAAGATTAGTTCATGGTTAATGGAAATAAGGCCTTGTTAAATGGGCGAGTCGAAGGAATATTTCCAGTTAATGGAAATAATATCAGGTTAAACTGGGAGTGTCGAAAGAATATTTTTTGGTTAATGAAAATAATGCTTTGTTAAACAGGCTTAGAATTTTATTTATTTATTATTAATATCATTCTTGAACAATGAAAATAATTTATTGATAAATAGACGAGTTAAGATGATATATTTTGGTTAATGGAACAAACACTTGGTTAAGATGATATACATTAAAATATTGTTGACAAGTTATTCCATGAATACATAAAAAATCTAATATAAATTAAATGATTTTATTTTAATTTCTTATTGTAAAAACAAAATTTCACCTTTTCTTATTATAATATTTACATGTCATATGAATATGTTGTTTAGAAACCTCGTACACTCGAGCTAGGTAATATATGCATAAGTAGAAGATTTTTGTTTAGATTAATTATGAATTTGATATTCTGTATTTTGTAAACTCAATGTATGAAAAAAAATTAAATATTTAAATTACCTTTGACTGAAAATGTAATTAGGGATCTTGTTCACTTTAAGTTAATATGTAGTTTTGTGATATGTCAAACCATACATATCCATTTTGCTTAAGAAAATAATGTTTGTTATGAACTTTTTAATTTTAAAATTTTGTTTATGAAATAATATAATGCTAATTTTATAAAATAGAAATTAATGTTTTGATTAGTATTTTTAAGTTGAATAACTAAATATTAAAAATAAAATTAAAAAAGAAATCAATTTAAAATTAGACAAGAAACTATCCAAGTCAGCCTAAATTAATTTGTGAAACTCATAAACCGAATAATAAGACTAATATAATTTTATAAAAAGTAAATAAAAAAATATAAACCATAATTTTTAATCAAACTAATATTGAGGGATGAAATTATAAAAAAAAACAATTAAAAAAGATTAAAAAAAAACCTAAAGCCCACATACACTAAAAAGCTATAATTAAGGGAAAAAAAAGAGGAAAAGAAACTATTACAGTGTAAAAGCAGCATCTCAGTTTTTATTATTGATAATAATTAATAAATAGCCTATAGCCCACATCTACTAAAAAGCTATGAAGTATATGTGGGAGTTTTGTAAACAAGTCTAAATAGCCAGTATATTTTTCTTCTTACCCCATCCTAAAACAACTAGAAATAGAGCAACACATCCTCCACATGTACCAATCACAGTCTCCAAGAATTGTATTGGTTTACCATCAAAGATTGCTGTATGAATGTTCATTCCAAACAGTCCTACGACCACAATGCCTGCATTGATTATCATGTTTGAGGCACCCAGCATCACTCCCATCTGTAGAAGCTGATTCTGCTTGTCATCCAACATTATGTTGATGAAGTCCTCTGTGTCGTCCACATAGTCGCGCATCTAGAAAAGGAAGAAAATGATTTTAGATGTAGTTAATTTTTGTAAATTCTTTTTTATGTAATTAAACATGACAGAAATGTTGAGAGAAAGACATGAGGTATGGCTTCATACATGGGATAGTTTCTGTAAGGTGCCGTCTATCTGCGCAAAATACGCCTCTAAAAGCATCTCCAACTCCTCAATATTTGGCTTAGAGCTGGTGTAGATTTCAGAGTCGTCTCTAGATTTGGAATCATCAACACTGTGGGGGTAGGTGAAGTGTGAGTTAGAAAAAGAAATTGCAAACCATTACACTCATTAACTCGATGACAAAGATACAAATTACCACATAAATTTTATGATTACCAACACTAGCAGAGTCTACTTTGCACAAGAAGAAGATAACTACTGCAGAAACAAATGGAAGAGATATTTGAGTGAAAGTATTGGAGTAATAACTTGCCAAACATTTTGACAATACTCTCCACGACATGGCATTGAGATCTGATGGTTACTGAACCAGTTTTGTACATAAAAAATTTACTTTATTTTATCCCTCAAAAGTTTTTAAGAAATGCACGCAATTCATGATTCAGATTTCTCAATGATAAGGAGATCAACAAATAATAGAGGCTATATTCATCTCGTTTACTCAATTATGCATATGTTTTTTATGCAAATTTTCATTTTCAGATACGCATAAAAAATGATAGAATTAGAACCTTTGCATCATCTACTTCTTGTTCACCATCATATACTTCCTCTATTGAAGATGTTTGATCTGCTGCATAAGCAAAAAGTTTTTCTGTCAAATACATTTCAGCCATATCATTGTCATCGTCCAGCAGATGCTCAAGTTCATCTCTCACCTGCAACAATAAGTTTGTAAAATTACTTGAAACGACTGAGGATGTATGTATTATATAACCAAATACTTTACAGGTTTATGCATGCATATATATCATGTATGTACAGACATACAAATATGATATGTCCTGTTACATTAGCTTCTACCTCCAAGGGAAAAGAAAAGATCCAATGTCATCATTCTCATGAATCAAAGCAAAGTTAACTTCAAATGATGATATGCTGACTCGGATTTGATTACTAATGCCTACGTACAAATTAGAGAGATTGAATCATGAAAGCTTAATTAATCTTGTATTTGAGAAGCTGCAGCTGGGTATAAAAATGTCAATAGACTTGGTAAATAACAGATAAATCAAACGAAAGCATTTTAAAATTGGCCAATAATATTACTGATACAACTTGGAGATCATATAAACTGATAAAAAACAGAAAACAATTGAAGGAGTTTACCTGATCATATAGCCAATTAATATGCACAGACCATAGTTCATGTATTAACATGTTTAGTTCTTTAATATCAGAAGCTCAATTGAAAACTAGTATTAAGTATTACTCTTTTAAACTTTGAAACTTCAACTGCCAAGAAATTCACCACCTACCAGATTTGCTTTGCTTATGTGACCTTTGAATTTTAAATAAATATTGAGTTTGTTAACCCAATAGTTAGCCTAGAAATCAAAGGTAAAAAATAAGAAATAGAAAAGCTCACGTCACTCAGTTTCCTATTGCATTTAATTATCATTCCTTTTTCTTGAACAAAACTATAGATTGCAGTTTCAAAATCCAAACAATAGAAGTCACCTAGACACAGAGTGATCTTCGTAAATGGATCATGCAGAGCAAATAAACAGATTTTAAAGCCTGTAAATGTCAGAAATTGCAGAAAATAGCAAAATACAGGAAAGAAAGGAAACAGTCAAAGGGAATATCATATACACATAATAGAAGGACAGCATCCATTGGAATTCACAAATTTATTCTAGCACGTCACATAATTCCAAATAAAAACATGTATTTGATGGCTACAACTATCCAACAGCATGTTATCTACCTTCTGCACTCGTCCAGATATTGCAACTAGACGACTTTTTATTTGTCTAACACGCTCAAGATTGAGTGTGCTGATATTAGAAGTCAGTTCATCCAAAGCAGGATATGCCTCTTGTTCCAATTTCTGAGTCTGGAAAGAGAGAAAAAAATGGTACTTCAATTCAGTGTGCAAATTCACCTTTGATTTATTTACATTAAAAATGCAGGCAACAACTGTTAACCTACTCCTGTCACAAGTTCAGATGATGAAACTCTACTGCCGCAGTTCCTAAGATAAACCACATACCTCAGATTCAAGGCACCTGCAAGCAGATTCAAGACAAGCTTCAATTGCTCTGAACTCAAACGGAAGCACCTTGGGACCAGCAGCCACTAGATCATTCATTGTTGAATTTGCATTCTCGCCCGTTATTTCCTTGCTCTTCACATCTCCAGAATTATAAGCTGGGGGATGTCATGTCAGCTGAGTCCCCCAGAGCCATTACCATCATGAGCCACTGCCTTTGGACAGAAAACAATGCTGTGTTTATAAGGTTGCTTTTCAAATTCACCAAAAAGAATCAGTCAGTTGTGGTTAAGAAGAATGTTTTCATTTTCTTCGATCCCACTATGTTACAAGCTACTCTGATCAGAAACATAATCTCAGCAATATTATTTTCATAGATTGTATCACCTCCAGAGAATGTAGCTCTAAATAATAATCATTTTGTAGAAGAAATCTGAAGTGATTCTTTTGCATGCTAACTATTATCTCCGGACACAGGTAACAGGGAGTTTCAAAGATTGTATTGATGGACTCAGGGGCATTACAATATGAAGGCCATTTCCATTCCAGGTTATGAAAACATTAATAAAAATTGGCCACTCTAAATTCTCAAATTCCCATCACCAAAACCAAACTGATAAGACATGCATCTATAACAAATAAAAATCATAGTTAATAACATCATTTAGTACTATAGAAAGCCACCCGTGTGTAGTTTTAAGTATTTTTTTACAAATGAGCAAAATACAGACACTATTACAAAGCAAGGACACACCTGCTGTGGAGGCGTAGCAGTAGCATTACCATAAGCAATCCGATGTTGAAGATCCTCAACAAACTGAACAATCAAAGGATTATTAGAATTAATCATAAGCACTTCTGTTGCTGTAATAATAGCCCTAATATGCTCCAAGTTCACAACAATAGCCCTTTCTCTTCCCAAAATCGACGATGGATATGATAGAACCGGATCCAATGCTCTCAAATCACGTGCAGGCAGCCCAGTCCTCTTCATTATCGAATGCTTCCCTACTTCCTCTACAAACGATTGGCCTGATTTTGATATCACCAGCCATGCCTTCACCCCCATCATCCCCTTTCTTTAATTTCGTAGTCATGGTGGCCGCTACTGGAGCTTAACCTATGTTTGGTTGCTGAGAAAGTTGAGAGAGAGAGAGAGAGAGAACAAGGAAAGAAAGAATGAGATTTGAGACAGAGATTCCGACTAGCCAACTAGGAAATGTCATAGACACATACCAGAAAGAGCAACATTTGACTTGTACAGCCAATAAAAAAGAGACACCTCATCAATATATTCTAACAAACCCATCATTATATTCCACCATTACCACTTGTATACTTCACCGAATAAGTAAAAACACTTTTTTAGAAAAGCATTGATGCTAATATGATTAATGGGGTCGTATTTCTTTTTTTTTCTTTTAATAAAAAAAATTGAAATGGATGGACATTCAACGTTACTTCATAAAACCTAAGTGGTTTTGTTAAATGTGGAATTCTAAAATCAGAAAGGACCAATCTTTAACTACAAGGGAGTTGCTAATAAGTCCTAATCAATTGGGTCATTCATTCCAAATAGATTAAATACAGATCAGCACAGACTAATTTTATCTGGGAATTTTTTTATTAAACAAACCTGTCTTGATTTATTCTGTCCATCAGTAATAAACGATGTGATCCACCATATCAACCACCCGGATTCATGTCTTTTATACCTTATTTCCGGCAGCCTGGAAATAAATTCCACTGCCTCTACCTTGCCCCCCCCTCTCTTCTTCTTCCTGTCTTCTCTTTCCTCTTTTTGGAGCTTGTCGGCTCCTTAATTTGTCTGTGCTAACTGGGTTGTCAAGGTGTTCTTCCATTTGCGGCATTCGATTGATGAAGAAGAAGAGCACGAGACTCCTGTGCTTGGAAGGTCTCCCTCTTTTTAAAGTGATTTGATGAGATGGGTTGGTTTCAAAATTGAAGCTTGAAGCTTTGCAAGTAATCATGAAAAGTGTGAGACTCAGATTACAGATGAAAAGAGAGGCCTGAGTCTGGAGAGGCTTAAAAAATCGTTAATTTGTGTCCACTAGGACCAACCAGTCAACCACTACTTCTTAGGAGTTCTTGTCGTAGTACGAAAAGCCATTGTGTGGCTAACAAAGGGCATGCTTTCTATGTGTTCTCTACTTCTTTCTTTTTTTCAATTAACATTGAAGATTATCGTGAATGCTCTCTTATTAAAAGTTTTATTCAAAAAAGAAGTATTTACGAGAGGTATTTAGTATTATATTTCAAAAAATATTTTTGAAAAAAAATTAAAAAAAATATTTTTTATTTTTTATTTTAAATTTAAAAAATTTTAGTATTTTTAAATTATTTTTATGTGTTAATATCTAAAATATTTTTTTAAAAAAATATACAAAAATATCATTTTAATGAATTTCTAAACGAAAAATACTTTTAAAAACAACTGCAACCATATTTTCAAACAGACACTTAATATAGTACATACAAGCTAGCTAATAATACTTTTAAAAACAAATCACACTATCATTGGAATCTCATAATTGAATTGAATTCAATCTCAATTTTTATTTGATAAAATTTTATATTTGAAATAATTTTAAGTATTAAGACTTGAATTTTAAGTGGAATTTAGTTTTTTAAAAATAATACAAATATAAATCAAATACTAACACTTCTGATTTAATAAAATAAACAGAAAAAAAATCAATGTTAGAAACTAGCTTTTTTATAATATATATTTACCCCTTTTTTTCAAGATATTCGAAGGAATAAGATGAAGGTGGTAAGAATAATAAATTATGTATTTTTTAAATATGTAAATTTAATTTATATTTTAATTAAATACAATTATAATAGAGAATTAGTTCTTTGCCTTTTTTATAATATATATTTACCCCTTTTTTTTCAAGATATTCGAAGGAATAAGATGAAGGTGGTAAGAATAATATTGAAAACAGAATAAATTAAATTATGTATTTTCTAAAATTAAAAAACTTGTACGTGATTAAGTTGTTCTTGCCTTTGAAGATTAGATATGGTTGTAGTTATTGATAGTAAAAATGCATTTGGTTAAAAGTGGTTATTAACTTCGAGTTAGCAATAAGATTGCAACAAAAGATATCAAATATCATTAGTTTTTATTTTTGTGATAAAATGTTACTTAATAAACTCATAATTAAAAACATATTTTTAATTAAAATAAAATATAATTAATAAAATAATTTATTATCATAAAATAACTCCTTCCGTCAAATTCCCCACGATGTTTTTTTTTTTTTTTTTTTCACAGAGTGTGACAAATAAGCCTAAATATAACTTGATTTTACAGTAATATATAGTATTATCATTGCAGTTGATTTTTTAAAATATTTTTACTTTTTATCAGTTATTCTTAACTTAAATTCAGTTATTCTTAACTTCAATTCATCAAAATAATTTTAGAAAATAAAAAATAAATCATATTTTTTTAAAAAAAAACACCATATAGCAAGTAGCAACGCAAACAAACAGAATCTAAAAGATATAGGTGAACAAGTTTACACTTTACAGAGCCAATATTTTTTTTTTCTTACCCCACCCTAGAAGAACTAGAAATAAAGCAATGCAACCTCCACAAGTACCAATCACAGTCTCCCAAAATTGTATTGGTTTCCCATCAAACAGTGCAACATGAATGTTCATTCCAAAGAATCCCACAACCGCAATGCCTGCATTGAGTATCATGTTTGTAGCGCTGAGGATCACTCCCATCTGTAGCAGCTGATTTTGCTTGTCATCTAACATTATGTTGATGAAGTCCTCTGTGTCATCCACGTATTCACTCATCTGAAAATACAGGAAAAATATAAAATGACTTCGATGCAGTCAAGTTTTCTTAAGAGCTTCTCTTTTTTTTATTTTTGGATCCACCCCGGAAACATACTTTATGGATCCAGGTAAACAAGTAAAACCCCAGCTATTCCAAAGCTATTACAAGGAATGTATGCCCGACTCGAACTCGAGACCTGCTTTGCAGATCGTAAGCTATTTGTTATCATGCCTGGCCCTTGGGGACTTAAGAGCTTCTCTGTTATCCCACAATGCCAACTTCCCATGTAGAAGTGGGTAATTAAGAATGACCAGATATCACGAGAAATAAGTGCACGAGGTATAGGCACATACACCGGAAAGTTTCTGTAAGATGCCATCTATTTGTGCAAAATATGCTTCCAAAAGCATTTCCAGCTCTTCGATGTCTACGTTGGTGTTGATTTCAGAGTAGTCTCCAGCCTTAGGATCATAAACACTGCAGGTGGGTTTTGTAGAGTAAATTATACAGCATAAGACAAGTTAAGATCACAAATTATACTCACAGCCATTGTTGATTCCATAATAACTCAAGTCTCAATAGATTTCAATCAACTTATATTCACATCTCTAACTAAAAGTGTTGCATAAAATTAAGTTTAAGGGGTTAGCAGAAAAGATGATGATTGCCAAGTAACTGAGAATGCAGAGAAAAGACTGCAGAAAGAGTTAACACTATAGTTTATGAACAGCAATCACGCCCGTTTTAATTAAGAAAGGGGCATTAGTCGGGAAAAATAATTGACGAGGAAGATCTAGCAATGCAGTTTGTAATTGGTGAACGATAAAACTAATGTTCATAAATTGAGATCTTAAAGCATGACATGCCATCCATGCTGACTAGTGCAGTCCATAGGTGGCTAATTTACACCAAGGTTTCGTGCAAAATATAGAGATTTAGAACAAATATCACAGTTGTGGGATTAGGAAGAACCTCTCATCATCTGCTTCACTCTCACCATCATCTACTTCCTCTATGATAGAAATTTGATCCACTGCATGAGCATCAGCAACTTTTTCTGTCAAATACATTTCTGCCATGTCATTGTCATCATCCAGCAGATTTTCAAGTTCATCCCTCACCTACAATAAAAAGCTCATAAATTTTCAACGTAGGGTAAGAAAGTCGAACCTATGAAAATGATTATCTATTCAGGTACTTAGGGGGTATATCAGAGACATGTGACCATGCATGCATGGAAATATTAATCCGATGAGTCCTGGATATTATGATGGAGACTCGTTTATCTAGTTTAACCTAATAGTATTCTCCTTAGTTATTTTATTATTCTTACATAGTTATCTAGAAAAACATTTTAGTTTCCCACTTTAATTTGCTACCTATTTTGTATTGGATTCTATTAGGTTTTGGTGCCTATAGACAATATTTTTGGGGTCTGACGGCATAATACTGGAGTTTGTTTCCTCACATAGCATGCTTGTGAAAAAGAGTTTCTACAAAGCCTACTTGGAGGAAAATATTTTCCTACTAGACAGCAATTATAAGGAGAAACTGTGATATGCAGAATGTGCTGATATTTTTCAACGTGCTGCAAAATTCAGATCATGCATACAAGTGGATCTCTTAAATCCAAAATTTATGTCTTTCTACGAAAAACTTACAGTGGAATATAGGCGAACTAAAACCTAAGCTGGTTGTAGATACAGAAAAAGCTTTCATTGACTAGTTAAATCATTATCTTCATGTTCTGTAATATGTGTACTTCAAATTTGAAGCTTTTAAAAAAAAACCAGCAACAAGCATTTGGATCTTAACTGTGAAAAAGTTGAGATTTTAACAGCCAATAAATTTCCAACCTAACAGATTTGCATTGCTCACCTTTTTAATTTTGATTATTATTTTTAAAAATGAATTTTTTGAATTTGTCAGACTCAATGGTTTGCCTAGAATAGAAAGAAAGAAAACCCACTCCGCTCAATTTTTTGAAGATTAAATTATTAATAAATACCTTTTCTTGAACAAAACCATTTAACTCAGTTCCAAAATCCAAACAATAGAATTTCCTAGAGACAGAATGACACTCGCAGATGCATAATGAAGAACACAAAAAAGTGTTTCTTTTTTATAGCCTGTATAAAACAACAATGAGCAGAAACCAATTCGCAGCGGAGAAAGAATACGCTTACAGGAAGATCTTATGCACAGGATAGAAAGATGACATCCAATAAAATGCTTCTAGTTTCACAAGCTTATGTTAGCATACCTCACATAATGGCAAGGAGAAAGAGATATTTTGATAGCTACAACTATCCAAGAGCATGGTATCTACCTTTTGAACACGACCGGATAATGCAACAAGACGACTTTTGATCTGTCGAACACGTTCAAGATTGAGTGTGCTAATTTTAGAAGTCAGCTCATCCAAAGCAGGATATGCCTCTTCCTCCAATGTCCGAGTCTTGAAAAGATGCCACCTCAATTTAAAAGCATGTAGAAAGGAGTTAATGAGTTGAGCAAGCTAAGAATGGAATCAACTTAAGGCCAGAATGGAAAGATAGGAAATGATCTTCGCTAAGAGACACCACAATTTATTTTTGGCAATTCTTATTGTCGATGGCCTTAGCTTGGATAAGTCAAGTAAAAGCAAAATTTGCTAAGAAGGAATTCATGCAGCAAAGATTTATCTTGAAATTCAGTGCCTTTTCTCATACGTCCATTTAGTCAGAAATCCTTTATTTAATATTGTTCTTACACCTGCAGATGCAATTAATCAATGAGGAATCACCTAAATTGAGATACAGAAAATATAAATTAGCAACGCTTAACTGCAAAAATTAAGACTAGATCGTATACATTTAACAGATGATGAAATCCCTAATATGAAGAGTTGGAGTTAAAATGCTCCATATCCTCATATAAAGCTTATAAAGCTTATCAGAATTCAAAAGGATCAATAAACAATCTAATTGAAACAATGATGATTTATTTATATCTGAAACACAAACAATATATAATGGTTAAACTACTTGTTTAACAAATCAGATGATTAAATACTAATGCTGACTAATAATAGATAACCATGTACCTCAGATTCAAGGCACCTGCAAGCAGATTCAAGGCAAGCTTCAAGTGCTTTGAACTCAAAAGGAAGCGCCTTGGGACCTGCAGCTACTGAAACATTTATTGTTGAACCCTCACCCTCTATTTCCTGACTTTTCATATTTACAAAATTATAAGTTGGAGCTCTCCTCTTGCTTAAGTTTTTTTCTGAAGAATGATGGGATGTTCAATGAGGGTGAACCCCATGTAACCTCAGCTGCGTCCTCCATTTCTCTACCACTATGATCCATTGCCTTCAAACAGAAAACAATGAACTCTGTTAGTTTAGAAGGTTGCTTTGTGTTACCTAAAACAGAAGAGGTGATTTGCGTAAAGAGCATGAGTTTCATTTTATTGGAATCTCCTGTTCGAAAATTACTTGGTAGTACTTGAAAATATATTTTCAAAGAATAACTCGAGTAATTAATTGATTAATTAATTAATTATATATATATATATATATATATATTAGCAGGGGAAAACAGTATAAAAAGTTCATGAATGGAAGAATTAGAGGTAGTTTTTTCAAGCCTACTGTTAGCTATAACTTGCAATGTTGGCGCTAACAAATACTAAATATGATGCAAGCCATAGCAGTCTAAATCAATGTCCATGGTGAAACTGAAAAGCACCATACTAGAAGACAATTTGACAAACCTCTCGTTACAGTGTTAGAAAGAACAGAGCATTTGAAACAGGATTCCCTTCGACCCTTATTATGATTTCAACAAATCATATGAGGAAATGAGCACACTTTTAAGAGAAGACATTTCCATCATCAGCTATGCTACCACCAGGTGGAAGAATACAAAAGAATAGTTTCGCCCTTCAAGCTAAATTACGCAAATTGGCCAACCCTAAATCCTCAATTTTCTATACCATTGCAATTTACAGAGAAGCAACAAGGATAGATGAATCATCAACCAAAAAAGAAAGAGACACCATGGTACCTTACATAAAGTTCCTACTCCTGACATTCAACTGGGATTCACATTCGATTTTAAAAAGTGGATCCACATGAGTTTGAGAGGAGAT
The DNA here is from genome assembly GCA_029228605.1 of Salix koriyanagi. Classification (NCBI taxonomy): domain Eukaryota; kingdom Viridiplantae; phylum Streptophyta; class Magnoliopsida; order Malpighiales; family Salicaceae; genus Salix; species Salix koriyanagi. The sequence continues at coordinate 9,768,664 of CM055333.1, read as the reverse complement.
AGATTATTCAAGCAACATCAAATAATTAGATAAATATTTTTTTTCATGAATACTAACGACTTAGTTTGGTGGATTAATCTTGAAAAATTTGAGATCCATAGTTTGATCCAAACCAGTTTTCTTATTTAATTGGATAAAATAGTGTATTTCATAGAATCACTATTTCATTGGATGGGATATTTCATAAAATGATTTTATGAAGAATCTTCAGGTAAAATTATCATCATCATCAACTTCCGGGAAGAAAAAAAAAGGAATTGGACACCATATCATCATGGAAACAAAAAAAAAGATAAAACAAAGACCTTTAATACACGCACCTGGTTTGGAGAAGTGATATTATTGTTACCAAAAACAATACGATGCTGAAGATCCTGAACAAACTGAACCACCAGAGGATTATTATAATTAATCAAAAACACTTCCTTCGCGGTAATAATAGCCCTGATGTGCTCCAAACTCACAACAATAGCCCTCTCTCGTCCCAAAATCGACGACGGATAGGATAGAAGCGGGTCCAATGCTCTCAGATCTCGTGCAGGCAATCCAGTCCTCTTCATTATCGAGTGTTTCCCTATTTCCTCTATAGAAGACTGGCCTGATTCTGATATCGCTAGCCATGCCTTTACCACTGACATTCCTTTCTTCAATTTTGTAGCCATGGATGATGATGATGAATGATTATTGTTCATAAGCAATTAGTAATTTAGGGTTTTTTTTAATTTTATTTTAAACGGAACCTGGAAGATTTTTAAAAGGAAAACGAAAGCTGTTTGTTAGGATTTTTTCCCCTTAAAACTTAAAAGCGTCTTGGCGCCAGATCAGGGAAGGGGAGATGACGTGGCTAACGGAATTTCGAACTGGATCTGTGAGATATCACGTTGTGGAGTTTGGACCGACAGATGTTTAGAGATTTTAAGAGCATTAGAGCAATTCTAATGGTAGGAGTTATTTTTAAGAGGCAAATGATAAAAATAACTTTTTGAATAGTGTATAAATGGCTCTTGAGGTAATGTAGTCTCCAATGGTAAGAGCCATTTTTAAGAGCTATTTTTTGAAATTTATTTTAAATAAAATTTAATTATTTTGTATATAGTGTAATTATACAATTAATATAAGTAAGTTATATAATTAAATAATTATTTTTGAGAAACCCGCTAACAATAAAATTATTGTTTAAAAAAAAAAAATTTAATTATAATTAATGTTATTGTATCTTTTTTTGTATTACAAATTTTGCAACTTCTCTATTTATTTCTTGCCATCTATTTGATATGCTTATTTGGGAACGATTTTTCAGGTTCCCTCCATTCTCTACAAAGCACGCATGTACTCGAGCCCAAAATTGTCTAGTTTGTTGATCAACTCCCATGATTGGATCTTTGCTAGTATTTAACCACGCAGATACAAGTAAACAATCTTCTTCCGGTGAGAAGTTTTTACTTCTTTGTGATTTTCTAGTTATATGAACATTAAAATCACTTTGTTGAGAATCAAATTGTTTAGACGCACTTATAGGAGAGTTAGTGAATGAATTTTGCACATTTGAGTCCATCTGCATAAAAAATACATTGTCTTATTGCTCTTGTCGATCTAACTGAAATTTTATTACTGTATTAATAAAACTAATAAAAATATCTATTTACGAATAAATGCACACCATTTCTAAACACAAAATTTACACAGTTTAAACATCTAACAGTAAATTTAAAACATGTAACTAAGCTAATTGATTCATAAATTCGTAATTTATCAATTTCGCATAATTATTTTTTTACTACATATTATTATTAATGACCTCCTTTTATTTTCTTAAATATTATTATTAATTACCTCCACAACAATTCTAAATACAAAATTTACACAATATTTAAATCTAACAATACATTTAAAACATTTAATTAATCTAATTGATCAAAAAATTCATAATTTATTAATTTCATAATTAATCAAAAATATTATTATTTTTATTAAATATTATTATTTTTATTAAATATTATTATTAATTACCCATCTTTTCCCTAATATACCCCCCCACCCCACACACACACGAAACCCTACCTATTTCTACCCATTTCATTTCATGCGCCGCAAACCCCATCGTCCCTGTCCCTCGTCCCTCTCCCTCTCGGCATTTCATTTCCAGGCTGTGTTCACACACACAGGCCATCGTCCCTCGTCCCTCTCCCTCTCGGCCATCGTCCCTCATCCCTCTCGCCCATCGTCCCTCTCCCTCTCGGCCATGTCCCTCTCCCATGGCCATCTGACCTCTGTCCCTCTCCCTCTCAGTCTACTCTTTCCCCCCCTCTCCCTCGGCTCCCTCTCAAATAAAACCTACTTGAACAAAAACAAATAGATTAAGTTAGAAAACAAGCCGATGAGATGTAGTGGGCAGAAGATTTGACACGAAGTGAAGATGCAGCTCGTTGGATTTGTGGTATTTTTTTTTTATTTTCCTTGTTTGAGTTTGCTGTACAGTAATTGTTTTTGCAATTTTTCAATTAATTCAATTGTTGTGGGTATGTTGGTTTGCTGTGTTGATTTTGCTTGGTTGTGTTGATTTTGCTTGGCTGTGTTCAGAGCAGTTTTTATTGGCAAAATACCAAAGGTCACAAAATCCCCCAATGGTCACATTTTGGGTTTTGGCTCCCCGGCCAAAACCTGTGAGGATGGCTCCCGAAATTGGAAGAGGCATTTTGCCTCTTCATTTGCCTCTCCCCGTTGGAGTGACAAATTTAACAAAAAGAGCCAAATTTTGCCTTTGCCTGCTGGGATGCCTCTCCCGTTGGACTTGCCCTCATAAACTAAAGCTAGTAATGCTTTAAATTTACAAGAGAAGATGTCATTTAAATTTAAGATATCATTATGATACGAAAATGTGTAAGATTATAGCATGTTTATAATCTTATAAATTAAATTTATTAATTTTATTTAATAAAATCTCTTATTTAAAACCATCTTTAATGTCAATAATTGAATTTTAAATGATTTTTAATCTTAAAAAAGTGCATAAAAATAAATAAGATGTCAGCCAATTTTATTTATAATTCCAAAATAATAATAATTATTATTAAAAATATATTTTAGAAAATACTCATCCACCCGTCTATTTTTCTAGAGACTTTTTTAGCAAATAAGACTAAGGTGAAAGGAATATACAAAAAAAAAAAAAGCAAGATAAATTAAATTATGTTTATTTCAAACATATGTATTTAACTAATTTATCAATTAAATTAAAATTAGATACTATAATTGAGTTCAATTATATCCATTGGTGAAATTTTATGCTTTAAGTTGTTCATTGAAAAAAAAACAAATTATGGAGAGGTTATAATGTTAAAAGATACTAAAAGATCTAGGTTTTTAATTGTTTATACTTTATATACCATAGCACCTTCCTTGTTTTATTTTCATGTCACTTTTATAGCTATATTTATTTTAGCATAATTTTTTTTAAAATATTTTTATATAACTTATATTGACTTAGTTTTATGTATTTGAAATTTATTTTGATTGGCATACATGTGTGTCAATTAATATCTTGGCATTAAATTATACATTATTTTACAAAATTAAATTTGAATTTATTTTGAAAAAAATCAAGATCAAAAATCAAGATTAAAAAAAATCCTTTCCATGCACTCTATTCATAAAAAGCATGGGAAAGTTCTAAATTGATCCCTGGTTTTATTAAACTCTACATTTTAATTATAAAACTTTATTTGTGTTTGCATTTTAATCTCTAGTTGCTGTGAAATGAGAGACAAAATTACTGGAAAAGGACAAAAGTGGAGAGCAAAACCCTCTAGGGTGGCCAAATTCTGGCTACTAATTTTGTGTTTATAAATTTATTTTTAAGAGAAAAACTTAATAGATATGATTTATATCTTTGATGATACCAAAATATAAAATCGAGCTCCACATTTTTTTATTTGATTTTTAATTTTTATCTGATTAATATTTTTTTTATTAAAAATAATTTTTTAAAGGTCCATATAATTTTTTTTCTTCTAATTTTTTTGGTTAAAAATTATTACAATTTAGTTTTTTTGTAGTCTAAATAATTAAATCTTATTTTTCCTACTCAAACGACCTGAAAATGTTGTAGAATAATGGCATATTGTCCGTACAAATCAACTCGATTAAGAAGAAAAAGAAAGAGTATGGACCCATCAACCAATTTGAAAATGTAGTTGATATTGTTTTTTAAAGTGTTTTTTATTTCAAAAAATATCAGAATAATGTTGTTGTTGTTGTTGTTGTTGTTGTTGTTGTTGCTTTTTAAAATATTTTTTTATTCAGAATAATATTTTTTTTAAAAAAAAATTTGACATCATTAAATCAAAATGATTAAAAACATAAAAAAATATTAATTTTTTTTAAAAAATACTTTTGAAACGCATTGCCAAATAAGCTTTACAAGTGATATGTTTTCCAAAAACACACAAAAAAAGTGTGTGATCCTTTTAGTAAAGGCAAAGATAACTTATTTTTAAAAATAGCCCTCAATTTTTTTTTAATTTGATTTCATTTTTATCATTTTATAATAATATTTTATTTATATAAATCAATTTAAAATCTATTTAAATGATTATCCAATTATAGCATAGTCTTTAAATAATATTAGAGCTTTTTGTTATGATGTTAACATTTGATTTTTTAATTGTTATATATGAGTATAATATGAAAAATGTTTTTAAGATTTTTCTCATGAATATTAATTTAAATAAAATATTTATTTTTTATGGTTATTTTTTATATATATATTTTCTCAAATTTATTATTATAAATATTTTTAACACATTCACATTGAATATATTAGCCATGTCAAGTTAACAATCTTTAGTTTTTATTCAATAAATCACAATGTTAATAATAAAAAAAGGATACATTTTTTAAAATTAAAAAATACATTAGTATGAAAAAAATCTAGACTAAAAGATGTTTTTCATAAAATTTGAATTATGATTTTTCTCATATATATATATATATATTAACTTTCATATAATTAAATAATTTCTTTATAAAAAAACAATGCCTTGCACTGCAATTTCAGTATGCACATCGATCTTATGCTTTTTACAATGACCATCAACTTTTTTTTTAATATTTAATTAGTGTTAACTATTTTTTCTTCTGCAAATTTATCAGTTGATTTATTTTTTTATTTATTTTATTAAAAACAAACATTGTTTTTCCAATTCTCAGTTAATTTTTTTATAATACTGAAAAATACATTCATAATATCGACACTTTTATGTTAAAAATTAATGTAAAATTCTAACCATAGCATAACTTGAAGAAATAAATATAAATGAAATATATTATTGGCTAAATATGGATGATTTCAAGAAAAGAAAAATAATGAAAACAGTAAGACAACAGTTAACCCTTTTGTGATAAAAATAAATAAATTATAATTAGCTTACATATTAATTTTTTTCATATTGGATTAAAGATCTTAATTAAAGAATTAATGAAAGAAAGAAAGAAAGAAATCATGTATCTTTTTAATTACTAATTTAGGTAAATCTAGTAATTGATGAAGAGATTTTTGGTAACTCATCCAACAAGAATCCCCTTCACGTTCTCTCTCTCTCTCTCTCTCTCTCTCGTCACGTCCAATAAGATACGGAATCTTTGCCACTACTCGAACTTGAAATCTTACAGATTATAATGATCATTATAATCTGATCATCCAGTAGAAGAAGAAGATTGAAGTTCACTTTGTCGCATTTCATAAGCAAAACATTTACTAAATATCGATAGTTTAAAGATGACATTATCAAACTATGTTATTCCGCCAAACCATTTTGCTCTTATATCAATTTGCAAAAAATATATTAATTTTAGATTTTTTATAAACATCAAGTTTGATCCCTGTATTTTTGTCAATTTGATAAACAAGCTCCCTGTCAATATATTTAATCAAATTTACGTTTATATTAATAACATTTAATCAATTCCATCCAAAAAGAATGGATTGAAAGCAATATATAAAGAGGAGTGTTTGTTTTCATATTTCAAAAAGCTCTTTTGAAAAAAATTAAAAAATATTTCTTTTATTTGCTTCAAATAACTTTTTAGGTTTTCATATTATATTGATATGCTAATATTAAAAGTAATTTGAATAAATAAACAAAATATTTTCCTGATATATTTCCAAGAAAAAAAACATTCTATAAAACAATTGATATGACAAAACCAAATAAACTCAAAGTCTTCATAATCGGCATACAAATTAGTCCATCCGAGTTAAAAATTGATAAATTATCGGGGTAAAGTTGATGGGATTTTCTTTTAAGGACTGATTTTATAAATTAACAAAATATAAGGCCTCAACTGGTAGTTTTTTCATGTAAAATTCAACAAAACCCCACAAATAAGGAGAATCACGTAATTTGTCAGTGTCCACAACGTTTCCACACAGCGAGGCAACCCGCGTTTGTTGCGCATTAAAAAACCCGCCCGCCAATTCCTGGTTTCGCTCTCTCAATCAACAACGTTTGTATATATATAAAAAAACCCTACACCTTTACTTCTTCAAAATCTCTTTTCTTCGCTCTCAAGAAACCTGGTACTCTCTTTCTCAAATCGAAATCAAGATCACGATCGATCTCCGATATCCTTTTCTAGGGGTTTTAACGTCTCCTCCACATCTAATTACCAGGTCTCATTCTTTTTTATGTATATCTCCCTTTTAAATTTAAATTATTCGATCTGATTCACTAATTATGGTTAAATATTCTCAATTTATCTTAGTTTGCTCAATTCTTGCATGTTTTTGATGATTATTGGCCTACTGATTTTTTAAAATGTTATGCTTTTGAAAGGAAATTGGAAGAAGTCAAAATCCGTTTGGTGAGGATTGCTATTTTGAATTGATTGATGGTGATGTGAGATTAGGGTTTTGGAAATGACTGCGTTGGGAATTTCGCTTGTACGTGTTCTTGCAAGCTTCAATGATGATTATGGTGGATCTTTTATTGCCTGGTTAATTACTGCTATTTTAAGTTTTGTAACTATTGTTTATGTATCGATTAAATGGCATAAAAGAGCATCTCAGAAATGGGTTAAAGCTGCCGCTAAAGCGAAGAAGCAAGTGTGGAAAAAGTTAAATGTTCCGCGTTCTAGTCATTTATGGATTGAAGATGTAGCTTATGGTCAAAAACAACCGTCTACATGTTGTGTGTGTTTGACTTCGTTGGTTCTGCCTTATAATGGCAGTAATGCCTTGTCGTGTAGTGATTTGGTGCACCGTTGTGTTGTTTGTGGTGCTGCAGCTCATTTTTATTGTTCAGAGTTTGCAGTAAAGGATTGTAAGTGTATTGCACAAGCAGGGTCTTGTCATGTGCGGCATCATTGGTCGGAGAGATGGTTTAATATGGATGAGACTCCTGAGATGAATGCCTTTTGTTCTTATTGTGATGAACCTTGTGGTGTTCCTTTTATTGATGCTTCTCCGACATGGCATTGTTTATGGTGTCAGAGGCTCATTCATGTGAAATGTCATTCTAAGTTGTCCAAGGAATCTGGTAATGTTTGTGATTTGGGTCCACTTAGGAGGTCTATTCTTTCACCGCTCTGTGTGAAGGAGGTTGATGGAGGAAACAACTTAAGTTTGATCACGGGGGAAATTATAGCCTCTAATGCTCGTAGGCAGATGAGAAGCAAGCAGCGAAGCAGAGGAAAACAAGGAAACATTCGCTCTGTTAATGGCAAATTGCAGGAAGCAACGACTGCCAATAAAAGCCTGGATTTTGTGTTGAATGGTTTTGCTGGACTGAGGAGATGCAGGAGTGAGACTAATATTCACTGCTTGAAGAAGAATGGCAGGATTAAGGGCACACTTAATGGGCTAATGCATAATAAAGGTGAAACTGCTATCTGTCAACAAGTTAAGAAATATGCTTTGGTTGATTTGGCTCAAGATGCAAGGCCCCTTTTGGTTTTTATTAATTCTAAGAGTGGAGGTCAACTTGGGCCTTATCTTCGAAGGACACTAAACATGCTGTTGAATCCAGTTCAGGTGATGCTTTAGCTTTTTAATAGTTATCACAAGAAAAGTAGATCTTTAACTCATTGAAATCTATTTTCACAATCTGTTGTTGTCATGTTCCAACATTTTTTATTTATTTATAAGCATGATTGCTCTCCAAGTGCTATATTTCAGACTTCATCCAATTGATTAACTGCTGATGAATGTTTTTTATGAAAGAAAAAGTGGCCTTTCTTTCATCTGGGGTTACTTAGATATAGTGATTGTTAGCTATAATACCACCAGCTTCTCATTTACATTGCCTGTAGCTTGTAGGTTATATGGCTGAATTTCATAATCCTTCACTGCAGGTATTTGAACTAAGTGGTTTCCAGGGTCCTGAGATTGGTTTGGAGCTATTTAGCAAGGTGCGGTATTTTAGAGTTTTGGTCTGTGGTGGAGATGGAACTGTTTCATGGGTCCTTGATGCTATTGAGAGACACAACTTTGAATCTCCACCACCCGTTGCTATTCTTCCCCTTGGCACAGGAAATGATTTGTCAAGGGTTTTGCAATGGGGAAGAGGCTTCTCAATGTTTGATGGACTAGGTGGCTTAAGCACACTTTTGCAAGATATAGACCATGCTGCAGTTACAATGCTAGATCGCTGGAAAGTAAATATCAGAGAAGATAATTCAGAAGGGCATATGGAAAAGGAGCAATCCAAATTCATGATGAACTATTTAGGTAGATATCTGGAGTTGTTACTCATGATTTTTTTTTCTCCTATCTGTTTCATGATTTGCTTCATCAATCTATAACCATTCACAATTTTGCTTTTGCAGGTATTGGATGTGATGCTAAGCTTGCATATGAATTTCACGTAACACGTCAGGAAAATCCTGAAAAGTTTAGTAGCCAGGTAGCTATATTTTTGCATTGGTGTTGTCATGCATGTTGTTAATCAATCATCTGTTTTCCTGATAATTCGCTCGAAAGAGTTCTAGTTTTCCATAGCATGCACTGTGCTGGACAGTAATGTAGCAGCAAGCTTTTTAAAATCCATGGGATACTGGCTCTTCAGTACAGTTTTTAAAACCTCCCTGTTTCTGAGTGGGAAAGAAGGTTCAATGCTAGAATCTTTTTTCTTATTGAATCCTTTGTTCTCATCCAGTTTTCTGTTTTCTTGTCCTTTATACCATCTCAAATGTTCTTAGTTGACCACTTTTGTTTTCCTTGAAATGCTAGTGGATGCTTGCTTGCTATAGGATATCGAGGTTTTTTCTCTCTTTAAACCTGGTCTGTGAAGTTTGTTGAGTATTTCGGCTGAAAATGCTGCTGTATGTTGTCCTGCAGTTGGAAAACTTCAATCAATTTCATAATCAGGTTGTTATATCTTTTAAACGTCAGACATTGTTGCTAGACAATGCTGACTTCATTGTGAGACTAAAGAATAAATAAACTGTTGTGCCTTTTCTATGACGAACCCCCTTAGGCTGAAGTTCAAGATACATAAGTGCATAGGGCTGCTGCAGCTTTCATTCCCTTTCTAGAGTAATTTCAATTTTATATTTCAGAGAAGTTCCTTAGATCTTGTGATCTATGTTTCCCACTCTACTTTGGGAACTTGAGTAATTAATATGTAACGTGCAGTTTGTGAATAAACTGCGATATGCCAGAGAAGGTGCCAGGGATATGATGGACAGAGCTTGTGCTGACTTACCGTGGCAGGTTTGGCTTGAAGTTGATGGGAAAGACATACAGATTCCAAAGGTAATTGATTAGACATTATCTTAGTCAGTGTTGTCAAAGGTGAAAGGTGCTAAAAGGCACCAAGCCTGTAAAATGCCCAAGGCGCAGGGCAGTAGTGGGATGAACCAAAGCGATATGCTTTAATTTTTTTTTAAAGTGATATTATATTATATATATATATATATATATATTTCTTCCCAATTTAGATTAGATCATTAGAAAATCAAAAGAAAATATAAAATACAAAAAGTCATATAAAGTTATATTTTTCACCCTTAAAACAAAATAAGATAATTTGTAGTATGTAGCCAAATAGATAAAATAAAAATAAATATTAGTTAAAAAAGGGGGATAAATAGGTCAAAACATAAATCAGTTTTTTTTAAAAAAAAGAAAAAGAAAAAGAAAAAGAAAAATCCAACATAAAAAGAACTTGAAGTAGGAGCTAGCCTTAATGCCTTGCATCCACTGGCAAGGTGGCACTTCATTGAAATCCAACGCTTGAGCTGGTAAGGAGTTGGGGCCTAGCCTCACCTAGCCTGGAGCGCCGAGGCCAGCACCTCAGTGTCTCTTGACAACACTAATATTAGTATTTGGGGTTTTCTTTCTTTTTTTAATTGCATTTAAAACATATTTCATTCTTTCGTGTTTTCAATTCTGTGTTCTTTCATCCTTCTCTTCCCTCCAGGATTGTGAGGGTTTAATTGTGCTGAACATTGGCAGCTATATGGGGGGTGTTGATCTTTGGCAAAATGACTATGAGCATGATGATGATTTCAGTTTTCAATCCATGCAAGATAAAATGCTAGAAGTAGTAAGTGTCCGTGGAGCATGGCATCTTGGCAAACTTCAGGTTTGTTATTTTCTGAAAATAGATTTCCCTCATATCACTCACTCTTTGTATGAGAGATAGTTGTAAGCGTTTGTGTATCTCTTCATCTAAGAAAACTTCAGATTTCTGAGCTTCTAAAAATATGTTCCTCCTTATCATCTACTTTGCGTGTGCGCGTGCTATGAAAACAGGCCTATAGTTTAATTATGGAGTTCCCTTGTTGCAATCCGCTGCTAATAATTTTTCTTAGGTCCCATGTTAGAGTGGGTTCTCAAGCATCTGAATGGGTGGAAGGGAGCTTGTTTCTCATTGTGGGATTTTATTACCTTCATTCAAATGCATGTCTGTCACTATGGTATCCAAGTGGATTGAGCAGATGATGGGAAATTGTTTGCTCTCGGCCAAAAAAGGCAATGTTTAGTAAATTGGCTATCCACAGAACCTTTCTGTACACATTTCCTCATTTGTACAGCATATTCAATTTCTAGCTTTTAGAACATGGATGGTGGCGGCATCTCTTGGGATCTAAATGATAGAGAAATACAGGACATTGTAATTTCTGTCAGATTCTAAATTTTGTCATTTACTCTTTTACCAAGATGGTTGGATATGCACTTCTAGAGTAATCTGGGGGATGTTCCATGCAACTGTTTCACACATCTTCTCTGATCTATATTCTATCCTCTCCCTCTGGTCAACTGTGTCTAGAAAGTCGCATAAGGTTTTCAATAACCAATTGACCTAGTTTAGTTGAGAAGGGAAGGAGGCCTCACAGGGCATTGTCACGTTGAGGTTTGTTCCACATGCATTAATTTGGGGAAGATGCATGGCCATGCTTCTGTAATAGTGTTTCAAGGCTTGGGATTTGTGGTATAGGCATTTTGCATCTTACTGAGAACATGGGGTAGTTCTGATTAACATGGCATGGTTCGATCTTCATGACATTTGTAGGATTGGAGAGCCAAAAGAAATTTAAAATCTGTGGGAAGTATTATATATTCTCGTTCTTTGTAGCATTTGATTTTTCTTGCCTAATGCTCATTCTACTGTTCAGGTTGGACTTTCACAAGCTATGAGGCTAGCACAAGGGAAGTTAATCAGGATACATGCTTCAAGTTCTTTCCCCAGTTCAGATAGATGGGGAACCATTCATCCATCAACCTGGTTGCTTAGAAATAATACATGATGGGCAGGTATTACATGTCTTGTCTCTTATAATGCACTTGATGCTCAGGAGGCTTGGCTGATGGCATCCTGCTTTTCCATTGCACACCTAATCTCATAGTTCATGCGTTCACATTTTTACTTGAATTAATTTTAAATAAAACCAGCACAGCACTACATCATTTGAACCTCCAGATAATGAGAGGTCAATAAAGGAGAAACTTGATCCATCTCTAGTAACTGCAGAGATGCAGCTATGGAAGCAAATGTTTCTTTCTCTGTAAGATTACTGCGAAGATTTTTTTGAAATATAATTTTATGAACTGAACAATGAACCACTAGTACATGAATCAGAGTAGGGTTATTTAGAGTAACCATGATAAATATGAATCCAGAATTTTCTGTTACATATTATAAAATATAAAGTCATGCCCTTAATCTCACCTATAGAAATCCAAAACCTACAAGAAGTAAAGGGAAAAGAGAAACAACAGCTAGAAAGAAAAGTGGAGCCCAACTCATGAGAATAAAGCATGTAGAGGCACTACAAACACATGGCTTCACTCTTTTTCAAAACTACTTAATTTGACTGAAGATGTGTGTGTTTGTATACTATCGTCTACGGGTGAGATGGTGGAGCAACATTGTCAATCCCTTTGCCACAAACAGAATTGATGGAGAAAAGCAAGCCAACAAACTATTTCCTTTGCCACATAATTATATGATGATGATTAAAAATGATATGCATTCTCAAAATAATGTTTGTGGAGGCTATAGCTCCAATTTTATCCTTTTAATCTCCTTTTTTTTTCTCTCTCGTTAAATGCATCCTTATGTCTACTGATACACCAAAATCATCAATCGCTGTATGCTGCTCTATTATTTGAGGGTCGTTAGGATTATTATATAGCATATATTGCCATTCATTCGAACATTAATTCGAGGTATGTTTCAGGTGTTCATGTTGAGGAGAGCCTCGGAGGAGCCCAGAGGCCATGCAGCTGCAATAATGACAGAGGTGTTGGCAGATGCTGAGTGCAAAGGAATTATCAATGCATCTCAGAAGAAATTACTTCTCCAGCAAATGGCCCTCAATCTCTCCTAGATTCCAATTTTCTAAACCCCCCCTCTTTTTTTCTTCTTAATTTCTCACAGATTGCCCCTCCTCCTCCTCCTTTAATCATGGAGGGATTCCACTTTCACATCCTTTTTTTTCTTTTTGGATCACTCATTTTGACCAATAGCGGGGTTTCCTTTTTGCCACATAATTTTTTTTAATTTTTTTGTAGAAGCTGTAGTAAACCCCAAGCCGGCTGACACAGGAGCATTGTAAATGGAAGCGCTACGAGAGAGATTAATAATCGATTTGTTCTTACTATGATGTGACTCCAATTAAAGATATATATCTTTAATAAAAAAAACACTCATTTCTCTTTCTATTGTGTTCAAAGTTAGACTCTGCATCACAGCCTTGAACAGCTAAGCTCGAATTGCGTGTATAAATACAAATGTTTGCTCGTTGATTACCGTGAAAAATACATCCGTGTGAATTCCTAATCCCCAAATCCCTTTCTTGCTTTCTAAATTATTTTTGATGGAATAAAATTTCATTCTTAAAAAATATATTTTGTAGATTCAGTCAAGAAAATAAAATTTCAGTTATTTTAAATTTTTATAAATAATACATGTTTTGATTTCGAACTCGAGATTTAAATAACAAGTTTTTTGTTATCACATGACTTACTTTCTAAATTATTATCTAAAAAATCTAAATTTTGAAATAAGGATAACAAAAAATCTCTTTAATCAAAACTCATTTCTTAGTTTCTTACAAGTATCTTTTTAAATAATAAGTTATCAAGATCTTCAAAGTAAGCTGTAATAGCAAAAAACAATGAATTGATAATTTTGACATTAAAAATATTACAAGAATAATAAACTTGAAGAAAAAAGTATATGTTGTTTATTACATAATAAATTAAAATAAATATTTCAAAAATATTAACAATTTAAATTTAAATTATAGATAAAAAAAATATACCACTTTAATCAAAAGTCTCTTGCCTTATTAGTGCATTATTCATAAGTTTTTTTTTATTACAAATATTTTAAGAAAATAAAAACATATCATAAACCAACATTCAAGTTTAAATAAAAAAAATAATGAATTGATAATTTTTTATGATAACATATTGAAAATATAAAAATAATAAATTTATAAACTTTTTAATGTGCATTGAATAATAAAGATTCATATAAAATTATTCAAAAACAATTATTCATTTATCATAAAAGACATTAGTATTATTTCTAAAGCAATGACATTGCTGAATCATTATTTGAGATATCATTTTAGTAAATTTATTTATAAAAAAATCTAATAATAAAACTCAAAAGAAAAAAAAAATCAAATAAAAAAAAAGTGAAGGGCTTGGGTTGGAAGTTTGGGTCAGCATTCCTAGCCAGCATTTAAAGCACAAGTCAAATCAAATAATTTCGTTTTTGAATTCTTATCTATTTTTTCCTGCACCATTAAAGGACTAAAACGTAAAACAAATAAAACTTTGTATCAAAAAAGAAAAATCCAAAAATAGAAGGGAGATAATATAAAAACAATTAGGGACTAAATGATAAGTTACATGTTTCTTGAACAATATACATGGGAATAAAACCTTTTTTTTTTCTCATGTCAATGACAATTTTTGCTCTTATGTTTTTATTTCTTACAGTAGGGGAAAATGACTCATAGAACATCGTATAGTTTTGAATTATAGTTTGCTACCTAAATTTTAGCGTGTGCAAAAGAGTTTACAGCCTGTATTTGGCGTGTTCAAACAAATTTAGCAAAAATCATCTGATTATCTACAAGTTTACTATTATTTTTCCAATTAATAACTAAAGATATTCTCGACCTTAAAAATATAAAATATTATTTTTAAATAAAACGTTTTTAAAATTTTAACATAAAAAAGAGTTGAATCTCCGTTCCAAACACCCTTTAATTTGCGTCAGGTAAGAGGGATCTGCTTTTGGTGATCTTCTATCATTTACTCGTTTGACATTGTAGTTTTAAAAATATTTTGAAAAAAAATTGATTTTTTTTAAATAAAATTTTTTTGTTTTTAGATCATTTTCATGTGGTGAATTAAAAATAATTATTTTTTAAAAATATCATTTTAATGCATTTTCTAAACAAAAAATATTTATAAAAAGCAACTTCAACTACACTCACAAATAGTTACAAAAATCTGTTTGGTAGTGTGATCAGTGACTATTTGGGCAGTATGGTTGAAGTTGCTTTTGAAAAGTACTTTTCATTTAGAAATGTATTAAAATAATATTTTTTTTACTTTATTTTTTAAAATTATTTTTGACATCGACATATGAAAATGGTCTAAAAATATCAAAAATATTTAATTAAAAATAAAAAAATTCAAATGTTTTCAAAAATATTTTTGTAACGCAATACCAAACAGTTGATTTTCAAAATGCTTTTCATTAAAAAAAATATCAGAATATTGTTTTTTTTTAAATATTATTCTTTACATCAAAACAACAAAATAATCTAAGAACATAAGCATAGTTTTTTTAATCTAAAATAAAAATATATTTTAAAATACAATATGAAACAATAACTTCATTCATATTCATAGCGGGGCAATTATCTTGGAAAGACATCGCGCAGCATCCAGAATTGCCGGATGGCAGATGGTCCATGAAGAATAGAATATTGGTCATCCCGAAAGCACAATCAGAAAGCCCTTTACACATCTCGATCGGCAAGAATCGAGGGTACAGTTGCATGAGGTTTCTTCCTTCCTTCCTTCCTTCCTTCGAGCGAGCGCAGACAGCTAGCTAGAGATTCTCCGGGTTTCACAGCCAGGCCAGGTC
Organism: Salix koriyanagi; assembly: GCA_029228605.1. NCBI lineage: Eukaryota > Viridiplantae > Streptophyta > Magnoliopsida > Malpighiales > Salicaceae > Salix > Salix koriyanagi. The sequence goes on along the minus strand of CM055333.1, from coordinate 9,753,047 downwards.
AATGGCTCTGAAATAGACACCAATGAAATCTCCGAGTCAAAACTGAAGCGTGGTCTTCCGAGAACCTGTCAAATAAAACTCTCGGAGCTCAAGTTTTTCTTAGACCCTGGGGCTACCTACCACCTGCACGGCCACATGCATTGTTTGAATGCTCCGTTCTGGATCGATCTGTCAAACCAAAAACACAAATCTGATTTTGAGAAAACTAGAGATATTGGTGGTGACATTGATTTAGCCACAGTGTTCGTGTACGAAACCTCTGTGAGATTTTCTGTTTCAGAAGAGATAAACACCCTAGGTCACGATAGCCTGTGAAAAATCACTGCTCTCTCTCTCTCTCTCTCTCTCTCTCTCTAACTTGGGTCCAGGAGGAGGAAGGTGTTATTCTATCTTCAAGGTTTGTAATTTTGACTTGAAAAGAGAAGAGAAAAGAGAATCTACTCTTACATGCAAGCCCATTTTCTAGCTTTAGGTGATTAAATTAACATAGACAGTGTTTTGCTGTAATTTATCATTATCTCAATATTATATTATTTTAAAGCATTTTATTTTCTAATTAAATCATCTATTTTTACTTAAACTATCATTAACTCGTTTCAAGGTATCAAAGTTTGGACTAACTCATCAGTCAACTATTTCAACACCCGAGTTTTACATCATGCCAAGTCTTATAACCATGGGTAGCTAGAGGTCGATGTCATTTTTTTTAAAAAAGCTCTCTTCTGTAAATATGCTTATTTTTGCATGAAATTTGCTGCGAGTACACCTAAAAACTCTATTTATTGTGTAACTATCTAGCGGGTGATCAGCGGTACAAGTTTAGAATTTAGGAGTTTGTTTCTCTAAAATCTCAAGTTCGAATCATGTGGTTACTAATATGATATTCACTCAAAGATTGTATGATCATTAACTTTAAAATCTGTGAGATTAGTTGAGGTATTTACAAGTTGATTCGAACACTTATATTAATTAAAAAAAAAACTCTCTAGTGCATATTTCTCTTGCTTTTTCATTCCTGCGTCGGGTGCATGGAAAGGAATTGCTATTGCATTCTGAACCCACAATTAGTCACTCCCTTGTTAATCGATCCAATTTTAATTGCGAGAGATGATTTGATTCATTCCTTGACGAAAACATCATCAATCAACTATTACCCACCAACTTATATATATATATCAGTTGATTGAATACTATGATCATTCGCTTTTAGTTGTGTACACGAAACCGTTAGTTCTTGATACATAAATATTACAATTTAGTTTTTTCTGTAGCATTATGTCCAATAAATAAACAATAAATCTCTCTCAAGTCAGAAAAACAAAAACTAATTCTCATAATGTTACAACTACTTGGGCAACAATTTACCATGCTTGCAAAGCTTGGAAGATAGTATATTCCTGGGCACAAATAGATTCACATTACTTTCACTCACACTGTAGCACTACAGAACCCTAATAAGGTAGCTATCAGAGAGGAGCTAGCTAGCTGGTAATTGAAGTACTCGATGATAATAAATACACGATGAGGAAGCTGTCAACAGGAGAGATTGATGTTGGTTGAACACCATGTCTTTCTATCTATCCATGCCTTCTCTATCTCGTTACATTTCCCAAGACGCGTCAGAAAGTCGTCATTTACTCTCCCTCCTCTCTATTGGAAAATTGAAATTGACGCTGGCTTTTCAAAAGCCAAAATATCTGGACCCTCAATGAGAGAAGCAAACAAGAGAGGACTTCGCCATGTTTAAATCTGTGAGCTGGCTAGCTAGCTAGCTTTTCCAAGGATAGTGTAATCATCTGGTTTTTTCAGCAACTCAAAAAGCCTAAATGCACTCCACCATTTCTTTTCCAGTAAAGTTTTTCTTTGTCATATAATATGCAGGTTTTTCTGGGTCATAAACAGTTAATGGCAACAAAAAAGTTGATCGTAAGGATCTATAATAACCGAGAAACTAGCTGCCTGTCTTCTCTTGTTAACTGTTAACATCTATGAATGGAATCTTTTGATTCAGTATTTCTCATGACTCAGCCCTTTAATGCCAACTTCTTACAACAAAACAAAGCCCCCCAATAAATGCAACAGTTACGTTTCGATGCGAGGCTTAGTTCATAAGTCATAATATTAGCCCGCATCATCTTTCTGAGCAAAAAACACATAACAATAGTCTAATTTGTTGCTAAATTGGGAATGAAATACAACCATTTGAATGTTAAATTATCACGGGCTATTTAGGGTAACTGATCATACGTATCCAGCATCCACCTGGTTACTGAAGATTTGCTTCTAATTTGATATAATCGTCTGCATGGGAATGCACACATTAATTTACCAGGAAAGAGAAAACAGATGGATGTCTATCCTTGCAGGGTAGCTTCTAACGTACCCCTTACCTGAGAGGCTTAAAAGGGAGCAGCATGAAACTGGAGGCTATATAGAGAGCTGCCCTATTGGACACCATGGAAGAAAGTGTAGGTTTTCGCTAGGTTTCTGATAACAATTTCAAAATCCAAAGGCTTTTCACGGCACCTGATATCTTGTCCACGTCAAATGTAGGCATTCAAGCTAGCTAGATTCCACATCTGAGTTAGAGAAAATAATTCTCTTAAATCCCTGTTATACCATGTTAAGTAAGGAATAATCAAGAAACTGAATGGTTTTCTGTCTCTCTCTCTCTATGTTTTTTTTGGAGAGAGAGAGAGAGAGAGATATGCAAAATGCTCATCCAAGGTGGGAGATAGCTGTTATATAAGCTTACCTTTGTTTTATTTAGTAGTGTACTCCTAAGCTTGCAACCTGTAGAAATTACAACCAAAGACAATAACGACAGACAGATATTTATCATCAGAAGACAAGAAATCCGTTCATGGATAGACCTTCATCAGACTCATATGTACACACATAATTGCAACCACAGAGAAAAGAGAACTGTAAGGAATTTAAACAGATCGAGAGAACTTCACCAGAAATTGATATTATGGAATTGTAGTGAGCTAGTTGGGAGAATCATGAGATGGCAAGCAAAGAAGTTGTAGCAAATGTTGGTTGGAAGGAATGAAGCCTGGTCCGAGAATCATTGAGGTGCGACACACACAGACTTTGAGCTTTCTGGGCTGTCATCAGGCAATGCCATTGTATGTGTAATCATGGCCTCAATGACCTCGAGCCAGACAACATTCCTCTCAACCTAACCCTCACGAAACTGAACTCGTGCTAGCTATATAGTCTAATAAACAAAAGAAACTAAGAAAGAAAGATGTAATGAGGAACTGGTGATTTCGCACAGCATAATCAAGTTGTATGTTTGAGGGGAATGAAGCCTGGTCCGAAGCCTCAACAGCTGTTTCATGTCGGAAACTCTTTGCCTAAGCTTCGAGCCAGCCAACATTCCCCTCAACACACCATTTCTTCTATCTCCTGTATAGAAACCTAACCCATATGGAGTTTTGACTTGTATATATAGTGGTGTGGTGTATATAAAGGCAGAGAGAGAGAGAGATATTGAAACCCTATTATCAGAAAAATTTTTTTAAGAAAATGGGCTGTGTTTTTAATTTTAATGCAAGATGGCCCTTTTCTTTTGTGATCTGTGAGTAAAATATATATGGCAGCTTCATTAAGCAAAGACTACGTAGGTATCCGTGCTGCTAGGTACTACTTCCACAGTGCTGTCCTGTAATTACCAATGTAGTCAAGCAGAGTGATATATACGAGTCTCTCTCTTTTTCTTTCTCTTAATTTGTCTTTTTATTATCATCATCATTAATTTTTGCATTAAGACTAACAAATTAAATTGGAAAAGAAAAGGGGGTTTTAATTAATCAGCGTTGAGATTCTTGTTTTCTTTATTAATTTCACGAAAGAAAAGGTAAGACAAACCTACAGCTAAAACAGTTGCATGTATCCACACCCTACAAACTCCAAAAAGCATGCAAACTCCAATTAATTTCTTACATTTCCTAGGTCATCAGTCAGCATGTCTGAATTCTGATACCAGTATTGTTATTACCTCTACCTGCCGGTAAATTACCCGACCGGTGACATGCTACCACCAGTTTCTTCACAAATTATTCCCATAATCATTTTTTTTAAAATAAAAAACGCATTAAAATACTATTAATGCACTGTTATTATCATGGAGTCTGTGTAAAGAAGACAGAGATATGAAGACAAAATGGGGAGTCAAAATAAATAAGGCAGGACAGAAGACAAGTCTGGCTTTAATGAGATTCTATCATCATTACCTTATTATTTTTTAGGTTTACCTATCCCTACTTTCTTTCAACTCTTCCTGTACTATCCAGCACCCGCACGGCCAACCATCCTGGCTCATCATTCATTCATCCACGATTAATAATGTATGGGACCAGGTTTATTTTCTTCTTAATTTTCTTCACCATGGCACTGCATTTTCTTTTCTAGACCCATTTCGATTTACAGATCGAAACTTTTCTTGAATTCTGACAGAATTTTCCCTTTGTCGTCCCCTTTAAACTACACCGCGCTAGCTGATCATTTCAGGACCTCGCCGATTTCTCCTTTGAAAACCCTTTTCTTCAGCTGCAGCTTCCACCATTATCGCATCAAATTTCAAATTTTGTAATTTTTCCGACTAATTCTGTACCACCATATGCATCGTTCTGCTTCTCAATGGTTCCTTCCCACAGTAACTAATCACTCCATTGACCCCATTATTGTACTTGAGTTAAAATCATCTTGAGATGTCTTGATGCGTGCAATTTGTAAGAGTTTTGTAAGGGGGGTTTAAAATTTAAAATCTTTGCTTTCATGGTTCTGGTATTAATTAAGTACAATTTTCAAAACTCAATTCGACATAAAGCTGGTGAATTAAGGTTTTTTTTTTTTTTTTTCCTTGATTAGGTTAGTGCCCACGTAGAGGAATCGCTGGAGTCGTTGACTGAGCTCTTCTTGGTCCAAATACATAATAATGAACCTGTCTCGACTGTAGTTATTGATTGGTACCATCTTTTTTTATTACCAAGAAAAAAATAATAAAAACATTTCACAGAGCTGTTATTTAGGGCAAAGCAGAGACATGAAACATTTTCTTCCTAGAAACACGTCATGGCAAAGACGGCGTTTCAAGGAACATAAAATCCCAGCCGCTCAACCTCAAGATCTAACGGATACAAATATACTACCTTGAAACCCGACATGTCGGTGTCAGCGGGAGCCTAGGGTGGGGGCCGAGGAAAAATAAAAATAGCCCGAATAACGAGGAAGACAGAGAAATTACTGCTATAAAAAAGGAAAAAGAAAAATCAGCGGTCAAAATATCCATACAGCTCGACGGGTCGGATTCTATTATCCAGGCACCGACCGCCACGTGACAGTATTTAATGCAGAGAGAGGAGTTTCTCTGTGGAGTGGGTCCCAGAAGAGGAGACAGGAGCAAGTGGATTCTGTGGGTTTTGTACTATAGGAGAGTGACGTGTAAGATTGGAATTTATTACGGATCATGGGTGGGGACCGCTGCTCTGGGGTATTATTATTATTATTATTATTTTTTTGCAATTATCTCTTAATGATGATGGATGGCGATGAGTGATGACGTGTGGTTGTTGATCTCTTCTTTGTATATATAAAGCTACCTCATCGCTTCATGATTACACTTCTATTAATAAATTTTTAGTATGTGCATGACGTGTGCGTTAATATAAGTTTCATTGTGATATAGGAGTTTTTAAAAATGATTTTGAAAAAATAATTTATTTTAATTTAATTTTTAATTTTGAATTATTTTTTTAGTGTTTTTAGGTTATTTTGATGTATTGATATTAAAAATAATTTTTTTTTAAATATCATTTTGATGCGTTTCTGGATAAAAAATACTTTCAAAAACAACTTCAGTCACACTCCTAAACAGACACATAAAAACACAACGAGAGTGGAGATTGATTTTTATTATTATTAAATATATTTTCAAACAAAAAATATTTAAAAAACAATGGCTCCATACTTTCAAACACCTCTAAATATATTAATAGGTTATATTACATCCAAAATAAATCAACAAAGCAACGGGTCACATGGTACAAAATTCAGCACCATTAATCAATATTAATTTTCTCTATTAGGATTAAAAATAATTATAAGTCCTTAATTGCAAGGGGAAACACCAAGAAAGACGAGTATATTCAATTTTGAGCAATAAGCAAAATGAAAACGGTGAAGTTTTGAGGACAGGATAAATTATGCAGTCGGATAGAAATGCTACGTACAAAAACCATGTTAGAAATAAATTAATTCAGATTTTCACAGAAATATTTATTTCCCCTTTACGCCCTTGCCTTTATGGTGTAATTAAATTTTCCATCCAACAAAACTAACGTGGGGCCATCCTGTGTTGTTACCGTTGCCGACTTTTTGAGGGAAAAAAAAGAGGACTCTTTCAAACTATAATGTAGTTTTTCATAATCTATTACTCGAACAAGCTGAGAATAAGCTTAACAGTTTATATAAATAGTAAATCAAGTTAATGTATTTTTTAAATCATTTTATTATAAGTTTTAAGTTATAGTTTGGTGGTTAACGCATAGAAATAATGTTAGATTATGAGTTTAAGGCTTAGATGTAAAAATTAAATACCAATAAGGTGGAGTCCATAACATGTATTTGTGGGTTTGATGAGTTCACTAAGTTTTAATCAAATAGTTAGGTTGATTTTTTTTTAATTTCTTTTTAGTATACATCTTTGTGTTTTTCTTGTTGCCAATTATATCATCTTGTGCGGGTTTTTTTATAAAATATTTTGATATTTTCTATGATATAATAAAATAAAAAATTATTTCAATTCAATATAGTTCATAACCTAGATCATGAATTTGACAAATTAACTAAATATCAATCAAATAATTGGGTATGTTTTTTTTTTTTTTTTTTAAATTTAAACCATTGTACCTATTTTAAATTTTAATGACAATATCATACAGTTTTTAATGATCTACATGTTTTTTTTTTTTTAATATTTCAAAAAACTTGTTTCCAACCTGCAGTTAAACCATGGATGAATAAACTAGTTTCTTACCTCTAGGTTCTGACATCTGCCATGAATTATTCAGATATTATTTTTTAATAATCCTTAATATATTATGTCGAATTATTTCTAAGTAATAATTTTGGTATGTTATTAAATTAAAATGTTTGCTTCTAAAAATTTGAATAGTTTCATATGGAATTTGATAACTTGTAACTAAAATAAAGTATAATTAAACAAGGGATATCAGCAAACCATTTAATCTATTGCTAATAATAAGGGAATTCTTTGTTAAAAATATTAATAACGGAATTTGAATCGATAACTATCCGATGCAAATTTGTCGCTGTTAATTTATTTAGAATGAATAATTTATTGCAGATAAATTAATAATGAAAAATCCTATAATCAGCAATGAAAAATTCATAGTAGATTTGATACAATAATATCTGCAACGATTGATTTTCAACAGCAATTCTTTTATTGATAAACACAATTCTATGATGATCTGTTGCTGGTTGCTAATAACTTAATTTCTTAATAGTGTCAATTGCCTGGTTTACCCTAAAATACCCTAAATTTGAAAATTTGCCCACCACGTTTTGCCACATATTCACACTTAAAATTAGGTTTTTTAGTGTTTTTAGATCATTTTAATATGCTGATATCAAAAATAATTTTTAAAAAAATAAAAAAAATATCATTTTAATATATTTTTAAACAAAAAACACTTTAAAAAACAACCTCCACCACGCTTCCAAATAATTACTAAGAAGCTGTTTGGGAGGGCGTTTGAAACGCCGTTTCCTCTTTTTTTTCTCTTTATTTTAAATGATTTTTTTTGGTATTTTTTAAATTATTTTGATGTGCTGATATCAAAAATAATTTTTAAAAATAAAAAAATATCATTTTAATATATTTTTAAATAAAAAATTCTTTGTAAAAACAACCATAACAGCCTTCCTAAACAGTTTCTAAGTCAACAATGTAGAGTGTAAGATGATTCATGGATGCAGCAAGTAATAGATCGAGGCCCAGACTACATCGGCTCTAAATGGAGCCTGACAAAACGTGTCGAGGCTTGACCAGCTCAAACTTCTGAATCGAAGTCTAGTTTTGATATTTCCTTTCCTTTTATTTATTTATTTACAAGAGATAAACCTACAAATTCAACCAGTCATCACATCTTCGGGCTACGTTGATTTGAATACATCTCCAAGAAACGTACGTCATTTGCTTGTTCAGAAACTGAATGATTTATTTATACATCAGTGAGAAATTCTATGATCAACTGCTTACATTATGTGATGTGATTCAGTTTTCTCCCAATATATAATGCTAACGAAGTGGGTGGGGGGAAAACTTAAGAGAAGGAATAGACTTTCAATGGCTAGGGTTAGTGGAGTGATGAGCTTGAACCTTAATTTGTCGATATATGCTCTAGTTGTTCTTGAAAAGCAGCCTCTTATTAGAATAGAAAGCTCTCCATAAATGGACGATAAAAGAAATATTGTACAATCAAATAAAATAAAAAGAAGTTGTAGATATTGTGAATGTATGTCGCCTGTGTCTCAAAAAAACACGGCGTGATAGTAAAAAGTTTAAAATCTGCACAGTAAATCTCAAGTTCAAGTCAAGATATATATATATATATATATATATATATATATATATATATATATATAAGAGCCTGAGACAATTGAGATTTTAATCATTTAACTGAACCTATAAAATATATTTTTCGAGAATGAGATTTCCTCAAATCCAAAAAATAAAAAATATCACTGTGTATGGCATATGCCATGGAATTTATATGGTCTTTAATATATGCCAACTTTTTTTTTTTTTTTTTATCATCATCACACACCATTTATGACTCCAATCGTAGGGGTAAATGAAATAGTTTAGTTTTTGTAAATGCAAGGAAATACAAGTCACCTTGACCTCATCATGTACAATGCACCGTTCCGGAGTTGTTCTACTAATGGTAGATATGATTGATATCTGAATATGTTAAAAACAAATAATCAAATAAAAGGCAATAAAGATCAAAACCACTTCCATTCATTGAAGAACTGCAACTACTGCTTAAGCTTCAATGCTTTCAAGCATGGTAAGTATGAATGTAAGCTGTGCCTCAACACAGCAAAATGATTTATTTATTTATTTTGGATTCGAGGAAACCCTACCTTCCAGAAAATATATTTTATGAATCTAAATGAGCGAGTAAAACTCCGACTGTCCAAAGGCTCTTACAAGAGATACACGCCCTGACTTGAACCCAAGATATGTTATACAGATTTCAAGCCTTTTGTCATCACACCACGCCTTTCGGAGACAAGGTTCAATGAATCTATGAATATTCTATGTTTCATTTGAACAGCATTTTGAAGTGATTTTCTGAAAACCATGCGTGATGAAACTTTGATGCAACCTTGCAAAATCCAACAATGCATCTTCCACAATGTAATTGAAAGAAATTAAAAGATAGTAATTTGTTAAACATTTAGTGGCCTGCAGGTTCAGAACTATATGTTAGTATCTAATACTATTTGTAGGTGGTAAGATTAATCATTTCACAGTAAGCAAAGAATTGAGAGCAGTAGAGAAGAAGAATAATCCAGCAGACTTAATTATCCAGAAATGATTTCAAACTTGGTACTAATTGATGGCACCATCTCCATTGGCGTTCTATTTGCATGATGGTTTCTAGTATCACAGCTGATCATCTTTTACTTGCCGCGCATGGTCATTGTTGGCCGACAGAAAAACAAAATTAACAGTGGTGTAAATATCTGTTCTCTTTTCTCTCAAAAAAGAAAAAAAGAACGATCTGGTGCATTGATTTTAAAATGATGTTTTCAAGCATTGCACAATAAATAATTGGAAGAAAGTAATTTCATAGTTTACATGATCAGAAGAGAATACAAACCAATTGTCCACCAGGAGAATGCTCATCTCCAGAAATGTTCCATGGCAACCTCCCAATCCCCAGTCAAACACATTGCCCTCTGAATGTTAATAACTAACTCAGGTTATTTTTTACAACTTTTCTACCTCATGCCTCTTGTTTTCCAAGTGAAGATGGAGCAATTGATGCATCTGAAGCAATATGTGAGAGCAGCAAACAAGGAAATGGGTGGCATAGAATACAAATATGACAACATGATAACTAAATTCTGGTTTCCCAAGTGAGCATTGCTTTCCAACTATCACATCCCTGTTATATCAACAGGGAAATATATGATTTTGAAGGCCAGCGTGGTATGCTGCTTGTAGAAGACATTTTACAGTACTGCTTCCATGTCTAGCAGCTTAACCACATCTTCTATGTCTTTCACAACGACATTTCTGAGACAATAGTATATATCGTTAAGATTTGTCAGCATGATGAGAAAGTGAGAAATCTTTACCTGAAAAAATAGATTTACTTTTAAATTTCAAACTAAAATATATATATATTACCTGAAATCGCTGCTGAGTCCACATTTCTCACACACAAAACCATTAAAGATGAGAGTCTAACCTAAGAATTTATATTAGAAATGATATCCCTACTTGGAAAAAGAGCACAAGTCAAAGTAACACCCTTTAAATTAATTTCTAAGTAAGATTGTAAAAAGATATTCCAGTAGCATATTTATCCAAAAAAACTACAATATAACTGTTAGAGAATAATATAAAGTATATTTCCGGAACTCATCTAATAGTTTAAGCTTTTAGATGAGATGATTTTTTAACATGGTATCAGAGCCTTATTGATCCAGTGGTTACAAGTTTGAATTTCACCACCTTTATTCTATTTGATAAAATTCAAGTACAAGATAGAATGAGACTATGTGCAAATTTCAAGTCCAAAGAGTTTTTTTCTTGAGGGAGTGTGTTAAAGTATAATATATATCATATTATAGAGCCTCATCTAATAGTTTAAAATTTGAAGTAAGATAATAACCTTGTCAACGGAGGATCTCAAAAATGGGCCTTCAACTTGCTCCGGTAAATGCAAGACACTGGTAGAACAGTCAGCAAAACATATTTTATCCAATGATCGAAGATTTCAGAGTTCAACAATCCAAACTTCCTTATGCAATACTGTGAACAACGTTGACATTAATCAATGAAGCAGTGAACACTGTACAAGCCAAAGCTTTAAGATTGATAAAAGGGAATATAGATACCAAGACAACTAATTTCATTCGAGCCGCAAGTGTGAAGTTCACCTCCACCCACGGCAAAGTAGCTAGTAAAAGGAAAAGAAAACACATTGGATTACAGTAATCATAAGTTGATGGCAGAATGTCATACCTAAGAACATATGAACTCCGTCGAGCTATCCAAAATTAATCATCACAACCGGTGGCATAAACACTCCTGCTTTCTGTCAAGGAACAATAAATAATCTGTGAGACTATACCAATAAAAAAGAAGCTAAACCTGGAGAGAATTACCAGTTAAGAAGAGATGCGAGTGAGCACAGCGGCCACAAGAAATGGATTTAAGATTGTGAGATGAATAAGCTTAGAATCCAAACTTCCGAGTCCAAATTAATCTCTGTTATCACCATTCCCCTACACTGCCCCCATACACATCTCCTCCTTCCTTCTCTCTACAACAACAAATATTTACTTTACTTTTTGTGAGCTTTGTTTGTGAACGGTTTAGAAAGAAGAATGCAACGGACGTTGTTGTTTTTCTCTTTTCTTTTCAAGAAGCTAGCTGGTAGAGGCAGGCCACTTTAAATTTCGAAGCCACACAAATAGGCCCAATTTACCATATTTATGGGCCTAATCCATCTTGCAAAGCAAACAAGTCCTCTCGTTGCAATGGCTTAATAATCTTTGTAATGAATTCTTAAAAAAGGTCAAGATTTTAATTTTGGATTATAAATCAAAACCAAAATTATTTCTCACAAGTGTTAACTACAATACTGTTAACTACATGGCAATTAAAATATTCGATAGTATTTGTTCTTATATATTCATTAATATTTTTTGAATAGTTTAAAATTAATTATTTTACTCTTTGTTTTCTCTTAAATAATAGTATTTTGAATGGTATAAATTAGATAGTTAAACCATGCAAGTTTCAAAAATTGTAGTTTACCTGAAAAACCCAAGAAAAAAAATGAAAATTACGAGACAAATCACACTTTAACAAGTGAGAAAATAAAAAAATAAAAATGATATGGTCACAAATAAGCCACATGTAAGAATTTATTTATTTATTATTTATGATAAGAAAAGCAGTTTAAGCCTGTAAAAGACAGAAGAAGCAACGCAAGGGGCCAGCTTAAACAACAAATTAAAAAAAAAAAAAGGGACCCGCCAGAGAATCACTTTGACTACAGCAGCTAAAAAACAATCCAAACTCCAGCCCCGTCCATCGCCTTTCTCCTGATCATCACCAGCCCAGTACGTAGTTTCAAAGATTTCAAAACTCCAGCCTCTGTCTTATCCTGAACACCATCAATAGTTTTCTTCAAACACCCATGATTCAACGCTAAGCTCGTAGACTGTTTGTTTCTTGAGAAAACAAAACAAAATTTTCTATGTTTTTTGCAAGGATTACTCCGCTATCATCGATTCTACAGTACCTAAATCCACCACCAACTCCATTATCATTATCTCCATGGTTTTCTTCATATTACTACTGCCACAGCCATCCTGTAGAAGAAGAAAGTATCAGAAAGATTTTAGCTGTCTGATAATATACGCAGGCATGGCTTGAATTTTAATATTTTTCATAGAATTTAATGAATGATCATAGAATTTGAGCAACATAGCAAAGCGTATCATTAAGGAAAATGACTTGTAAAGCAACCAAATCATTCCGAAAAATTCTTGCAAATTCTGTGTCAAAGAATAAATAATAAATTATAAGCTCCGTAAGGAATAAATCATTGGTTCGAGTAACCCTTCATCATCGTCCCCAAACTAGGCAATTCCAGCAATGGCTTCAAACTAGGCAATTAAAAAATCACCAACAAACGGCTGAGACAAAAAAGGTCACGAAAAGACAAAAAAAACAGGTTTTATATTTATGAATACGCATAAAAAGGGAAACCACTCCCATAGGGTTTGGTCGAGAGGGGCCAAGTGTTTCCTCCACATAGTGCCAATTGCCATGCAATAGGAAAGATTTTTCATTTAAACTAATCCAGTTGATGAGCACGATAACATGCTTGATTATTATTATTATAGCACAGCTGGCATGATTCTATCATCAGCACAGCGTTTAACCTAATTTACATAGACGGGCCAAGAAAACAAGGTTTCCCCTAACCAGGTGGGAAGGACAGGGATCGAGCCATCCATTGAAGGATGCAACCAAGAAAATCAAGCAGGGGTCAGGTGGAAGATGAGAGTTTTTACGCTGGAAGCATTCTGGAGAGAAAGGTGGGAGTCGATTACGAGTTTACCTGAATTATATAATCTTCATTGGGTAAAAAAGCTGAGAATATTCGAGCAAGGAGTGATTTGCATATTTAATTAAATCTTTTTCAGCAAAACTTGAGAGCTAATTTGTTTTTAGAATAAATAAATACCCAAAACCTCAAATGAAATGTTCTTAATTTTGATTTACTCAACTTAGGTAAGCCAAATTCCAAGGCCTCTAGATGTAAATCTCTTAGTATTTTAGTTTAAGAAAAAAACTACGTACCTTAATGAGTAATGGGTTGAAAATAATAATTAAAAATCAATCCCCTCGATTAATTACCACATCAACTTAGATTTTGATTTTTAAACTTAATAATTATTATTTTTAATAATATAATTGATATATTATTAAATAAAGATTTTAACTTTAATCCCTACTCGTTTAAAATCAAGAGGATTGTTTGTCTACAAGTCCAACTGATTAGGAGCTAAATGGTTTTTTTTTAAATAAAAAAGTTTAAAAATGAACTTATTGGTCAAAATATATTGTGATAGAACTTGTGGCTCTTCTAATTATTAAAAGTGAATTTATTGGTAATTCTTTCTAATAATATATATTTTCTTAAAAGAATGTTTTGGTCTCCAACTACATCGGATTTCTTTGATTCATATTTCCACCACGAGCTACACACATGTACATAGCATTAAAAACATTACCTACTTCCTGATTCGTCTTCTTCTTCTTCTTCTTCTTCCCTTGAACATGATAGTTGTTTGAATTTGCTGACCATATCTACTATAATCTTCATCGCATGAAGGAAAATCACGGGACAAAACATTGTATAACCTAGCTACTCGACTGCCATATGAACTGTTCACCTGTGACGTTTCAGAACACCAAACAATCAAAATTCTAGACGACAAGGATTTTGGTCGAAGGGATGTTAGCTAGGTAGTGGTAGGTACCTCTCTTCTCATAATACTGGAATAATGTGTTGTTTCCCCCTTCTTGTCTTTTCTAATCCATGTTTTTTCTTTTCTTTTCTTTATTTATTGAAAATTGAGTTTTAATTTGTTTTTTCAATTTATCCTAGAGTCATTAACCAAACAGTGTGTTCGATGAGTTAATTCGGTTGATTTGATTTTTTTTTCTAGTTGATTTCTCTCTCTTTCAATTTCAGCTTAAGTATTTGATTAATTGCAAGGTAGATTTTATTATTTGTATTTGTATGCTTTCTATAAGATTATTGCTTTCTATAAGATTATTTCCATATTATGACTCGAATTATGAGTTTAACAGGTTAACCCTTTGTTGACTTATTTTTTTTAATATCATCTTTCAGCATTGAGTTAATTATGAAATGAAATTTATAATTTGTTTTTATTTTTTTTTTCTATTAGGTTATCTTTGTTGACTTATTTTTTTTAATATCATCTTTCAGCACTGAGTTAATTATGAAATGAAGTTTATAATTTGTTTTAATTTTTTTTTATTAGGTTATCTTTATCTCATGATCCAAGTCACAAGTTTGATACGTTAATCTTTGTTAGACTAAGGTTATTTTTTGGATTATTTTTTAAATTGATTTTTTAAGTTTCATCATTCATTACTGAGTGTATTGGAATCTGATTTTTTTCTTAATTTGTTTCTTATGTTGTTATTATGATCTTATATTGGATATGTGGATTGATAAGTTAATCTGATCCAATATATTATTATCTCAATGTTCATTAAAAACATTTTATCTTAATTTTTTATTTCGAGTCAAACTATAAATTTACATGTCATAGTTGTTTTCAAAAACTGCTAAGATGATGGACTTATATTGAATTAATATCTACATTTTTTTTCTACTAAAATAAATATTAACGTAGCATACGATAATAATCTAGTTGAATTATATAACTTGTTAAAATCAGCTTAAAGCAAAAGACCTTCATCGTTTCAGTTGTCTCAGCAATGAGTTTTTGTTATTCGACCAGGTCATGACATGCCAAGTGACCCTGTGTAGATGTGCTCGGCCGAGAAGGCTTCATTGTAATGCTATTTTTTTATTTTTAAGAATTATAAAATTTATTTTATTGATGCCTTTTTTGTCCAATATAAAAAACCATTACAGATTTACAACAAATCTAGCTATCAATCACGATAATTCGAAAAAATAAATAAATTGAAGAGCAGGGCCTTCTATTTTCACTGCAATTTAAGGTTCGTTCATGTCTGTGGATTTTCTTTGCAAGTGTATGATTACCAAAGTCTAATAATCGGATTGTGCTTCGGCAAGGAAGAAGAAATTAACCTGAGCCAAAATCAGTGATGCTTACAAAAGAAAACAAAACAATTAAAAGATATATCTATCAAAATATAAATAAGTAATTATGATATAAGAAAATTAATTCACTGACATTAATATATGTGCCGTGCGTGCTTCTTAATTTCTTACCTTTTCCTAGTTACAAAAGGAAATTAAATCTTTAACCTGAAATTAATTGGGGATAATTTCATTGATATTGTTAATGTTATCAGCTATATATATTTGTAAAAGTAATTATAAGATGGCCTATAATTTAATTAGCGAGATGAAAACTTATCATGAGAGTGTGGTGTGATCCGCACATTAGATCTTGAATTCGAGTTAGGATGTATATCTTTTATAAGAGTCTAAGACAACCGGAATTTTAGTCGTTGACCTGAGCTCAAAAATTACGCTTTTTAAAGTGTGGAGTTTCCTTGCATAAAAAAACAATCCAATAATCAACATAAATTAACTTGTTACTTCAATTCCAGGAAAAAGAAATTAACATATTAATTGGAAATTAGTCATCACGATTAGTTGGTTCACGTTGCTTGAGGACGTAGCAAACATGTGCAACAGTGGTTTTGATCACGGAATCGTGATTAATTATATAATTACGACAATTTTAATAATAACAAGAGAAAATATAGTATTCGAGACACTGCCCAAGAAATTCCTTGGATAATTATGTTGCCTATTGGAATCGACAACTACATTCCTAATTAATATTGAATACAATTCACATACATATAATAATACAAGTGTCGTTAAATATTCAGACTTACGATTAGATGGATACCAGATAATTTACGATGCAAGTTGAATAAAGTTTCTGTAAAAAAATGAAAAATAATATTTAATGTATTTTCAAGGGGAAAGGAAAAATCATGTAAGAATTAACTCAATATAACCCGGTTAACTCGACAAGTTCAAAGATAATCTTGATAATAATAATAAAAATATAATTTAACTAAAAATATTCTAAGACAATATTTTTTTTTAAATATATTAAAATGACAACATATCAGGTTAATCTATATTAATATGTAGTATTTGTGATCCATATCATAAGACCGATGATAACCTCGTAGAAAATATTCAATTCTTAATTATCCCAATATTGAAAATCAAAATATAATCAATGAAGGAAAATAGAAAATACATAGGATAGCTTTGGAAGACTTTAATTTGGTAAGAAGACTAATTGCCACTATAACATAACATAGGTAGGTATAATTGAGGATCATATCATGCACAAGCTATCCTATGTTCCATTTATTTATAATTTATTATATGCAAGCCAAATGAGAAACGAATCATCTTATAGCAATCAGAATTTTATAGATATCTTAGCGTGTACAAAGGTTTTGGCAAAAAAAAAAAAAAAAAAAGAGAAGTGATTCTTGGAAAGGGAGTGGCTTCATTCTATATTCTCGATAATAATTTATTTTGCTGGGTCACATGGATTCTCTGCCAGAGACACTACCAGCCATCTTGCTGTTTCCATGCCAGCTGCTAAACGTGTTCTCTACCTTTAATTAATCAACAAAACCTAGCCGTGGAGGGCATTGAAGCCTGTGAAAACACGATTTTGCCCCTCATATTATAAAGATTAACAGTAGCCATTGGGGGCATTAAAATATTTTTATACCTCAAATAAGTTTTTATCCATTTTTAATTGCAATGTTAAAAAACGATCAGTGTAAGCAAAAAGTTTTAAACTTATATCAAGAGAGTTTTTGTATTTTACAATGATTTTTTTAGTTATTATAACGTCAAATAATTTGATATTTAACTAAGTATAAATAAAAAATAAATAAAAAAACACATTGAAATAAAATAGCTTACCTAAGATATGAGGCAGTAATACATTATTTTTACACAACCAATTCATTTCATAGAATCTCTAAAAAAGATCAATTAAAGTAATTAATAACCGTAATGCTAGGTGACAACTTCTTATCCAGCCAAAAACCATTCTAGAACACTGTTTAGAAAGTATTTTCGCGATGTCGAGCCCTTACAAGAACGTATGCCCATGGCGGTAAGCAATTAATCAACCCAAAATGGCTGGTTCCTTCCAATTTACATGATTGATCACCCCTAATATTAATGTTTTCTTCTTCTTAAGCTAGGCTTTTCTTAAAAGTGAGAAGAATGGATTGTCAAATTGTTGTCGTGTTTTATGTCAATATTTGATTTTTAAACATTAGTATTATCCATTCCTAAATCCTAATCAAGACTCTAACTCTAATCCCTTCTTCTTAACATGATTTTTCGAACTTGTTGACTGATTCTCTTACTATAATTTTCATTGCATGAATGAACTCACGGAATTGACCATCACATAACCTAGTTGACTGCATGTGAATTCATCCGTGACGTTTCTGCGCACAAAATAATCTATTCTACGCAACAGCTGTAGAAGGGATGCTAACCAGGTAGGTTCAAAGCTTCTTAAAAAAAAGGTAAGCACCAGGCCCTGAATATGCACCGAGTTGTCCGCTAGCATCGCTTCAGCTCCTGGCTCTGCAATGGGAATATTTGTCATCAGACCATGCCACGACGTGCCAGAGCAGTCGTGTATAAACGTGCACGGCTGAGAAGGCTCGATTTAAATGCTCTTTTATTGTTTTTTTTTTTTAATTAAAAAAATTAATTTTATGGATGCTTTTGTCCAGTATAACAAAACAGGACAAATCGACATCAATTCTAGCCATTAATCACAATAAATTAGGAAGAAGAAGATGTGAAGAACAGTGTTTTTCATATGGGCGCTGATAATTCCTTTAGAATTCCAGTCCAAATAGTTGTCATTCTTTTATTTATAAATTTAATTGTTGTTCTCTTCATCGTACAGTAGTATGATGAGCAAAGTCTAAAGTAATTGGTAATTATCAGATTCTCCTTCGGCTAATAAAAAGAAACCTAAGCCAAGTTCAATATTTTTTTTAATTCAAAGAAACCAGCTCTTTTTAGATAATTTTTATGCACCCTGATTAAATGAATAAAATTCTCATCTATGTCAAATTTTTATAAAAGTAAACATGTGCCGACTCGAATCTAATATATTTAATCACTTAACATTCTATAATTTATTTCATATTGCAATTACCTTTTATTATTTAAAAAAGTATTATTTACATTCTAAATTTTATACACACTAACATTAACATAATCTACAAAAAAAGATATATTATTTTTTTAATATTTAATATTTAATATTTCAACTTTGTGAAAATAAAATAAAACTTGGTTTTTCATCAAACTCTTTGTATATATACAGTACAAAATCAACGCCAACTTTATAATTTTCATCAACAAATGCAGTAAAATTGAATAATATTCATATACCTACAAAAAACCAGTTCTCCAAGCACGATGGCGTGCAGAAGATTAAACCTGTGATCAATCCTAAAGAACACCTCAGCAACGCTGGTCGAGTTTGCGATCATGCAAGCTATCCTTGAACCTTAGCCAAGTCACCGTTAGGAATAAAAATGTTAAAAAAATTAATATAAATTATATTTTGAAGTCTTATTTAAATAGTTTAAATTTTTAAATAAAATAGTTTTCATAACATGATATTATTGGTTTGTGCAAGTTTCAAGCTCAAAAAACTTTTACTTGAGGAGATGTGTTAGAGAAATAACATAAATCATATTATGTAGGCTCATCTAAATAGCTTAAGATTTTTAGATAAGATGATTCTTTAATAAAAAAGTATGATAGAATATGTATTTGGGAATGCGTTTGAAAAACGCTTTTGAATAAAATTGATTTTTTTTAAAATTAAAATTTTTTGGTGTTTTTAAATCATTTTGATGTGCTGATATCAAAAATGATTTTATATCATTTTGATATATTTCTAAACGAAAATATTTTAAAAAAACAATCCCAACCACATTCTCAAACAGACATTAAAGTCCCGGATTCTTGTTGAAAGCTGATTCTTCTACCCTATCTTCAGAGCTATACCTCTGAGCAGATTGCTTTTGACTATGATTAATTGGAGGATGGGGTGCCTGCTAGGGACTCTCCAGTTCATTCTTGTAGATTATGAAGAACCCTAATCTACAATTGATTCGACCGGAGCTCTGTCACATCCACATTCAGCGCTCCAAGAAACCGAAACGATGATGTCAACGAGGAGATAACTTGCACATAATCGAACCTGTCACTATCTAATTAAACACAGGAAAGGCCAGCATATTTTGTTCAAGAACTTCGATTTCAATTATTCATGAGACACAGGTATCAAAGAGTCCAAACGTTGATGTGATGATATTCTCCGTCGGTGAGAATAGCTGAAGAAGTTGTGGGGGCTTTAATGGAGATGGATCTGCGGCAAGGTTTGGAGAGACAGGGATGGGGTGTCGGCCTAGGAAAAAAGGAGGAGGAGGTTTTTTGGGGGGGTTTATTTAATAATATATATAATAATCTCTCATATTACAGGATTTAGGAAATAAATTCCACCACCAAAAGTATCAAAGAAGAAAAAAAATCTAAAAACATATGAGCCATAAAAGGTATATAATAAAAGATAACAAAATAAATTAAATTTATTACGATTTAGACTAAAAGAAGATTTTGGAGGCATAATTGATTGTTAGACTTGATCTATTTATTTTCTATAGGGGAAAATAGAAAATAATGAAAGAGATTTTCATCACATATGTAGAGTTAAGGCTGTCAATGGACTAGATTTTGATATATAATTTTTATTTATGTAATTTTGATATATATATTATATATATCAATGGACGCCTAGAATAGTTGTAATTGAATGAATCATAAATTTTATGATAAGAGTTTGAATATAATCTGGATTCATTAACTCGTTTATTAAATGAATTAAATATGAATTAGCTTGTATTCTATTATTAAATTAAATTAATATTTTTTAATATCTATATATATATATATATGTTTAGATTTATGATTTATTTACTTTAAAGGCTAAATAAAGTAGTGTACTTTTTAATATATATATTTTTATTATTTTCTTTTAGATCTGTCGTACTAATTTAAACTTACTTTGGTCTTTAACGTATGTTTTTATTAGGATTATTTGATTTAGTTCCTTTTGCTGGTGAGACATTTGGATTTTTTCATAAATTACAAAAAGAAACATATTAAAAAATAGTAATTAAAATTCATTTTACATCATCACCTATCTACATTTCGTATATGGCTCTTCAAAGGGAGTTTTAAAAAATAATTAATCTCTAGAAGATCACCACAAAACTCTATTAGTAATTACGTACCCCGCCGTCACTGATTTATAAGAATATTCCATGATCATCAATCAATATGTTTGGGTATGCCTATTTCAATTTCAATTACCATAGTAGAAAATTTCATCACAGTAATTAAAGCCGTGTTATTAATTACGATAAATAGGTGTGATCAAGAAGAAGTCATTTATTAAACTTTGATATCTGTTTGAGTTAAAATACTTTTTATTCAAAAAAAATATATCAAAATAATATTTTTTTAATTTATTTTTTTATATCAGTAAATCAAAATAATCTAAAAAAAATATTTTTTTTTTTTTTCAAAAACATGTTTTTAAATCAAGCTATCAAACACCACCACCGAAATGTTTGTCCATAAATAATGTGAGGTTAGCTGTTGGAAGCGTGATTGGCGCCGGAGAGTGGCGTAGTTGTTCAATTGAGTACACTCTAAAATAATATTTCTCGTAATTAGTGATAGAACTATTATTATTATTATTATTATTATTATTATTATTATTATTATTATTATTATTATCGAAATTGAAATTATAATATCTTAACCAAACAGATCCGAAATCATAAAGATTTTCTTATTATACATTTTATTTATCAAACGGATCATATCTGAATCTATTATGATTCGATTCGAATTAAAATTATGTTATCCCAAATGTGAGGTTTCCTCCCATAAAACAAAAATGTAACATTTCAATCAATTTATTTTTGTAATCACCAACAAGAATATTCCCTAAGCTTTTCTTTTTTTTCAAAGATAAAAATTTAATTAAATTAAAATTGAGAAATACTAAAACATTAATTTAATGAAAATATTGCATAGAAACTAAAGATACAGAATCCACATCTGAGAATTAAAAACTAGGGGACATACGAACAAGTAGCATTCTTTTCCTGTAATGAAAATAATTGTATAGTCCACACAAATAATTAGCTATAAGACTAATTAATTCCTTACATTTAATGTCTTAGTACACCTAAGTTCATAGAAATTAGCTAGCAAAAACTAATTAATATATGTATAGTCCGGTAGACCGGAATTAATCCAGGGCCTTCTAGATCATGGCCTGCTGATCAACTAAAAGTATATAATATAATAATATCCCTTGCTAGTGCGGATGCTTAGATTATACCGAGATTTGAGGTGATTAAATAATTAATCCACAGTTTTATTTCATGAAAGAATTAATCCACAGTTTCTGTTAATACTGCTTGAAAACACAATATTATATATCCATCTTGCATGATTTATAGTAATTTAAAGACTCTCATGGGAGAGATTCAAGGTTAATCTCCATTGGCTGGGTGCTGCAATATCCATGCTTGAAACTTGACGACTCCTTTATTCCACCCTTCTTCTTCTTCTTCCTTCTTTTTTTTTTTTTCCCTCAGTATCTACTGATTTAGCTCAGCAATGCTCTGTAATCACCGCTTAGACTCATCTCAATCTACTGATTTAACTCAGCAATTCTCTGTAATCACCACTTAGACTCATCTCAAGACCCCCCTAAATTCTTATAGCATTTACATATGTTCAATTTATTTATTTTGCAACTTGAGGGTATTTTCCTCACATTGATAAGCTCATATGAATGTGGAAATTTTATTTTTCTTAGGTTTTTACCATAGCCATTTTGATTGAAAATAAATCTTTGTCTTGATGGTGTAATTTATTTCTTTGATTGTCTGGTTTTTTTACGGGAGTTATCAATTTATATGATTTGAGGTATTTGGGTAGCTATATGAGTTATTATTATTTTCTTTTAGAGAGTTGCAATAGCTATTCTAAAAGGATTTGCCTTTCTTCTTCTTCTTCTTCTTCTTCTTCTTCTTCTTCTTCTTCTTCTTAATTTCTTGTTTGCTCATAGTTACAACCTCTGAAGATATCCCTATCGATCTTTGTAAAAGTAATTATAAGATGATCGTCTCATTTAATTAGTGTGATCGAAACCTACCATTGGATACAAACAAATTAGTCATCATGCGTAACAGTTGTTTTGATTACAGAATCTTCCTTAATTATATTATTAGGACAATTTAAATACTAGCTACAGAAAATATAGCAAGATGTTATGCTTATGAGACAATGCTCAAAAAATGTCCTTAAGAGGATTAAAAAAGAGAAATTCTACTTATGATACCTAATTAATATTCAATGAATCTCAAATATAATAATAATAATAATAATAATAATAATAATAATCATAATAATACAAGTGACATTAAATATTCAGAGTGACAGGTAACTCGGTATCATTGGAGATAGCGATAACAATGAATACATTTAATATTTAGATTGACAGGTAACTCAGGTATCATTGGAGATAGCGATAACAATGAATACATTTAATATTTAGATTGACAGATAACTCGATATCATTGGAGATAATACATATGGGTTGAGTTTCTTGATATCCACACCCTACTTATTATGTAATGGGTAAGCAATTCAGATATTTATAAATTATTCACTAGGTTTCAAGTATTCAATTTTTAAAGTATGTATTTGTATATTATTTATATGTGTGTTTTATGTCAATATTAAGGGGTGTGTGTGTGAATTATTGTATTAGAGAAGATCTAAATATTCTACAAATATATTTATATAATATAATTATATATTTCTAATTAGGTTTGAGTGGATTTCAAGTTGGGTTTGAATATGCTTACTTCTATCAATTATCCATTAAGTTTAGTTTTTTTTTTTTACCAATTTAGGTCAAGTCGGGTTAGTATTTATTAGTTTCAGATTAAATTATCATCTAAAATTCCAAATTATAGATGAAAACTTAAATTAGATAAATGTTATAATAAAAAAATATATAATATTTCCTTTCGATCATGAATAATATGAATTCCTCCTTCATATCACATAAGATCTCTCTAGCCACCATGTATTGGAAGCATTAATTTCTTTCTAATTTCTCAGTCAATAAAAATCTCATATCTAAAAGTAAATTTACTATAAATGAATGGTTTTGATTTGCAAATTATTTGTGTTACAATGAATATATATTATTCAACTCATGGTGGCCTAATACAGTGCAATGTATTCTAGAGGAATTTCTGCTGCCATGGATGATGACTTTAGAAGACTACTATTTTTTCTTCCAGAAATTTAACCTCAAATTAATGAATTTAATCCTAAGTAAAATTTGAAAAATCTTAGGGAGCTATCTGAAAACCACTAAAAATTCAGGGTATGTTTCTGACTTGCCTCACAAAATTCAGGGTATATTCACAAGATTTTTTTTTAATTTTTTTATTAGCCATAATAAGTTCACTTTTTTTGGCTAGAATAAGTTAATTGAAGCACCATTGGAACAAAGTGTCATACCTCATCGCAATAGCGTGCCATAATGGTGACATTTACCGGATAAGTTTAGACATTTTTGGTTAGATAAATAATTGATATTTAATAGGAATCTTCACTTATTTTTTGAAATTATAGGCAAAAAAATTAATTACATAAAAAAATAATACCAGAACTCCTAATACAATCTACCTAATTTTTCTTTATTTGCCATGGTGTTACGATGTTTCTTTTTCTATCACTCTATTATGATGAGTCTGCTATAATGAATAAATCCTTGTTTTTTAGGTTAAGAATTTGATCATTGAGGCTTTGTTTTAGGAATTTTATTTTATTTTTTTAGTTATTACATCATTTCAAATAAAACTCTTTGTTCTTTTTATCCTTATATTAGAAGTGAATGAGCTATATTAACCTTTAATAATATTTTTCGATATTGATCCCACGTAGGTTTTTTATGTGTATATTAAAAGTGAGTAACAAATAAATTATTATCCCTAATAAAATTTTGGATAGAGGGTCATTGTCGCTTGATAGAGGGACGTGAAGTTTGCTGCAATTGAGAGAAAAATGGATGTTGCTATCGCTGCTGTCACTGGAGGAGCTGTATTCTCTATTGTCTCTTTCATGTTTTGTGTTTTTTTTTTACCCTGTTTGTTCTTTTTTCTGCCCTATTATCTGTTCTTCGTCCTTAGTATTTATAGGAGGAAGATGACTCTTCGACTGCTTGTTGCATGCAACGATGGTTTGTGTACGTTTTCTCTTCCTCTTCTACAATGATGAAGAAGGTGGCATGCCCTGTTACGTATCAATGCGCAAACATTGCAGTGGTTGCAGCAAACTCCACAGAATGACACAATTACGGTCCCTTGATTTATAATTGTTCTAATTGCGCTCTTAATTGTCTTTAAAATTTTAATTTTATCCCCATAAAAATTCAATAGCAACTTCAAATTTACGCTCCTTTTTTACTTTAGTCACTAGTCTTGGATTGATACAATTTGACCCTCAATTGTCCAGTAAACTTTCAATTGTCTTTGATTTTGCCCTTTGATTTCAACCAATTGACTTCTAAAAAATTTGATTTGGTCTCCGAAAATTCTATTCTTTTCAATTAAACCTGGATTAGGCTCTCGAACTTGATTTATCATCAACTAAACCCTTAATAAAATTAATGTGACCAATTTAAAGTATAATTAAATCCTTGCATTTTATTAAATCCCTTCAATTGGACCATAAATTAATTCATAAACATAATTTAATTTGATCAATTTACAGTACAATGAAATCCTTGCACTTAATTATATCCTCCAATTAGACCCTATATTAATTCCTAAAACATAATTCTATGTTTAATTAGCCTATAAAAAAATGTAATTATGGAGGTATGATGGAGGCTCTTGAATTGGTTTAAAATTCTCAATTTGATTTTTTTCACAGCGTTAGCCTTTTTATTTTATTTTTTTGTAATATTTTTTTTATTTTATAGGAAATAACTCAAAAATAAGTTACGACACATATTATAAATCTAATAAAACAAAACTCAAAATATAAAGTTGATAATAGATTATGTATCTTAAGATTTGAATATTTTGAATGAAACCCATATCTAATTCTCAAATTTAATATAACTTTACAATTTCTAACAAACTGATAAATAAAATCACAGTAATCAGAATTTAATTACAAGTTAGCTTATATATAACTTGAAAAAGATATTGATTTTCCATGGCAGCAGCGCATGTATATATATATATTGAAAGGGAGTTTATGTTTATTGATTCTTGGAAATGGAGTGAGTTCATTCGATAATATAGAGGATCGAGAACTATAGTTTGTTTTGTTTGGTCACATGGATTCTCTGCCCAGAGACAGCACCTGACATCTTGCTGCTTCCTTGCCAGCTTGCTTTAATTAATCTAACCTATTTCGCTACTGATCTCTCTTTAGACTCTTGTTTATGTCGAATGTTTCTTTTTAATAATAATAATAATAATAATATTAAATTGAAAAACATAAATGAAACAACGTAATAACAAGATGATCTATTTTCTAAGAAATATAGAAAAATAATACACCGAACACAGTTTTTTTAATGGATTATTCAGTAAATTGCTCAAAATTTTGAAAAAAAATAAAGAGACAAATCTTTCAATAGCTAGAGCTAGAAAGATTTCGAAAGATTTGCACCTCATAAACAAATTTTCTCTCTTCGTGTAATATTGAATACCCGTGGAAAAAAAAGAAAAGAAAAAAAAAGAGAACATGATCTATCACTTCATCACAGCATACAACTCCTCCAACGCAAGTTGCTGTGCGGGGGAATTATTTATAGTGCAAGTTGGTAAACTAGATATCAAAGCTGTTAACATTTTAGTTAGGGTTGATGGGTCTAAGATTCTTTATGTAAATTTCATATTCAACTTAGAAATAATTTGATTAAAGAGAAATAATATAGTAATTATTGTCCGTACTAGATGGTCGCATTTTTATAAGCTATAGTTCACAAGGAGCCGGAGCCACGTTAGGACCCTCCTAAAATTCAAGTTAATTAGTTCTTCTAATCTTACAAAATTTCTAATATATATCCTTGGAAATTATAAATGGATCCCTTCAAAAGCATATGTATAAAAGATGAGCATATTATAGTAAATAAGAAATTATTATTCAAAATAAAAAGTTCGTCATGTGATCTAGCACATGTGTGTAGCTGTTTCTTCGAGGAAGCCTTTTGTTTTCATTTAGACAATAATAATGTGTCCTAATTGATGGTTATATATATAAACTTCTATTCATTTTTGGAAATATTATGTTATTTTTTTATGCTATTAGTTGGGTTTTTTCTCTTTCTTTTAGGTTAAATCAAGAGCACAAGAAAATTAAGTCCTCGTGCACAACAGAACTGACCTGTTTTTTTTTATCATAAATATTATAAGGTAAGAGTGTTTATTTTCTTAGGATGATTCATAGTGATTGATAAATGAAAGAGAATATTAATAATAAAAATTATCATAATTGAAATTTAATACATAAAATGAGGAAGCAAATTAAAATAATATATATATATATATATATATATATATATATATATATATAAGCTTGATATAGGACAATCAATTCAGCTTAAAACGAAGCTGATTTTTTTTATAAAAAAAATCAAGCCAACGTAAGTTTTTGCATTGAAATGTAAGGGAATAAAGGATAATATAAATATAGAAAAGAAAAGAAAAGGTATAGTTAATTGTATACCACTATTAATAATATTTTTATTAAACTTTTATTTAATGATTATATATTAATTGTAGAGTGAGAATTAATAGACGTGGTCTGTTATTACCTAATTAAACTCAAGAAGGGCAAATCTTTGCATATCTTTATGTAGCAATTTTTTAAAATGATTTAACCGAGTAAAAGGACAATTAAAATCCAAAAACAAGATCGAAAACACCAAAATTTTCCAGTAAACGAAGACCTCAAGCATCATATATATATTTGTGGGGGAAAGAGAATCATATCTGAAGCAAAACATACAAAATCTGTCACGCCATGCCACTTGGTGTCGAAAATGCATACCGGTAAGCTATGCCCGACGAATTTTTTCCTTTTATAAGAAAAGTGTACTGTTTGACTCTCCCTCATAAATGAAAGAGAGCCACAAACTTATTGTTCTTTCAAGTTATCGGTCTTTCGAGATTGAACAAGATAAGCTGAAACTCTTGAGCCATCCAAGGCTTTTGTTTTGTTCTGGTGTTCTCTTTTGTTCAGCCTTAACTTTCCCAGGTTCTTATCAAGTATTTCATCTGAAGGAAGAAACCTCTTGATTCAACATTATTGTCAGTCTCTAGATCTTTTGTTACTGTACAAGTGTGTCTGTGTGTGTTTGTTAGAGAGAGAGAGAGAGAGAGAGAGAGAGAGAGAGAGAGAAGGGATGGCATTAGAAACTGTTGTATTCCAGCAAGATCCTTATAGTACTTTAGGACTAGGTGCAGCATGGATCCATGGCTTTGATCTTGAAGGAGAAAAAGCTAATTACCATGAAACCCTAGACACAACAATCAGCATTGAATCTGATTTCCACTCAAACAGTAACTGGAACATCAGTAACTCTTCCTCCCAAGAGATTAACTGTGCCTGGAATGGAGGGCTCGTCACCGGAGGTAATGCTGCGGGAGGCCGGAGAAAGAGAAGGCGTCGTCGAAGCATCAAAGATGAGGCAGAAGTTGCACATCAAAGGATGACTCATATTAATGTAGAACGCAATCGGAGGAAGCAAATGAATGAGTATCTTGCTGCTATTCGATCCATGTTGCCTCCCTCTTATGTTCAAAGGGTAACAAGACTTTTGCTTTTTTTCTTTCCTCCTTTTATCATTGAAAATATCGAATTCCTGTTCAAAAAATAAAAAATATTAAGAGAAATTCTGATCCACTTCACTTTGTCGGATAAACTCTTAAAACATTAAACTGCTTTACATGGCACCTTGTTTTAGGTTAAAGCTTGTACTTGCATTCACAAACATGGGGAATTGTTTACAGCCACTAAAACTTTTTGTGGGAAAACACTTTCTCAATCCATCTCATTATTGAGTAACAATTAGGCCTCAAGTGGCCTGCCAGTGAAGGCTTGGTAGGTTTTTTTTTTTTTTATATATATATATATATATATACACACACACTGGAGGTTCTATCTCTCGAAAAAGCGATTGCACCTGATGCTTATAAAAGATTTAAACCGATCTAAAACTAAATTTGATTTTGTTTTTTTTATTGGTGTAGGCAGATCAAGCATCGATCGTAGGGGGGGCAATTAACTTTGTGAAGGAGCTAGAGAAACTTATCCAATCTCTTGAATCCCATAAGCAAATCAAGAAAGTAAAATCCGCTACAGGCTCCGATTTGTCTTCTCCCTTTTCGGATTTTTTCACCTTCCCTCAGTATTCAACTGCGAGTTCGAGGAATGAACACAGCAACAACTCATCATCAAGTACTGAATCAATATTTGCTGACCAGAAGCGATCAATAACCATTGCAGATGTTGAAGTAACAATGATAGAAAGCCATGCAAACCTCAAAATACAATCTAGAAAACACCCAAAACAGCTCTCGAAGATGGTGGCTGGATTGCATTCTCTTGCCCTTCATATTCTTCATCTAAATGTCACAACTATTGATCAGATGGTGCTCTATTCTTTTAGTGTTAAGGTTAGTACTAATCTTTTTCTTCTTCTTTGAAACTTATATTGATTTCTGATCAGGTTATATGAGAAAAACATTTGAAGGAAGTTTCACTCTTTAATCTCTATTTTTACGGCTACTGCATTCTATCAAATTGAAGTTAAATGATGCCAAATGATCTTTTTAGCTGAATTAACTCGCATAGAATAGTTTTTTTTTCTCGGATAAGTTGAAGTTTCATGAACTAAATGAATATCAAAACTTGTGCTTGATTTTGCGGCAGGTTGAAGATGAGTGTAAATTGACTTCAGTTGATGAGATTGCAGCAGCTGTGCATGAGATGGTGGTTAGGATCCAGGAGGATGTGACTTCCAATTGTATGCCTGCCATTGAATAGACTGAGTTTTTTTCCTTTCATGCATATGATCTTAAACCAACAATGGGTTTTCTGTCAATTCGTTGCCTAAACCTAAAATTAATTAGGGCAATTGATCTGCTGTAATGTTGTTTTCCACCTTTGAGTGGCGATTTGGTGGAGCTTAGCTTGTAGGCATTACCCTTTTTCGGGAGGTTATGTTCTCTAGGAACTCTGTGTATTACGAAAGTTTTAGGTGTGGATCTCCTTGTTTTGATTTAACATCTTTGGGAAGCAAAATTATTTCACAGCTGGGGCTGCTACAATGCCTACACTGATCACTCTCTCTTAGCTGGCCGTGTTTGCTTTGTATTCAAATACTCCGGTGGCCGGACTGGCACTGGCATATTGCGGGTTTCTCCAAGACTTTAGCATTCTAGACTCATCCCTAATTAATTCAAATGACATGAATGATTATTAGCTCTAGCTGTCTCTAAGTTGAACAGTAGAAGCCTTTGTTTTTGCTGGATTGCTGGTCGCTTAAAAAGAGAATATTACAAACAACAAGAAAAGGTTGAAATTCAAAGTGGGGAAAAAAAAAACCTGGTCCAAGGATGCATCATTACTTGATGGTCTCAGACTCTGCCCACAAGCTGTCATGATAGTGCGCTCACCTTGCTTTCTCAGATTTTTTCGAGTGTTCATCATGTCCACCTTTTATTGCCAAACTGTGATAGTCTGTCTTTTCCTTTTACAGATATAATCGACTGGTTTCAGACTCCAGATGAACCTGCCATATTGGACAAATGTTGGAGATTCTTAGATTCGGAAACAGTATAGAGCTCCCAATTAGCGTAGTGTGTCGTAATGATAAAAAACTTAAGATCTGTACAGTTGATTTCGAGTTTGAATTACAATACTCCTATTTTCTATGAGTGTAGAGCTCCCAATTAGCGTAGAGTGTCGTAATGACAAAAGCTTGAGATCTGCATAGTAAATCTCGAGTTCGAATTAGGACATGCATCTCTTGTAAAAACCCGAAATAAACAGGATTTTACTCACTTGCATATGAAAACAGTATAGTTGTGTGAATGGAGTAGTGATGAATTTCTATCTCTGTCAAGGAGACATTAATTAGTTCAGCAATGAAGGACTCGTGAGAATGGAGGATCTAAATTGAATTGTCCACACGTACCTCTTCGAAAGTTCAAACTTAAAATCATTACACGGCAGGCAGAGAGTCTAGTTTCTGATGTCGGCATATTTGTCATCATTTTTCTGCAGTAATGTTGTTGTTTCTAGCTAGGGATGGATCGACCTGATCACCTGCATTGATTGTACTCTCCCTTTTCTCCTTCCTGGCTATTTTGCCTCTTTTAGCTTTTTCTTAACCTCACGCTGCGATTGTTTTTTCTTTCAATCATTTCTTAAAGTACTCCCAAATTAATAGTTTTACATATTCTTATTTCACAACTATTGAAAATTAAAAAAAAAATTACAATTAAAAAACACTCTACTCGGCACCGCATGCAGTAACTTCTTCCTGTTCATAATGGGGCAAATATTTTTCTTTTTCTCTATTAATGCATGCTTTGTTCCTTCGCCCCCTTCTACAATCTTGTAGCTTAGCCCACCTTCGACTGGTGATAGTTTCTCTTTGCAGCTCCAAATATCGGTTTAGGGCTTGGAAATGCTAGCTAAAAAGCTGACATCTTTCCACTGATTCAGACCAAAAACAAATCTTTCCACCATTTTTCATTGTTCGCAGCTTTAATTTATTAATCTTTGCAGATATAGAAATTTCCAGGCCAACCTTAAACTATTCTCGAGTATATATATAATTCTATGTTCACTGTTTTTAATAATGTGAGGTGGTATATCAATCTGAAGTCCTTTTTCTCTTCTTAATTTAGTGCCCTTTTGGGACAGCGTTAAATGAATATGTTTTGGTGTTCTTAGATCATTTTGATGTACTGATATCAAAAATGATTTTTAAAAAAATAAAAAAAATATCATTTTGATGTATTTCAACACGAAAAACACTTTGAAAAGCTACCGCAACAGCTCTCCCAAACATGCCCTTTAGTCTCTCTCTCACTCACTCTTTTTCTGCTACAATATGAAGGGCTACAATGAATTTACAGCAATTGCTCAAATGAATATCACTGCATACAAGATTTAATTGAAGCATGCATGATTACAGCCCAAAGTGTATTAAAAAAGAGAGTCGAATTTTTACAAGAAGAAAGGAAAGCCTAAAAGTTGCGAAGAAATACTGTAAGTGTGTTAGAGAATAATATAAATCATATTATGGGGCCTCACTTAGAAGCTTAAGCTTTTAGGTGAGATGGTTCCCTAATCAGAGCCTTATTGACCCAGCGGTCACGAGTTCGAATCTCACCACCTCCATTCTATTTGATAAAAACTAAGCACAAGGTGATATGGGTCTGTGCAAGTTTCAAGCCCAAAGGGCTTTCACTTGAGGGAGTGTGTTAGAGAATAATATAAATCATATTATGGAGTCTCACCTACAAACTTAAGCTTTTAGATGAGATGGTTCCGTAACAAAGTGATCATCCATGAGTGGAGAAGTGCCACGAGACAGAACTGCCATGTCCATCCAGGGTTTGAAGACTAGACTTTCTGAATGGTATCCGCAAAAAACTTAACATGTGGTGCTATACATATCCATATTATAGCTCAGATAAATTAAAATTAAGTTGTTTTTTTTTCTTTTTAAAAAAAGATGGATAGAATTTGTGAATTCGATTAAGTACGTAATTTATTGTTTGCTGAATTAGAATTGAAAGATGTAGGTCCGGCTTCTTGAATTATTACTTCTATACTATTAAAATATAATTATCACTGTATACATGATTAATGTTTATATATATATATATATATATATATATAATTTAGCTTTTCTCCATTTCCCCTCTTCATTTTTTTAATTTCAATTACCTTTTTATCTCCCTTCAATTGCTACCTCAAGTTGTTTTTCACAATCACATGTGTTGTTTTTAATAAGCTAAGTCAACTAAATCCCGTAGAGGCAACCTCCTCACAATTTAAGTTTAAATCCGATCTAAACAGCAATTCGGTCAAGATGATTTTTTATATCAATTCATCTTCTTCTTTTTTTAATTTTTTCTTCAATTTTTTTTAGAACATCAAGGTTAATCGGTTCATGTTAGGACAATTCTTACACCATTTGATTTTAAACCGGGTCTAAGAAAAAACGTTGGGTAAGAAGGTTTCCCCTCTTCATCATTCATAGGAACAATGAAACTCTTTTCTTTTTTTTTTAAACCCATCCCCCCATTGGTTGTTTTATTTCCTCTCTTTTTTTTTATTTCAATTAGATATTTTGTTTCTTCTGAATTTTATTCTCAAATGGCTTTTCAACACTAATCCATGTTGCTTTTATATCAAACAAGATCACGTCAAGTCAATTTTCACATGATTTAATTTTTAACTTGGACTAAGTAAGGAGCTGAGTTGAGAGGTGTGTTTA
The DNA here is from genome assembly GCA_029228605.1 of Salix koriyanagi. Lineage (NCBI taxonomy): Eukaryota > Viridiplantae > Streptophyta > Magnoliopsida > Malpighiales > Salicaceae > Salix > Salix koriyanagi. Next base: position 9,719,768 of record CM055333.1, on the reverse strand, counting down.
TGCCAGTTAGTTTCATCTTTCTTTTCCCCTCAATTACGAAGTCCAATATCTATTAAATCTAACATTGGATGATGATGAAATTGAAAAGAAAAACTTTGAGGACCAAATTGTAAGAGTTCAAAATATTTTACTAATTGCTACAATAAAATACATGAAGTTTGAGTAGATGTTAATCACTTCATAATATGACATGGTAAGTGTTTTTATGGGAAAAAAGAAAAGAACAAGGACAGGGACCATTTTCTTTATTGAATTGAATGCGAATAATGGGAGTGGGTGTTTGAATCATCCGGCGATGTTGGATCCTGTTAAAAGGAATGTTCAGCTTAATTATATTATTATGCTTGCACATGCGAAGCATACATCTATTTAAAAATCACATAAACTTAACATATATTAAGATTTTAAATTATTTTGACCCCATATACTATCATTTTATCTCTTATATATTTTGACTATCGGCGACTAATAATATTTTAAAATAAGAAAATAACAACAGTAAATTATTAAATCCCCGAACTAAGATTTATTAGATTTTCAAATGGGATTCATAGTTAAATTTTATTATTATAGTAGAAGATCCTTGGTCATTATTTTTGTAACCTTTAGTTCTTATTAATGAAAGGGTTAAAAAAATATTTTCATTTTATTATTAATACTAAAAAAATTTATGAACATTTAAGAAAAAAAACCTTTTAATTTTGAATATAAAATTTTAATTTAATGTAGATTTGAAAACTAGTAAATAAATAATTTGAAAGCTGTGTGTTTATTTTATTAGAGAATACTAGATTAATTGGTAACTCCCGCGAAAGAATGTGAAAGAATTTGAATCATAAAAAAAGATGATCGTTTAAGAGAAATTTGATAATCAAGTTAAATCTTGATTAATTGAATATTATGATAAAACGAGACAAAAAAAAAAAAATTGTTGGGAGCAAAGCTGGCTTAACAGTCGAAATCCATGATTTAAATATAAAATATGACAAGATTACATGTTTATAGTGCATCCTAGATCATGGGACAAATATACTTTGTTAAGAAAAATTAACGATAAATAAGAATAAAATTGTAAAACTTAAAAAACAAATATAAATCAAGATATTTAATAACCTATTACATAATAAATTGTTTCTTTAAAAATTCAATTTGTAATAGAAATTAGATACCAACAAGCATCAACAGCTCCTGCATCAGCTGGGGTTAGAATTAATTAACTCTTCTAGCTAGCTAGCCCTGTTAGCTTTCATTCTTCCACACCGTCGGTCAGCCCCGGCCTTGGCACTGGTAGCAGTAGAAGTTTTCCATTTCACAGCCCATCGATCAGCCCCATATGCAGCTCTCAGAAACACCACTGCCGCCTCCGAAGCCAAAACTAAATTGACGTCATCTCTCATGTTCACCATTGGAGCTACGCCTCCAATGGCGCACCTCCTGCCAGCCAACTCCATCTCACCGGCAGCCATGGAAAACAGCGGCTAAAGTGAGCCCGACCATCTTTATAGCCAAAAACATGGCCCTTTTCACTCTCATTCTCTTTCAAATTAAGTGTTTATAATTCCATCCTCCATATATCTGTGACCGAGCTGCCTGTGTGAATTTCATCCTCGATCTATCGTGGTCTTTCATTTCCAGCACCAGCAACAATGACCTCTCTTTCTTCCTGCTAGCAGCAAAAGCTAGCTCTTCTCCTCCTCCACACTAGCCTACCACACCGTGAGCAGGGGTTTTCTTCTCATACCCGCCAGCCTCCGGCGTTGCCAACAGCGATACCCCACGCCAGGTAAGGCTTCCTCTCCCATCTTCATTAATTTAATTACCCTTATATACAAGCATACGTGAATTATAATTCACGTATATTTATGGCTGCAAACCTGGTCATTGGGCTGCCTCAAGCCCAGCCCGTATAGCAGAGTTGGAGACAGCCTATATAAGAAAAGAAAAGAAATGTTTACATCTATAGTAACCTAACTCAACCAAATTGGACTGGTCTTGGGCCCGGGGCCCATCCAGTCCAATCTTCAGGTTAATGGTTTTTTTTTGGTAAACAACACTTTTATGTTTTTGTTTTTTTTTTTTTTTTTAATTTTTAACTTGTTTTTTTTTTAATACCTAGCTAAACAGATCCTTAAAAAACTCTAAAAATATAAAAATAAATTAGGGATCATTTTGAATTTATTTATATATATCCCTCACATGTTTTTTCCAATAATTTTTGTTTTATATTAGGTCATAGATTTATACTGTAAAATACAGATTTAGTATTAAAAATACATATCTGATTTTCTTTGAAATCTTTATATATATATATATATATATATAATAATATTTAAAAAATATAAAATATATTTTTATCTTCATGGATATGACTAAGTCTCTCAAAAATAGATTATATATGTATGTTTTCTTATAAAAAAAATGATAAATAATAGTTTCTTTTTACTCTACAAAAATTTTTTTTGGATTTAATAACTAGTTTATTAAAATAATGAGAACCTAGTCTATATTTCAAAAATATTATTTTGTTTCTTTCAATATCTGAGATCATAAACTTATAGGTAAAATTTATTCTCTATTTTAAACAAAAAAATCTTTTTTAATATCATTTTCTTAGATGTTCTAAATATTTTTTTACCAAAAAATTATTTTGTTTTAATATCTTGGATTATAAACATATATGTAAGATCATATTCATGATATTAAATAAAAAAATATTTAGAACATCTAAAAAAATCATTGTGACACCGCACATGTGTGACAATTTCAATACTAATTACATCCTATTAAGCCATTAAAAGATACAATTAAAAAGGGAAAAAAGATTGAGAATGAGAAAATAAAAAATAAAAGATAGGTGATTCACTTAAAAGAACATCCATTTTACAATGTTATGTTTTACTATAGTGAGATTATAGTTTTGCTTTTCAATCAAAAACAAATGAAAAAGTAAAAAGAAATCCTTTTATACGTTTCATTTGTAATTTTATAACTATTCATAGTTCTTTTTCAATTTCTTTGTATATTAAAATTAATTGGTTATTCGTTAAAGCATAAAAAAACCCTTTGATCAGGATGATTTTCTAAGAAAAACATTTTAGCATGTACATGTATAATATAATTATTTTATTGCCCTTGCAACAAAAAAATCTTAGGCTTGGATCTAGAAGCATATTCATCATTTCACTTTGTTTTTTTTTAAATAATCATGAGATTCTATACAACTTTATAATTTAATAAATGACAAGATTAAAAATAGATCATTCATTGTTTCACTATCTCAATGAATTGATTATCTATTTAAAAAGTTTTTTAATCTATTATATATGATATTTTTACTTCCTAGCAGTTTTTACATTTTTTAAAGGTTATAAAAAAATATATAATTGGCAACACAACAATGGTAATACTAGCAAATCATCTAGTAGATAACCCAGTAATTTAAAACTCAGGGGTTTGCTCTCCATGTGGTCTCAAGTTTAAACTTTGTGGTTGCTAATATAATGATAACTAGAAATTTACATGATCGTTAACTTCAGGGCTTGTGAAAATTAGTGAAGGTACGCACAAATTGATCCAGATACTCACATTAATAATAAAAAATAATAATAAAAAAGAATAGTATATAAGCCTTTTGACGAAGCTAACGACGAGATTTTGTATGTCCTGGCTCCCAAATTGCAAATTCAATCATCCCCGACAACCAAGAGTGAAGGTAGAAAAATCTTCTGGAACAGCTTGAGGCAATGTTACAAGTCCACTCTAAAAGACTTATTTTCTATTTGAATATAGAAAAACTTATTCATTCAGAGGAGCCAAAAAGGAAATGCACACAAATGGCAGTTCATTAGGTATACATTGCAAGACAGAAACCCAGAGAAAAGGTGGAGTGAGACACCCAAATGGAAGTTTATATGACCGGAAATTGAGCTTCCAAAAATCTGACCACCGGGAATCTGAGAGCCGAAAACCACCAGAGCAACGGCGAACATGAACATAGAACCAAAACTACCTCATTTCAGATCAAGACCTCCCAGTGTTCTTGAGTATTCAAACTACACTTTATGATATTATAAAGTATTTTACTCATTAAAACAAGATATGTATATATTCTTGGCTCCTTTTTTCTGCAGTATACTAACCTGAAATGGTGAGACAACACTGCAAATCAGAACTTACTCCTCAGAAGGAGTGGATTGTGGTCTGGCTTTTGCTACACCTTGATGACAGGGGTTTCCCGCTAGTTGACAAAGATCTTTTCATTGAAATTGGCCCCTTCTGCAATGAACGTCCTACAGAAGAATTTTTCATCAGCTTGTGAAATCCACTACTTCCCCTCTTCGCGGCGTTCTTTGATTTCGGCTGCTTTGGTTGCACCAGCAGACTATCCGAGTTAGCTTGATCTTTGCCAGGACCAACATTAGCAAGCACATTATAAATTGCAGAAGCAGCAGAGAAATCCAACGACACAGACCTCCTCATAGGTTCTACCACCACCAATTTGTCAACCAGATCACTTCGTATCCGAGGATTCCTTGATATAAAGATGTTGGAATTCAAGCTAGAGCTTCCAGCGATTTGATTCATCTTCAATTGGCAATCCACAAATGTTTTCTATTCCGTTTCTTACTTCAGTGCTTCCCATCTTCTCCTGCATGGTTACTTATCATTACTCCACTGGGAGTATTATTCTCAGAATTCTCCATCTGGGGCTCTTCCCTCGAACTCATATCACTTGTAGCAGACGCCGTTAAAGAAGCTTGTGCACCAGTACTGTCAGATACAATCGGGGCACGGCAAAGAGGGCAATTCTTGTGCGATCTTAACCACGTATCAATACAAGGTATGTGGAAAGCATGGCTACACTTCGGTAAGAGTCTCAGACTCTCATCTTCTTGAAATTCACTCAAGCAAACAGAGCACTCCGTACCATCAATCAGCCCCTCGTCTTTCTTAAACTTGAAGACTGTTATTGTGTCGATCACAGATTGTTGGAGACCTAAGAAGTTGATGTACCATATGTGGTGGTTGATTTCTGGCCCTTGATCTTCATGAAGAAAATCCTCTTGAGAACCAAAAAACACTGGTAAACTCCTTGACCTCCTTGAATTTCTTTGCCTGTCGTAGCAAAGTCTTGAAACTACGCATACGATTCCCAAAATAACTGCACCACTAAACACACAAGCCATGATGATCGTGCTGGTTTGGATTCCATAGTTGTTGTTGCCAGGAAATCGTGGACGTGATGTTGGAGGAGGAGGAGGAGGAGGAGGAGGGTTTTGGTTGCGAGGATCTCGTGGAGGGATTATTGGAGGAACTTCATGGTTTCTCACTTGTAACAAGCGAATCCTGGAGTCTGCATACAAGTTCTTTCTTGATGTTGGTAGTTTTCTTTGATCAAACTCCATTTTTTTCCTTCCAGAAAAACAGAGGAAACAGGGGTTAGTGATGCCTCTTAGGTGCGTGGAGATGAGGAACAAGGAAGACAAGCTGAGCGTCGTGCACTCACAGCCATAATGTATGGTCTTGAATAAGTGATAATGGAGACTTTTGGTTCCATTTTTCCACAAATCTGACACATTTCGCTTTCAATCAAACAGAAGCATTTACGAGGTTGTTTCCGATTGTTTTAAGTGCTCAAGTAGAAGTCAATGGATTTTTTTGGTCGTTTACGCGTTAACTTGAATTATGGGGTTCAATTCAATGGGCTCACCGGGTGTGGACAAAAAAAGAGACGATGTATTATGAATTGTAATAGCACAGTGGTAATTTTACCTGTCATAACCAAAATAAAACAGTGAATTGTTTATTTGCTGTAAAATATATCTTTTTTTCATAGAATTTATATTGATGACGACAAATTAGTCTTTTTATATTTTTCTTAATGTATATTGCAATAATTTAAATATCCTTAAAGAAATTTTAGATAGAAGGTGTTTAGTTCTTTTATGTTTTGATTCCACAATATAATGATAAAACCGCCCTAAAAACCCTAACATCTAATATGGTCATCAAATTGTTATCTTCTTCTATCATTTTCTTGAGTTATTTTTATATATCAATTTCATCTTGTATTGTTTTATTTAATTGAATTTTTATACCATAGTTTGGGCCTTATTATTTTTTATTGCTATCTATTTTATTTTTAATTTTGGATAATTGAGAAATTTTACTTCATGATTTTTTTAGGTTTGTATGGTATAGGGTAACTTGGTCTTATAACTTAGGTCATGAGTTTAAAAGATTAACCTGATTTGATTTTGATATTTTTTTAGTTTATTTTTTAAGTAAAGTAATGTTTTTTTTTTTAAAAAAAAAATATCCTTTGACATTAGGTTATCAAACCTTCAATTTCATTATTTTAATATTTTTATAGGGTTATCTCAATCTCATATCATATGTTAGAGATTAGTTGAGTTGACCTTGATTGACTCAATTATTTTTATATCATTTTTTTTTCTTGTCAATTTTATTTCTCTATTCAATTTTTTTTACCTTCAATATGCAGTTATTGAGCTACATTTTCATTTCTTTTCATGAGGTTCTCCTATGATCTGAGTTTTGTCTTGTATCGAGTCTCTGGTTGGATTTTAAAACTATTATAACAATCATCGATTTAGATTTAAAGATTATGCTAATAACCACCAAATCGATTTTTAAAACTATGATAATAATAAGTTTTATCCTTATACTAACCCGAGTCAATTATCAACTTAATTTGTAATTTATACCTTGCATTGAATTCACCTCTTAGTTGAGTTTTAAAATTATGTTGATAATTATTTTTATCTTTTATGTAAACTCAGATCAACCCAAGTTAACCATTCTGCAAAGAATTAGATAGGTTTATTCTCTTCTAGAACAACTTTAAACATGATAAAAAAAATATTTTTTATATTATATAAAAATGAACCAATTAACTTGATACGAGTCTATTTTTATACAGCATATTAAACAAAACCTAAAATTACAAGTGTACTGACCCCGGTCTAGTGTCTTTGGAATTTTGTAACTACTAAACAATTTGAAACTCATTTATTTTGTATTTTTCTTACTTGGAATCTATATTAGTTAATTTGGTTGTTAAAGACCTATTTATCCAGTCAAGCAAGAAAATAAAAAACCATTTTGCAAGTTGGAATATTTCAAATTATTCTAAAAATAAAAAACATGATGGCATTTTTACACAGTAAAAATTATTGCATTGTGCATTTATTTTTTTTAAATTTTTTCGTCCTCAACCCTTTCGATTGCATCCTTTTTATAATCAAATTAGTGATCATTACACTAAACCTAAAACAACAGGACCGTTTTGCACGTTAGAAGACATCGTTCTACTTTCACAGTACATTATTCTTTCACTATTTTTTTTTAATTTTATCATTTTATAACTAAATTAATGATTTTTTTTCTTTATTTGGAATCGAGAGTCAAACTTTTAGGCCATTTTTTTTTCATTCTTGTTTAGTCTTGTTAGTTTTGGAAATTTAATTTTAAATCCAAAAAAATCACCAGAAAACAACTAGTAGAGAGAGAATGTTCGATCAGCCATATTTCAAGAATTTAAAAAAAAAGGATCAACCATAACTAGATGTAATCATTTTATAGATCAACCATAAAAAATATAATTTTATTAAATGTTATTCATTTTATATTTATTTTCAAATAAAGTTGTAATAATTTCATTTAATATTGGAAAAGAATTTTGTTTATGTACTTCATAAGTTTAATAAGAATGAATTATAATTAAATAGATAAAATTATATTTAAGATGTCACTTAATTAGAAATAATTCAATTCATGTATAATAAAATCTATGTATATAAATCTCATATTAATATATTGACTTTTTAATTCACAATTAAGATATTTTTTAATGTTGAAATACACGTTGTCTATTATTTATTTATTCTTAAAAAAATTAGACGAACAACTATTTTTGCTAAAAAAAAGGGGTCACGCGTGCGTTCCTCGCCTTAAACAATAAACGTAATTCATAGATTGTTATAGTTTTTTTTTTTTTTTTTATTGTAAGTTGGACATTTTTATTCGAACAGAAGTAATGGTTGAGATACCTCGTTTCTTACGTCGTACTCTTGATTAATCTTGGAATATAGCCTGTAACCTGACTTCTTTCCCTTACCACAACCCCTTGTTTCTTTCTTTCACGTCTCGTATTGCCATTTCCTTCAAAAATTATCATCATAAATCTTTCAAGTAAATTAGTAAAAAACAATGGCAGGATGGCCAGCATCGAACAACCAGAAGATGAATTCTAGAGCTTTGAGAGAGAATGATTTGTTGCTGGGCCCCTTGCTTTCTCCAAGTTCTGGTTTTGACGTGATGCAGAATTGTGACCTACCTCCTCCATTGAAGGTCTTTTCTGGGTCAGAAAAGACTGTCATATCATCAATGAATAGGGCTTTTAGCATGGTTGGAAGGGAGCATGATCATATGATGATTTCGATGTGTATAGAGGTTGTGGTGGTGTGAATTATGAGAAGTTGGAGCTTTTGAAGGCATTAAGGTTGTCACAAACCAGAGCAAGGGATGCCGAGAGGAAGGCTGCAAGTTTGATCAAGGAGAGAGATTGTGTTGCCAATGCTCTGTTCCATGATTCCTCTCAGTTATTTGCTTATCGCCAATGGGTGAGGTTGCTTGAGTTTCAAGTTTTGAAGGCACAAGAACAACAATGGAAACAACAAGAAAAGAAATTGTGTTGTGGTTGTGGTAGATCAAATGAGGTGAAAAAAACCAGTTGGAAGAAGAAGATGGTTCAGACGATGGGAGCAGGGAGTATTGGATAAATGTGGCTTCGAAATCTTTTCTGGGCTTTGTTGCCTTAGGACTCGCATTTGGTTGCTGTTTTTTTTTTTCAGGAGATCTTCCTGTTCATCTTCTGAGAGCTTGTTTTGGTGCATGTAAAATTGTCGAGCAACCTGTGTTAATTCCATGTGACAGCCCTGTATGATTTCCCTGTACGTGAAAATAATTTCACACTCCTGATTCTAGGTTATTCATCTTCTTCTTCTAAAAAAACAAACTTTTATGATGATTGGGTGGTTTGAAGCTAAAAGCACGGGCTCAGGGACGCCGAGCAGTTCAGACATTTTTGAAAAACATGTGAACATAGATATACTCAGGATGCAGCATAAGCTAATTTCTTTCCAAATCACACAACATAGTGAGCTATTAATAAATTGTAGCTGTAGATCACCAGCTAAGAGAGGATGCAGTGAGATATATAAAGAAAAATTGCAGGCTATACTGGAAACAATCCTACTAGTTAGTTTATGTTTTCCCCTTGCATGCATGTTCTGCAAGAGGTGTGACATGATGACAAAGAGCTTGCGATCTATATAGCAGGTCTCGAATTTGAGTCAGAGCATGTGTCCTTGTAAGAGTCTGAGACAGAAAGTAAAGTACTTTAACAAACAATGTAAGACTGGAGAACTAAGTAGTTAAACGTGCACAGAACTCAGATGGTCCTCACCGTTACTATAAGAATATTGAGACCTTAAGTATGTCATCAAATTTGGGAGCCCTGCATTTCATATTGAGAAACTATCCATTTTTTTCAATGCTGATTCAAGTTGCTCGATCAAGCACACCCGACAAAACTAAATGTGTGCAACCTTCAAGTCAGTAAAGATCCTCCACCTCACACAAACAAATCGGGCAGGCATCTTCACCACTTATCAAGCCTCTCAGCTGAATCATAACTCATTTTTTGCCATCTTAAAAATTCTTTCGTCCACCTTTTGCTTTAGTTCTTTGTTACGACGTATAAAGGAAGGTTTTCAGAATTCAAGTTAAGAAAATATTCAGCCTTGAATTATGTAGTGAATATCTGAATTTTGCTAAATCTTCTCACAACCGTACAATATAGAAATAGCCAAGTTTTTATTCATTCTAAAACCATTGATTGTGTGTATACATAAGACATATATTGTATAAATCAAAGTGTGCGAGAGGAAAAGATTTATCGAGTTTCTTGCAGTGATCTCTTTCTTTATAATGTATTAGAGCACTCAAACTCAAACGAGCCAATAAACCATAATCTCAACCATGCAGTTTGATACGGCAAGCTAATTCTAAGCGCTATTCTTGCAACAAAGATTTTTCATGAAGTCAGGACAAAACTCAATATCGTTTCTAAGCGGTTGCAACAAAATAAAGCCATTGCATTTACCTTCAATTCCTTTCCCTTCCTTTTGCATCCAATCAGAGCCCACACCACACAACATCCTTCTTTAGCAAAACCAAACCAAGCCTTATTTCCTCTCATATGTACTGCGACTCAAACTAAAAGCAGAGTTCCCTGTTCTCACAATGAAATGCCAGGTAATTGCATATATCAGAATTGAAGTAATTGCATATATCAGAATTGAGTTATCATTTCTAGGCATGTGGAGTCGATCGATGCCCTTCAAATTTTTTGAATGAATAGACCAGCAACTCAACTGTACTAAAGCTAATTCAGGTTGAAGTCCATGCTTGACCAATCCAATGTTATTCTCAGAAGAAAAGAACAAAAACAAATCACACATCACACATACGGTCTGGTGAAAACATAGTTGCAAATTAGGCCAAGTGGTGAAACTTTTATTTTATATAACTTCTAGTTGAACAGTTCAAGGTAGATGGAACCTCAGATGGAACTTGATGTACTTGATTATGTGTTTATCACAATAATACGAAGTAAAACTACATCCTCTTACTTTACCACAAGGGAAAAAAACCATTCGATAATTATTTACATTCTAAGACAACAGAATACAGGTAAATAATGCAAGGCCAGCAAACAATAGCTATCTCTCTTTTATGAGAAAGATTTTGGATCTTACAGTTTATTCCGCTCGCTCCCTGAACCGACCTGAAGGAAGCACTCATGCCTTGGATGTACCATCAGATGGGCTTCCAGTGGTTGAATTGTTGTTTTTGTTGATAAGACCATGGCCATTAGTATCCAAACCATATACATGCCCCATTTTGTCTCGCTTAGTTTCCAAATATCTCTTGTTCTCCATGGTTATTGGTGTAAGCAGGGGGGCCCTGCCTGCAACTGCCAAACCATAGCCTTTGAGCCCAACATATTTTGATGGATTATTTGTCATCAGTTTCATTGTACGAACACCCAGATCTCTTAGTATCTGCAAAAAATTGGACCATACATTTCAGCTCCTAAAAAGAGGAATTAATGCCGTGAAAGTTAGATAAAGGAATGCTAAAAATAGCATTCCTCTCATATTTAGCATTCCTCTCATAAGAAGAGCACAATTTAGTTTCAACCAGATCATCTTATATAGAGTAATGAAGCTTTCTAATCGCACAAATGCAGTACAAAATTCAAATACTCTTAACTAGTAGTACAATTCCTTAATCTTCTGGATTACCACTAAAAGAAACTCCGATCATTATCATCCAATAAATAATGACTCAAAGCTAGCCAAATAATATGGTGAGAATAACTCACAAAACTAACAATGTCCACTAAATTAGAATTAGAATGAGAAAGGGCAATTTTCCGGTCAAATCACATAATGAAAAGATCACAATTCTTCAATCTTATAGGCTTGTGTGCACTATATTTTTTTTTTTAACTATGTGGTTGAGAAAAGAGATAAACAAGGCTAGGGCTATACATAGCAGAGGAAATCAGAATCAATTATCAAGTGTTAAAAAAAATAGTACCTGTGCACCAATGCCATATTCTCGAGAATCAACAGGTAAACCAAGCTCCTCGTTGGCTTCAACTGTGTCTCGTCCATCATCTTGTAGGTTGTAAGCACGGAGCTTGTGACCCAAGCCAATTCCTCTACCTTCATGTCCACGAAGATACACCAGAACACCCCTGCCAGATGCCTCAATTTGCTTCATTGCAAGCGCTAGCTGCTTCCCACAATCACATCTAGCTGACCCAAAAATGTCACCAGTGAGGCACTCAGAATGTACCCGCACAAGAATATCTCTCCCGTCCCCAATTTCACCCTGTGCATATCAGCATGTCATTATTACTCATGGTACTATGATATTCTCCACCTCCACCAAAAGAGTGAAAAATATAGAAGTAAATAAACATTGTTCGTCAATCATTTGTCAAATACTAGATAGTTTTACTCCAATATCCATGATAAGAAAGGGAGACATCAACTGCACCTAGAAACAGCACTTGCAAGCTTTCACCCATAAAGGGACAAATGATACTGGTGTGAACAGCCAAAGATAATATTCTGATATCATACAATTATAATTTGAAAATAGGCTCTTAATTTTTTGGATGTTCCATCAGCACGAAATTTGATTTCAAATCAAAGGGAGAAACTCATCAACAGCAGGAACACAAAATAATTTCATTCACCATGCCTTCTATGCAGTGAACATGTCACATACTTCTTAGAGGCTGAAGCTTGGTTGAGTTAAGATGAAGCATTGCATGAAATACAGTCCAAATCAACAACGTATATAAAACAAATAATCACAGACAGTATAAAAGACAGCTACCTGTCTAATCCCTCCCCCACCTCCACAAAGGATAATAAGCATTTATAATCCTCCTGTGACAATTGAGTTTTACTTGACAACTACATAAGAACACTTGAAGAGATCTAGAAAGTTGAGTCAGTTGATATGATGAAAATTTCATACTATTAAAATTACTAGTGCAATAGGAACAATCCATTGAATCACTAACAGACAATTTGATATTAGTCTTGCACAGAATGCAAAGAAGAGAGATTCATAGGTGACTGCTAATTTTGATGAAATAACTTACTTTAACCATTGCAATATGCTCGATCCCATCCAGCAAAGACCTATAACAGTAGGCTTTGAATGGCCCCCACATTGTGGGTATTGGAGCAGCAGCAGCCAGCTCCACCAATCTATCCCTTTTCCTCCTATATCTGTCAATTAAAAAATAAAAATATCATCAGAACAATTGCAGCTTTCATTATTTCAGTTAATTCTTTTTTGAATATGCTCTATTTCTCTTTCCTTTTGTTTTTTTTGTTGATTTTATTTTATTTTGTTTAGGGGGGGGGTTAATGACAGGGCTCTGCAGAATTATGTCGTGCCCAACATCAATTACCAAATGGAACAAATTGCAACAGTTTTGGAAGGAGGTTGGTTGTTCTGAAGATATTGAGGCAAATGCACCGTCAATGCTAGTAACTGATATTTAGATATGTGGAGTAAAGTTTGATAACAAATAGAGCACGAAAAAGTATTTATTTGAACCTCAGGAGAGAGAGGGTGGTTGTTCCGAAATATGGATTCACAAAGTTCAGATGTACAGCACAATGCATCATCCATGCTAGTCACCGATCTTTAGAAAAGTGGAGCGAAATTTAACCAATAGAAGAGGTAAAGAATTAAGAATTATCAACTGTGTGGAGACAAACCTGATTAGATCAGCAATTGAAATGATTTTTAAGTTTTCTGCTTGTGCAAATTGACGAAGCCTTGGTAATCTTGCCATAGAGCCATCATCATCCACTATCTCGCATAAAACAGCAACAGGCTCCAACCCAGCCAACATTGCAAGATCAACTGAGGCTTCTGTGTGTCCAGCTCTTTTTAGAACACCACCATCCCTGTACTTGAGTGGGAAAATATGGCCTGGGCGATTGAAATCTTCAGGACTTGAATCTTTGGAGGCAAGAGCCAGTACAGTTATTGCCCTATCACGAGCTGAGACACCTGTTGTTGTGCCACGTTTTGCATCCTAGAATTAAAGAGCATAAAATGTTTGACATTGAGTTGATACTGGTTGCAGAAGCTAAATATTGATAGATATGATCAAGTTTATACTAATTACAGAGAAAACAATTAGCAGGTTTAGCCATGGTTACTCAATGATTGAGCCTGATAGCTTGGGTGAACAACTATCTTTGCATCATATAAGAGAGCTGGAACCAGCATTGAAGATTTAGATGTTCCCTAAAAGTTTAATGACACAACAAAGATAGAAAAGTAAAAAACTAGTCGCACAAGAAATGCGAAGGCAAAATTTTCAGGCTACTGAAAATTGTAACTTCAGCGAAAATGCTTCACCGCAGAAGATTTTAAAGCACCGAATGCAGATAGCTTGTAAATATAGAAATTTTAATTGAAAAAATCAATATTTGGGGGGATGATGTGGTAAGCCTACCCACAGATCAAAAAAGGGTATCGTAAGAGATCAGGCTGCAGAACTCTAACTTATTTGTCTCCTACTTAGGTTTTTCTCCTTCACCAGTTGACCTTGTTAGCGTGGTAGCTTTTTCTTCATTTGATATTTTATGCACTGTGTTTAGTTTGAAGAGGATTCCAGTAAATATGCATTGTAAATAATTTACCACTAGACCCCCACCATAATCAAAATGTTTCAACTCCAGCTACCAACTACACCGTACTTGCACAAAGCCACTGCTCAATAGTTGCATTGGTGCACATTTAGCAAAAAAAACCTTTCGACTCTTGAAAACAACTGCACCAGCTTCTTTTGTCAAAAAATGATTTAAGAATATTGACTTAAACCGCCAACTAGGTTAAGAATATATAACCACCCAGCTATCATATAGCAATAGTTATGGGCACTAAACAACAACTTCAAGTCTTTTTACCAAATACTGCGTTCATTTGGCCTATATAAATTGGCAATCTGGTAAAATCTCAGAAATGTTGACCACATACAAAGGAAAGTACCACTGTAGATACTGTTAGTTAACATAAATAAAAAAATACATCCTGCTATTTAACTTCACACATTTCCATCACCTGTAAATTATGTGGATACAAATGAAAAACAGGATAATAGAAAGAAGGGAGAAGAGGAAGCTGTCTTCAAGATTATTCTCTATCAAAAGTCTATAGGTAGTTACTGTTTCCCCTGCTGATTGTTAATGACTTCAGCATATGAAAACCACCAATACTTATTCTCAAGAAAAAAGATTCCTTGCTCAATGAAAAAAACCCAATAACACAATATAGGGCTCAGAGAGGAAATTTCTCCTCTAAATGCAATATAGCCATCACATAACCCCTACAAAGTCAAGCCATTTGCTCATCCATGACTCTCCACTTTCTTTTCCGAATATAAACTTATTTTCTAAGTCAAAGTTCCATCAGGACTAGGCTGAACAAGTATAGCTGGTGAAGAGGAAAAATGAAGCATGAGATTATGCTACTGTATATGCCTTTTTTTTCTACATCAGTTGCCCCCCATGCCTTTTATTATTTATCTGGTCGTGCATTTATTTATTGAACTGTTATGAATTGCTATTTCCAATCCCATTTATTTTATCTTGATCTTTTGTATTATTATCATGCAAAAGGTCATGCTAAGATTTCATTATTTATTTTTTATGAATTGAGAGACAATAGTTCAAAGTAAATAAATAATTAAAGTGTGCTGTTAGTTGGAGCTAGTCATGATATCCATCATCAATTTCTTCATATTTGGGATTAATTATGAAATTATCACAATATCCATAACTTAATTTATTCATGTATGCCGCCTGCTTGACCTTTCTTAGCCTAAACATATCCCATGTTTTCTCGGTCACATGATCACATTTCCTCACCATTCCGTAACATAATTTCAAAATTAATCACTCGGTATCACACTTTTGATCAATAGCTACTGAACTCTCACAATAAACCCACCCCTCCCCGAAACCCAGTTCTTCTTACTAATTCTAACTGCAATCTATCTCTTTCACCACTTGATTTACCAAGTTCTTTCCATGAAATAGAATGACAATCAGGAAGTGTCACACCAACATTTACCCTGTAGTAATAAACCTCTAGCATTTCCTATCAAGGAAGAGTTATTATCAACATTACCTTTGCCTTAATATAAGGATAATCTATCATACACATATGTAATCTTATCCATTTCCTACTTTCTCCCCTCCTCAGCTGCCACATATATATGATCCCACTAAGATTTCCTTTTCATCTTGTAATACCATCTAATTCTTCCTTAATCCCTGGTATTAATCATATGCAATACCAACCACCACATCCAATTCTAAAGAACTCTAACCTACAAATTGCTATAGAAAACTTTCAATTAACTATACATTAAATGCTTACAACTTAACTTTAAGCATCACAAGTAATTTATTCCTACCCAAAGGGAAAGAAATCTACACATGACCACCACTCCAATACCTAACCACATTGTGTTTATTTACATAGTACCCTTCCAAACAAATCTAAATCACTTTTCACAATCAACAGCTTCTGAAAATCCAAGAAGACATTTGCAAGAAATATAACATGACCAGGAAAGCCCATGGGCATTGATTACCATGACAAATTGCTGCCAGAGTGCAAATCAAAACATGTTACATGGTGGAAAGCACTTCCAAAACCTATAGATAATTCCTAGGACTTCAAGGTTTATCTATTTCAAAGGGAGAAAGCAAGCCACAGGACATGCGCCTATAATTCTAAAATTGCAATCAATCTATACACCATAGGTGGAAAAAAAGAAGAGAGACGATGAACTAGTTATGTACTTAAACATTAAGGGGGGGAAAAAGGAGGAAATAGACTGATGTGCCATCAATTATGTTAATTACAAAGCAAAAACACTTTACAGCTACACTTTAAAATCAAACTAAGATAAAGGTTTCTTGAAAAGATCTAGCTATTTCATATGAAAACAGGCAGACCATATCCATTAGATAATATAAATAGAAAAGTTAGTTATGTACCACTGATACAGTGAATGCAGTGCACAGTTTTTCCTCATTCTCCTTATGAGTTACCATTAACGGAAGCTCCAACCTTTCCAAATCTTCTGCTTTCATGCTCACACACACTATACCAGTCCCATGCTTGACAATAAATGCCATAGCTTCTGGTGTTGCCTTTGACGCTGCCATTATAATGTCCCCCTCATTTTCTCTGTCTTCATCATCAACAACAATTACTAACTGCAAAGAATCATCACACATTAGTGACATAAAGCCTTTGAAGTAATGATGTAAGACCTAAGCATACTAGCTAGACCCCAAAAATTAAATAATAAATCAAGAGGATGAACCTTTCCTTGACGAATATCCTCAATGGCCTCTGGGATCGAAGCAAATCCTTCTGTAGGACGATCAAGGTCATATTCATCATTATCAGCACAGAAACTACCATTGGTGGGAGTTGTTTCCGCTGATAATGTTCCAAAACCTATAGCATCAGGTTGTAACTCAATCGCAGGTGATTGATTCACAAACTTATCAGGGCCTCCATTACCATTGGGATAAGATAGCACGTCACCTTCTCCAGATACCAAAGAGGCTCTAGCCCTACCTCTACCATCACGTTTGAAACTAAAAGCACAGTTTTTTACCAAGATTATCATATCCCAGATAGGTAAGGTGCTCTCTTCCCATGAATGGACACACACGATGCAGACCAGTGTAGCGACCTCTGGTGTCCAAAGAGAAACAAAGCAAGTAATTTAGTCACACATGTATATTGATTTAACAAAAACAACTAGACAAATCAGCTCAAGAAAATGCAAAAGTTTCACAATTAGAATTAAAATCTTCAAATTCAGCAGTCACATTGTACAAATTATTTGAATTTTCCTTCACATTAAACATCAAAACATGAATTTTCTCACCTATAAATTTCGAGCATTAGAAGAACATAAGAAGGAGTGTTACTCACTGTAAACGAGAGGATGACAAAGAGGAACTGTAGAGATTAACAGAAGCCATCTTCAAAACTCGTTTTTTTTGCCAAACACACAGAAAGACACAAAAAAACTAACAAATCCACTAAAAGGCAGGTCCTTTAAACATCAAAGGAACCTCAAGAAGGAAATCCTTGCAAATGCAATCAAAGTTGTTAATTTTTTAACTCGTAATCATCATCACCACCGCCCCCAAGCAAAACCGTAAGACAATTGCAAACAGATGATGACTGGACGTTTCAGTTTGTGTGGATCTATCTAATCTCTAGCTTACGTGGCAGTATCTTTCTGGAACTCTGGATAGGGCACTTTACTTTTTTACCTTTTCTTTTTTTAAAAAAGACAAGTCCGTCCTATGGTAGAAGTGGACTTGTAGACTACATGCCGTTCGGAGTGTTGAGGAAGGAGCACTCTCTCTCCTAACTTTGCCCCGCCTTCCTTAGCTCCTTATTGGCTTAGCTTGTTTTGTGGCATTGATTTTGCTGCTGAAAATTGGTTAACAAAGGCCAGTATCGGTAAGTTTCCTCATTTCTTGGATTTTTTAGGTTTCTTTTGAGTTCATATCTCTGTCGTGTATATACTTGCTGTAAAAAAATTCTTTCTTTCTTACCATGAGACAATGCGTAAAGGGTGAAAAAAAGAGAGATGATTTTGATTTATGTGGGATGTTTGAGGCTTATGGTAAATGGGGTCTTTGAAGGTGGTATGGTAAATACTAAGTTTGATTTACGGGTAATGTATAGTTAATTTTGGTTAAGATTTATGAAATTGATTCGGTAAATATTGGTTTGAACTGTGGGAATTGATGGGGTTTTGATAAAATTTTGTTAAAAGGATTGATGTATTAATTTTTAAGGGATGATTTGACACAAGAATTTCTAAGTTTCATCAAGAAATGAGTAACATAGAAGAAAAGAAATGGTTTGGCAATGGCAGCATAGCACTCTGAACACGCAAAGTTGCTGGTGAGAATTGAAAACTATGATCAAATTTCACTCTGATCTCTTGAGTTTGAAAAGTGATAGTTTAATCCCTGGAGTAAAAAATCATTTATCAGAGTAATGGAGAAAAATCAGTTACATTAGACAACATATTATTGAATTCTAAAAGCTCCCTTTTAGGCAAAATATAAACAATCACACGATATCTAAAAACTCGCTGAAGAAGTTTCACTTTGAACTCATCCCTGCATTAATTTTTATTAGTTATTTTTTTATCTTTTGACTGCTAAACTGATTAAATAAAATTGCAGTGGAAATGAAGTTTCTAGATTGGTATGTGAAAATATCAGCTGGTGGTGCTTTGATTGGAGCTTCTATGGAATTGTTCATGATCAAGACTGGCTTCTGTGTGAGAACCATCCTTTTATTCCTTCAATGTTTATTTTATTTTAACCTTTTTGTTCTTTTTATGCTCCACTTTTTTTTTCTAATTTTTTCAACTTAACTTTGGTGATTTTGAATATGTTAAATGATACAGGCATGTTGTTTGTGCTCATATGTACTGGATTTTTGCTTTCACCATTATTTTAAGAAGATGAGTAAAGCTTTTTATGGTCATTTTATATCAGAGAATTAAATAAAATGTACAATGTGATTGGTTATTCTTGGCATAAATGTGAGCTTTTAGAATTAAATAAAATGAAATGATGTTTTATGAAATTGATTTTTCACTATGTACGAAACTAGTAGAGAGTGAGAATATCTAACTACCATCACTAGTCCTTATCTTGCAAACCAGTTGATTCGTGATGGCATTGTGTGTTGCTTGACCGATGTGAAGTGGTTCCATTGAACTGTTTTTCACTGTTAGATTATCATTGCAATTTAGATATGGATGGATTACTGGATAAGAACTGGAAAGTAAATCTTCAGTTTTATCTTTCCCATTCTTCGGTTTTACCTAAACACCTTTAACAAGATCTTGATGGTTTTTCAAAGTAAGAACATCAAATAACCAACTTGTCTTCTAGGTGGAAATGTGTCAAATTTGATGGATTTTAGCTCTCTAGTTGTGGGATACTTTGTTTTTTCAAACATTCAAGAAGTTTGATCTTTTTTGATATGGAAGCTTCACTTGACTTATGCTTTGTTCAATGACTTTGTTTTGCATGTTATGGAAACTTTGTACACACAGGAACACTTGCATGTATATGTACTCTATGAAAGTGCACGTGGACTTGGAAATCCTATTTCAGAAGGCCTTATACACCAGTCTGACCACAAGTGTCAATGCATGCTTCTGATTGAAGCCAAATACTGATTTTGTGAGGGAAAGAAATGAAGAGAGTATCTTTGGTACTTATTTTTACTCTTTGGAAGGCGGTGCTCCTTCAAATAACCAGATTTGTTGGGTTTCCTGAGATCATTGAAAATTGACGATGAATTGAATTAAGTTTTATGGGATAGAGGGAACATATGGAAATCGAGTTGCAATTAACATGCCATAATATACTGTCATCAGTGTTATTTCGAGTTTAAAACTTCAAAAATTTATCCATTTTTATAGCAAAGGTGCCTGTGTATTTTTACAGATGATGAGCTGATCGATGCATACATTTTGATGAATACTCTAATCAATTTGAATAATAATTTCATCTGTGTAACCATTTTTGTGCCATTGCCATCACTGCCTGTCAATGCTGTTTGGTGTCATATGTTGGATTCTTCTGCTTCACTATGCCACCCACCACATTCTATCAAGTGATTCCTTAGTGTATTCTCTTGCAGATGATAAGGTAACTGTTCTGGAGTCAGAGAAGCGGGCTTGGGAGAGCTCCCCTGAAGCTCAGGCAATCAGAGAAGCTCTAAACCCTTGGAGAAACCAGGATACAGAACAAAGAAAAAATGCCTAATCTTCATGGTCCAGTCTTGTGGGTTTTCTTGTGCGAGGTTTGTTTTCTTGATGATTCATGTCGGGGCCTTACATTTTCCATATAAAACAGTGTAATTGCTAAATGAAGCTGACAGCATTAAGAACTTAGAAAGGTCTGCCTGCATTTATAGGTTTTGACAACAGCTTAAGAATTAATTTGGCTGCTAGATTTTTGCTTTCACATGTTGGCCAGATTATTTACTGTGGAACAATTCTTGCCTGATCATAATCCGCAAACTTGATTGGCAATCATGAGATTTCCTTACATTTATTTTAGTAACAACATCGAAAACTGGTCATAAGAAATAAAAACTTGCTGCAAGTTCATGGTACTTTTTTAATTTAATCCATCTGGTTATCTGCTCTCACTTTTTGGAAAACTTGGAATGGCACGAGTTGCATCGATGAGTTAGAAGGTTACTGGATTTATTAGTTGTATAGATCCAATCCCTGAAAATTAGATTGTCTCTCATGAACCCTTTGGCTTAAGTGAATTGTTTTGAAAACCCCTTATGAATGCTCGCGAGGGCATCACATCGCAGGCCTGTTTCAATTTTCATCTTACTTCATGCTTGGTCCAAGTCTATAAAGGCAAGTGTTGAGTTTCAGCCTTGCTGCACGGGGGTATCCAGGAACCTCTTGATATGACTGTCCTGAATCATGGCTGATTAGTATCTTCAAAAAGTATCAGAATCATGATTGTGTTGTTAAAGCTTGAGCCCTGATAAACTACTGTTAGCAAGGTTATACAAAGAAATCTAGAAAAGAGGGAAAATAGATGCATTGTTTATTTCAGTGATGATAAAGTATCTTTTCTATGCTAGGCTGCCTGCTACAAAAAAACTGTTAAATGGTGCAGCTGGCCTACGTAATTGTCTGCAAGGTCTTGAGCACCGCACCCTTCACCATATTATGATCTGCTGTTATTGGCTAAATCATACTATAGAATCCCGAAGGAATGTGAGAAGAATTCCTGGTTTTGTGGCCTTGGCACATTCTCATATTTGTACTCTGTGGAGCATTATTAAAGGCCAGCTCAACTTTGAAAAATCAACATGAGCAACCTGATCCCTTTCTGGTAAACTGTTCTAATTTGAAAATTAATAAAATATGTTATGAAAATATTGTATTCAAATTTCACAAGGCTCTAGAGTTTTCAATTTAAACAGATAACAAAGAAAACAGATTGAAGTCGACGATGGAAGATGCATGTAAAAAATCCTGACCAATGATTTTTAGACCTTATTTGAAGGTCTTTTCGATCTTTATGAAACTTGAACTTTATAAGAAAATAGTGTTTATAATTTTCTGTCAAGATATCTCTGCTGTTATGATTAGAAATTATATTTGTTGTGACTCTCATACAATAAAAATACGACGTGTGCCGAAAATGATGAAAAAGATTGTCCCACGTCCTGTTCTTATACCCCTTTGAAACTCTCAATAATTAACTCGAATGGTGAGCCATGCATGCAGCAAAAACCAGCCACAGAAACCTTTCCTGATGAAATCATTTTGCCTCGTCTGGGTTCAAACCACATCGGTCACCCTGATCTCTCCCACCTCGTTATGACTCAGTTTTTAGATTCTTTCTAATCATGAGCCACAGAAACCTTTTCCTGATGAGATCCTTGATAGCAAAAACCTTTTTCAGACACCAGATTCTTTGCTTCAGCTGCTCTACTGATAATAGTTTCATCTCCTTTTTATTTCTCCTTACAAACAAGGCTATATATCTACTTATTTTAGCGTCAGGTGGAGTGATTTCTTGTTTATTGCAACCAGCTCACAAGCCAAGCTCATGAGAGTTCTGAAACCAGACATTTTTAAGGGGTTTTACACCATCACATGCAGCAAAGACATGGAAAAACAAAGTCTTGGGCAAGATTCTACTTTTATTGCTTTTCAAATTAGGCAGCACTTGGAAAAATAGAAAAGAAAGCTAGAGAAGAAAAGTTGCCTACCATGACGGGGTCTACACTCTATTAAGCCCACTTACCTAACCAAATCTTTTCCCTATTTGATTACCTTTTAATTTGTCTCTTTTTCTTTGTTCTGAACCCTAGCTAGATTCTGCGCGCACTTGTCGACAACATCAAAATTTTGTGTTTTCCACATAAGTTGTTCGTATAGGTTGTAGGAGCTACTCCATATAAAAAAGAACTCTCTCTTTCCCACTTGTTAAAGTAAGGGATGTAGTGTGGAGAACAAATTTCACAGGTCTGTGATCCCTCCATCAATTTCTTCAAGGCCATGTGACTGCGGGATGATTTGATCAATCAATCTGGAAGAAAAAATATGGATCGTATGGTCTTTGCTCTGCCATTAGTTAAATACTATTCTTTTGGAATTGTAATAGTTTTTGCGGGTGCAGAATTTAAAAAATTTAGATAAAATTATGGTGTAAGTTAATTAATCAAACACTTTAAAGCATATAGTTCATATAAAACACAATTTCATTCATGCATTCACCACACTATCAAACCTCAGGTTTTGTTGCCACTGGTTTTTTAACAAAATCATTTCATTATTGAGGTTTTTCTACAATCATTGTGAGAAACCTGAAGATGTCTCTGTAAAAATATAACTCAATGTCCAGCATGCAGTTGCTGGAAGAAGGCTAGGTGTGGTAGACGTACAATCAAAAAACAATAATGCAAAGTCAGAAACTCAAGAAAAAAAATGAATAATGAGAGGAAGATATACTTTTATTTAAGTGTTCATCTCTAAGCTCTCTTGGTTATTCTCTCAATTTTTTACTTATTAATAATGCTGGATTACAAGATTGTAATTCAAGTCATTCAAAACGAATGGACAACACCAGTCCAAATTAACGATCGGATGAGTCGATAATGCCTTTTTATTTTTGTGGTGTATGCATCATTAATAACCCTAACTCGGGGCGTTTGGGACTGTGTTTCAAAAATATTTTTGAAAAAAAATTAAAAAACATTTTTTTAAGTTTAAATTATAAAAAAAATTAGTGATTTTAGATCATTTTGATATGTTGATGTCAAAAATAATTATTAAAAAATATAAAATAATAATTCTGATATATTTCTAAAAAAAAATCAAAGTACATGATCATTTTTCTTGATTTGACAGGAAAAAAAAATGAAACACGTGAGGAAATTGAACCCCATAGCAAGTAGCAGAAGGAAGGACTATCTCTTCAACCTAAACTATAGCCTCCATGCATATCCCTATCTGTTAGTATTCACGAACCTACATTCTCCTTGCTTGAAGATTTCCTGCCTTCTTTCTGTTCCTATTCTTGGGATTGATTATGAGGGGGAATTTTGACATTTTATAAAGTTAACAATTTTGTTTTGTTTTGAAGGAAAGAGAAGTTAAATTGCAAAATCATTAACTATATAATTAAAATTTGCTTGGTTGAAAAAACAAGTCCTATGGAATGAAGTGTCGGTGTGGGCTAAGAGAAGGAAGGCTTCAAAATTCAAGGTTTTTGTTTGATTAGATGCGTTGCAAAACTACAGCCTTAACTTTTATGTACTTAGGTCTAATTTTTTTTGTATTTATCAGTTGACTAATCACAGGTACATTAATAGACAAGACACAAGTCTTCTTTATTTGCTAACTCTTAAGAGAAACTAATGACTGTGTAGAACAATTTTCCAAGCTTCCTTTCTAGGAGTTAATCATGAGCTAGATCGAGAGGCTAACGTGTTTTTGAAGTTTGGATATATTCTCCTACACTCATCATGTTATCCATACAAAAATGATGAGTTGATGAATACTCTTCATTGTTCTTGTGGGAGAGTTTGAGCTAAGTCAGAGACACCAATAAATATGTCCCGTGCTCAATCCACTCTCTTCAACTTGGCTTGAGCTCCACAAAAAGTAGAGCTTGAAGTGGGCCTCTGACAGTCTCCGATCATCTTTCTCTGATGTTATGAGCATTGATTATATGCATGTTCTGAAATTAATGGTGCTACATTTTGCAAACAAATTTAATCGATAGTTGGATGTAATGGGTCAGTAGCCCAAAATCAAAAATATTGTTGGATGTAATGGGTCAGTAGCAAAAATCAAAAATATCGTAGACCTTTGCTTTTGTAGGATATTCGCGATTGAAATCTTTGTTAAGGAACCAACTCATCTAAAAACTTAAGATATTAAGTGAAGGTCGCAGGATATGATTTATGTTGTTCTCTAAAACACTCCTTCAAGTGTAGCCTTTTGAGTTTGAAATTTACACAGACTTATACTATTTTGTGTTTAATTTATATATATAAAAAAAAAAATAATGAGATTCGAATTCGTGACCGCTGAATCAACCATGCTCTGAAATTATATCAAAAAATCCATCTCACCTAAAAATTTAAGTTGCTAGATAACATCTCAGAATATGATTTATATTATTATGTAACAATCGGTATTTAGGATTAAGGATGTAATTTCAAATAGTAAGTTTCGATGGCTAATGTATCCCTAATGACAAAACCGGCGTATCAAGATCAAATAATCGACAAAGATGTTTGAAAATATGGTGTACATCGTGGTGTTTCTTGGAAACCTGTGGAGGACTCAGGAAATTGGGTGCTTGAAGGTCTTTGTTAACGATCATTTCACTTTTGATTACAGAAAAGAAAAGGTGTTACATGCAATTTCACTTGAGAGGACTTTGTTACCACAGAACTTATCATGTGAGTCCAGATTTACATGTCATGTGTGGATTCTTCACATAACATTTCAAGGACAGAACTTTTTTTCTGATCTATTTAGCTTGGTGGATGCAAGGAACTTCAAAAAAATTTGACATTTTTGTTGATACTGGGAAATCCCACATGCTCACAACTCATCAGTTCCCCCTTTCTGCTGGGGGGGCAATGCTGAAAGATAGGAACCTAAGAACCCAACTCACACGTGTTGTTGTCAATTAAAAAAACAATTAAGTGGGTCCTAAATTCTCAATTTACATACAGCTGAAAAGGTCGTGGTGTGGTGGGGCATGACTTTTTATGATCATGTTACAGCTGCAATCCCACTTGTGCCTGTTCATCACAGGTTGGGAAATTTTGCTTGTTCCCTGTTTATTATCTGGGTGATATTCCACAGAGGAGGGCTATGTGCAAAGTTGACCATAAACAGCTACCAGTGATAAAGATTGAAATCAAAATAATAGCATAGGATTAATTAGATTGTGTTTAAAGCTATAAGATTAGCAAAATTGATCCCTCTATCAAGATTCCATAAAACTTTGGCTCAGAACAAACCATTTTATCATATTCTGCCATGTCTCGTGTACCAGACTGGATCTAATTCATTGTTTTATGACAAAATGAGCTTCAGAAACTAGTTTTGGGTGTGTGTATAGCTCTTTGGCTAGATCCATTCCAGTTTCAGGCTGCTTATATTCTCGTGCGCACCCCAGCTACGCCTTCTTGCTTCATGTGACCACTTTGCCAGAAATTGATTTCACTTAAATACACTGATACCTCCTCATCATTCTCCAAGATAGATAAATAAATAAAACTGATGAAAATCTTGCAAGAAAAAGAGAGTGCTCCACTTCTAGGGTCATGAAGCGAAAAGGGAAGATCGAGAATGTACAAGCAAATCTTTCACTTTTTGTACAGTGTTCTTTCAAGTTTGTTTTCATCAACATGGCAAAAGGAGTTGAGACAAAATATTTCACGGGAAAAGAGAATAAGCAACAAGGACTCTCTCTTAAATTATTGCTCTTGAACTCCTCAGAAAAAGAAAATAGAACTAAAATAAAATTAAAAAAAAAAATCCCATATGAGCATAAAAAATGTGAGCCATTGAATGGTGGGATTCACTTGTGGATCTCACGTCTTCACAGCTCATATGAACTTTTCACGAACCTGTTCAGAGCAGAATTTTTGGCACAGCACTACTTGGAAAAAAATGCTTAGCTAATGTAACACATCCTCGTCACTTTGTTCTTTAAATGCTAACACTTCTATCGTCATTTTTCCAACCCTACACTAGCTCGCAGGTTCCTGCAAAGTTTTCCTTGTCGGTGCTGGCAAAATGGGGGATGAAGAAGAATCTTACATAGAGCAGAGAGGTGTCATATACGGATTTTGAAAGTTGAACATTGACGTATAGGACTGAGAATTTCACCTACATACGTACACCATATTAGGTAAAGGATACAACCTAGTTCTTCAACGTTTTGCTGGGAAAAAAAATATGTTTCTTCTTTTCTATACAATCTATCATAACCTTTCCTCGAAATTATGCTCCACGACGAAGAGCTAAATACCAAATAAAGCCTCTAGTCATTAAGGAGTGAAAACCTTATGAAAATTTCCTACCGCGCATTATCAAATGTTGTGATTCTGATTCCGGCAATTAAACAAAACTCACTATTCCGTGGTTATTTCTTGTTTGTTTGTTTTTTTGTTTGTTTTCCCTTGCTTCTTCGGAGAACTGCTCCTTGATTGTCTGAAGACACATTCACCTGTTGAAGTGAATTCCATAGGAGGCGGCCAACGTTTTGGAAAATCTCGAGGACAATCCTCTCATTAATTAATCTAGGTATATATATATATATATATATATATGAACAGGGACTTCCTTCAATTCCAATGATAAGCTCGTGTAAAAAAAGGCCACAATAGATGTCCATATTGGCTAGCGAGGTCATGATTATGCTCTCCAGGTAGCATTGGGATTTTCTACTTTTCTACTACGTACAGATATAGGTATTGCTAGTGCCAGGAAAAGAGAAGGGAAAAGCTGGGCCATTGGATACAATGTCTGTGCTGTCATGATTTTCCAGGAAATGGAGCATCCTACTGAAGCATAAATTGACTGCTAGAAAAGAAATTTGATTAAGTGTTTGTCCTTCATAGGGTTAGATGCATGCATTATTCGAAAGTTACCCACCATCCCCGCTATTCATGATTTGGCCATGCATGCAACCGAAGGTAGTAAAAGCAGTGTTAGGTAGCAGCCTAATTATCGAGTGCAGAGCGATATGTCCATCGATGAACACCGTCGATTATTCTGATGGTCATCTGACAATTTTCGATATATTTGATAAGCATTGAAAGATCAATTACATTGTTTATATGCTTGTAATATATGACGGGTTAGGAAATGATATAAATCATATTATGGGGATTTAAGTTTTTAGGTAATATGGTTTTTTGACATGGTATTAGAATCTTGTTGACCCAATTGTCACGAGTTCAAATCTCACTACCTCATTCTATTTGATAAAAATCTAGCACAATGTAATGTGAGTCTATGTAAGTTTCAAGTCTAAAAAGTTTACATTTGAAAAACACTACAAGAAAAAAAGGTCGTTTGCAACGGTTTTTTGCAACCGAAAAAAAAATCCATTGCAAAACTGGGAGCAGATTAGCGACGGAATATGTTTAGCAACAGATTTTCAGTTGCAAAACATATTCTGAATAATAAAAAAAACAAAGCGGGGCAACGAATATTCCGTTGCAAAATTAATTTGCAACGAAAAGTCCGTTGCAATATAATGTTCATTTGCAGCGGACAATCCGGTGCAAATGATTTTAAATTGCAACGGAATGTCTGTTGCAAATTAATTTTGCAACGGAATATCCATTGCAATCCACTTTTTTAAAACGAACCATTTTAACTTCCTCGATCGCAATGCAGGAATAATTTGGAAATTAAATGGGAGCAGATTAGCGACGGAATATGTTTAGCAACAGATTTTCCGTTGCAAAACATATTCTGAATAATAAAAAAAACAAAGCGGATTGCAACGGAATGTCCGTTGCAAATTAATTTTGCAACGGAATATCCGTTGCAATCCACTTTTTTAAAACGCGTCGTTTTAACTTCCTCGATTGCAATGCAGGTTTAATTTGGAAGTTAAATTTACGTTCCTTTCTTCTCAATCTCTCTCCCGTTCGTTCATTTCAGCTTTAATTTGCAAGTTAAAATTACGTTCCTTTCTTCTCAATCTCTTTCTCGTTCGTTCATTTCAGCTTTAATTTGCAAGTTAAAATTACTTTGGTGCATGGTACCCACAAGACCCACAACAAATATCGGCTTCCTCTGGTGCACGGTACGGTCAGTTCCCCCCCCCCGGTTAAAATACTAGATTTATCAGGTGATCGGGTAGAGAGAGAAACTTTGGCTTCTCTCCTCCTCCCACCGGTCAGTTGTTACCCTTCCTCCAGAGACGTCTCCTCCTCTAAATGGTTGCTGCCTTCCTCTTTGCTTCTATGGCTACTGGTTCCCTCCTCCCCGATGTAGGTTTTATGCTGGTTCGAGGGAGCGTTGGTTGGTTGCTTCCTCTTTTTGTATGGGTCCATGTGGGTCGTGTTTTTGTATCGATTTACCGGTGGATTTGCTTCAGTTCTCTCATGCATAGGCGTCTTGCTATTTCGGTTGTGAAAATCAAGATTTGCTTTTGTTGGTGTGTGCGTGCGTGTGTATTCAGCCTCAAAATTTTCTACTTTACACTGATTACTAGCAATTCTTAAGATCTAGTTATTCAACATGTCTGCTCAAGGATTTAATTATTCAATGAAGAAGTTTGATTACTTCACCTCTAACATGATACACAGCTGATGATGAACAAGTTTGATTACTTCATAATTAATTAAATAATAAATAAATTTAATATTGATTTAATTAAATAATAGATAAATTTAAAATTGATTTAAATATTGCAAATTCTACCTTTGCAAATTTGCAACGGAAATTCCGTTGCAAAGTTTGAATTTGAAACGGATAATCCGTTGCATATGAATTTGTTATAGCAGAATTGCAACAGAATACTTCTGTTGCCAAATCCGTTGCTAATTAATATTAACAACGGATTTCTTTGTTGTTTGCAACGGATCAGTCCGTTGCAAATAACCTCTTTTTTTGTAGTGAAAGTGTGTTAGAAAATAATATAAATTATATTATAGAAATCTCACCTAACAGTTTAAATTTTTAGATGAAATAGAGAAAAATGATGCGGTGAATGGGAGGTCATGTAATGTAACGGATGAAGACATTAACAATCAAGCAAGTGTTTTAGCCGTGAATATACAAAATCCCAAATTGTTCTACTGAGAATCTGATAAGAAAATTTGTGGAAACCCTAAATTTATTTCCATTCAAAGAAATTTGAATGTTCTATGCTTGTAACGAAGAAGTCGGTAGCAAATTTTATGATATTCAAGGTTTAATGGCAAGTTTTATTGAGCTGAAGAGCAAGTTAATTATAAACATCAAGAAAGAACTATTACGTGATTCGTACAATCTATCTTTCCTAGATATTGTGGTATCTTGGATTTAGATATATATGTGCAAAAGAGAAATTTCTAGGAGATTATGATCAAGAACAGTAGAGAACTTCTAAGAAAATACTTTTTTTTTTTGTTAATTTCGTAATGGAAAGTCATTTGATATAATCCAGTCGTGAAAAACGGGGTTTTTTTTTCTTCATTTTTTCAGATTAATTTTTTGTCTGCAAGAAATGTGACGTGACTGTAGAAACTTTGCTATATATATATATATAATAAATCTTGAATTCAAGTTAAAATATGTATTTTTTATTAAAATATAGAATAACTAGAACTTTAGTTGTAATATACTTTCAAAAAATTATATTTAATCGCATAAAAAATTTATGAAATACAACGTAAGAGTAAGAGCAGTGTTTTTTTAGTAGAAAGGTGGGCCGAGTTTAATGCAAGGGACGGAGCAATTTCCTCCACAAAATCACAGCGGCTCTTATTAGTTTTAGTAATTTAACTTCTTTTTTCCTGCGTAATTTATGGAATTATTTTCAAAAATTATTTTTATTTAATCTAAAATAAAAATAAAAAACATTTCACTGATTAAATATTCAAGTAAGGGATGTATTTCTTCAATTGAAATTACTTTATTTATATATATTCAATTTGAAAAAAAAAACCCTGATTTCTTTTATCAATGACGTAATTTTTGAATAACAATTACAAGAAATTAAAATTATTTAATTTTAAAAATATATATTTCTTTATCAAAACTCTCCTTTTGTGATCTATTTTTTTATTTTTAAATTAGATAAAAGAATGTATATTTTTATAGAAGTATTTTTTTATATATAAACACTTCTCACAATTTTGGAACCAATTTTAATAATAAAATAAAAAAAACAATATTTCAGCTATTTTTATGATCTTATATAAAAAATAAAAAATAAAATAAATAAAAATAAATAAATCTCATTGAATATTCATGTGCATTTATTCTAAAAACAGTACATATTAGTTTCATATACATTTACTAGAAAATTACAAATATAACCGTAAAAACACCTAATCTTATTTAACAAAAACGTTACATAATTGAATATTTTTGAAACATTGTTGTAACTATATATTTGAAAAGATTTTTATTTTAAGAATTGTTTAAAAAAAAGACGTGGGCAAAGAAAGGCCTAACGCCTAGACTTTGATTCCTAATCTACAACTTATTTCACCTGTAGAATCTAAAAATGAAATTAGGAATCTCAATAACTTAATCTACAACTTCAAAACACTTTCTAATCTTTCTAAAAATTAAATTTCAAATAAAAAAAAAGATACTTTTACAGCACATATCTACTTTTTTTATATGATATGATTAGAGATCCAAATCATTTTCATTGAATATCTCTTTTCAAAACAAAGTACAAAGATTGACTCTTTTCTCTTCTTTTTTTTTGCTAAAATGTAACTCATCAAAATAAATCTCTCCTCCCCCTTTCTAGATATTTTCTCTTTCAACAATTAGAATTGAAAGGTAATAAAAACAAAATTTAATATAAAAACATAAATATTTAAATTTGTTAAATTTAGATATTGTAAAGCATAAACAATTATGGACTAAAATATAATTTTATATTTATAAGGTGAATGCGCATTGTAGCACTCATGGTACGTAGATATCTACGGTAACTGTCGTTGTAAAATATCAGTTTATTTAGTTTTTTGTAATTGTAATTGTAATTGTAATTGCAATTCATCATCTTTCTTTCTAAACATTTGCCCCTAAGTTTTTCATCTTCCTTTTGCAAACAATAATTCCTTTTTTTCATAATATATTGCAACCTCTCAACTATAGATAAGATGTTACCAAGAAACATGACGTGATGACAGAAGGCTTGTGATCTGCACAATAAAGTCTCGAGTTCGAGTCAGGGTGTGCATCCCTTGTAAAAACTTGAGGGACAATTAGGGTTTTACTCACTCACGTAGACTCATAAAGTGTAATTTCACGAGATAGTGTTTTTCCTCAAATACAAAAAAAAATGTATGGATAAAATTGATTATTTTTTATTTCCTAGTTAATTAAAATATTTATTTTATTATACATTTTTTTTGTCTGCAAGAAAATTTATCTTCTTACTATAGACACGTGATTGGATTTTTAATAAATTTAAAAAACAATAAATGCTGTTCAGCACATCAATGAAGAAACTATCATTCATTAGGGATTGGAGGAATTCCTACTGCATTGGATAGGAGGATTCTGGAAAAGTAATGAGCTTAGATTAAATCAAGGATTTTCTTATTAGTGTGTGTGTGTGTATAAAAAAAAACGATTAGTTTTGAAATTGAGTCATCCTGTTCTTTATTAAAAAGTTAAAATTCCTATTTTATGCTATCAATGATGTAACTATTATTAGAAAAATAACTTAGAGTCAATATTTATCAAATATATATTTTAAATCAAATTAATTTTTTTCTTATAAATGATCTATAAGAGAGAGGACTTTTAAATTGTCTTAACAGATCGACACTTATCTATGATGGGACTTAAAATATACCCTTTCGTTTGATCCATAGATATCACCTTGATATGCAAATAAATAAATAAATAAATAAATGCAACTCTGATAAATCCTTCCTGCAAAATTTGTAAAGGAAAAAGAAAAAACGATTAATCGCACCGACCACGCCGTGGTATGAGGTAAGACACGCCGATGCAAGACTAGATCTCCATCAGCTCCAAGCCGAGCCGTAAAGCGGGTTTCAACTTATATATAGCTTCAACGTTCATCTCCCTCTCCCTCTCCAACCCTAAACAAGTATCTAACACTATTAAAACGGTAAAAAACCGGCTGTAGCCGGTAAAAGAAGAATTTCATTTAACCTGAAATTTGGCTTCATTTCATTTGGCCCAAATGAACTGTAGTGCAGCCTAACCCTGAGTCAGATTCTAACCCTATATCAAACCCAGGTTGGTTTATTTATAGACACAAATTCTGGAAGAGGCCTGCTAGCTAGGCTGTGAACTGGTTTGCTCATCATCTCTCTCTCTCTCTCCCTGTCTCTCTCTCTGTCGACGAGTAGTCTTAGACTACTGTATAGAGAATTCAATGTGTAGAGTCTTGCTAGTGAATTTGATCGGGTAAATGATGTCAATGAAAGAAAAGAGTGTTCATGATTGATTTCACTTGTGGGGGGGGATTGAGTTTTGGTCTTTTTTTCTCACTTCTTCTGTTGGGTGTTTCTTTGGATGGGTACAGAGGTAGAAGAAGCAGTGTTGAAAGATGGGAGAGACAGTAGAGGGCTGGAGAGATACAGTTGTATACAGCAAGACTGTACAAGTTGGTCTAGCTATATACATGAAAATTCTTACAAGTGAAAACATATAAATCTCTGTACTTTTTTAAGTGCACTAACTCCCCTCCTCTTAAGCAGCCAGCCCCCCTCCAAAAAAGAAAAAAGAAAAAAAAAAGATCTTGAGACGACCAAGACTTGGAAAAAAGAACAAGAGGACTGACTTCCTTGATCTTAAACAAAGATAGATCTGTTTCCCTTAGAGAAAGTTGTTTTCTTTTTGTTTCACCGCCACCACCGCCACCACCAGCAGCCATGAAGAGATCACTTGGCAGCTCTGATTCCCTTGGTGCTTTGATGTCCATCTGTCCAACTACAGGTTCTTACATGGAACCCCGTCAACTTAATTCTTATCTTCTTAGCTGATTAACTAAGAGATGCCCGAATGGTGTCATATATGCTTTTTATGAACTTTCTTTTCCATCTGTCGTGATAGTAACTACTCACCTATCAAAGTTTTGCAAGAACCTTTGAATCCAAATAAACTAGTTTCGGTTTTCTTTATAGGAATTGTCATGCTTCGAACACTACTTTTCACTTTATTCTTTCAAGTCTAAAGTTATTATTCATATTCATATCCACTAATTCACATGTACTCTTCTTTTGCTTGTTTTATAGAAGAACACAGTCCAAGGAACCACGCCCATGTTTATAGCCGGGAATTCCAGTCCATGTTGGATGGCTTAGATGAAGAAGGTTGTGTGGAAGAAGCCGGAGGCCATGTTACTGAGAAGAAAAGGCGATTAAGTGTAGATCAGGTTAAGGCCTTGGAGAAAAACTTTGAGGTGGAAAACAAACTTGAACCTGAGAGAAAAGTTAAGTTAGCCCAAGAACTTGGCTTGCAACCGAGACAAGTCGCTGTTTGGTTCCAAAACCGCCGTGCTCGGTGGAAAACCAAGCAATTGGAGAGAGATTATAGCGTTCTTAAAGCCAATTATGATTCTCTTAAGCACAATTTTGATGCCCTTCAACATGACAATGAAACTCTACTCAAAGAGGTATATATTTCAAATTTCGTCATCTTTATTTATTTTCTATGAATCAGGACGACAACGAACTGAATCTTTGTGTAGTTCTCGTTAGTGTGATGTAAGGAGGAGTGATTTTTCTTCATTAATTCTGAAACCAGAGCTGCATACAGCTAGTTGTTAACAACAGATTAACAACTCATATAATTCTTAGTTGATCCTTTTTTTAATCAATATTTTTTTTCATGTTGCAGATAAGAGAACTGAAAGCAAAGCTGAACGAAGAGAACGTAGACAGCAATGTTTCTGTGAAAGAAGAGATCATTTTGGCTGAATCAGAAGACAAAGTGGCTGAAGAAGAAACAGTACCAGCACTCCTTGATTCTGTTGCTGCATCAGAAACAAAAGAGCTGAATTATGAAACCTTCAAC
Organism: Salix koriyanagi; assembly: GCA_029228605.1. NCBI lineage: Eukaryota > Viridiplantae > Streptophyta > Magnoliopsida > Malpighiales > Salicaceae > Salix > Salix koriyanagi. Next base: position 9,685,246 of record CM055333.1, on the reverse strand, counting down.
AACCACAGCAGCATTAATATTGGACTGGGAGCCTCTCTTTTCCCAGACTTCAAAGATGGGTCATCAGATAGTGACTCAAGTGCAATCTTGAATAATGAAGATAACAGTCCTAATCCAGCCATTTCCTCATCTGGGATTCTCCAAAGCCAGCTAATGGTGTCCCCACCACCATCTTCCTCACTCAAATTCAACTGCTCCGCCTCATCTTCTTCACCATCTTCAATGACCTGCTTTCAGTTCTCCAAATCATATCAAGCTCAGTTTGTCAAGTTGGAAGAACACAATTTCTTTAGCAGTGAAGAGGCTTGCAACTTCTTCTCTGACGAGCAGCCTCCGACTCTTCCTTGGTACAGTTCTGATCAATGGAATCAGGAAACAGGGACGAACAATTACTGAAAATAAGGAAGCGGTAAACTACTAGGTGGTACCTTGAGAGAGAGAGAGAGAGAGAGAGAGAGAGTTGGCTAAGCTCCAAGGATTTTGTAAAATGGAAGTGGGATATCTATGTAATTTAAAAGCTTATTTGGGTCTCCATTTTGCTAAAAATGTGAAAATTGGTCCAAGAAGAATGTGAGAGCAGGAGAAGAGGAAGGATGGGGTAGGGCTAGAACGCCAACAAAAAAATAAAAATAAAATAAAAAAAGAAAGGGGACCTAGAAAAGGCAGGCAGAAAGAGAGTCCAACGTGGGCTAAGGTGAAAGGTGACGCCTAAATTGTATAATTTGTCACTTAAGCCGTGCGAGGAATGATTAGGTCGTAATTGGGAGCCTCCCTTTCTGTATGCAAAAAGGGAAATCTTGGAATCCATGGGAAAAGAGTCCCTGCAATGGAGAAATAATCATAGCTTCTACTTTTACTTTTGTCCATCGTGCTCCTTTTTCTCTTCTTTTAATTGGTAAATCATAATTAGTAAAATGTAAAGAAATATTAATTACCACCATGACCACTCCAAATTTAAGTTATTTGTATATTAAACACAAATGGCCAGAGATTTGAATATCTGTGTGGCCTCAATTGTTTCCAATTAACCTCTTACACAAATGTTTTTTATATACACTGATATGTTTATGCCACCAGGTAATTTATTATAAGTGGTTAAATTATGTAATTGAACGTTATAAGAATTAGTTTTGTTGCTATAATAAATTAATTGATTTTTTTTAATTATAAATTGAGTTTGTTTAATTATAAGTTTACTTGAAATTAAATCGTGAGAATTATGCTAAGCTGTTTGTGAATTGTGCTGGAAGTGAGTTGCTGAGTTTGTTAGTTTTTTTTCTTATTCAAGATGCAAATGTGGAGAACACGTAGGTACTGGTTGATTCCAAAAGTGTTTTTGTGAAAATTTTAAATTTTATTTATTTATTTTAAATTTTGAATTATAGATTATTTTCATGTATTGTACTGATGTTAAATATGATTTTTAAAAAATTAAAAAAATATTATTTTAATATATTTTTAAATAAAAAATACTTTAAAAAACAATTTCAATTAAAACTAGGCATCTTGTTCTTGCTATTTTTACAAATAATTTTTACCAAACATCTTTTTACCACTGATATTTTTCTAAAAAAAATACACTGACAAATCTACAACTCATTTTCCAGTGAAAAAAACAGATGAAAACGACAGTGACCCTTTCTTTTTTCAAACGACAGTGATAAAATTGGATAAGTCATGATTGGTCCTCGTGTTGTTCTTACCATTATATAATGGACCCTGTACTTTCTTAATTATGCTGGTCCTCCTCCGTTATATTTTCCTATTAAATTAAACTGGTCCGTTTATTCAAATTTGTGACAGTTACATATCTTCCATCCAACGGTGCTTAAATTAGTACAGGTCAGGAAATCGGTCATGAGAGTCGATTAGAAGGATCAATTCAGGAGCATAGTGTAAGTACAGGGACCAGAGCAATGAAAGTAAAATACATCCGGGGAAAAAATTAAGAGTTTGAGGATCGATTATGAATTACATAATTTGATAGAGAATAGTTTTTCTTGTTTTAGTTTCATGTTTTCTTTTTTCATTTTAGCTTTTATTTTCTGTCTAGAATATAAAAATGTGTTCTCTTGCTGACAGAAAAATTTCTCTCCCATCTCGGAAATTGAAGAGCATGTTAAATTACTTTTTTCTTTTTTCTAAAATATTCTCTCAAGTTATTACTTATACATGGGGTTTTTTTTTCTCATCACAGATGTATTCATCCAATTATTATTTTTTCTTACCAATTAATAAATTTTTGGTAAAGGTATTTAAAGGAATTAAACATCATTACGTGGTGTAAATTTGTTTCCTAATTAATCATTTCCAGCATTCGTTAATCGTTGTCCAATGCCTCAAATGTCCATATTTTCTAAACTTTATAAATTAACAAGGTTCTCAATCTGTGTTTTGTTTTTTCAATTGAAATGAAATATTTTGATTTTAAAATGTTTCAGTATTTTGTTTCAGAATTGTAATGTTTATGTTTATACACAAACACACATAATTAAATATATTAATTCAACAAAAAAAATTAGTATAAATTCAAAATTAGTATAAATTCAAAAATAAAATTATTTAAAATTGTGCAATTTAAATTTCACAACATAAGTAAAACAAACAAAATTTCAACTGATATAGCTCGATTGACTTGAGGAGTCCAAAGCTAACATGAAAAATTAATAAAAATATAGTTTAACTAAAAAAACACAAGTTGACGTCTTAAAAAAAATTAAAACAACGATATATTGGATCACCTCGGGTCAACCTAGGCTAACCTTTCAAATGTGTGACCTGTGTTATAAGACTATGATAACCTTAAATAAAGGAAATCAAAACAAATTATAAAGTTCAATTCCTAATAAACTTGTTGTTGAATAATGAAATTGAAGAAAAAATTAATCTAAAAAAACACAATAAAATGATTTTTTAAACAAAATTATGAACGTAAATGATATTATGAGAATGTCATCATTAATATCGCAATGTCGTTATTTTCTCTGATTGCTCTAAAATTTTAACATAATAGATATAAAAATATGTCAAGAGACTCTTCATAAAATTTCATCTCAATCTAATGATCGGATTAAGAGATATGATTGATATTATAAAACTATTCATTATTTTAAAAAAAATATCATTTGACCAAAACAAAACGGAACAGGAAAATTTCAAACAAAATTTGGGATGGGTGGGGGGGAAAAGTTAAGCAAACTGAGATTTTAAGTAAGATAAAATTTATTATGATTTTTGAACTAGAACAGGAAATATAATAATTATTCCGATTAGATCGAAACGAGATTCACATTCACATGAGAGAGAACTTTTTTGTAAAGAAGATTTGAAGATCTCAAATCAACACGTCCATTGTTGTAGGAGGAAATTGATTGGATTGAATGTTGTTCTCAATACTCAATCATGAGATTTATTAAGGAGTTTTGTGGGGGATGAAAGTGGTAAAAAGTCCTCAAATAAGAAGTAATGAATGTGTTTTATTATTATTATTATTATTATTATTATAAGTCTTTTCGAGTTTATTTATAGTAAGCTCAAATTATTATTTTTAGAGTAATTTTAAGAGTGTATATCGTCATTAATATAAATTTGGCTGATAATTTCAAATTTTAAATCTAAAAAACAAAGATAAAACAAATATTATTAACCGTATGATTTACCTGAGCTATATTGAATTATTGATACCAAAGATAAATAAAATCAGAAGAGTAAAAAGATAAAATAAAAATTCCAAAGTCTGGAAATCAGAAAACAAAACGACAAAACAAAAGAGTACATGGAAAGAAGGGAAACATGATTGGATGCCGAAACATACGTGTCTTTTGTGTCGAAGTTTGTGAACCGAACACTGCCCCCTCCTCCTTTTCCTCCCCCCATCCCTTTCTACTCCTAGCTTCATAAGATAAGCACAGTTGTTAACAAATACAATACTAGTGTGCGTATGTTTCTAATATAAATTGTTTTATTAGGTTTTTTTTATAAATTTATTAGAAAAAATATTTTTTTATTTTTTAAGAATTTATTTTTATTTTCAGAATATTAAAATAATCTAAAATTATAGAAAAAACAATTTAAAGCAAAAAAAAATCATGAGATTGTGGTTGCATCATTGCCCCCCATACACGTAAATTGCACAAAAAGATAGTGCAATTGATGTTATTTTTTAAAAATAATTTTTGTTTAGAAATACATCAAAATGATATTTAAAAAAAATGATATTAGCACACCAAAATAATCTAAAATCACAAAAAAAAAATTAAAGTAAAACATAAAAATAAAAAAAAAATCATTTTTTTCTTCAAAAAAAACACTTTTGAAACGGAATTACAAATATCGTATAAAATAACAAGAATAACTATGATAAATGGTACGATTCATGTATAAGTAGAAACAAGCTAAAAAAACGAGGTTTTTGTTTTAGGGTTAATGTTTTATATTAAGAGACTTTTGTGGAAGAATAATGTTTAATAAGATCTTAACTCTAAAAATAAATAAGTAGACGTAAATTTTAATTTAATCTCAAATATGTGAAACCTCCATGATTTTAATTCTGAGAGGAGCATGTATGTATCTGTACGGAAATGGAATATATTTTCACCAATTTTTTTTCAAAAAAGGAGAAAGATTTCCTTTCCTACCACAATACAAATCTAGTGAAAAGGCTTTGGTGGAAGGCAGGGTGATGCTTCTTTCCTTTGTCTCGCTCCTTAACAATCCTGGCTATGATAATTTGTTTTATTTTTACTTTTGAATAAAAAAGAAGAAATCAGAAAGACAAGGGACGAACTTGAATACACAAGTATAGGTTGAAAGTCTTCACGGGCAGCAAGTGGTCGATCTTTCCTTGTTTCGGCAAAGCTAGCGCTGCATGTCAATTCTTTCAAGACTGGTACATGATATTAAATATGATTCTCAAGGAATGTTTGACAATGTTATCAAAGTTGATTTTGAAAGTTATTTTCGTTTAAAATACATATATACATCACCTTGATTTCGGATGATGAGAAAGTCGCATTTCCAAGACACGGAAGATACTTCAATGTTAGATAATAATATAAATCATAATATAGGGTGATATGATTCTTTAACATAGTACTGAAGTCTTGTTGACCCAGCAATCACGAGTTTGAATCTTATTATCTTTTTATTTTAATTGATAGAAATTAAACACAAGATAATATGAGTCTATATACAAATTTCAAAAGCTCAAAAAACTTTTAAATTATATTATGTAATATTATATAACAACTTAAAATTTTAATAAAATGATTATATTCGATACGCGGAAAGGAGGAGCAAAGAGCACGATTGCCCCCCCCCCAATATCCTAATTCCAGCGAAGTCGAGTCGTGGAAACTCGGATCGAGCCGACCATTAATCTTGTATTCGACTCACGAGTTAGGCGAGCGGGAGCCCTTTATAAACCCTGTGATGATCGCAAAAGCTAGCCACCGAAGTTGACCATCTGTGTCAATTACTAGACAGGTAGAGCAATAGACCCATTAATGGCTCGACAAGTTATGCTGATATCATGCAAGCTTGAATCGACCCTTCCTATGGGGATGGGAGACAGGTCCATCTCAGGAATAAAATGTAAAATAGTTTCAAAATTGGAGGTGTCATGCTACCGACCAATCACCAATCGACACAGTTCCGGCCTGACAATGGAACTGCCAAGCAAACCCCTCGTCATACTAACTCTCATAGGTATAAATATGCTCGTAGATAGACTGGCATTTTCCTTGCCAAGAAAATCCTGGTCTCCCATAGGTAACACTTACCACCGATGTCGCGGTTATTTGATGGTACTCGTCGTTATTATTTAAAATATTTTTTATTTTAAAATATATTAAAATTATATTTTTTTAATTTTTTAATAATTATTTTTAACATTATCAACTATAAATAATTTAAAAATATAAAAAAATATATAATTTAAATGTAAAAAATAAATTTTATTTTTTTTATTTTTTTTTCAAAAAAACTCTTGAACCGAATTTAAAAACATAATTTGCTTTTTCAGGATTATTGTTTAGATTGTTTTTAAAAGTATTTTTTTTCAGAATTATATTAAATTGGTTTTTTTTTAAAAATCTTTATTAACACTAAAAATAATCTAAAAGCACCATTTTTTTGAATTTAAAATAAAAAATAAAAGTATCATTTTTTAACTTGAGCTGCTGATTTTGCCTTTTGAATTGAAAAGTATCATTTCCACACGCTTTTTAATTCATAAAGCAAAAGCATAGATAAGCTGAGTATCAAACACCAGCACTTTATTATAAAAAAAGTTGTAAATTTAGTGTTTGTTTAATACATAATAATTGCTTTTATAAAAATATATTTCAACTGATATTTGTGACATCAATATTTTAAAATTATTTAAGAGATTTGAAAGCTTTCATTTATATTTATTTTTTCAAAACAATTACACATTTTTTTAACCATTAAAAATATCGTCATTGAATGGGCATCAAGCAAGCCACACATCATCCCCAGTTAGAGTTAGTTTAATTTAAATTCAAATAATAATAACAAAAACAGAAAAAAAATAGTTAAAAAAAAAGAGAAATCAACAAGTTTTTTATCCAGTCTCATTTATTAACTAGGGTTTACGATGCAACTTAAGATTTTAATTGTATCAATTATTTTTTCTGTAACCAATACACGTCCACACTCCACGTAAATAAAATTAAAAATTATATCGAAAATTAAAAATTATCCTATTCGGGTTTTTTGTCAGGAGAGAGAGAGTGGTTCCCACGTTTCCGATCACTGTAAAAAGCAAATCGTCTTTTCCATTTATATTTTTCATCGTTTATTTCTCTTCTTCTGAGCGTACGGTTTTTGGCTACAAGCCTAAAAGCTGTAGTACTCTGATATCATGCGCAGAGGGTGCACATGCACTGCATCTTCTTCCTCCCTTCCCTCTTCCTCACCCTCTCCTGCTATGGTGAACCAATCTGACTTTGCCTTTTGTGATTGTGCGTGTGTACTCTCTGAATCAATTTATGTCCACGTGTATGGTGATAGCCCCTGTGATTTCTAAATCGATAAAGGAAAAAAACACATGTCAATCTCACTTGGAAAAGAAACAGATACAGCATATGAGTTTCTACTGTGTGATAAATTAAATAAAACATAGTGGTTTTTTTTTCCAGGCTTTATAATGCTATTATACACGAATATAACATATGGCATTTTTAATATATATAGTTTTGAATAAAAAAGCATTTCTGCATACATAGCACCATACAAGCTATTATGAGAGACGGAAATAAGCATCCACGAGGGTAATTCTATTGGGTCCAGGGAAACATAAATAGTGGAGTGAGTTCATGTAAGATGGCTCAGTTTCAGTTCAGTGGCTATGGAAGTGACAGGTACAGTACTGAGTTAGTTTCACGAGTTCTGAGACCTTAAGATTGCCAGCATTTTTTATATGGATGTTTGATGGTTCACTGCGCATCCTGTGGGAAACAGAAGGGAATCCATTACTTTTGCTTCCAACAATTTGAGAAATGGAGAGGGTGCCAGACCAGCTGCTAGCTATCCCAAAAGCGCTGGTCTCCTGCATTTTATTTATTTATTTATTTATTTATTATTTATTATTATTATTATTATTGTGGATCCATGATGCCTTTGTTGCAGGGATTGGTGAATGCATGTGATGTGGGCCCCGTGAATGCATCAAAACAAAGAGTCATTTTCAACCTGGGTCACCATCTCCTGCAAATTTAATCTGCAAAAAGAAAGAAAGCTGGAGCCTTGAGAGAAGACGACGACGAGGAGGAGGAGGAGGAGGAGGAGGAGGAAGAAAATGGGAGACGGTGTTAAGATTTTCATTCATACCCCTCATGACACACAAATATTATTGTTTGTTTAAATTCATAATTATAAAGATAGATTATTGGGATTAATTGATTGATCATGAAGATCAATTGTCTAATTATTTTTTTGATGGGAGGAGAAAATTGTCTAATAAATTAATAAGAAGGGTCTCTCGATCTATCTATAAATAATATCATGTGTATTTATCTACGGCTACTAGTAGGTATAGATCATAAGTATTTCTCTTGTAAATGTTTTTTTATTAGTTTTGAAATCATGTTGTTGTTGCTGCTGTATCGGTAAAAGCCATGTTGTTGCTGCTCTATTGAAAATTTATTTTATGCTTGAGCAAAAAATGATTGAAGATATTTATAATTTCGTTGCTATATGAATTTAACATTCAATTATATAAAATATGTATAGCAGACAGCTCATCAGCTTCTTCAAAAACATTATTCCAGCTCCAGCGCCATAGCCAAACTCTCTTTTTTCTGGTTCATTTTGTTTAATTAAGAGTAAATTGACTAAAAAAAATTATCAATTACCAATAATGGTTTATTTATTTATTTTTTATCCACGGGTATAATTGCATGAAGCTAAATTTTAGAGAGACAGTGGAGCCAAAATTTAAAAAACGGGAATCTACTTTTTTCTCCATTCAGGTGCTTCACGTTAGCTTAATTTAATCCCATTATCTGCCCCGACTTTCTCTTCTTAATTAAGAAAACATATTATTGCTTTGTTTACTTTTGTATTTTTGCTGTTTTTTTTATTACCATATTCTTAAAAAAAATATTTGGAATTTCCAGGCAGCTAACACCTAGGGTGGTGGCATGCTCCGCTTTCTTCACACAAAGAATACGGTGTTCTGGGTTGCACGTACCAAAAGCAACCTCGGTTCGGTCTTTCGCCTTTTCTTTTTGTCATCTCCTTTTCCCAACCTTAATGGATCTCAAAGCGCATGAATCTTTTATGTAGCCTATGAACATTTTCATGGTGTACTTGAGCCCTACCTACTATTTAGCCACTTGATCATGATCATGATCATGATCATAGATGGAGGAAGTAACTAATAATATTTTATTAAATTCATGTATGGTAACATTTCAAGTATTTAATTAGCCACTTGATCATTCTCGACCGTGCGACTTTAGCAATCCTCAATTATTATTTATTTATTTATTTTTGCATTGAAATTTCACAGGGAGATTAAAATACTATATATTTTGCATTTAAAAACGGAACTTCGAGGGGAAGGTTCAATTTCAAATATCTCATTTTTCGTATCATATAATAATAATAATAATAATAATAATAATAATAATAGAGACTGAAAATAAGATAACTACAAAATGGACCCCATATTTCCAGACGCGTGCCATAGCCTGAGCAAACTGCATAATACAATGCAGTTTTTTTTTTTTTTTGGTAAAAAGTTATTATACGATAAATACATTAAAGAAGAGTGTGTTTAAATAATGAAAATGATGATTTTTGTGGGCGTTTGGTGAATGGGGTTTTGCTTTTTCTATTTTAAGTATGAAAGCCAAGGATTTAGTGGCGTATTATATATGGGGAATCTTAAGATATGCTCTAGCTAGAAAACAATATATACCTCGGCTGCAACTTTTTGGGGTCACGTTAACTAGCTAGCCAGCCACGTACGTGCTACATGTCCCAGATCATATTATTTTTTTAATTTGCACTCCTCAAATTCCAAATAAATGAGAGCACCGATCCATTCATGTAAACTATACTATATTCAGTGTCCTGTTTTTTTTTAAAAAATAATTATTATTATCTACTGCTTAGAAGATTTAGAATCTTCTTAAGCAAATTTTTTAAGCTGATTAAACATCAAATTAAAAGCCTTGATTGAGACTCTGATTGCAACATCGTCAAAATCAAGGGTTTACGTAGGTTAAAAAATATTTAAAATATATTAGAATTTATAATATTAATTGATCTCTTACTAATGACTCCATTGATGGATTCTTTTTTATTCATAACTCGAAACAAATGGAGGTTCATTTAAAATGATTTGTTTGACCTCCTAATATTGGCCCGAAATTAATTAAAAATATCATCTATAACCCATGCAGCTTAACTATCATCTATAGTTAATTGTAAATTATTTTATTATATTCATTAATATATAAATTCATTGTGTTTTCCCCGGTTATTATTTGAAAATGACTGTTTCATTAATAATAGATCAATTTACTATTATAAAAAGTAATATTTAATTGAAGAAATTAATAAAAAAATTAATTTCTTGTGATTTCGTGGGCACGAATCAACAGTTTCTTGTGGTCGAGCATTGCCCCCCGAATAAACATTTTTATAGCGGTTAATTGTGATTAATTAACTTCTTAAGTACGTAAAGGATAAGCTTGATCGTAAATACAGAATTACGTTAAAAAATGTTTAATTGTGGTGTGTGGTTCAAATATTTTTTTTAAAAATTCAGACAAGGCAAGGGCATGGAGGTCTTGTAAATTGCCAGAACAAAAGGCAAGATGAATCGGACGGTCAGTTTTTAGCGTGAGTGGCGTGGAAGGACACACAAAGGGTGATGGAGACAGTATGTTTGGAATGGTTTGATTGACTCGGAAAGCTGAATGAGAAGGCGCCGTTCAGGACAAACCGATGACGGTGACTGACACAGTTGTTTTTCACTGTCATGGTCAACATCTCTCTTTGACCTACAGCAATTCTTTCTCTTTTTCTGTGGGCCCCTGTGTGATGACTTGGTTGCCTTATTCTAACCAATAGATCATCTACACGTTACAAGCACTTCTGCCTGGTTGTCCTTTCTTAAGCCAAATGCCACTCGCTCCCACATCATAAATACACAGACACATTTTATAAATAAAAACATTTTTAAATGTTATAAATAAAATATTAAAAAGATAAAATAATTTAAAACTATCATAGAGCCAGCCACAAATGATATCTTTGATTTCTTTAATATGACTGTTGCAGTTTTCATTAATCTTTCTTAAAAAAAATTATTTTAAATTTAAAAATAAATAATACTCTTATTAGAATAAATATAATATCTATTTGTTTTTTAAATATAATATTTTAAAAAATTAATAAATATTAATTTCAATCTCATTTTTTAATAAATATAATATTTATTTAAAATTTAAAAACTATTTTAATTTTAAATAAATATTATTTTAATTTTAAATAAATATTATTTTAATTACAATCCCTGAACTTGAACCGATATATATTGATTATGAAGTGTATTTTTTAAAAGTTCATGAAAAAGTTATTTTTAAAGAGGGTAACATATTCAATAAGTTTAGTTTGCAAGGGTAAAATTTATTTAAATTTAAATAAATATTATCATTATCGTCATGACTGAGATTGAAGTTAATGTTTATTTATTTTTAAAATATTATCTTTTAAAAATAAATAAATATTATATTTATCTTCACATCATCTATTACTCCACAAATTATTTTATTTTTTCAATAAATTTTTTAACTATAATATTTATGTAATGTTTTATTTCTACTGTACTATTTGTTTGTTAAAAAAACTCATACAGTGAATGGTGGATGGAATTCTAATAAAGTGTGACAAAAGGGCGACATCTCGAATAAAAAGTAGAACATGGTTCAAAATTAAAAGGTATAGAAGCTCGAGACCAGCTAGCCCTCGCACTCCTAGAAGGATGCATGCATTACGCGCATGAGTGGATTATGACTCCAAACTTAAAAGAGTGTTTCTTGCAGTTTTTTGCAAATTTGTCAATATCGTTTTGGGTTGGTTGATGTTTTATTTTTTTAATTGAAATATAATGTTTTGGTTTTATAGTGTTTTGGTATATTGTTTCATGGCTGTATTGTTTATGTGTGTGTGTGTGTGTGTGTGTATATATATATATTAATTCAAAAAAAAATTAGTTCAAATTCAAAAAAAAATATTTAGAATTGTGCAATTTAATCTAAAAAAGACACAATAAAATAATTTTTTTGAACAAAATTATGAATATGTATAATATTAAAAGAATATCATCATCAATCTTACAAGGTCATTACATTCTCTGATTGCTCTGAAATTTTAACATAATATATATAAATATATCAAGAGACTCCTCATAAAATTCATCTTAATCTAATGGTTGGATTAAGAGATATGATTGATATTGTAAAATTATTCATTATTTAAAAAAAATACTATTTGACCGAAACGGAACTGGCGGAACGAAACAGTAATGTTTTGGCCGGTATTTAGCCTAAAAATTCGGTACGAGTTAGAATTTAAACCGAGATAAAAATAATATTATTTTGTCTTGTTTTTTTAACCGGTACGAGACATTAGTCTGTTTCAGCCGAAACTGAACAAAAATGACAACTATGTTTTTTTTGTTCTTGCTCTATTGCTTGTGGAGCATGACCATATAGCTGGAGCGATGGGGTTACTGATCTGGTCCGGTCTGGTATTTTTATTGAACCACTACTGTCTTGCTGCTTACCAATTCATTGTATTACTCGATGATTCAATGAGAGAATGTGCGTGAAATAATCTTGAACAATATCTTAATTATACATTTATTTCATTCATTTATTAGAAAACAAAGAGGTATTTTCATTATTGATTACTATGGTGCATTCATCGTGCTAAACCTAGGTGCGTTGCTGTCTTTTAATTTTATAATCATTATATTATTTAGTCCTTATAGTTTTTTATATTTATATTTATATTTTATTTTATTTAAATTTCAGTCATTAGATGTAAATCGTGAAGAATATAAATCTTGATGTTAGTGGATTTATTATAAAAAGAAAAGTTCAATAAAGATGGTCTTGCTCTTTAATCATACTAAAAAAAAGGTAGATAAAGACTTAAAAAAAACTTTTGATATGGTTTGATTTTGAGTTTTTATATCGATGTCTACGAACTTTTACAAAGTTATAATTTTTTTTATTTGATTTGATTTTGAATTTTTAGACCGATTAAAAGTATTTTTTTAGACTTTTATGATGTTTTAAGGTATAAAAATGGTTGAAATTAAGGGTGTGTGTGTGTGTGTGTGTGTGTGTGTGTGTGTGTGTGTGTGTGTATATATATATCCAAATTATTCTTATTTGAAGATGATCGTAATTTCTTAAAGGTGGTGGTAAATCTTCTGCCTAGATGGATGTGATGCCATGCCATCCACATTAAAAAAGAAAAAGAAAAATAGTTTAAAAAACCAAGTTCACGGGTTAGGCTCTTTTGTTAGGCCAACCGCTTAATATTCTATTCTTATATATAATTGGTCAGCTTTTTAAAAACGTCCATTATAATATTCAATTTTTAATATATCCTTATATCAAGTTTGTCTATCAAAACTAATGTAATTATATTTCTTATTTTAAAAATATCCTTCAGATCCATAAGAATATGATTTGTTTCTTAGAATGTTTTACAAAAAATTAATGTTCCATTAATCTTGAAACTTTTTATTTAAAATATTTAAACAATCTTAAGTTTTTTTATATATATAAATCAAAGGGTTTTTTCAAATAAAAAAATATATAATTTTATCAATTTAGATGGAAACTTGATCAAATGACATATTGAAGAATGACATACCATATAATAATATAGTTGATACAGTCCTTAAGGATATAACGTGATGACAAAGAACTTGCGATTTTCTCAACAAATCTCGAGTTCGAGTTAGGACTTGTACTCATTGTAAGAGTGACACAGACAGAATTTTACCCGCTCACCTGACCCTACAAAGTACATACTTGAAACCTCACATCCAAAAAAAAAATAGTTGATACAATTTAAAATATGGAAACATATCAAAAACTGTCCAATTATATAAGAACAATTTGATTAATTTGCCCATTTTATCCTTCCATTTCTTTTATAAATTGACAATTTTCCAATAAAAACAACACGGCCTGGTCCGATAAAAACACCCTCTATTCAACAATCGGTAGGTAATTTAGATGTTTTTTTAATGTAAATTATTTTTCAATTTACATTTCTTACAATAAAAATGCTGTCAAGGAGGCCTCTCCCCATCAACTTTTTTAAAAAATAGAGTCTGGTACGCGTCTTGGTGGTGGCGGGGGCATGGCATTGGAAAGCTGTGTGTCCCAAATTATACTTATCAATCTACATTTGAAAATTTGGATCTATTACTTGCACGACTAGAGAAAGCAACACTTGTTTCTCTTTCCATGCTGTCTTAATCATCCTGAGCCAAATGCTTCATGAGCCTCGGCTAAATGGCAACTCAAGCTAGCTGCTCATCATAAATCTTTTTTTTTCTTTATCTTAGTTTACTCACATAAATAAAAAAAAAATGGAGAGAGCTAGGGTTTGATTTATTTTTTGCCCATGGTTTTGCAATATTACAATTTTCCTTGAAAAAAAGTTCTTGTTGTAAATGTTAAGAATAAATAATATATAAGTAAAGTTATTTATTATTCATTAAGGGTAGAGTAGTTTCTTTATTTTAGCCTATATATAGTTCTTTTATACTTAGGTTGAGTCAAGCAGGTATTCTTTAATATTATTAATTATTATGAAATTCTAACCTATTTTTCTTAATTTTCTCTTTATATATTTTGAATTGTTTAACAATAAACATGTTTGATGATGCTTGATGACTCAAGCACTTTAACTATATTTTCATAACTTATTTCTGGCTTATTCTCTAAAAAATTAAAAAACAACAAAAAAGATTCGAGAGCCCGATCGTACTTCTATTGTGCTCAAAAGATGAAAGAAAACTAAAAATCAAGGTTATAATAAATGATTATTGAATAAATCAGCATAAAAAATTAAGTTGAAATAGATAATTATATTTTTTTATAGGCCAATTTAAAATATAATTATATTTAGGAATTCATTTAGGGTCCACTATAAGGATTTAATTAAGTGAAAAAAACTTAATTATACTTTAAATTAGTTAAATTAATTTTATTAAGGGTTTAATGGATGAAAAATCAAGCTCAAGAGCCTAATTTGGATTTGATTAAGAAGGTTGGAATTTTCAGAGACCAAATTGAATTTTTTTTTCAATTCAATTGATTGAAATCATGGGCAAAATCGAAGACAATTGAAAGTAACATATTCTTCTTCTTCTTCTTCTTCTTTTTCTCCAACGACAAAAGCAAAAGCAACAACATCATCTTCTCCCTCCATTGCAGCAACCATTGCAACATTTCCCTTTCTCTTCCTGAGGCCATCATCGACCATCATTCTCGTCATTACCGCCACTATTGGCTTGACTTCCTGTACACGACATTAATAATAGAAAATCTCTTTCTCCTCTGTTCATTATTGTTCATTGTACAAGTGAACAGTAGGGAGTGAATTAATTCACTCCCTACTGTTCACATGGTGAACAATAGAAAGAAGGGTTGGAAGTTGTGTCCAACTCAGTTCGATATAGTTGTTAGGCTGAAATGACCCACCATGGCTAGGATGACCCATTTTGTCTGTCTAGTCTAGTTTGAATTAAATGCAATTTTAAAATTTGGACTTAAGGTAAATGTATAAAGACTAACTTAAAATATTGTGCTAGTTACTTTTGTGAAATGTGTGGATGTTGTCACATCTTGTGATGTCATTGTACCATTTTAAAGCCAAGATAAGATCAATCTATTAAAGATTTTTTTTTCTTTCCTTCAACAATTTAAAACCTCAAAGTCAAAACTAGTAAAATTTAAATTTTAAACCTTTCCCATAAAATTTTCATAATCTTGGCGCCTCTTAGAAAAATTTCTGGCTCCACCCATAAACTTTTTATATTGACAATATTGTCTTGAAAGGATTTTTTTATATATATATTTCTTCTCTATGTTAATAATCTCCCCAAAAAAGAAACCTTATGTATTGATTTCTAAAAAAAAATTTATCTCAATCTAAAAGTTTAATTTTCTTTAGAAACTCAAAATTTAATTTATATTATTTTATAACACGCATCTTCAAATGAAAAAATTTTGTGTTTGAAATTTGCATATGCTCATAGTAACTTGTATAGTTAATTCATTTTAGTTATAAAAAAGAATGAGAATATTAAGATTATATTTGGTCATTAAAATATTGATATTATATCAAATAACCAATCCAATCTAAAATCATTTTCTTGATAATTCTAAGTGAAATGAACATGGATGGTTTTCTCTTGTCGAACACGCTTGTGTTCTGTTTCACCTACTGTTGTTTGATGGCTACTATCCTGTTATGCGTTGATGTTTAGGGTTTCCTTTTTCTTTTTTTAACATGTACTGTGTGTCGAACCATTTTGTGGAGTAAATTATAAAATGAGTTAAATAGTGTCTTTATTTAAAAAAAAAACTAATCAATTATTGGTTTTTTCAATTTCATATTCTTTTCAATCGGTTATATTTTAAGAAATAAATAAAGGGAAAATAAGTAAAAAAATATAAAAAAACTGAAAGAAAGAAAATATTTTTTTTAAAACAAAGTAATATTAAATTAAACATAATGTACACAGGTCAAGAGATTGATAAACAAATTATTAAAACTAGGATTATTTTATAATTTACAACTATTTTATTACTTGAATTTCTACTTCTTTTTTCTCATTGAAGAGTGAAGGAGAAAGAAAATACGTGTCCCCTTCCAAAACTAGACTCGTCCCCTGCTCTCAATATCATTATTTTTCTCGCTCTTTTGTTATAGCTAAAATGGTAATTTACAGCAAATTTGGAGTGCCCAACTTGCTATCCTGTAAGGGGTGAAGGTTAGTAATTAAGATAAGTTGATTTCAGGTTCTGTATACTGCGAAAGATTTTACAATTCAGCATTATCTATTCTTAATTTTATATATTATTTTAATTTACTTTTTTCATTAAGGAAGTAATCTAACAACTTAACAGCTAGGCATGATTTCAAACTTTAAAAGACAACATGAATTAATTATTTTATGCTAAAAATACTATTTTTTTAAAAGAATATTTTATAAATTTAAATAAACAAATAAAATTCTAATTATTTCACATTATAAACTCGAAATTTCCTATGCCGATCCGATACATTGTGTCGCGTTCATTGTAGATATTGAAATGTGAAAACTAATGTTTAATTATTAGATTAATTATGCTGTTTACAGAAGAATCTTCTGATGCAATCTGACAGTGAGAATGTGTAATATTTTTGATCTGTTTTTTTTTTATTATTTATATATATAATTATTAATAATCATTTTCAACTGAAATCTATGATACAGATTTGGATTGTTACCTATCGCTTCCCTTGTAAATATTTTAAACAAATAAAAAATAATTTCTCTTGGACAAACAAACACAAGAAGTTAAAGACAACTCCTAGATTCCTAGCTGGGTTAGCCCTTCCTATAGCCAATGATAACGCACAGTCTCCCTTCCAAAATTTGATTTTTTTTTTATTTTAAATGATTTTTTTATGTGTTTTAAATTATTTTGATGTGCTGATGTCAAAAATAATTTTTAAAAAATAAAAAAATATTATTTTGATGTATTTTTATACAAAAAACATTTTCAAAAATTATCGCAACTATACTTTCAAACATGTCTATATATTTATGTTATTAGAGCTATTCTAGAATTGGCTAAAAATCACTGTTGGTCCCTTTACTTTCGACATTTAGTCAAATCAAACTTTCAACGTTTTTTTGGAATTGATTTTTGAAATATTCAATACCAATTAAGTTGATTTTAAAACTTGATTTCTAGTAAGTGATAGAGTATCGTGTGATATATGAAGAAGCCATTTATATAAATACAATTGAAAACATTTGGCATGCATAAAATAATCTGAAAATCAATTAAACTATATAGAGTATTTTTTTTAATGATTAAATATTGAAGGTAAATTAAATATTAGGATATAGATGATATAAATCAGAAAAGAAGAAATAATTTTTCAATTTTATGATCATTATTAAGTAAATTAGATATGAGCTCGATCGCAAATGGCCTACCCACTATCCTATGTCGCACAATTAGCTGCCCACGTCTCAGCTTGCATGGAAGAACAGTTTCCCGGATTAGCAACAAAACCGTGAACTTATCACATAATAATATATAAATTATATTTATGTAACCTCATCTAAAAATTTATTATTATTATTATTATAAAATAATATAAATTATATTCTGAAATATCATCTAAAAATTTATCATTATTATATAGAATAATATAAATTATATTCTGAAAAAATCACCTAAAAACTTAAGTTTTTAGATAAGATGATTCCTTAACATGTTATCAGAACCTTATTGACTTAACGATCACGAGTTCGAATCTTACCACTCTCATTCTATTTCATAAAAATCAAGCACAAGATAATGTAGATATATGCAAGTTTTAAACCTAAAAAGTTTTCACTTGAGATTATTTATTAGAGAATAATATAAATTATATTATAAAATATCATCTAAAAACTTAAATTAAATTTTTAGATGAGATAATTCCTTAACAATCCCAACAAAAATAGCTTGAAATCCCATTAGACAAAAGCATTTTGAATTTTAAATTCTTACAAACACGCGTTATTGAAGAGATGGTAATCTCAAGCTTAACACCCACCAAACTCGGCATGTGCAACATCACCAACATGTTCGTGAAGAAGTGCTGGCATCGGCATTAGCATATGCCTTCTTATTTTTTTTGGAAAAAATAGAGAGAGAAGGAGAATAACATCATCGTTACAGGTAATACGAGCATGAAATGCCCAGAGAAGATCTTTTTAGGAAGCATAAAATCTTATATTTTATCACCAACTTGGTGGTTTTGAGTGATTTTGAATCTCCTATTGTTTATTAAGAGCATATGTAAACAATTATATTTTTATTTTATCAATAATATTCCCACAAAAATACATCCCGGTGTCTCGCAACAGCCGATCCCTAGGATTATTCTCATTAATTTTCATGCTAAACCTCATGTGAACACCATGTTGCCCCAATAATTAATTAAGATGAAACTTGGTTTTTTTTTCTTTTCTCTTTAATCTGACCAAAGATAGGTTTCCCAGATGCATCATTGTCATAGACAGAAGAGACAGGGATGATATAACAAATCTCATCCAACATTTTCCTCTATTTTTAAACTCATTTCTTCAAAAAGAACATGCTTTTTATAACATGGAATAAGAGGGACTCACTCGATGCACTTAATTTTAAAATAATAATAAGAATATTCAATAAAAAATAGATTAGGTAAAACAAGCTATAGGTGAATACATAAAAATTATAAATTTGTTAAATGACAATGACTTGAGGTCATTTTTGTGAGTTAGTAATTTTGTTGGGGCTTCATGCCTTTTTTTTGTGCCTGTTTGACAATGTGGTTGAAATTGCTTTTGAAAAAATATTTTATTCAGAAATGTATCAAAATAATTTTTATTTTATTTTTTAAAAATTATTTTTGACATCAACACTATGAAAATAATTTAAAAAATCAAAAATATTAATTTAAAATAAAAAAATAAAATAAAAAATTTTTATTTTTTTCAAAAATATTTTTAAAACACGGTAAAAAAGCAACACTTACATACACACAAAATAGATTAGGTGAAGGCAATACATGCCAAGTTTATCATGGATGTGACCGTTGAAAATCGGTAAAAATTTAAACCCTGCCTTTATACGTTTAGACCAACTTTTTGGAAATGAGAAAAACAAGCATCATGGTTTCTAAGAAACCTTTTTTATTTTCTTGGCTGGTCCCCTGAATATCATTCATACTCTACATGAGAGAGAGAAAAGAGGAAATGATTGTTAGGAATCCAATGGTTCATGAAATTAAATTTGTGTTTTAGTGTGGGACTATAAAAGTATATTTTTTAAAATTTAAAACAAAAAATATTGGGATTGTAAAGATTTTTTTTAATTACATCATTCCATTATTCAATGTTGAATCTAACTCGGTTTCATATTTAACTTAAATCTTTAATTAAATCATATGGAAACCAATCTAAAATAAATAAATCAATTTAATAGGTTTTAAATTTTTTGGATAATCAGTAAAAACATAACATAATTTCTATGAAAAAAAAAGTAATAATAATAATTAAAAAATATAAATTGTTATTATTATAATTTATCACCGTACGAATAGTGGCGTGTGAACGATGTTTTTCTTATATTTTATCCAATAACCACATAACATATATATAAAAAACAATAATAAAAAAAAAACAGTGTTTTAGCTGTGGGGAAACCGTGTTTTCCCCCACACCTTTTGTAGCTTTGTACTTGATCATCACAGACAAGTGTGTAAGTATTGTTTAGGGTGGATGGTTTACACTGTGTGAGAGCTACTTGATGGAATGTTTGTGATTGAAATTTTAATATATGTTTAGTAATGTTGTTATTTGAAAAAAAAAGTTATTTTAAATTATTTTTATGATTTAAACATAAATTAATATATTTTTAATACAAATGCTCCGAAACACCTCTTGCCACCGTACCATAGCACCTCCAAACGGGGCACAAAAGGTGCAGAGTGATGGTCCTGGTGATGTTTTTTTATGAAGAATTTTTTATTTAGAAAAATATTAAAATGGTTTGTTAAAAATTAATTTAAAAATAATGATCTCTTATGAAACAATATTTTAGCCGCGTTGCTAAAAATACAGAGAAAGTAGGGCTCGTAGGGTCTGGGCCAGGCAGTGGCTGACGCAGAGGTTTGGCTAGTAGTGATAGAAAGTGTGTTTCTCATAAAAGTCAGTATCGTAGGTGGGGCCGCATCGGGCCCACACTCCTCGAGAGCCCAGACAAAATGGCCCAATGAAAGCAATGGCCGATGAGATTCTCTTCAGCCACAAGAATTGCAATATGTTTTGCACAATACAAGCGTGCAAGACACCTGCGATGCCGTGATTTACTCTTACGAATTGATTAAAATTTGGAAGCAAATCAAGTGCCTTTTTAGGGTTTTTCTTTTTATAGCAAATAATGTTGGAGATGAAGAATAGAAATTAATTAATACCATCCTTGAATCATGAGCTCATCTCCATCAACTTAAGAAAAAAAACACAAAAAAAGGGATAGTGGAGGTTGTTTCTGTTAGAGAATAATATAAATCATATTCTGGAGGCTTCACCTATCAGCTTAAATTTTTAGGTGAGATGGTTCCTTAACATGGTATCAGAGCTTTGTTGACCCCTATTATATTTGATAAAAATCAAGCATAAGGTAGAGTGGATCTTTGTGCAAAGTTTCAAGCCCAAAAGACTTTCACTTGAGGGAGTATGTTAGAAAAAAATATAAATCATATTATGGAACTCACCTATCAACTTAAACTTTTTAGATAAGATAGTTTTCTTATTAGTTTCTACATGGCAATTTGCATATGAACATTTTCATATCACCAAGACCAGGAAGATGAGCGAATATCTGCAAATGGAAATAAGAAACATGAGGGGGGTGAGTTGAGTTCAAACTCGAAAAGGGCGCGTGGGAGAAATGTAAATTAAGGGAAGGGGGGGTCACATGGTTGGTGAGAGATGGAGCCCACCATCAACCCCCACGTATACGTCAATTTAGCTTTATTGTGTATATATATATATATTGGCCCCTACCATCATCGGCAGAAGAAGAAGAAGACAGTTTAGGGTTTGCTTTTGGATTTGGGATCAATCCAAGAGCTTTCTTTCCCTGTTAACAACAGTGCTTTTCTTTTCACCTTCCTCGATCGAGAGCTCGTTCTTTTTCACAGATTATATGGTGAATTTATGCAATTATTATTGTGGCTGTGAAATATTTTCAAGGACTCATTTGGAGAGCTATTGCAGTAGCTTTTTAAAATACTTTTCGTGTTAAAATACATTAAAATAATATTTTTTTATTTTTAAAAAATTATTTTTGATATCAGCACATCAAAATAATCTAAAAACATCAAAATATATTTATTTAAAATGAATATTATTTTTTACCAAAAAGCTACTGACACGGTGGATTAAATGCCGTGCCAAAACAGTTTCAAAATTACATCAAAACGACCACTCTTTTCTTCTTTTTAAAATCTCCCCTTCTTTATAACTCAATAGGTTTAGATCATGTGTGAAAAAGAGCGGTTGCAGTTATTTTTTAATGAGTTTTTTATTTAAAAATAGATTAAAACAATATGTTTTTTAAATTAGTTTCTAATATAAACACATAAAAATACTATAAAAAAATTCATTTTTTTCAAAAATACTTTTTCCAATACAATGTTAAACAGCATCTTATTATATCCGTATAAAACTAAAATACATTAAAAAAATATATTTGAATAAACTACAGCTATCAGTGTCACAAACAACCATAATCTAGGGATGATCTGAAATTTGAACGTTAGAAGAAAAAATTGCAAAGCATATTTTTATGTTGAAAAGGTACACTGACTTTTATAAAACACAGAGGAGAGAAGAGAGATAAAATTACACGAGCTGAAATGGATGGGAGATTGGACAGGGAGCCCACTAAAGGACTATTTAGTCTTTCTTCCTGTCAGAAAGTGGGACCCAATATTTGTAGTCTTCCGTCACCCATGTTTGACTGTCATGGCCACCGGAGGACGACTCCTCTAACGCCCACAGAATCCCACCATCTCCTCAATATCTTTTAATTAAAAAAAACAAAAAAAACAAAAAAAGCTCTGCACTTGGCGTAGGCAGATTTCTTTTCTTACACAGATCCCTAGAAGCATCTCTGCAGCTTAGGGTACCCCTAGAATTCTGTGCCAACTGTTTGGGTTATGGGGTTCAGCAACAGCTTGGATTGGCTTCTTTTCCTGTTCTTGGGATCTGACAAGTCTTTCTCCAAGTGGCTTGAGCCGATAAGCCAAGCCCCTCTTTTTTTGGTGGCGATTTATCCACATCTATTTACATGTAGAATTGATTCAGAATATGTTACTGATCGACAAGTCGTTGGTTCCATTATATATATAATTTTTTATTTTTGCTGAATATGATGATGGAAAGTTTGCCCCTACAAATCCAAAACTCACACACACCAATGGGAGGGGTTGGTCATATCCAATTAAATTTAAGAGGTAAAAGCAATGAATAAAGCTTTTATTATTGTGATTGATCTCGGTATAATAGTTTAAATTTTTAAAAAGTTTTAGTAAACTCTTTGTTTAGTCTATACATTAAATAAAATTATATAAAAATTATTCTAATTTAATTTTATCAATGGGGTAGTTCCAAGAAAAAATCTTCAAAGAAGCAAGTCGGTTAATCATAGGTAGCATGTTAAACTTGTGATTTAAATTATAATTTATGTTAGTTATTTTTTTTTAATCTTATTATATGATAAAAATAAAATAAAATCTTACATGAAAGAATAAAGTTGAAAAAAAATATGAAAATGATGAAATTGAGAGGAGACTTTTCTTTTATTTTTTAGATGTAATTGTTGTATAACTTAGTTATAGGTTTTTTTCTGGGAAGGAGCAAAGACGTTATTAGACGTGGATAGTACCAATGAGTTTACATTAATTTCCTAACCAATTTTAGATTTTATTTATATTTATATGGTGTAAAATAAAAATATATAAGATATTTTACATTAAAGTTGAACATGTCAAAGCACCACATAAAAAATGGCTCGTACCCTCTCTTTTTTCCATGATACATCAATTTGTCATATTACTAGTGTAAATTTAAGTAATCCTCAAATAAACTAATGGTCACTCAATGTTCAAAAGCATAACATATGAATAAATATATAACATTGAAAATATTAACTATAAAATATAAGAGCAACAGCTAATTCCTTTTTGCTGTGCATATTAACCTTAACCCTCTAAAACAAAGTTATTGAATTTCGCCTAATCAAGTTAATACAAAATGTAATATTTTAATATGTTTTTTTTTAAAAATAAAAAATATTAGTTTTGATTGTTTCTTAAAATCAAACTAGATTTCTACTTGGTTAACCGATTATAACAAGTTAACTCTCATCTAATTTAATTTAAAACTCGGTCCAAGTCCCAAATCAATTCGACAAAAAACCAGTTAATTATATATATATATAAGTTACAACAAAATGTGATGTGATCGATTACGAAGACAAGATTGCCTAAAGTGCTATGGCTCACCCACTCAAAAATGCAGGTTGGATAAGAGTTGAGCACTTATAATACATGTAAACATCAGATTTACGGAGGCGTTATGATTTAGGAGCGGCTACTTTAATTTTTGTCAGCCAGCCCACAATTTAGCACCACTAGAAGATGTCATCTTCTGAGAGTTGGGTGTCGAATTGCGTAAAGCCGTAAACCATCCCCATGAGAGTTTTCTGCTGAGCTAATGTTTGACATCCAATTAAAGCTGATAGAGATATGTCAAGCAAGTCCCCAATAGCGTGGTGTGATGATAAAAACCTTGAAATTTATACAGTCTCGAGTTCGAGTTAGAACGTATATTTTTTATAAGAGTCTAAGACAATTGGAGTTTTACTCGCTCACTTATGCTCATAAAATGTGCTTTTCCAGGAATATGTCAAGCAAGAGAGATGGGTTTTGAAATAGAAGAATTTACCGGATTAAGGACATCCTGTTGTTTTCCTATGCCTTGCATGTCAAGAAAAACAAAGGCATGCACTTCAATGCAGACAAGCTATGGTAAAAGAGAATCGAGCATTTAAAAAAATAGACAGAGAGAAAGCATTTGCAGTCTGGGTCAATCGAACCAAACCCAGCACCCAGTATTTGCGAATGTACGTACATGGAGCCAAAACATGAAATAGTGATGAGTTAATTTCAACATGTAAACATCACAAGTTGCAAATTCAAACGTAACCCCATGTAGAATTTGGTGTTGGAAATGTCGCCTGTGCTACCCTACCAGGCTGAGCAAGTACAGGAGGGCTCACTTTTTCCATCGTGGATTGGTCGAAGATGGATAGAAATAGGGATCAAAGCTGTCCATTCCTTTGAGGTCACACAGAGATAGGACCCTCAAAAAAAAATAAATAAAAAAAGAGATGGCAATATATGCTCTAGAATGAACTAAAAGATGAAAAGCTCCTTCACCATGCTATGAACTGGTACGCAAGGCATTAAACTTGTAGAAAATGTACAGTGAGCGACTCGTCGGGGGTGGTGGGATGCCCTAGCTTGCAGAAATCTCACAATGAGGTGATGGGACAAACTAGCTAACTTATTTATGGTAGGCTAAGACAGCACACAACAATCCACATCAAGAGAAAGCTACATTTCTATAGATAAAGAGTCATCCACAGGAGGTTTTACAGTGTCATGAAACAACATTTGAGGAATCTGTCTTGATGCCAATCTCATACAATTTATTGTAAGGAAGAATTTAGGTAAAACATGGTCGAGAAGAATCGATCAATTGGCTGGCATGAAGGAGGCTTCGATGACAATGCAGAGCTCGGTCAATCTCGATATGAATATAAATTATGAAAGTTATACATTACCATACGTACCTTGAAATCTAGATTCATCAAACAATATTGTAAATCTTGTAGAAATCTGATGACTAAAACAAATTGTTATTACGTGATTGGTTTGGTTTAGTTATCTTTATTAATAATGGTCATCATCTAATACTACATCAATATTTAATGAAGTAGAGAGTTATTTATTTTTTAATGACAATAATCAAAATCAAATTAATTAAGATTATTGAGCTACTGAAGTCATCATCTATCATCCCAAAAGAACTAGAAATTAAATTTATTTCCCACTAGTCTCACATCTATTATAAATAATAATAAAAAATATTAAAACACGTTTTATTTACTTTACGTATAGTCCAAGGTTAACGAGACTTTTCTTATTCATTTAAGAGCATAAAAAAGAGCTTGATGTTTCCTTCCTTCCTTGAATCCTCTCAAACTAGGTGGGAAAAATTAACAAAAGCTAAACATGCTTTGAAAAACCTTGTTTTTTGCTAATTTAATGTTATTGTTCACTACAATAGTAAGAAATGGTTTTGCTATTCACAATTAAAAAATTAAGCCTAGGATATTTATAGTTTTTTTATATGGAGAATTGATCATTATCAAATTGATTAGGTGCAAATAGAATTTTTTTCATTTCAAAAGTACAGTAAAAACCTTTAGAAACAAATCTTTCAATAATGGCACAAAAAGCAATTCAGTGCTTTCAAGATGGTTTTTTAATAACTATCATGTAATAGAATAGGAAAAAACAGGACAAATATTAAAAAAACCAAAAACATAGTGAAATGACCATAATTCCTTTAAAAGTCAAAAGCATTAAAATTGATCTCAAGGGGTTTTATTTATCTTTTCAAAATAATTTTTTTTATTACCATGTCATCTCAGGTTCAATTAAGTATTTGGTTAAATATTAAATTTTCAAAAAAAAGAGTCAAATGGATATACGATAATCGAAAGCATGTGGGAGGCTCCTATGCACTTTAGACAACATATGTTATATTGCTTGGCATCCTAAAAATTCCCTTCAATCATCTTATTGGACATGTCATCATGTTTCTTCTATGTCAAATGACATCTACAAGTGGTGATAGTCTAGTTTGTCACCGATAAATATTTCTTCTTCTTCTTATTTTCTCTATCCTCCTTCGAGAATTACAGTTTAAGCCCTTATTGTTTCAACTTAAATTCTTATTTGTTTTATTTGTAATTTGAACTCTTGATCTTTTTCTAGAAGTTTTAATTGTTTGTAATTTGTCCTTTAATTCCAATTTATAAATATTCTATTTTTAAAATTTGGTCATTAATCTTTTTTATTTCTATATTTTCCCTTTATCCTATTGTAAAAGTTTTATTTGTTTTCAGTTTTATCCTTTAATATAAATTAATAGTTATATGTTTTCCAACTTGGTTCTCATTATTTTGATTTTTTTTTCCTATGTTATTTTGTAAAAAATATTAGTATATTCAACTTCACACTTCAATCAAAATTTTATTTTTTATTTTTAATTACAATGTTGATCCCATTCTTTGATCTTTTTGTGTCCATTTGCTAAAAAAAATTGTTTAATTTCACTCTTCATTCAAATACAAAAATTATTTTGTATATAGATCTTGATCTTCATTATTTTATATTTTTTTTAATTTTAATGTATAATTAAAATTATTTTTTTAATTTTATCCTTCTATATTTGATTGGTTGAAAATTGGATTTCATAGTTTGCCTGTAGATTGTTCTGAATCTAATGACCCAGGTCATGAATT
Organism: Salix koriyanagi; assembly: GCA_029228605.1. Taxonomy (NCBI): domain Eukaryota; kingdom Viridiplantae; phylum Streptophyta; class Magnoliopsida; order Malpighiales; family Salicaceae; genus Salix; species Salix koriyanagi. The sequence goes on along the minus strand of CM055333.1, from coordinate 9,658,262 downwards.
TGAAAAGTTAAGTTTTTATTTTTAAAATAAAATCAACTTATTTAATCTAGTCATCCATAACCTTGTTTTAAAGCACATTTGAACATATGTTTTTGCTAAGACAAATGGTCCAGCCCAATTGCGGACATGAAGGCTAGTTATATGCAACAACACCAGGTTTTCAGAGACTGGTCTACTTCGGAGGAATTGTTTTCCAAGGCTAGACCTTACAAAGGTTTCGCACTTATCTTGGGCCATGCCAATCTTAACCTTTAATTGGACCTTGTTTGGGCTTTGAGCCTCGTAACCTCGGCCTAATCCATTGCCCGAATGGAATCTTTTCTTCTTCTTTTTTCATCAACGGATTTCATTTCAATGAGCTGTAAGCCCAGCGGTGCACAAATTCCTCCCTGCCATCGAGCCCATAAATGTAGGCCCTGTTTTTGACATGAAGCCCAATTTGTGGGGAAGCTGTCTTTTTTTAATTGAATCTAGGTGAATACTTTTGACCTCCCAGGCCTAATAAAGTCTAGTTTCGTAGGTCTAGTGGATAGCTAAACATTTGGGAGGGTTAAATATATGTATCCAAGACACATATATTAATTAACATTAAAAAAGAAGAGGGGATTTCACAGTAACTCTCCTCGTAAATAATTTATTTGTTTGTTCTTCTTAGAAGTTTTTTTTTAATTTCATATTTCAACATCATATTTATTATGAATTGAATTTCATGATTTTTTAATTTTTTTTTATAAAATTATCTTAGTCTAGTAATCTCGACCGCAAGTTAATTACGTTAACTTGACTTAATTGAGTTTTTATCCCTTTAATCTAATTGGTTTTTTTTCTTCATTTTATCTTTCAAGATTGGGTTCATTTGCAATTATGCTTTGTGATTTTTTTTTATAAGGTTATTCTAATCTTATAACTCAGATCTTGAGTTTGGAGGATTAATTCAAGTTAACTCGGGTGATTTTTTTATTATATTTGTTTTCTATTTTATCTTTAGGCACTAGGATTATTCAGGAGATTGAGCTTCATAATTGTTTTTTTCTAATCTGTTACCCTAATCTCATGATCTGAGATATGAGTTTGATAAGTTAATCCAAGTTGACTCATGTTATTTTTTTTTTTATCATTTTTAATGATTTCTTTTCCAACTTTATCCTTCAAACTTGGGTTTATCATAAATTAAGCTTTATAATTTATTTCAATTTATTTTCTATAGGGTTATCATACTCATATGACACAACATATAAACTAATAAGTTGACCAAAACTGATCCAATATATTATCAATATTTATATAATAAATATCATCTTAAATATTTGATTTGAGTCAAACTACATTTTAATTGGTTGTCGGGATTATTTTTTGACCTAACGAATAGACTGAGTCATATTAGGTCAATCCCCACAATGTTTAAATTTATTTCTACGATAACTTAATTTAACTCGTAGCCTAGCACAGGCCAATGTTCATTATTTATTGGAATAGTGCTCTAACAAATTTGCACCTCGCTCGAAAAAAACATTAAGCTAGGATTTAAGGGCAACATCTTCTTTGTACCATAAGACATTTTCGTTTTTAAATTTGTGCAAGGTAGTATTTTCAAATTTTTTTTTATCTAACACTTAGTATAACTTGAGCCAAAGAACATAATTCATTTCGGAATAGTGCTCTAATGAATTTGACCCTAACTCAAAACAATATTAAGCTAGAATTTGAGGGGCAAGAAGATCTTTTTATTATGATTCAATGTTATTTTCAAATTGTTTGGGAGAAGATTGGTCTTTTTGATTTTTTTGTCTAAAGGAATTAAACTACTTAAATAACCCAAAATAAAAAAGGGATAAGCCTTCGGGTTTGTTTATTAGAATAAATTACTTAATTACTCCTGGGTTCAAAAATTAGAATACTATTCTTCATGGGCGTTTTGATCTTTTCGTCTTTATATATATATTTTTTCTAATTTCAAGTGAACTCAATAATTTTTAAGTCTATGATTGTATGGCTTTGAGTTTGAAAGATTAACTCAAGTTACGGAAGTTCATCCAGGTTTATGTCATTTTTTTAAGCTTATATTTTTTATGTTTCATCTTTTAATATTTATTTAGCAGGAGACCAGACTCTATTATCCTTATTTATTTGCTTTTATTAAGATTTTTCACTGATAATAAAAATTACTCATGTTTTCTCAAGTCTTTTTTATTTTATTATTCATTGTTGTATATACATTGGCTAATTAACACTAAATTAGTTAGCAATTGAGCTTCTTGATTCATCTCAGGTTTATAATTTTATAGGTGGCGAGTTTTAGACCTTAGCTCACGTTTAAAAGGCTTTCATAGGTTTCTTAATATATTTATTTTTTCACTTTTTAAGCCAATTGTTTTTCAGTTTTGTCATTTATATTTATGTCAACAGTGATTAGGCTATGAATTTTTTACCTTTTATATAAAGTCTTTATGAATTTTTAAAATGACTCGGGGTGTCTTGGATATTTGTATATGTTATTTTTTGATAGATTTACTTTTTAAATTTTGTAGATTGATATTTTTTCCCAAATTTATCATTCAACATTGTATTGGTTGAGCAATATTTTTTTCTGTTTTATTCTTCAATATTGAGGGTTTTTTTATATTAGTCTTTGTGATTTTCTCTAGTTTTCATTCTTTTCGTTTCTCTTAATCATATCGCTTAGACCATGGATTTTGCAAGTCGATCTAGATTGACCTTTTTTTTATTCACTCATTCTAAATTCATTATTTCTTTTGCTTTTTCATTCAACATTATAATATTTTAGAATTGAGTTGTATAATATTTCCTCATTAGCTTTCTATTCGGTAATCTCATTTGAATGATTTGAATTACATCACTTGGTTTGCTTTGTTTTTTTTGTATTTGTTTTAGTTGACCTTTTTTTTATTTCAACATTATTTTGCTTTGCCTTTTTTTTTGGTTTTTTTCCTTCAATATCAGCCTTAACAACTTTGTCATGATGTTGTTCTTTCATGCAATCACTCCCGAGATAGGGAGAGCCTGAAAATGAGTTTTTCATAATCATAAAATTATAATTATAATTTTATAGGAGTCGTTATCTAATATTAAGGTTACTAAAAAACTTAATAATCTGCGAGAGTCTTGGTAAAGAGAGTAATTATGCGAGAGGAAAATGCATCACCTCCAATAAAATCTATCTAAAGTAAGTTGCATTGTTATTTAATTATTTTTAGAGGTCAAGTTTCTATTCGTTTGTCTTTTATAAGGTTCAAGATAGATTTTTCTTTCATAAGAGAGTCTCTATCTTATTGGATTAAAGACATAATTGTTCTAAGCTCTGAATCTTGGTATCATATCTTTTTTTTTTTTGTATTTTTTTAATCTTTAAGGGTATACTATACAATGTAGCCTTACACCCTTGAATATTAGAACCTACAACTAAATGAAAATATGTAAAATGAACAGAATGTTTGATAAAATGTTTTTAATATTTTGATCGAACTTTAATGGATAATCGTAAATTGATTATGATATTCTTTTTTCATTTTAAACATGACAAAAGATACAATTTTTGTTTTTTTTTGTTAAAAAATATACCTAGAAAAATTTAGAATTCGATTGTATGCACACAAAAAAAATTGTATTCTTGAAATAAGTATTTTTGTTTTTGTTTTTGTTTTTTTGGAAAAGAAAAGTTATTTTGTAGTGAGACTATATATTACAACGTAAGTATACAGACCGATATTGAGCAAAATCAAAGGACAAACATGCGATGAAATCACAAAATTTCTAAAATGCCCCTTGATTTTTTTTTTGGATTTTTTAATATTATTTTAGTATTATATAATATAATATTACATTTGGTTGGCTCGGGTTGGATTTGACACAAAATATTTGGGTTGGACCCAACCCATCAAGTAAAAATAAAAAATAAAACCTTGAGATGGTGATTTAGGGTGGAAAAATGAATAAGTTGCCTTGTTTTTATAGAGGTGAGTGGTGATCGAAATTGTTGTTGGTATTGTCATGAAAGAATTTGGATGATTGACAGAGTTGATGACATTGTTAAAAGGTGGTGCAGAAGAGGGGATGGAATGACTATTAAAATTAGAGGAAAATTCTAGGTTTTTAAATGCCTTTTTTCCCCAAATTTGGCTTTAGATTTCTTGATGTCTTGAGCATGGGATAAACCCCTATTTATAGATGATGAAAAAGGGGAAAATATAATATTTACTAGGGAAACAATTCAGCTCTTAATTCAATCCAAAAGCATATCAACCATTGGGCTTAAAGTAGGTACCCTTGCCTGTGAGAGTTGACCACTCAAGGTTGCCTAAGTTATCATATTTAGGGTGACACGGAGGCGGTTGTGGTGTCAATCAACCGAGACTAATAATACCAAAATGTAGACAAATGTCCATGCCATTATTTTGATATATGAGTTATCGAATTTGGTGAAGTATAGAGATATTGATCGTACTTACAAAGTAAGTCCCTTAGTTGTCTTTTCGAGAGGATAAGGAAAAAACACAATGAATAGTAATCATACAACATGTTGTCTATTTACCTTAGTGGATTAGACTTCACGTTGTTTAGTTTCTTTTTTTTCTTTGTAACTCTCCAAAATGGCGTGATTTGTACTTGTATTTTGGTCAAAGTTCAATTTGATCCTTTAATGTTCAGTTGTTTTTTTTTATTTTACCCCACTCAAACTTCAATGGAAACCCCAAATCTACATGTTTTTCTAGTCCTTAGTCTCATGTTTATGCAATTTGACATTTAAACTTTGATTTTCTTTCAATTTTACCTTTAATTTTGGTCACTTGAAATCCCATATAATTTCAAAATCTCTTACAAAATGGTCTTTAACTGCGGAATTTTTTCAATTTTGCCCATAATTGACATAAAAATATTGTTTTTCTTGCAAATTTACTCTTTAATATCAACCAATTAACTTGATAAAAATTAAATTTGGTCTTCAAAATTCTAATTTTCTTAATTAAGCCTAAATTAGCTTTTATACTTAATTACTCACCAATTAGACCCCTAAAAAAATTAATTTCATCAATTTAAAACATAATTAAGTCTTTCCTTTTAGTTAAGTCTTTCAATTTGATCCTAAATTAATTATTAAACATAATTAAACTTTAATTTGGCTCATGATTAAATCATATTGGCCTATTAAAAAATTAGTTATGCCTTTGTGCTTAATTTTTATAAAAAATAATCCAATAATTATTTATTTTAACCTTGAATCTATAATTTTTTTATTTTTTGACACAATAAAGATACAATCATCCTCTCATATCTGTCCAAAATTTTCAACTTAATTTTTCTAACATATGAGCTCTTTTTGTTATATTCTTTTTTTATCATAAGTGTAATTAGCTATTTACATCCATTATTATAGCAAAAAAATAATAATAACTCATCAAGAATGGAAAGGAAACGTTCGTCTCAATGCATGCTAAGGAGAGATAATTAAAAAAAGAATTCCAGACAATCGCAGATATCAAAAATCCTCGTGCGGGTGCGACCGACTTCTTCTTGGGAACCACACGTGGCTCTCGAGACTATAAAAATCTGCTCTCCACGTGCATTACCGACACGTCCAATCAGTAAATTAATCAGTGCCATCGTCTCTATACTTCCTGTCTTTTAATTAACTATGTGGGCCTCATTTTCGGCTTCACTCCCAATCTTCACCGTCCATTTTGCTGACTCTTTCTCTCCTGAGCTATATCTGGATCAATAATTCAAAGCATTGCATATATTTTTTTTATATACATATATAAATTTTAAAAACAATATTTAGGAAATAGAAAGCTCATTTAATATTGCCGGTGCTAGTGCCATAACTTCTGTTTTTAGTTATATTTTAAAAGGATGTTTTTTTATATAATTTTAATGTATGGATGTTAAAAATATATATATATTGAATATATATTGAATTAAAAAATATTTATAAAAAAAAATTCATGCATTATAATATCAAATATATTAGATTTATTGAAAAAACACGAAAATAAATAGGTAATATTTTGAGCAGGAGAAGGAGCTGATCAGCAAGATTTCAAAGAAAAAGCAATTGAAGAATCTCATAGGATGAACTAATTGATTATAAGATAAGATAAGAGTTTATAGTGATCTTCAAGGTTTGCAGTCAGTCAAAATAGCCACCACAAATATAAATACTGTTGGTACACGAGGTGGGTATATTAATTTCCCCCCGTGAAAAGCATTCTTTATTGGATATATATAGTAGGATAAGACAAATAATAAATCCGGTTCTCTATGATTGATGTGATTTTTACCAACTTTATTCCACAATTCTAAATAAAGGGACAATTAAAATGAAAAGTTTAATATATAATGTAACAAGAATAATATAACAATGTGTATATAATAATTATTGGTTCATAAATAATCAGTAAATGTAAGAGTATACTATTCTACATATACTAAAAAGAAATGGTGTTTTAATGTGGAAATTATATGATTATAAATTTTGCCGATTTTTCTTAAGGAAAAATCACATTTTATGTTTTTTTTTAAAAAAAAACTATTTTTTATAAGTTTCACCTTTTTTCCTTACACTTTTTTTGTAAAAACAAATATTGTTTTCTATTTTTTACACTTTAAATATTCATCACTCTATATTTGGCCTATTTATACTTTTCTTTTGTTCTTATCTTTTTCTTTTATAGTTTGTTTGTTTTTTCCTTACACATTGTTTTTTCACTCTATAATGTTTCATTGTAGGAATTGCAACATTTTTTTTTTTGCTACGTTACAAATTAATTTAAAATCTTCCATATTTTTATGAACACACATGATCTTTAATATATATTATATTAACTATAAACATTAATTTTTTATATCACAATAATAGTTTTTTACTTGATATTCTCTTCCGACGTATGCATTATATAATTTCTGGTGGGATTTTTACAGCTGTTGTTAGAAAAAACAGACGTAATTGTGGAATGGCCCTATATTCAACACAATGAATCTTCGTGGAAAAGAAATGAATACGTGTGCGCGTGTGTGCCAAATCATCTACAAGACCAAATCATCTACGTTCCTCATATCCTATCCTATATATATATATATATATATATAAAGATATGACACGACCATAAAGAAAAGCAAGAAAGATGATCGCGAGTAGTCAATTAAAACCAAATTCAAAGTTGGGTCTGATCATCACGGAGAAGATACGAATCACGGGAGGGTCCGAGCCGGGACAAGCATGCAGGATTCATCCGTATCATGATCAGAAACAAGGGGTCTGTGCGTCATGTTTAAGAAAGAGATTAACGCAGCTAATCCTTGTTAATACTTCACAAGCTGCAGTTATGGCACCTCCTTCGTGTTCTTCTTCTCCTGGTGATCCTTTCTCCCCCGCTTCCTCCTCAAGCCACGTCTCTCGCCGGAGCCATCACCGGGACATTTCGGATAGTAATAATAATAACATGGGTTCGATATCTTTCCGGGTAAGTATTGGTAATCGGCTAAGGAAGAGTCGGTCGCTTGCTTTTGTGTCAAGAAACCATGTTGGAGAGGTCAAGAATGGGAAGAAGAGCAGAGGGTTCTGGACAAAGTTGCTTCATTTGAAGGGGAAGAAGGATCAGGTTTTGATCATGCGTCCTGGTGGTCTCTATGAGTGAGAGGTTGTATAATTGATCCCCCCAAAAAAAAAGGGTTTCATATATGAGATTAAGCTTCTTCTTCTTCTTCTTCTTCTTCTTCTTATTTCCTTTTGAGAGAAATTAAAAAAAAATGAGATTAGGGTATTAGGAAATAATTAAGCTGCTACGTGTATAACCTTGTCGACAACTATTAACGGATTTAATTTATTTTTATTATGAATTTGATCAGCTGAAGAGTTGTAAGGTTAATTTCTTTGCACAATCTGGGCATCTATCCATCATTTTTTTTTTTCTTGGGAGGTGTTTGGTTCGTGGTATCTCTTTCCATTTTTTCTTAATTCGGAGCCCGTTGCATTGGACGGCGGTGTTTCTCTATCTCCCTCCCCCCACATGCCCTACCTTTGAATTTGAAACTCGAACACTTAGATTAGAGATTCAAATTGAAATTAACGATTAAACTGTTTTCTTGAGACCAGTAAGTAGTAGATGGAGTTGCTGTCACGGTACTGTGACGGCATTGATTAGATAAATGCTTGGTGTTCCCTCACAAGTAAGTTAACGAGTGCAGGTGCCCTATTTCTTTGACTTTCCTCGTCACTTTTATTCTTGGCCACCTAAAAAATGGTGGAAGATTGACTTCAAGACCGTCATTGATTACTAATATATATTCATACGCCACTGATTCTGAAATTTAGATGATGTTTCGAAGCTTTTATCACATATTAACAACATTGACTGTAGTTGAGTTTATTTTTTAAATTATTTTTTTTTAGAAATATATTAAAATAATATATTTTTTATTTTGAAAAAAATATTTGTGACATCTACACATAAAAATGATCTAAAAACATTAAAAAATTTAATTTAAAGTCAAAAAATCAATTTTTTTAAAAGCATTTTTGAAACGCAATGTCAAATAGCCCCCAATTGCATCTTTCCGTTTGATATTGTAGTGGTGATATAGTTGATTTTCAAAATGTTTTTCCTGTTAAATGTATTTAGAAAATTTAATTTGATACAAAAATAATAATTTCTTTTCAAAGCAAAAACAAACATGAGCTCTTAAACTATCATCCAACAATTCTAAGGGCGGAAGCAAGAAGTTTCTTGTGAATGGTGCCAGTTTAGGTAATGGACTGACTTTTTATATATATATATATATATATATAAGTTTGATGTTCATGTCAGGTTTACGTGTATTTCGATTAATTTCACTGGTTTTGAAATAAGTATTAGTTACCAATTTCTAATGATCCTAAAAGTTGTAAAGCTCGAACTGGTATATCAAATCTAGGATCAGACCACTGACTAATTATGCAATGAAGATGAAACTTAATTTAGTTGTAATAATTTCACGGGTTTTGAAGTAAGCATCAATTACTAGTTTCTAATGATCTTCAAAGCTGTAAAGCTCAAATTGGTGACTTCTAGAGTGAACATCAATTACTAATTTCTAATTATCTTCAAAGTTGTAAAGCTTGAATTGGTGACTTCTAGATACCAAATCTGGGGTCGGACTACTGACTGATAAAGCAATCAAGATGAGACTTAATTTAGTTGCAGGAGGCGAAAGTTGACCCTCCTTTCTTCTTTCAATCAATTATACGGCCATCCCCCCGCGGTTCATAGCATACGGAAAATGTATTTTATGACAAATTAGGTAAAATGGTAGTGATACAGTCAAAGTTAAAAAGGGTCGCAGAGTAGCTTTCTTCACTTGCCCTGAAGATCGTTTAGTATAAAAGCATGAAGTCAACAGGCAAACTTCAATCAACATTCCCAGCAACGAGGCATACCTTTCAACGTTGCTTGAATTCCAAAACAAAGGGCCAAAGGGAACGTGCCAGTATATAGGCTTTCACTTTCAATTATAAGAGCATCAATCAATTTGTGTTCAAATGCTATTAGCGTGTACACTACCCAGCAAGGGAAGCTGCTTATGACGAAATCTGTTTTAATGGTACAATTCACGAGAAAAAAATCTGCCTACACAAGATAGTAGTGTTCATAAATATAATCCTACTACTTCTGCTATCGTATTATACGTATGTAGTCCCCAGGCTTCCATAAAAAAAAAGATTAATGAGATGGGTATCGCCCCTTATCTGTACACCTTGTATTCCAGTCCACAACAGGCATATAAGTTTTCATTGTGTGTCATGGGCAAGATCAACATTATCTGGTAGGATCTGAAATCTTGATCCCAGTCTCGTGCCCATCTTCATCATCATCGCTGAGACTTCCCCGGTCTCCGGATGGTCGTCTCAGTCTCTGGAATATCTCGTCAAGGGATTGAGATGATGAATCACGAGAGACAGGTTGTGGTTCCTGAGTTTGGCGTAAGGGAAGAAACTTTTTGGATCCTATGTTTGCTTTAAAACTCTGAAAACCATTCTTCATTGATTCCCATTTCGAGGCCAAACCGACTGGTGGTCCAGCTGTTGAGTTGTTTGTGTGAGAATCCCCATCATCAAGCAATGAAACCTTTGCAGAAGTAACGTTCTTCTCCACCGGCCTCATATTGGCTTGTCTGCTCTGTTCTCTAAAGGCAGCATACTTGTTACTGACAGCTTCTCTGCTTGTGCCATATCTCTGACTTTCTTCTTTCAAGGGTTTGGATTGACTTCTCTTTCTGTCCTCGATGCCTAAACTGCTTGTTGCCTTCATTTCAACAGCAGTCCTTTCCTGAGCATTTTACTCACGAGTTAGAAGGAACATAAAAAATCCAGCTATCACTCTAAGTTGACTAGGAAATACAATGATGGTGCTTATATGGTTGCATCACATAAATGAACCTCCGCATCAGTCGCAAATCTGTCCTTCAAGTGGATCTAATCCAGAAAAATTACAAGTGATGCAAATAAATGTACACATGTATAAGCATAGCATAAAAATAGATTGATTTCATTGCTTAAGAGTACATACTGTACTATTGCTTCCAGACTCCACATCCACACCGTTAAAATTTCTTGCCAGTGGCACAACATGCTCACCAACTTTTAGTCCTTGTTCCAACCATGATCGTTCTGGAAAAAAAATAAGAGGGAGGCTTATCAACTATCAAAGAATAATTGAACTTTTTAAACTTCAAGAATATACTATTGTAAGTGCAAGCCATTGACAAAGAGATTGTATGTTTGGTAGCTTTTGCGATTGTGGTTTAAAAAAACTAGGTTTGAGAAAAACACTTTTAGTTGTGGTTTAAAGAAGATCAGGTTTAAAAAAATGTGTGGTTAAAATTGTTGTGAGATGGATTTTTATATGCAAAATAAATAAAAAACAGATCTCCATGAATGAAAAGCAGGTTATTTTAGCTTCTACAAAACCAATATTTGAAACACAATTATGTGTGGGACTAATACAAAAGGCAGAAGTTATTCCGCTAACCAAATGGTTTTTCTCTGTAGTTGGGCAAAAAGAAGCTACCACAATACCAAACAATCTCCAAGTTCAATTACCTTTTTGTAGGATAATTAATCCCGAAGGATCAAATCCATCAGTATCATCTGCCTCAGTTTGAAACCGAAATCTCTTCAAGCTTCCAAAGAAACCAATTACACGATCAAAGAAATTGCTTGCAACCAACAGGGTGTATATAACCATGATAAGTGGATAGATTCTGTTAAAATCATTTCCAAAAAAAGGGACAGCTTTGTCAATTTTCCCCATTCGCTGCAACCAGAGAATCAACAGAGACCAAAGTAAAACAGTCAGTTTTCATGTAGATAAAGGATGAAAATTCTCTTACAGAAATTGTGGTTATAACAGTTTATTAATTAACCGACCTAGGAAATGAAAATAATATTACAAGTAGAAACTCTCTTACTCGTATAGAGACACAGATATATATCATGTGTTAACACACTCTTTTCTCTTAACAAAAACAAAAGAGCTGCCAAATGAAGCCCAACTCAAAAACTGGAACATTGATTTGACAGAAACATTTGGAACTAAGAGGGTAAAAAATAAATATTTATAAAGATAGAGTAGCCATAATAGATGATTTCCTCAAATAGAGTGAGCTCAACTAGTCAAGTTTTTCTAAGCAAAACTGTGAAAAGAGGCCCAGTATAAAAACAATGTAAATCAAAAGGCTAAGCTTCAATCAGAACATTTATAAGAGTTCAAAAACTGGGAAATGTATATTTTTATACCTCAAATGCTACTCTTGGTACCAGATGAGACAGCAAGACCTAAAATATCACTTTACTCTATTTGCTCTCCCAGCCGGGGCAAAATATAAATAGAGAAAAGAGAAGGAAAGAGAATTACCTTTTCAAATATAGTTTCCTTGGAATCAAGATTAATGAGGTTGAGAAAGTTGTATGAAATGGGAGGAGCGTATCGGGCAACCATCCTAGCACACAGATGATACAATAAGATAAACCATCCTGGCCAAAAAAGGGGGCAGGGGAAATTATGACTGTAGTGGAAAAACTTACGAACATATCATAAGCAAGCTAACTGAACTTGTCTGCCTAGGTGTTAATGAGTAAAACATTAACATTCCAATTTTGAACAAGGAGTAGTATGTGCAGACGCACATATACATCAAAGGTACAAAAGCCAAAACCTGGAATACATCAACAACAGAAAAGTAGAGAAAAATGAAAGTAAGACCTGTGTACTCCATTACTATTAGCACAATGCACACAGACCACATAAAGCAATATAAGAATTGTTGATAAAAGAAAAGAAAAATACCTGCATGGATAACTCTTGTTTTCCTACAGAGTTTATAAGGAGTGAAAATAGAGAGAGATCAACTCCACCAAGTAGTAGAGTTGCCTCTGCTAAAAGAATTGCAGCGGACATGGTACACAGTATGACAGCCAACACCTTTTTAAGTTGCTTTTTTAAGATGCATCGCCACAAAAATTCTGCACAATTTTTTTTTGGAAGTTTTAGATTCAAGACTTGTCAAAACAACAAACCACCTATACATTTTTGCATGTGTGTGTGCAGTGTCTGTGTATACACATAGCATATGAACATCATAACCCCCCTCAAATAAAGCAGAATAGAATATACTTGAGAATACAATCAATGCAGAAGCATGTTATTTTCTATGGAGTTCACATCAGGAACTTGATAGCAAGGCCAACTATGAAACTAATATAAAAAAAGCCCAGAGTTATGACAAACCAAGAGACAAGTCTTGTTGTGACACTTTGAAACTCAATGGAAAGAAACGGGTTACTATATCTGGCAATTACCCATTGTATCAAAGGAAGCACCCAACTTCCCATTGCGAGCAGGCTTGAAGCTTGAAATATATTGCCTGTCATGACAGCATACAAAAATCTCAAGACTGGAGAGTCCAACTTGGGACGTTCAAAGAAAGAGATGGAAAAATGAGAGTATGGAAACATAATTAGGACAAACCATCCAGTTGAACTGCTGCGTTCATAGTTTTTAACAGTGTCTTCCAGTTCAAGCGCTTCCATGACATAGGTCATATACTCACTGCGGAAAAAAAAGATAATTATATGCAAGTAGCGATGACATTAGAATTTTTCACTCAAACCATTTTGGTAAGGAATGAGGACAAGTATCTAAGAAGCAAATCCCAAATGATGCTAAAAGCATCAAGTGACCACAGATGCATAACAGCATGACAAAATATCATCAACCAGTCAAGTAGTGGGAGAAGAGCTCATTTGTTACACTATCCTTCTCCCTCCTAGCATGTTCAGTTACCTTCACCAGCTCATATAAAGCAACATTCTCCATTAATTCAATTGACTTGCAGCTTGGTGACTCCAAGAATTTGTGTACTCTTTCTCAATCTCTTCTATAATGAAAGGTAATGATACTGCCTTCTGCCAATTAAGGTCCACCCAGCCCCACCAATTGAAAAGAAGAAAATTTTCTGAAAGAGTTCAAAATCTCATCTATGCAGTAAGGAAAAGTAAGCCTCTGAGAACAGCTTAGGGCATCCCCTTAAAGAAGAGGCATGGCAGTTCTAGCAAAAGAGGCATACAAGTTATGAGAATATGAATTTATACATGAAACTGTTCCTATACAGAGAAACTAAATGGTTCATCTACATGTCAAGCAAAAACAAACTTGATAAGAACTGATTTGAGAAGCATAAGCAAATCCTCTACAGGTGAACACATCAAATGTTAAATTTTAGCATTCAGTTCACCTTCTGCAACGATAATACTCTTCCCGAGCTCCTCGAAGATGACGCCTGAGTGTTGCCATTGATTTCTCATCCGTGTCATAGTCCATATCATTTTCTCCCAATCGACCGCCTTGTGGTTTAAAGGATGGATCTTGCTTAAACTGAAAAATGCTATTATAAGGAGCACTTTACTGGAACAAGTGAAGTTTAGAGAGAGAGCAAAAGAAGTAGGAAGAAGAGATACCATTTGTGCTAGCATATTATCAATAACATTCATGTAGGGTCTCAAAGGGTCACGCTTGGACATCTGATTGGATGTTGCTTGAGCAACCTATTAAGTAAACCATCATCAATAATAAACAAAATACCAGTAAGAAAGCAGCTGAGACACAGCCATGCTTGGTAATAAGAAACTAAAAGATTTCTAAAAATGCAGACCAAAATGCATATCTAACAATGTCATCTCTTAATAAATGAGCAAACTACTGACATGTACAATTACTTGATAATTAGCTTACTGTAAAAAAATAGATGTAGAAACTGAGGTATTTACAGCCCACTGAAAGGATCCTGGTTTCAAAGAAGCTATGGATAATTCTGTGCTTGGAAACACTGCAATGGACCAGTTAGCGCCCAGCACTTACTATCTATCTAGGGTTTCCAATAGCATCCTAGCCATGGTGGTTTAGAAGCAGGCTCTGGTGAGTGAGCATATATAGTCATGGCTTACCTTGATTGTAGTTGTCTGTCTGATAATGCTATCATGGACTGTAAAGTATTGGTAAAATAAAGATTCATTCTATAGCAGCCAAAACAATACACGTGTAACAGGCTCTGAAGAATTGGTGATCTAGACATTAAAACCCTGTGCACATGCGCACATGTACATCACATGATATATTTATGACATGAAAATCTTACTAGCCAGAAAAGGCAAATATAATAACACAGGTGGCGGGAGGACTAGATGCTCATTTGGCAAGACACAGAATGGATCAATGTATTTGTCCCACAGTTTCTGAATTAGACCAGCTTCAATGGAACCAGGGAGACAGATAGAGAAAATTTACTTGAGCACAGATGAAGAAATAAAATATAAAACCTTTAAAAGAGACATTGACAAGGATCAGCCTGTGGTAAAAATTTGTAAGACTACTTACTACAATAGCATTTGAAAGATCTTGATGAGCATCGTCAAGTTTCACAGCCAATTTGGCAATTTTATGAGAAAGTACTTTTTGGCGGGTGGACCAATCTGAATTTCTCCACAGGCCCTTGGGAATTTCACTCAAACCAAAACCAAGAAGAAATGCACCAGTAACGAGTCCAAAAGTATTTGAGCAGGCCATGGCAAAAGCAAGCACATTTCCAATCCTGTTGATGAAGATGGCAAATCACGAAATGAGTGAGAAATTTTCTTAAGACACCAACAAGAAACAAAAGCATCCACAGATTCATATTTTTGTTCATAAATTTACAAGAATCCACCACTATACCACATCCAACATGACTGGCTAATAAAAAAATTATCTCAAAATGTAAAATATTGATAGCTGGCAAAGCAAAAGATTTTACAAATAAAAGAAGAGCTTCCAAAGTGATGAAATGAATGGAAAAGGTTAAAAAAATAGAACTAAAAAATAAAATCTGTAAAAGCAAACTCTATGAATATAAAGGGAAAAACTGTAATGCACTTCAAAGAAAGTAACCTTTAAGAGGGAAAGAAAAAAACCTTATCTTGTGCATGACGATGAGAAGTATAATTCCAAAGAGGCCAATGGCTCCTACAATTAAATAGAAGACTAAGTTCGCGCGGACACTGGTCTTTAATCTTTCTACTACAGTGAAGTCTCCTGCATCTTCAAAACCCTGAATAAGGGGCACCACAGCCCTGCTTAGAGATAACATAATTTAAATCCATGAGGAATCAAGCATCTACAAGCTGGGATAAAACAGCATTCACAAGTATCTTCAGAACCAAATGAAGTAAGAGTTCGAAACACACATCCGACTATCACAACTTCCCATTAGCGCACAAATCAAGTGATTGTATATGCGTTTGTATTCAAGATACTAAACGAAAGGACATCAGCTGATAATTTACATAAAAGCTCACAAATAATCTTTAAATTATCCCAACCATTGTGGGCATTAAAACACAGCGACTTACCAGGTAAGTAAAAATGTACTCCAATAGGACCAAATCCAATAGAAAGAAATGCCTCCGCGATCAAGATCAAATTTAGTCTGCACATAAAAAAATAAAACAAGAAGAAGGAAGAATCAGCCTCAAAAAACTGTAACAAAATTCGATACCAATCTATAACTATGACTATTATAATCTAAAGATCCTGTCTAGATTTTTCCTCTATTTATGAATATAATTGGCAAAAAAAAATCAAATTCAATAAAACGGAAAATAAAAGTAAAGTTCAAAGAAGATATAATCGTGCAATTAAATTACCGTGTAGATATCGGCAGGGACGAGGATGATGATGGCGAGAGAACAAAACCAGGTGTATCCAACGGTGAAGAAGACGTAACGAGGAATCTCGGGTCCGGCGAAGTATCTGGCTGTTAAAATCACCATGCCTAGGGTTAGAGGTAACGAGATCAAATAAAACACCCACATCTCTCTTTAATTTATCTTGTTTTCTTTTTCTTTCCCAGGCAAACTGTCTTTCTTTGAGAGAGACGAGACGTGAAGATGGAGCCGGTAAAACGGACCCCGATCGCTCCTAATTATAATTTTTCTTCAGTTTCTATTTGTTTTACGTTTTTCGCTTTCCTTTTTCTTTTTTCTCAGTTCACATTCGCTTCAGGCTCCCCCCCTCTCTCTCTCTGCGTGTTGGTCTCACGTTGCGCGCTGCGTAGAGCCTGTAGACTAGACTAGTTTCTTTTTGGAGATACCTGAATTGCACGTTGAATTTTAAAACTACGATTGAAATTATTATTTTTATATTAAAAATATTAATTTAAAAAAATCAAAAAAATATGATCCACGCACGCACAAACAATGCCATAGACTGGTTCTCAATGGAGTTTACAAACTATTTTGGTTCTGCTTAGTATAATTTTTGTTTTTATGGTTGAGGTTTTAAAAAAATAGTTTTATAAAAAATATTTTAGTTGTGATTTAAAAAAGAAAATTGAAGTATTTAGTTGAAACTATGGTTAAGTTTGAAGTTAATGAAAAACAGTTTCAAGTGTTTAGTAACCAAGTTTTTCATATTGCTTTCAACTTATGAAATTACTTTAAAGGGCATAGAAATACATACATAATTTCATAATTTAATGAATAATTGAAGTAAATTGGACAATTTTTTTATTCTCTCATCAAATTACTTGTAATTTTATCACGAACTAAATTCATACGTGAAGGCCTCTGCGATCTCTGATTATTTGATTGAGGAATAACATCTAGTAAAATATCATCTAAAATAAAATTAAGATTGCAAGATAAAAATTATATTGTGATATTCTTTTAATATATTTATTTATATTTTAATTAAGTTCTTAGATTTTTTATATTATTTCAATATTAAAAAAATATAATAAAATAATATATTCCAACAACCCCTCTCCTCGCCCCACCTGCTCTCAACTTAAATTGAAAAGCAAGTATTAGTTGCTTATTGTAGAACGCGGTTTTTATTATATAATTGTGTGCATCTTATATCAAATTTTTTGTTTTTCAAAATTAACCAAACACTCAGTCTTTTAGTTTTTTTATAATTTTCAGTTACACCACAAAAACAAACATCGTATTTATCATCATCTTTATCAATTGGGTCCCTACGTCGTAGACATTTCTTAAGTGGGTGATTTGTCCATGTTTGCTAACGTTTTTCATCATTTTCGTGTTTTGTTCTTTAAAAATACGAGATTTGGAAGAGTTAACAGTGATAGATAAGAGTTCAGAAAATTCGAGAGGCATTTGGGATTTAATTTATAAAAATATTTGTTTTGATACTTAATTAAAAAAAAACAAATAATATTTCAAAGATTAATTTGAGGTTTTTTCATCTCAGTCATACAGCTCCAACTAGTTTTGAATGGATTCGAAATTTTTAAAAATATTATTTTTAATGTTTTAATATGTTGATTTAAAAATATTTTAACTTTATTTTCAAATAAAAAATATTTTTAAAAATAATAAACACCTCTAGAATCTTGTACATTTTTAGCCTATTTATATTGGGGATGTGTGGTGGCGAGGAGGAATTCATAGTGCATATTCTTGTTTTGTTTAAAGTTTAATTTGATTTAAAAATTAGGTTATTAGCTAATTAGGTCAGCTTTATAGTATTAGTATCACGAAAGAAAAAAGAGGTATCATTGTTTTTTTTTAATTAAAAAGCATTATTTTGAGAGCAAAAGCTTGGATTTGGTCAAACCTATCTTCTCTTTGACTAAACTATCAAATCTATCGGCTATGATAAAATCAATATTCAAACTAATTTAAATAGTTATGTTGAAGCTAATTTTTTTGAATAGTCCGCTAGTAAAGTTTCATATTAAGGTGGTGTATTTAATTTAATGTATACTTAATCTTAATTATGGAAATATTAACTCTAATGTTGACACGTTTTATTATATTAAATATACGAGTAGTCTATTCGATTTTTATTATTTCCTCCACTCCATTAATTTTGACAGAAAAATAATAATAAAGTTAATTTATTGTTTATGTGATTCCACTTCAAAGCAAAGCTATTTGCTTTATCAAAATGAGGAAAGGGAAAGTAAACAAATTAATCTATAAAGATAATAATTAAAAAAAATTGGGAGTAGAATGGGAATGGAATCATAATTTCATTACTCATATTTAAGTATCTCACCATAAATAAATAAAAAATCATACATAAATAAATAAATGGAAAACAATAAAAATCTTAAACACGCCAGAAAAAATAAAATCATTAAATATAATATTAATTTTGTAAGCTACATAAAAAAACTAAGAAAATAAATAACTTTTTTTTTTATAAAATTGCTATTGCAAAGAAATCGTTGTCGAGTTTATGAAGAGTTTTAAATTCTCTTTACTACTCAAACTTCAAAAACCTTATATATATATATATATATATATCTCGCTCCACCTCCACTACAACGGAATCTATGATGTTGATTAGGATGGGCACAGAGCACCAAGCCTCAACCACTTCAATTAATGCGTCTTCTATAACGTTTGTTCTTCTCTCTTTTATAAAAATGGAGATTCATTTGCAGATTTGTTCAGTTGATGGAGAACTGGAGGCCGACGCGCTTCATTTTTTTGTGATTAGCATGAAAGTAGAGCTTCTTAGGAGATTGAACTACCGAGTAGTTGCTTTTTTCTTCCTTCATCTTCTGTCTCTCTTTTTGTTTTTTCGTTTCTCTTTTTGAATTGAGAGATGGGGTGTCGCCGGGATAAGGATGGTGGCCGGTCCGGCCATTTGATGACATGGGACTTCGTCGCCGACAGCTCCCTTGAATTTTCAGGCGCCGCAACCATTTGCTGAATCTCTCTCCAGTCTTTGGGCCAAGAAATAAACAAATTACTATTGAATTTATCGTTTTCGGGCCCCGAAGATCTACAGTATGATTCACTCGCGCTATGGATGTTTGAAGCCCAATAAGTTTATAATTGGGAAATCCTGTATTTGGGTTTCTTTCTGGGCTTTTAAGCGCCATAACAATGATTTCGACTCTTTAAATTCCGAGCCTTCAAATCTATAATAAAAAGCAGCAATTTCAAGCAAATAAATCAACATTAATTTTGTTGGAAGAACAAAAAAAAAAAAAAATCTTCTTCTTCTTTTTATCTAGGATTCCATGTTCATAAAAAAAAATTTTGGATTCAAGAAAACGAAAACACATTTTATGGGGCTAGGTGAGTAAGTAAAATTTTGATTATCTTAGTCTTTTATAAGAATTACACTTTTTTACTTGAACTCGAGACCTACTATATAAATCTCAAGTTCTTTGTCATTATGCCATGCATACTTAGAAGAAAAAAAACACAGATTATATTTTACATCCGAAATTCTGCTCCTAAAGTAAGATTTAAGCAAGGTTTATTATATGTTTGGCTGACAAAATTCACTCCAGCCATGTTTATTTTTTTGGGTATAAAAAGTGGCCAAAGCCCGGGGAAGAAGAAGAAGAAGCTCTACCACGCCAATGACATCCTGAAAAGGTGAAAGATAGCATCATAGAACAGGAAAACTGTTTCCAAATTGTTGGCCAATTATGATGGATGCATCATGCGCTCGAACCCCACCTGTGTGGTTTTCATGTTCTTGACAGTTCTGTCGCCTCAAGACATTTTTCTTCTTTCCTTGCCTCTACAAATTCCAAATTCTAAGTTCCAGCCAACCACCTTAAATCTATGTCAGTGTCCTGTTCCAAATACTATTTTGAGTGCAGGGATTGATTGGGCCACTAGAAAGCACCATCACACAGACAAGAAACTGTCAAAACTTGAAGCTTCCTTCCCTCTCTTCATCATTGCATCCATCCCTTTTCCTCTCTACAGCTTCCCACTTTTGACCCTTGAATTAGAAGATTCTCAGGGCATGCACAGGTAGAAAGCTTTATGAATGCACTTCCTTTGGTGGCTGTCCATTTTAGCTTTATCGTCTTTTCCCAAAGCTCCATGCCTGCACTCGATTGCCTCGGAAAAAGTCTCATCTGGTAGTGATCTCCACCACACGTGGCCGTGACTTCATATTCTTTAAAAAATGATTTTCTGTCTACCCATTACAAGTTGATTTAACTAGATTGGTTATCATTACAGAGAAGTTCTCCATGGACCAATATTCAATGCTCGAAAGGAAGCAAAACCCGCCAATTGGTCACCGGAAGAGATTAGTTTTTGTTATTACTGAATTTCAAAAGTATTTTGAAAAAAAAGAAGAAATAATATAATTTTAATGTGTTGTTGTCAAAAATAATATCATTTTAATGTGTTGTTGTCAAAAATAATATCATTTTAATGTATTTATAAACAAAAAAAACACTTTAAAAAACAATCACGACAACACTTTTAAATAATCACTTAAAAAGAAGACTACTCGATTACTGAATATATGAAGGCCTCATTTTCTTGATGCTTTATGAAATCCAACATTAAGGGTCTGTTTGGTAGAGCGGTTGTGGTTTTTTTTCAAAGTACTTTTTGTGCCGAAATACATCAAAATGATATTTTTTTTATTTTTTAAAAATTATTTTTGACATCAGCATATCAAAATGATCTAAAAACACCAAAATATATTCATTTCAAATAAAAAAAAAAATTGAATTTCATCAAAACAGCGGTTTAGCTGCAGTGCCAAACAGGATCTAGTCTAAGTTGGGATACTTTCTTCTTCTTCTTTTTTTACCACAAGTTGGACTCTTTTTTAAAACCCATGATGAGGCCTCAAGAGGAAAGACAAGAATATTATATGCCTTGATATCCTTCTACCAGGTACATGTTCAGCTACTAAAATCTGGTTATTATAAAGGGAAAGAGATTTTGAAATAGGAGTCTACTTTTAGTTGACAAATAAAATTCCCTATGGACAATTTTATTTTTTAGGGTTTTTTTTTTACTTAGAATATAATATACATTGAAATAATAATTTTTTATTTAAAAAAAAATATTTTAATACATCAAATATATTTTTAATACTAAAAACAGACATGCGCAAAAAAGTTGCCTAAATTCTACATGTCATACTGTTAATCATAAGACCAAATTATAAATAATTGAAGACTAATTAACAAAATTTCAAAGGAGTTGACTGTGGATTGGCTTGACAAAGTCTTCCTCTTTCTCAAAAACAAAACGTAAAGTCCTCCCAAGTGGTCAGACATATGAACTTGGATGCAATTATTTTTTTAACTTCTTTTTTTCTCTGTGATAATATATAGGTTGTAATGACATGTAATTTAATTTAGATCTATTTAAGAATGTAATTGAAATTGTTTTTAAAAATATATTTTGCTACAAAATACGATAATGTATAGGTTGTAATGACATATAATTTAATTTAGATCTAATTGAGAGTGTGATTGAGATTGTTTTTAAAAATACATTTTGCTATGAAACTGCAATAAAATGATATAGTTTTAATTTTTAATTTTTTTTATATTAACACATCAAAATGATGTAAAAACACCAAATTTTTAAATTTAAATTAAAAAAATCTATTTTAAAAAAAATACTTTTAAAACATAAAATAAAAAAATTCTCAGTTGGTCGTGATAACCAAAAATTCTCAGTTGTCACCGGAAGAGAGTAAAAAGGAAGAAGACTAGACTCGACTACTCAATATAGGCAGGCAGCCCTCATTTTCTTGATGCTTTATTAAATTCAACATGCCGGTATGCAAAGTTAGTTGAAGTTGTTTTTAAAAATATATTAAAATTTTATTATTATTTTTTTATTTTTAATATCAATATATAAAAATAATTTAAAAATACACAAAAAAATTAATTAAAAAATGAAAAATCAATAAATAAAAATTATTTTTAAAAAAATATATTTTTAAAACGGAATGAAAAATATATTTTCTTCTCTTTGTTTGACCACAATTTAGAATCTTTTTTAAAACCCATGATGAATCCTTCAGAGGAAAGAAGAATATTATATGCCTTGATATCTATCCTACAAGGTACATGTTCACCTACTAAAATCTGCTTATTATAAAGGGAAAAAGATTTTGAAATAGGAGTCTACTTTTGAGTTGACAAATAAAATTCCCAATGGATAATTTTATTTTTTTTAGAGTATTTTTTACTTGAATATATATTGAAATAATATTTTCTATTTTTTTAAACATTTATTTTAATACATCAAATATATTTTTAATACGAAAAACAGGCATGAGCAAAAAAGTTTAAATTCTACATGTTATACTGTTAATCATAAAACCAAATTATAAATATAACGTGTTTGAAGACTAATTAACAAAATATCAAAGGAGTTGACTGTGGATAGGCTTAACAAGCTGAGTCTTCCTCGTTCTAAAAAACAAAACGTAAAGTCCTCCCGAGTGGTCAGACATACGAACTTGGATGCAATTATTTAATTTAATAAGTCCATATATATGGCCCATCCACGACTTTAACATTGAAATTTTGTGACTCAAAATAAATCAATCCCATGCTTAGAAATTTTAGACCCTGTACATAAATTCTACATGTCAAACATTTGTTGTGCTTATTCTTAGCAAATTCGTGTGTGTGTATGTATATATATAGCAGCCATGGGGCAAAAGGAATCGATACAAGTTCTTTTCTCAAATTATTTTTTTAATGCTTTTTCTCTTTGTGATAATAGATAGGTTGCAATGATATGTAATTTAATTTAGATCTACTTGAAAATATGATCAGATTGTTTTTAAAAATGCATTTTGCTATGAAATGCAATAAAATGATATATTTTTTTAAAAAAATATATATATTAATATATTAAAATAATATAGAAACACTATTTTTAAATACTTTTAAAACATAATTATGTTCGGTTCTTATATTTGAAAACTTCTCTCTTTTCCCTGTGTTATACCGGACATGAACTGCTGTTATATTCAAAAAGGTTGACTTCTAGAATCAATCTAAAGTATGGCAAGATCCGAGACTAACCTAACATAGAAATTGATAAACTTTTTAGTCTTAACCACTTTACTTTCTACTGTATTTAATGTGTGGTTTTTTCCATGGTTAACAAAATGGACCAAGGAAACAATTTAGCAACTTCTATTTATTTTTCCAACTCAAGTTTTAATTAGATGACATGAGAGTTAGGCCAACTTAAATAGAATGATTTTATGGATCCAAAAATAACTTCACAACCTATTAAAAACATACCTTAATTAAAAACTTTATTTTTAAGAAAAATAATATCGAGACACCAATATATTAGATCAATCACGGTCCATCGTGACTTGAATAGTGGATTCCATTGCATTTAATAATCTTTTTATATTTTTTTATTTAATTATATAATAAAAATAGATACTCACACATTTTAACACCAACTATACAATAATTATTTATTTGAGACAATGATAACCCTATAGAAAAAAAATCATGCAATTTATTTTGTAATTAATCTAATATTTAAGGAGGAACAAAAAAACACATACTCGATCGATGGGTAAACCAGTCAAACCTCTGAATTGAGTAATCTAGACTAACACGTCAAACTCATAAACAACTTAATTGTGATTATAATTTGTTTTTTAAACTATTTTTTATTTAACTATTTGATAATAAAAATAAATGATCACAATATCAGCCTAATATTGGAATTGTTTTTTGAGACCATGATAACCTTAAAGAAAGCAAAATAAAACCAATTATGAAACTAGAATCTCATATATATATATATATTTGAAAAAAAAAAAGATATTTGTCAGGCCTGCGAGCCATGTCAACTAGCCAGACTTGTGAGCAAGTCTATGAACTTTATAAAGTTTAATCATCTGATTTTTTTTTAAAAATATTTTTTTTAACTATACGAGAAAAAAAAATAGATGATAACAAAGTCAAGTTAAATTAAAAAGAAAAAAGACACCTTACCAAGCTCTTAAACCAAAGCAACTTGGGTTACCTTGGAGAAACCTGCAAACCACTTCAACCTTGTACAAATATAAATAAATTATAAAACTTAATTATCAATCACTCCAATATTGAAATAGAAAAAACTAAGTTAAAAAACATAATAAAAAAAATTCATTAAGAAAATGAAATACATTGTGTATTAAGAAGTCATTTTTATAATTTACTTGGTTAATCCACATTACAATAGGTGTGGGAGAGCAATAGTTTCCAATATCCTTTGTTTTTTTTGTTAATAAGTTGCCGGTTGAATCAATATTTTAATGTAAAAAAAATATTTAAATATTGTATTGATTTTATTGAAGTTTTACAATTGATCTTTAAAAAATATGATGGAAAAGATTATCTTAAGATATATGTTAAAGTGAAAAACACAATATTTTCTCATTAGCTACTATGATGTATGCTGTATATACTCTCTTATTGGCTACAATATTTTCTTCTTATTATTATTATTAGAAGAAAAAATCTTAAGTTTTTAGAGCATGTTTAAAGAGTGGTTAAAAATTAATTTTAAAAAATATTTTTTATTCAGAAAGATATTATAATAATATTTTTTAATTTTAAAAAAAAATATTTTTGATATCAGCACATCAAAATAATCTAAAAAAACTACTTTTTATAACTTAAAATAACAAATAAAAATAAAAAAATTAAAATTTTTTAAAATTATTTTTTAAAATGTAATGTGAAAGATGAACTTAGTGGCAGTGTGCTCTTACAACAAAGGAAATCGCTAAAATCTTCATGCCTAAGCTAAAGGAAACATCATGAGTGAGCCGGGAAATCTTCTACCTAATAAAGTGGAAGAAAATGACTTCCATTGAAAATTGCAAAAGCAAATAAAAGGCAATTTTAACTTTATGCATGAGATTACAAATATTTGCCATGTATTTCTTTGCAAGATATCGGATTCAGACAAATAGCAGTCCAACCACTCTCTCGCACAATAATTCATCATGCTCTATTATTATTTTTTGATTAATGATAAATGTCTAAATCAGTTTATATGTATCTCGACTAATCCCTATGAAATCATGAAATTAACGATTATGAAAGTCTCCAGTAGTCATCACATTAAAAATCACATGGCTCGAACTTAAGACCACAAAAAAACAAATCTTTTAATCTCAAGTTCTTATCACTAGAACATCTACTAGATGATTATCATACTCTATTATTTTGTTAAGTGAGGTTGTTGCTAGGGTCCTCATGAAAGCATGAAAGTAATTTAAAAGATAAAGACATGGGCATTTATAACATGTAAAGCGAAATTATTTGTTTCTTTTATTAATTATACGATTAAATTAAAATACGGGAAATCATTTAGTTATATATCAAAGATAATCCTTTTTCTCAAATAATAATAATAATTCTACTTGTATAGGTTTCGGTCAGAAATATTGTGTACTTCTCATCAATGATTTTATAGGGCTTGTAGACATGTAACATAAATCAAATGACAACCAATCATTCTAAAAAAAATAAAATCTCGTGGAAAATATTGGTATATGGAGAATTGTTCTTACAGCTTCTTCCCTCCCCCCATCCCTCTCTCTCTTTTTTTTCTTTTCTTTCTAATGTGACCCCAGTATTAAATATTCATACATTTGATTAGTGGATAATTGTTTTTTATTTTATTTAATAGAAGAAGTTACATTACAAGGAGGTCAATTTACGGGGGGAAAAGAAAAAGAAATTGGAAGTGATTTAAGAGCTTATTTGAATATATACAATATGAGGGATGATTCTGAATAAGGTAGATGATATTTTACGCATCAAATTTTCTTCGAAGACCCATTTCCAGGCTTTTAAAATAATTTGTTTTTAAAAAATAAAAAATAATTTGATTTTCCAATCGTGCCCAAACTAGCTGCATTTATTTCGTGTTTCCAATTAACCTTTTGATTTATATGTTTTATTTATTTATTCTACTATTGTTTAGGAATATTTTGAATTTTGAGTTTATTTCATTTCTTTGTTTAGCTACTGATTAACTAGATCAAAATATTTAAATAACTCTTAAATTTAACAAAAACAATGAATTTTTTCTGTATAATTTTTTTTTTTTTTCGAAATCAACAAACCCTACTAACTATGCTATATACTCTGAGAATTGTGTTTTGGGATTTTCTTTCCTTAAATTATTAAAAAAATACTGTAGGTTGACATTGTTTATATATTCACAAACCACCATGAACTTACTATTTAATTTTCAATGATTCATTTTGGTCCTCAAAGTTTTTTTTTGAAGGCGTGATTCTAATTTAAACTCAATTGCTTTTGATTTTTAGGCCAGGGTGAAAAAAAAAGGACTAAATGAAAAAGGCATTAAATATTGGTCCGGTAGAGATTTTACAAAAAATACACTTAGATCTTCAATCTTTTAAAATAATATAATTTATATAATTTAGATCCCTTTAAATTCGTATATTTCACTTTTGGTTTAGAGCTTTATTTGTAATATTTTATAATTCTTAATTAGAGAGAGAAAGATGAGTCACTGGATTTTAGCAGTGACATGAAATCATCGTTCATGCTATTTTCAGCAATTAAAATAATTTTTCTTGGTGTCTACAAGTCTCATGCGATATGAAAGGCTTGACAATAGTATTATAAAGCCTTAATATTGCCTGAAAAAAACAAATCCAGACTGAGAAAATTAAAATTAACTTTTTTTGAGCATTTTGGATTAATGCCTTTGCCTTAATATTAACTTGATTTGATTTTGGCCTCGGCTTAAATGCCTACTTCCACATTTAGGTTATTCACTAGTTGGATTGCCTGCACTACGTTGCGGGTATAGTGCGGGCGGAACAAATAATCTTTATAATTGTTGAGATTAAAATATAATATTTCAGTATGTAAAATTTGATATAATGAAAAAGATCAACATCCTTTACTATAATAAAAGTAAATCAAAGTCTTAACTTCTTAAATTATCATCACCATCACTGTCAAAACAATAAATATTATTCAACAAATCTCAGAGAAAAACAAAAAAAAAATATTCATAAAAAGCATGTAAGAACAAAAACAAAAATTATTATTATTATTATTATTATTATTATTATTATTATTATTATTATTATTATTATTATTAATATTATTATTGTTTTAATAACGGGAAGATAACAAAATTAAATCAAGGGCTTAAAAAAAACCTAAAAACATTAACAAAAGAGAAAATGAAAAAATAAAATTAATGAAAAAAACAATAAAAATTATTGAGTGGAAAGAAAAATTATTTAACCTGAAAATTTATAAAAAACAATATCACACTACGTTGCGGACTAAGTAAAAAGTTTGTATAACTGTTAAAAGAATAAAAATTATCAAATTATCTCGAGAGAAAAAAACCTAAAAAACATTAACAAAAGAGTAAGTAAGAGAAAAAATATTAAATTATTATTATTATTATTATTATTATTATTATTATGCTAATAATGAAAAAAAAAATAAAAGACTAAAAAAATCATAAAAACTTTAACAAAAGATCAAACAAAAAAATAAAATAAAAATTATTAGGTAAAAAAAGTCATATGACGTAAAAATAAA
This sequence comes from Salix koriyanagi, assembly GCA_029228605.1. Taxonomy (NCBI): domain Eukaryota; kingdom Viridiplantae; phylum Streptophyta; class Magnoliopsida; order Malpighiales; family Salicaceae; genus Salix; species Salix koriyanagi. Next base: position 9,630,347 of record CM055333.1, on the reverse strand, counting down.
AATAAAAAACGAAAAAAAAAGCTAAAAGAAATAACAAAAAAAATACAAATATCAATTTTCAAATGATCATAGATATAAAAAAAAATTTAAGAACTATTTTTTTTTGAAAAAAAATACCAGCCCAACAAATAAGAAAATAACAAGAATTAAAAATCAAAGCTAAGCACACTTATATATATATGGACAAAAGTAAGGATTATTCTTGAAATAAAAAGAAATAAAGGGATTAAAATAAAAACGTAAAAGTAATAGGGCTAAAATGAACATTAAATATAAAGGGATTAAAATCCAAAATTAAAAGTATAAGGGCCGAAATGAAAACATCGAAGTCTTAACATCTAAGAATATTATTACTATTACAACTAAAAGAATAAAAATAATTAAATTATTACGATGAAAAAAATAAAAAACATAAAAAAAGGAAGCAAGAAAAAAAAGCTAATATTATTATTCTTATTGAGTTAATAATGGGGGAAAAATTCAATAAAAGAAAAAAATGTCAATAAATTGTTTTTTTTTTTTAAAAAAAACATAAGTGAAAAAAACAATTAACGTCAAAATAAATAAACAAATAAAAAAAATCAAAATAAATAAAAATCATAAGTGAAAAAAATAATCAAAAAAGCAAACAAAAAATGAAAAACAAATTATAAGCAAAAAATTCAAGCTAGGCAGGGGTCGAACCCCCGCCCTCTTAAGACACAGACGCGTCTGTTTGCCAATGAGCTACATGCCTTTCTTTGTCTCTTCCTGTGAAAAAATATATAAATAGTATAACAACAACTAAATAAACCGACCCGAATTCACTGTTCAAAAAAAAAAACACTATTGAAATCCATAGTGTTTTCACTTACAGTCCACAGTATTTTCCTGATCTCTTTTAGTTATATTTATAATTACAATGACCCTTACATGCTAGGCCATGGTCTGCGAGCCTAGGCCATTTTTTTTTTAAATATAAATTTAAAAATAAAAATAAAATTATTCGATTAAATCTATGTCTCATGTCACAAGTTGTTGATGAGATAAAACAAATCATCTGAGCTATTATTTATTTATTTTTCTAGCAATTTTTATTTGATATCGTTTTTATAAGTGATTTTAAATAATTTTTCAATTAATATCCTTTCTTTTTGTTTCTTTTTTCTTCTTTAACATTTTTAATAAAAATTCTGAATGGATGAAATTTATTTTTAAAATAAAAAATCTTTATTTTTAGATAATGTTTATAATATGTGCAACTATTAAATAATCTAGTTATATATATATTGGTCCTTAAGCTTTACAAATAATATAGTTTAGGTACATTTAAGCATCTAAGATTCAGTTTTGGCCCAAAATATTATTTTCCTTATATTTTAGCCCTTAGTCAGAGAGAAAAAAAAGAATTTGTCAAGTTTTAGTATTAGAAAGATAAATTTGATATTTACAATGATTTTAGCCACCATAATTGTCTATATTGATATCAACACGTTGCATCCCATGAAAAGAGTTTTATTTAGGTGCTTTTAAGTCATAATTTTTTTTCTTCCGGAAAACTAAATCTAAGTTTGAGAAAAGTTTTTGTTTCAAATTGATTTCATTTTTGGTGGTTTTTAGGTCTTATATGGATATTTATGGGTTTACTGAGGTGTTTTAGGGTTTTTCTGTAGGTGTTTTAGATTAAAATATATTGAAATTAGGATTCCTAAGCATAATTTTTATTTATTTATTTATTTAATTGATATCCTTTTTATATCTCTTCTTTCTAAATAACTTTTAAATTTATCTTTTAATTGATACCTATTCTCTGCAAAAAAAAAAAAAAATACAGAAAATATATAAATACAGAAAATTGTGACATCAAAGCGATTTATTTTCCACTGATTGTGATGGGGAAAAAGTAATTGATTATTTCGTAAGGACACAATGTAAGTGTTCGGCTTTGGCAAAGAGACATATCATATCAGTCATGTTCTTGGATATTTATGCTTCTTTTCCTTTTTAAAGGTCAACCCTTATTAATTATAGGTGTTTAAGAGTGATGTAGTTTTTTTTTTTTGTATATTTTAAAATCGCGTTTCATTTTTTTAATAGATTTTTATATTAATATTAAAAAAATATTTATTATATTTCATGTTTGGTGATCTGTTGTCTTAATTATTTTTGGTTGAAATGATATAATATTCTTTTACCCAATTTTAAATATGATTCTATGCTCCAACTTTTCCGCAGACAATATAAAAATCATATTATAAACTGGGTTAATTAGACCAAAATAACTTAATTGATGGTTATTGCTGTGAATTATTTTTATATATATTTATTTTATTTTAATGCGAAAGCTTAATCTATATATAAACAAGTTCTAATAATTAGTGAGGTCATCGGACTATGTACAACTTCTTTATTTTGAATTTTTAATAAAAGACCATGTACAAGTTTAATCGTCACGCATTTATTTATTTACTTATTAAACGTCATATATTAAGCTTTTGTAAATTATATAAATTTTCAGCAAAGCTTTTGCCGAGCCCAATTAGAGATCAAATCATAACCGACATGACCGACTAAAATACTCAATCGAAACTATAGGTTTATGAGGAAAACCAGGGCGTAAGCATGACCTGGCATTCAATGATTGATCATAATAAGACAATTAAATTGGTTGAGACCCACATATATTAATTCCTCTGACTTTTTTTTTTAATCTAAATCAATTTACAATAATTGAATTTCATGATAATTCTCGCCGTCCTTTTATAAGAGAAGATAATGTTGTTGCAATTTTTGTAAAGGATCTTTTTTATAATGTCGTTGATTTCTTTTATTTTATTATTATTATTATTATGATATTATGATGATGATGATCAATTACAGCTTTCGATTCCTAATATATGAGAATTGGATTGGAACTCATTTTTTCCTTTTCGTAAAAGAGATTACTATTTAGCATCTTCCTATCAAAAAGTGGAGGCTCTACTACTAGTTTCATGGTATTAAAATAGTGTTTGAGAATGTAATAATTATTTTTTCAAAATAGTTTTGATATTAGTATATTAAAATAATATAAAAATATTAAAAACAATTGAATTTGACACAAAAAGAGAAATATATATATATATATATATATATATATATATATATATATATATATATATATATATATATATATATATATTTGAATGCGAGAAAACCTCAACTTTGAAAATCATATCTTGTGAATTTAGATGAACGAATAAAACCTTGATTGTTTTAGATTCTTATAATGGGTATGTGTTCTGACTTAAATTCAAAATCAGATCACAAATTCTCTGACATCCTGTTACGCTCCTTAAAGACAAATATATATCTTGTGTGCGTGTAGGTCAACTAGCAATTAAAAATTAAAAAATTAGGGAAAATAAACAAAACAAAACAATAGGACAAAAAGAAGAAGAAATATTGAAAATCATTATGCTTATAATCATTCATTCACATTGAACAAGTCATTAGTATAATTGGCAATTATGAAACGAGAGAAATCAAGAAAAATCGAGAGCCATCTGGTTACGCAGCTGAAGCACAAGTGAGAGGCCATGGATAGTACGAACAAGGAATCTTTCTACAGGGTGTTTGGAAGACATGGCATGGCTAGAAATAGAGGAGGACATGGATATCCATGAAGATATATTCCAAGATTTATAAATTATAATCGAGGTCCATGGCCCAATATTATATTCATAGAAAATATATTCCTGTCACCTTAAAAAACATTCCTTTCAGATTAAACAGAGCCACAGGCATGTGTTCACAACATTCCCTGTGTAAATACCACATCGGTTATGCTCCCTTGACGTGAATTGGTCCCAGAATGTCGACCACAAGCTATCATTTTTCTGAATATTCCTAGTTTTTCAGGCTCAATATGTCATGTGTTTCTGTACCTAGCTGCTGGAACACCTACTTATAATAACATGGCTCCTCGTAAATTAAAAAAAAAAAAAACATTTATCTAAAATCAAGAGATGTTAATATTAAAACTATAAAACCCTAACTCATCTAGGGAGTAGGTTACTTCCTAGCTATTTCCCGATTTCTAATTCAAAGCTATAAAAAATAAAAACACCTTTCCATAAAAAAAAGAGAAAAAAAGCCTTTGACAAATCTCATCTAGGATTTGCCAGCCATTATCGACCGACGACCAATCGATCAAATCCTTTGGATAAACACTGGCCACGTATCTGCGTCTACTATTACGAAAATGAATCGAGTCAATGGCCTTATCAACTCAGATATCCCAGTGCCTCATCACAATCCGAGATGACTCATCTTGGATCGATCCCGCACGTAGTAAGACTCACCTGACAACCTTGGATGGGATCAAACCCTAAAAATGAACCAGGTTGGTTGTCTTCAACCTTCAACCACATAAATGTTGATGTTATTGCGTGGTAAATTCTGCTCACCTACTTACCTAACGATTATTTCATGGGAGCAAGTTAAGTAACTTTTCTCTTTTTTTCCTCTCCGGTGCCGTCGACACCAATCCTATGCATACATTTATTACAAGTAAAATATTTTATTAAGACAAAGTCAACCCAATTTAAGACATCATTAAGTTTTAGTTGTAGACTGATTAATTTGGGGGTGGAAATCGTAAATTATCTATACAAAATTCAGTTATAAAAAAGAGATTAAAAGACAAAAAAAATATATTAATTGAGCTGTAAACTTGAATTCCAATAATTGAAAAGGAATAAAACATTTTGACCGTTTGTGTAGCGGTGGTGGTGTTGAAATTCTTCTAATAATTTCTGCTAATAGATTTTTAAATTATTTAATAGAAAAATGGTAATTTCTTTTCTTGTCAATTATTAAAAGTGCCTAACATAACAGTCAAATTTAGAGTATATTATGGTACAGAGTATTTTTCAAAAATATTTTTTATTAAAAGATATATTATAATGTTTTTAAAACCAGCAAATCATGCAATTATTAAGACAATATAAGAGATTAAAAAAAAGAAATTAAAGAAAAAAGAAAGACAGATCACAATATGGAACCGCTGGCTATACCGTTGGATCACAGTATTATAATCCCACCGAACGATTAAAAATGCCATAAAGCACCGCCCTCCACAAAAGAAGAAGAAGAAGAAGAAAAGGCACTCAAATAGGTCCTCATCAATATTTATTTATTTTACCTTATGCTACATGACAATTCTTCTTTTGACATATTAAGCTGTGGACTGCAGAAATAGCCAATCAAGTCCTTGCATTTCTGATTTTTTGGCATTATGAAAATTCCCTACTATAAATGGCATACTCTAAACATTATTGGTAAGCTTATAATTTAATTTATATATGTTTTTTATTTGACAGTGTGTGCATTCAAATATAGAACTTTAAAATAAAATTAAAACTAAGTATTTTCCTAGTCAAGAAATTTATAATTAAATTTGTGCATTTATGAAAAAATTATTTCTCATAATCTTCTAAGCCAAAAATAAATAAGAAAAAAAAATCCAGGCGAAACAATTTGTGCGTCTCTCTCTCTCTCTCTGCTTTTAACAAATACCGGTATCAGTCCTGTCACTCACAGCTCAAGCTCCCCCCCCTTCCCCTTCCCCTTCCCCTTCTCTCTCCACGCAGCTACTGTCACTTAACTGAAACAAAAATTAACCACTCCAAGTTTTTATCTTTTTAAAAAAAACATATAAAACCCTCATAGTTCATCAGCTAAAGAAAAGAAACTCTCTTTTTCTACATTTCCTCATGAGAAGCAGCGGCACTAGCAACCACCGGTGACTTACAACGTCGTTGTTTTTGTCCACTCCGATTTTTTCATGGCGAAGAAAGAAAACGACGACGCCTCTCAAACCTTCCACGCCTTGGTAGAAAGGGCAGACCGGAAATTCGGGCGAGTCCGTGACCTACCATTATACGGACGCGCCCCGCAGAATCACTACTTCCAGAAAGTATTCAAGGCGTATATGAGGCTATGGAAGTACCAGCAGGAGAACCGGTCAAAGCTAGTTGACTCCGGTTTGAAACGATGGGAAATTGGAGAGATCGCGAGTCGGATCGGGCAGTTGTATTTTAATCAGTACATGAGGACTAGTGAAGCTAGGTTTTTAGTGGAAGCGTATGTGTTTTATGAGGCGATTTTGGAGCGGAAGTATTTTGATGCCCGCGGAAGTGGTAAACCGAAGGTTGATGTGGGTGTTAGGTTTAAGGAGTTGAGATTTTATGCTCGGTTTTTGCTTGTTGCTTTGATTTTCAACAAGGTTGATATGGTGAGATTGCTCGCTGAGAGGATTAAAGGTCTTGTTGATGATAGCAAGACTAATTTTCGTGTAAGTTGCGCTTTTTATTTTATAATTCCTGTGTTTTTTTTTGGAAGGAGAAAATGTGTAGGTTTTGTTGATTATTGGGGTGAATATTGAATTTTGGCTGTAGATATTTTTTCTCTTTTTTTGGTGGATTATCGTGTTCTTTTTAATAGTTAGGTATTGACTTTGATTTTTTTTTAATTCATGTTAGCTTCTTTTCTTCTTCTTCTTCTTCTTTTTTTGCCGGGAGGGAGGACTTATTAATCGAGCTTGGTAAGGAAGGAATTTATGGAATAGGAGATGCTGACGGTGGTTTTCAAGAAAACTAGGCGGCTTGTTTGATTTTGAAAGGCAATTTTTTGGGTTAACTAGAAGTTTGTTGAATTTGTGGAAATTGGAGCGTAATTTTTATGTTTTGAGGTGACAGAATGAAAATTAAGTTTAGTTTGACTGTTGAGGAAAAAGAATTTGAAATCTCTGAAGTTATTATGATGCTTTGTTTCTCTGGAGATGGGTTTCAACCGTAGTGTAGAGAGGTTGTTGCAAAACACTGGAGTTGGGTTTCTATTTTCATTTATCGAAATAAAGACCTTGGAACAGAGATTTGTTTTAATTCTGCTGCAGATAAAGCAGCAGCAATCCTAGAGAGGCTCAATTCCTTTTAGGCCCAGGAGATCAGGGGCAGACCTAGAGGATTTTGTGTATGAGTTTTCAAAGATTTCCATGCTCATCTACCTTAAACAATTTGTTTGATCAAAGTTGACACGCTGCTATGGGAGCTTTTTGCGATCTAGATCTATTAAAGTTATTATCGCGGGACCTGTCAAACTGGATGTGGCATCTGGTTTTATTTGATTACAAGTGGATAATTTATTTATTTTTCTAATTGCAGTTGGTATTTGGAATCTATATGCCTTACATATTATGGTAAGCTCAGTTGCTGTAGCTATCCTTTTTCTTTAAAAAATAAAATACCCTTTTTGATGGAAAGAAAGCATGGCCTTTCAACTTCAGTTAGAGGTTGCTGAATTATTTTACTGTTATGAGAATTGGTGAGGGTAGAGGCAGGAATGAAAATATGTCTTTCTGAATGTAGGGGTAAGGCATTTGCAGAACTATTGAATCGAGTGGTGGTAACTTCAGTTAAGTTGCCTGGCTGACATCTGACTGGCTCAGATGAGGGGCTTCCAGTTCTAGAGAAAGGCTGGAAAGGGGGAAAATGAGAGAAATGAACAGAAAGAAATCCAGTCCCGATTCCATTAAAAATTGTGGCAGTACTGATGATGGTCTTCAGGATGTATAATTGGTGTAAAAGTTTTAACTCCTGGATTGAGTTCTTACATTGAAAGACTTGAACACCTGAAGGCCAAAGCTGAAATGCGGTGGGTGCATGGATCATTCAAAAAATTAACTCTTATACTTAAAAGACAATAATAATCATTTAAGTTGTGTTTAGAACCTTAAACTTGATTGGTCCAGATTAAAAGGGTGAAGTGGGATCATATTGGCACCCTTTATTTTTTCCTTCTCCTATTGACCATCTTGGAGCATCTTGTCCACATGATCAAGAGCACCAACAATGCTCATAATCATTGGAAGATGGTTTAGTTGGCCTAGTTGCCCTGGTTTTCCCAAAGTGACAGTTGATGGATCATTGCCAAGAATGGAAGTTACGCATTAGAATTAGCAGGGCTGATGGGTGAGGAAACGGATGCAATTCCTAGTCGTACTTCTTATATGGTATAATGAATAATTTACTCACACTAAGTTTGACATTTATGCGTGTCTATATGAGACATCGGCTCGGAGGCATTTCTTAAATATGTCCAAGTTAATTAGAGAAAACTAACAATTTTCTATACCATTAAGAAGTTCAAATACTGCATTTAACTTTCTGTTGATGCTTGCATGAATAAAAGCAAATGGATTATTTGTTCTCAGGAAACGAACTTCAAAGAATGGAAGCTAGTGGTGCAAGAAATTTTCCGCTTTATGGAAGTTGATACCGCCTTCACAAATGTCAGGCCTTTGCGGTACTGTGCTCTGTTTGATTCCCATCCAGCTTCTCGTCCTTATTTGGCTCGTTTCCATGCGAAGAAGATTGTAAAATTTAGAGATGCGCTCTTGACAAGCTATCATAAAAGCGAGGTAAATGTTTTTTGATGTTTGTAACGCTGTTTATTGATAAGGTCGTATGGAGCTTGTACTGAGAATTTTCCCAACAAGAGAAACTTTTTATAGCCTGTTACCTTGTTTTTCATTTTCAGGTTAAATTTGCAGAACTTACTTTAGACACCTACAGGATGATGCAATGCATAGAATGGGAACCTAGCGGATCTTTCTTCCAAAAGCATCCCGTCGAATCAGTTTACCAAAAGCATCCAGTGGAATCGAATGAAAATGGCACTGTAATTGATCATTCTGGAGCTGCTTCTGGATTGATAGATATAAACATGGCTGCAGATTTGACAGATCCAACTTTACCCCCAAATCCCAGGAAAGCTGTTCTTTATCGCCCGTCGGTGACCCATTTCCTAGCGGTTAGTTCCGAAACTCTTACATATTGATTTTACATGAGTTGCCCTTCTCTGTTTGTATTCACAGTTAGGCTACTCTGCTTTCAGAGTGACTTATTACCAGGATTTCCTGGAACCAGGCCTAATTTGAATCTCTGCATTTCTTTATAGAAAAAATGTGTGTGATTCCTTCCCTGGCGTGGAGTGTAGTTATAGTCAGTGCATGTTGTGGCAAAGTTTTTCTCTTCATGTTAACTTTGTATAGGATGGTACATTTTCTTGTAAAACACAATTATGCTGGTGGTAGAACACAGCTTAATTTAGCAAAATCTTGTACAAAAACATGTAGTTTACTTGTTGAAAACCATGGTGCAAGTCTACTAATGAAATAGTTCTCCCATGGGAAATCAGTGTCTAGGGATCATAGATAAATTTGCAATCATTTCACATTTCTTGTGGGAAATTTTATTCTTCATTCCCTTCACTGGGATGGAAGGCTGATTTCAGTTTGACTATTGTGCACAGGTTATGGCAACGATTTGCGAAGAGCTCCCTCCAGAGAGCATTGTGCTGGTATATCTATCGGCATCAGGTTGATGATCCTCCATAATGCCAGTAAAATTCAACTAATTGTATCTTGTCACCCTAGGCTTATTGTCTTAATGAATCTATTGTTCAGGGAAGGCTGCGTGTAGTAATCTTTCTCAGGCAGAAAGCTCTGGGGAATCAAGAAAATCTTCCAAAGACAAGGTTGTCTCTGGAGTATACAGCACAGAGAAAAGCTCTGGACCTGAATCTCATTGTAACGGCAAGAGAGAGTCAAGTGACTACTATGACAATTATCTCTGGTTAGGTCCCCGGGGATATGGTGGTGAGTGGCTCTCTTTATTGCTTCTCTTCCTAGTGTTTAGCCTCAGTTTGTTATTCCAAGAGTAATTAATCACAGCTATTCCAAATTACTTTTATGGCCTTCCAATATTGCTGTTCCACTCTAAGGTGTGATGCTTTTGGATTTTCAGGGTCAAATGCCCTTTACCCTGGCGATATAATTCCTTTTACACGAAGACCTCTTTTCTTGATTATTGATAGTGACAGCAGCCATGCATTCAAGGCAGGTTTCATAACCAGTATATGACTTGTCATAAAATTTGGATTTATCATACCAGTCTACAGTTCTTAGAATTGACCTTTTCTGGCTTGTGAGTGAGGTTGCATTTAAATTCAACATGGTGGATTTTCATGTCTACAAATATTATTGAACATGATGGATCGTAGCATAAGCTTGTCCACTGACTTTGTGTGTTTTTGGGGATGAGACAATAAGTTGCAGATATATATTTTTTTTTAAAAAAAAAGAGGATACGTTGCAGAGGATCTTTCTATATCAAATATTGCATCAGTGCATGCGCTGGAATAACCTGCTGTTTACATACTTAGGCACATAAACATTGCACTAGCTTTCGTCAAACAATTGGGTTTTAAATGCACTAGAATCTTAAATTAAATCAATATCCTATTTGAAGAGCTATCTGCATAGATGATACTACCTGTTGGTATGATTTACTTGAAAATTGCCACACATTTCTATATAAGAAATTCTTTTTAAGGTGAACTAGAGTAATTGATCTACAAAACCTATGCAGTAAAGTTTTTTACTTTTAATCCACACCTGGTGCATCTGACTGATGTACATAGTAGATGCAAAAGCTGAGGTGATATTTTCAACTGACGCACACTACACCCCCACCTGATTGAATTTTAACCCCTTAAACAAATATGCTAGAGCTGATTTAATTGTTGACCTCCTTTGATATTGACTTTGATGGAATACATTAATCTTTAATGGTTTGGGGTAGGAAGCAGCTGGGTGCCTAAAGCCTCGCCATATAACATGTATTTAGATCCGACTTCCCTTGTACCGAGATCAAATTGTCTTGCCAGCATATTTGCGAAGGGATTTATGAGGAAAATATTCAACACTTCTTTTCAGTTTATCTGAGGGGTGCATCATACCTAGGATTTTCTGCATTTCAGCCTTGCCCTTTAGAGTTCTACTTTATCTGTCAAGTTGCTTATTTGAGAATTGTGGATCATTTTCCTCAGGTCCTGCATGGTGCAGAAAGGAGAGAGCCGGCTGCCCTGTTTCTTTCACCTTTGAAACCAGCATTCAAGAACCTATCTGCTGTTTGATACAACACATAGTGGAAGTCAGTTTACATTTTTCTTGACTGCTCCTCTGCAGGCATTCTGCCAGATGGTTGGCCTCACTTCTGCTGATTCTGATATGGTACGTTGTTGGCCTAAGTTCTTAAATTTTTATGATAATCTTCTCATTCCTATCTGCTCTCTTATGGCTAACCGGACTGCTTTTAGGATTTTTACAATGATGCTGAGGAGATACTGTCCATTGCATTCTCTGAGTGGGAGGTTATTCTTTGTACATCAAAAAGCCTGGATCTGGTTTGGGCGCAAGTTTTATCCGATCCATTTCTAAGGAGGCTTATTCTTAGGTATATTTATCTGTCAATAGAAGCAAAGTAGTAGTAAACTCAATATTCTTTATACAATCTGTTGGTTCTTCACTTGAGGCTGAAATGCTATACCCATCACTCTTTTTCACTGTTCCTTTCTATGAAATGTTAAAACTTAATAGTAATTGTTTTTAGTCTGGATGCTGTTGGATTTTAGCTAATCTGCTAACATGTGTTAACGGAACGTGTCTTCAGATTCATATTCTGCAGATCCGTGCTCTCTGCTTTCTGCCCTCTTGAAGATGAGCAATATCTTCCCTGTTTGCCTGCCCCATCTTCCCAATTCTGTCTCCGCAAGATGCGAAGCTGTGCAGTCAGCTGTAATTCGGCTTGCAAATCACCTGAAGGTGGCAGATTGTTTTCAGTTTGATGACACATAAGGAAGACAAAACTATAAAAATGCAGGTTTCTCTCTCTCAATTTCCATTTAACTTCATGAGGTCAAATAACTCCTGGAATTCGATCGGTTGGTATAACAGCACTTCAAAGAAGTATAATTTGCTGATAGGGCTTAAGCTGGTGGTCAATAATAGAACATTGGTTGAGCATGACATGCAAACTCGTTAATTCTCTGGTCAGCATGTTGTGGTTTGCTGTTTTTGGTGGTCCTTTATGATCTGCGGCTGTGTATGAATGAATATAGCTGCGTAGTTGTCCAGGTGTATAGATTTACACTATTTTAGAGTTGCTTTTCAAGCTAGTGCTAAGTTTTGTACCCTTGTAATAGAAAATCAGGTTAGTCGTATGTTTTCAAAATTTTTTTGAAAAAAGTTATAGTGGCAATGGATTCATACATTATTGTTGAGGCTGCGGGAGAGGCATATACATGTAAATGGGTCCTGAAATTGAAATTTCTGAATCCTTTCAGCTGTACATTTTACAAATTTGACTCGGCTGCTTTTGAGCTCTTTGGTGTCGTAGCTCCTGTTGCGCACTTCATGTAATGATTAGCATTAATTTTCTTTACTTCCTTTTCATATTATTTAAATATTACTCGTAAATAACTTAATTGTTGCAATGCATCATCATTTAGATTCGTAAGATCAAACAAGATTCATCATTTTATTTTATTTTGTGAAGAAAAATAGGAAGCGGAATAAATTCTTCAATGCTACAGAATATTAACCATAAGCCTGCACGAAAGAGTGATGATACTTTGTTTTATCAGGTTGCTCTTGATTAGTGTTTTAAGACCTAAGGAACCTGAAAAGCAAACGTTTTTAGTTAAAGATATAAAACAAAATTGTTTCCAACATAGTTTCAAGTTAGTTTAGATATGTCTCTATTGTCTTTTTTTTTTATATCTCGAGATTTAGATATATAATTATGTTTTTATTTGTCTGGGAAAAGAATCACATGTATTTGACAAAACATGGAAACAAAAAAAGAATCTTCGTCAACACTAGAAATGATTGGTTTTGAATAAAGAACTTTATTAATTATATTTTTACTGATTCAAATTAATATTTTATTTGATAATTTTATTTTTCAAATAAATCTCACTTATTATAATTTATTATTGTAATTTTAAGTGATTGGAAGCATACACACTTAAAAATAACTCATGAGTTGAATTTATATTTAAACTTCTAGTTCCCGTAGACCAATAAATCTCTTTTTTTTTCTTCTCTTCATTATAATCTCTCCCTAATCTATTTCATGTTTACAAATAATTACCTAGCAATTAATGATTGCTATGCCATTCATAAGTCACTCATTACATTCAATTCCAATGTTCACCTATTATATCCAATTAAGCTACTAAGCGTCTGTTTGGAAGGACGGTTGCGGTTGCTTTTAAAAATATTTTTTATTTAAAAATATATTAAAATGATATTTTTTTAAAAACAAATATTTTTGACATCAGCATATCAAAATGATTTAAAAACACCTAAAAATATTTTCATTTAAAATGAATTTTTTTTAGAAAATGACGGCACAACCACCCTCCCAAACAACTTCTAAAATTGTTGTGAATTACTCTCATGTTCACAATTTTTACAAACAAGCTACTATGACAACCATATCTCCTGTATGGTAAGCTACAAGCTACCTTGATCACCACCTCTTTTATATGGTGAGCTACAATATTTATAAGTAAATGAGAAATGATATAAAAAAAAACAAAAAATGAATAGGGCAAATGAAAAAAATTCTTTTTCTCACCTCTAACTTTGACCCCAAAACTTTTACATTCATCATAGTTTCTGTTATACCCCGACTAGTATAACCATCAAGAGGTTCTCTAAAATGCATATATGAGACTTTGTTTTGCGAATATATGTAAGCATTCAAGTTCATTATCAATTGCGAAATCTCAAAATTCATCAAAATATTTTTCTATGAATTCATCAATAACATCATTAATGAGAAATTGAACAAAGCTTTGCTTGTTTCCTATCTAAACTATTCTTGTTCCTCATTTGTACATGTGTCCGAAATCTTGATGACTAATAACATAAACACATTAGGAGGAAGAGTTACATGTCTTTAATCATCCTCATTACTTTTAATTTATCTCTAACAACTTGTTCAACATATGAGAGTACCCAAAGAGATTATATTAGCTAACCAACAACAACTTAGAGCTTTCCATATATATATATGAAAGTATTTAGTTGTATTTACCCAATTTAGTAAGAAAACTTAAGTCCCTTTTATGGAAAATACATTGCATATGATACTCAATTTTGAGAAATTACACATAAGAAAAGTAGTTAGCTGTATTTTTTTTTTAACAGTTTGTTTATTTTTGTGTTTAATTTATTTTTTTAAATTAAAATTTATCTTTATTTTTTTATTCTATGTTTTTTAAATTATTTTAATATTATATATTATATATATATATATATATATATATGTATATAAGAAAATGAAAATGAAAAAAAATAGATTTTTCTTAAAAAAACTTAATTGATAATACAAAACCAAAAAAAATTATAAATCTAAATAAACATATGACAAAAGCATGATGCATATAGTACCAACCAGATTGAACTTCCTAACTACAAGAAAAGTACGGTCTCTGTCCTTCAACCAATAAGATTCGAGAACTAAGCCTCAACGATCCGCGTCATCACTCTAAAACCACATCGTAGCCGGTCACATCAACCAGAGAAAACACAACTTAACATTGTTTGAACCGTTCGATTATAAAGAGAGAAAGCACAAAGATACCCAATAGTACCCATCCGATTCTTACTCTAAATCTCTATAAATATGCCTCGACTGCTTCTTCTTTCAATCTTTACCAAAATTTCCGAGTTTCAGAGAGATTCCTGAAGAGATTCCAAGGTGCCTTTTTTTTTACTCTCTCCTTCATTAGGGTTTCTGATTAAATTCCTTGGTTGTTCATAAGGGCTTCATGGTGTTTTTAATTGAAAACTGTTTTGATGGGTTTTAGGTTTTTTGAATCTTGTGGATTCTTGAATCTGTTTCTGAAATTGATGGGTCTTGTTCGAGATTTAGGGTTCCTTTGTCCGTTAAGTGTCAATAAAATGTTATTCTACAATTGATTTGATATAATTACGGTTATTGATTTTAACTTTGTAGTCATTGGTTTGCGATCCAGGGCTCTTTTGGCATTTTAGTTCTTATAAAGTGTTTTTTAACATCTTTAGTCGTTAAGATTTCTGAACAGCGGTTATGTTTGGTTTCTGAGAAAATGCTAGGAAGCTGTGTTAATGAATGTTAACATGTTAATCTCTTTAGATTTTCGACTGTTTTCTTGGAGACTTAAAGTGTTGCTTGTGTCAATATATATATATTTTATCTATTGTGGCTCGCCTGTTGATAAGATGATTGTTTATGATGTTTTGTTGCCGGTGTGTAGATGGCCCGTACCAAGCAAACTGCTCGTAAATCTACAGGAGGAAAGGCCCCAAGGAAGCAGCTCGCTACCAAGGTATCTCTTTTATCCAATAAGATACAATGATTTGCCTTCTGACCTGATTATTTTTTTCTCCAAATTTTTATAATCTCTTGATTGATAAATCATGTTACGTGATTATAGGCTGCCCGTAAGTCTGCTCCAACCACTGGTGGAGTGAAGAAGCCCCACAGATATCGCCCTGGAACAGTTGCTCTTCGGTCAGTCAATGGTTCCTATCTGATGCATTTCTTGTTACCGACAAACTTTCAATCTTATATGTTTATGCATGCAATGCAGTGAAATCCGTAAATATCAGAAGAGCACGGAGCTCTTGATCAGGAAACTCCCATTCCAGAGGCTTGTTCGTGAAATTGCCCAGGACTTCAAGGTATATTATATTTAATTATTTTGATGGCTTTTCCTTGATGAATGAAAGTAGGGTTCTGATGCTAATGATTACATTTTATGCTGTGCAGACTGATCTGCGTTTCCAGAGCCATGCGGTGCTGGCCCTGCAAGAGGCAGCTGAGGCATATCTTGTGGGTTTGTTTGAGGACACCAATCTTTGTGCCATCCATGCGAAGCGTGTCACCATCATGCCCAAGGATATCCAGCTGGCCAGGAGGATCAGGGGTGAGCGTGCCTAAGTAAACATGCTGAAATGGGAGACAGAGGTGGGCTTTTGATCAGTTTGATCAGCAGCAGCCAAGTTGTTTAGGTCGTAGATTGGACAGGTTTGTGGGTTTGTAGTGTGTTAGGAGAGGCTGTGTGATGTTGGGGGTTAATAGAAAGGTGGTGTTTTTTAATCTCTTGTAATGTGGGGGGGATGTGAACCTCTCGATATATTTTCGCCTGTTAAACTCTGTTGAATGTTTTCTTTCGCCACAGCGAAGTGGTGTACCTGACAGACATGCTATTATTTTGGATCTAATTTTTAGTTTGTTAAATTCATGTGTTTGCTCGTTTTGATCGTTTTGGTGCTCTCCATTGTGAGTTCTGATGTAGTTTGTGAGGTGTCAGAACGAAATTAATGGTTTGGGCTTTACGACTGCCCTCGTCAAAATTGGCGGGCGGGCGGTTTGGCCGACACGCTTTGCTAGCCGGTGGAGTGCGCCGTGGGTTTTTGTTTTGACTCTGCGAGTTGTGCACCTCCTTTCCGTAATAATAGTACCTATGGACGACAGGGGTATCATGATAAGATTATTTTTTATTTTTAAAAGAAATTTAGATGTTTATAAATTTAGTACTAAGTTTTTGGATTATCAAGTATTTGTTAGCCAATAATAAATATATGAATATTTTTTTTTTTTTGTGAAGAATGTATATTTAGTTAAATAATAAATATTATGTTTATATATTATATCTATATTAAAGTATGCATTAAATTATTTATATAATATAAATATATAATTTTAGGCTCAATGTGGTAGATTTTAGAAGAACTTGAATGGTATTTATATTTTATTTATTATTTATCAAGTTTAAAATATTTATTATTTTTAAGTCAGAATTGTTTTTATTCGAGTCAGGGTGGGTGACCAGTTTAAATTGACTTTTGGCCTTTTGCATTGCATTTTTAAAAGTGTTTTTTTTTAAATGTTTTTTTATTTTAAATTATTTTTGTAGTTTTTCTTAGATATTTTCATAAAATAATAATTAATATATTATTATAATACATTTATAAGAAAAATATTTTCAAAATTTACAACATAAAAAATAAATTTAACATTTATAAATAAAAAAAATATTATTATAATACATTTATCAAAAATATTTTCTTTAAATCTGTTAAAATTAATTCCTGTGATCGTTTTCCTTTGAATATTTGTTCATGGTAATGAATTTTTTTCTGAGTTGACATGGCAATGGCAATGCCAATTTGTCGGTTATCTGCGAGTAAATGATTTCATTAGTGTCGTAGCTGCGCGCAAACTATATTTGTTTTGCTTGTGCTTTCTATATCAGGCTAAGAACATCTCTAATGTTAGAGGCAAATTAATAAAATGGCATTTTCAATACAGTAAAAATATATTTTTTTTGCTTGTGCTTTCTAATAATAAAAAGCCAAATATATTATTTTAAATATAGTATAATTATTTCTTATACAAATTAATAAATGATTAATTTATACCATTAACAAAGCAATAGAAACAACATGGTTTTTTCCTATGGCAAAAAAAGAGAATAGGAAAAGCTAATCATACTAGCAGTTTTTTTTCCCACACAATAGAAAATATGGGGCACGAGGCTTTGTAGTCTTTTTTTTTCTTTTTTTTTTCAGTCTCATGACATTCATAAGTCTTTCAGCATTAAAATTGCTTTTAGTGGGTTGTTCTAGTTTCATGATTTGAATTACAGGTTTGATAAATTAATTTAATTTCTTTCTTTCTTTCTTTATGACCTTTTTCCCTCTTCAATTTTTATCAATTAATATAGTGTGTTGGTTGTGAATAGATTTCATGATTTTTTTATTAGATTTAATTTAAGTCTTGCACCGGATATGAAGGATATTTATGTCTTTTTAAAAGGTCTATTAGTTTATCAAATCAATCAAAAAAACAAATAATTTTTTTCCATTTAAAATATACAATGAAAAGACAAAAGTAACATTGGAAGAAATAATAATAATAATAATCTAAAACATACATTAAGGGCAATTTCATAGTTTCACAATATTGTTTTTATTATCTATTCAGCCTAGCGACATTTTAATATTTGTCCAAATATCAAGAAATAATAAAAGAAGAATAGAGAAAAAAACTTTTTGTGCTTTTATAATGATTCTTTTTTGTTTTTATCAGGTTAACTTGAAAACAATTTGATATTTTACCGAAATATAAAAAAAAATCAAAAAGTTTATGGGCACATGTTGCTCACCTATAACATGTGGGCCATTCAAGCGACATTAAAAAATGCCTTTCCACTGTGTTGTTAAAAGTGTTTCTCGTTTAATATCTTTAGTCATAAATTTGAAAAAATTAATGTTTGTTGACATCATATTTTCTTACTCATTTTTTTTAGCTTTGTGATTTTTTATGTTTATTCTTCTATTGACTTATTCGAATCCCATGATTTAGATCACGAGTTTAATAGATTAATTCAAGTTTGCTTACCTTTTATTTCCCGAGTTATTTCATGCTAACTAAGATTAATTCGAGTTTTTTTTTTTTTTTTGTATCTTTTTATCATTTAATTTTGCTCTTTGGCATTTAATCAAATTGAAAATTGAGCTATATCGCTTCTCTCTTTTCATAAAAATATATTTTTCTAGGTTATCATTTATTTTTTAATTCTATCCATTTGCTATCATTACTTATTTTTTCATGAATTAAAATAAAATCAACTTCCATCACTGCAATTGCAATTTCTCTCCTTTATTATGTTTTTGCGCTACATACGCATTATTTTTATTGGCTAAAAAAACCCTGCTTCATAGCGGAAATACACGACCAGCACAAGCCATTTCTCGCATAAAACATTGTTTCCAATGTGGGAATATCTGAAGAAAGTTTTCAATTTTTGTAAGTCTATCTAGTCTTTCACCGATCATGTCATGCCGGCTGAAATCAATTATCTACTAGGTGATTTATTGATTAAAATTGAGATTAAAAGATTTATTTCTCTTATGATTTTAGATTCGAGTTATGTGATTGCTAATGTAATAATCACTAGAGACTTATATGATTACTAATATAATAGTCACCTAACCCGATACCCACATTAATAATAATAAAAAAAGTACTTAGCAAATCGGACCGCTTTCTTACTAATAGAGCCAACCACGTGAAATACAAACATACACATTATTTCTCTCCAAATAAAAGGTATTTTTATGCCTTACATATTAATTAATCGAGATAAATAATTAATCTGAATAATTTTAAAAATAAACCTTTTCCGATTTTTAAGAATGATAAGCAATCTTAAATACACAAATTCTGGACATTAACTTGGAAAGTCAAAAGAAATAACAAAGCTACTATAACCAGTCGAACACCTTATGTTATATCATTCTTCCATTTGCCCCAACGGCAAAAAGATTTGAACCGTTAGAGCCGTTAGTTTGTCTTGGTGGAAACCCGCCAACCTCGGATTTTTCTTACGTGTCTAAACAAACGAAACCCTCTCCCTCCCTCCCTCTCTGAATTTCTCAAAGACTAATATTAATCTTGCAATCCTGGTCTTCAACACCAAGAAACAATTCCATAATGCTGTCTTCCAAACAGAACCTACGCCTGAGTCGGTTGTTGTCGGAGTAGTTTGTTGCCTCCATTGCTCTTAAACTCCTTTCTTAAACCATCTTTCCCTGAAAATTCCATGCATTAGTTTTCTCTCTTCATACAGACGCCATATCTTTTCATGTTCTCTAAGATTTCTTGGCTTTTGTTTTGTTTCTTCCTCTCCTTCCTTCTATAAGCTTCTTGAATGTAATTCATGGTATGGTTAAGAATCTTGTCCCTGGAGATTTCATAACATTGAAAACTTTTTTTTTTTTCCATTATTGTTTATTCTGAGCCCTCTTTCTGCATCAAAACTTAGCAGATGGAACGAGCAAGCATCACAGATCAATCCAAAATCTACCAGTACTCTCTCCAACAATAGCCTCGAGGATCTTTTCTGAGGTAACGATCTTGTTTTCTACGCCTCCTTCTATTTTTCTTCTTCTAATTTCATGCATTTCAGCTTCTGTAGTTATTTAAGGTTTATATACCTCTTTAGAGGTTGCATTAGGATTCTTCTTTGACAGTGCACGAATGTCTAAAATGAGGCAATTAGAGTGTTGTTGCTAAAATTTTAACATTTCTGATAGAAAGCAAACCAAGACTTGAGGAATATTATTTGATTAATTATATTTTTCAGCACCGTTTAGGAATTTATTTGAAGATGGTTTTATTACAAAAACTTGGTTGCTGAGTTTTGAGTTTTATTCATTGGATTTCTTCCATCTCCTTTTCCCTCGCCATATCTTTCCTGTTTTACATCTTCTCCTTTCCAGTTAGCATGCAATGCTTCAGAATTTGAGACCAGGTGGTTCACATCATGATCATGTGATGTTGTTCTTTGTTGTAGCTAGAAACCAATATCGATTTTTGCAAATTAAGATGCAGCAATCTAAGGGTAAAGTTGAAGAGGAACTGAGGAATATGAAGGAGATATTGACTGTAGCAGAAAGGGAAAGAGATAGAGCTCGCGATGAGCTTAAGGAGATGAAGAAGGTAGCCGATGAATCAAATGCCATTTTAAAAGAAGCAATGTCTAACGGTAAGACTGCTGACATATTTACGGAACTCAACTCAGTAGTGGAATCGTTGTCAAAATCGAAGCAAGAGTTAAAGATCAAATGAAATGACTATCACATCTTTGAAAGTTGAAGTTGGAAAGCTACGAGAGATGGAGGCCAAATTGCTAGAGAACGATAACTCATTGGAAAATCTGAAACAGGAGTTCACTAAAGTTAAGTCAGCTGAGGCACATTCATTGGATTTATTATCCCAGAGCAAGAAAAGAATTCAAGAACTTGAGGCTGAGGTAGAGACAGGGAAAGAATCAGAAATGAAATTGTTAGATTCATTTGTTGCTCAAACAAAGCAGCTTGAACAGACCAAGTTACTGCTTGAAGAGTCGAAGCTTGAGATCACCTCCCTTCACACGAGGGTAGAGGGATGGGAGAAACATGGCGGGGATAAAATTTCACTGCAGAAAGAATTAGAAAGTCTCAGGTCTGAACTTCAGTTGGCAAGACAGGCCGGGGGAAAACATTCAGCATCAAAGAACAAGGATCGATTTGAGGGGATGGAATTGCTTAAACATGAACTGAAGCTGGCGACCGAGGCAGAAGAGAATAGCAAGAAGGCAATGGATGACCTGGTATTAGCCCTATCTGAAGTTGCAACAGAGGCCAGCCATACAAGGGAAAAGCTCGTGTTAACCCAGAAAGAGCTGGAGCACTTCAAAAAGGAGGCAGAAAAGTTTCAGGAGAATTTAAATAGCATTGAGGACAAAGTATAGGAATCTTCTGAATGTAGCAGCGAAAGAATCTGATCGATATAGAAAAACAACTGAGAGGTTGCGAATAGAGGCTGAAGAATCACTTCTGGCCTGGAATGCGAAAGAGACTGGCTTTGTGGATTGTATCAAAAGAGCTGAAGATGAAAATTGCTGTGCATTGAAAGAGAACAGTAAACTTCTTGAATTGCTTAAAACAGCAGAAAACATGAACGGGATTTCTAAGCAGGAGACCCAGAAGGTGCGCGATATACTTAAACAGGCCCTGAATGAAGCTAATGTTGCAAAAGAAGCTGCAGGAATTGCCAGGGCTGAGAATTCCCAACTCAAAGATGTCTTGGCTGAAAAAGACATTGCTTTGGTTTTCATAACTCAAGAGAACGAGAACCTCAGGATTAATGAATCTGCAGCTCTCGAACATATCAAAGAGTTGAAGAAATTTCTCTCAGAAGCCTCAGAAAAGGAATTTATCGTGGAAGATAAGGAAACCCAACTGAAGAAAAAACCACAGAATGCGCAGGAGAAGCAGCACAAAGATGGCAAGAAGCCGGGCCATTCGTGCAGTTGCCATCTTAAAGAGCTAA
Source organism: Salix koriyanagi (assembly GCA_029228605.1). NCBI lineage: Eukaryota > Viridiplantae > Streptophyta > Magnoliopsida > Malpighiales > Salicaceae > Salix > Salix koriyanagi. The sequence goes on along the minus strand of CM055333.1, from coordinate 9,608,547 downwards.
TAACTCCCCATAAACACAGGGATGCCGATGAGAAAAACAAAACTCCTGATAAAAAAAACAATAATGATGGGGATGGGGACTCTGTAAAATCTGATCCGTTTAGGGGATCGATATTTGATGATCAAGCAGAATCACCATCAGCAAAACCAGAGGACCATGATCATCTAGATGATCCGGAGAATGAAAGAAACTCCATGAGAAAACGAGCATATTTACGAAGATTTGGTGATATTATACTGAGGAGAGGGGGTTCTAACAGAAGGGGACAACCAGTTGGTGGTGAGGGTCCCAGAAAAGAACTATCATTATAGGTGAACAATCGAATCTGCTTGATTTCTGCATGCTTTTTAAGTTCGTTTTCACAAGTATAGAGATAGTTTTTCCTTACGAGGCAAGAGATTCACCTGTCCGAAGAAGAATTTAGAGTGATAACAAAAAAATTGAGATTTCTACACAAAATTTCGAGATTGAGTCAGATATGCACCTCTTAAGAACCCTGGGACAACCAGTTTTACTCGTTCACTTGAGCTCATTGCGAATACATTTCTCATTACCCGGGACAACCAGTTTTACTCGTTCACTTGAGTTCATTGCGAATAAGTTTCTCATTATCTACTTGCATTACTTTGTTACCTGAAAAATAGAATATTAAACATTCCAATGCCTAAATAGCATCTTTGTATATTTATTTAATAATACAATGTGAGGCATATACTGCGTAATTCTCTTCTTTTAATTTGATCAAATCATATACAAATGGGGGTACGCAGAGACAGCATCAAATCGGTTCTTTAGCTATGTAATGATATGATTAAAATAGATAAATTAACAGCAACAATAATAAAAAGCCAATGACTCATAAAAAAATGCTAAATACCATACCCTTTAAATGTTCTTAACGATCTTATTTGATTAAAAATAAAAATTAAATGAGAATAAGATAACTTTATAAAATAAACTAATGTAATTGTTTATAATTCATATTAATGCTGAATAAGTTAACAAAACCTCAACTTTTTTAATAGTTTTAGCAAATACAAATAAAAGTTGGAAGATGAATTTAGAAAAAAAAAAACAAAAAAACAGAGGCAGGTGCTTCACTTTTCATTAAAAAACAAAAATCGTGATAAAAAATAAAAACAAATTTAGTGCCCGTTTGGAATTGCGATCCCACCGGCTTTTTGGCCGAAATTTGATTTTTTTTTTGTAGTTTAAATGAATATGTTTTTGTGTGTTTTAGATCATTTTGATGTGCTGATTTTAAAAATAATTTTTTAAAAAATAAAAAAAAATATCATTTTGATATATTTTAACACGATAAATACTTTAAAAAACTATCACAACAACACTAGTAGCCATGTTAACACGGGAACCATTGATGGATGATTTAACAAAATATTTGTGGTTCCTGCTCCACTAAATAATCACACGGTACAAGAAACGACCAACCTATATTTCACACTCTTCTCCGTCCAAGCATTTAAAAGCTACTTGGCCCACGTTTTTTTGTTTCATTTTTGATTAAAAAAAAGAGTTTATTCTTAACTCCATGAAACAATTCAAGCGTTTAAAATTCTTTTCATCAGTATATATATAAATATATCTTTTATATATTTTATGAAAAAAACTTTAGATTTTTATTATTATATGAATTGATCTTCGAGATCAAACAAAAAAAAGTAAATTCATAGTTTATATAAGTAATTTTTTTTTTATAACCGGGATATTCGGGCGCATCACAACTAATCCGCGGGGGTGACAAACATGCATAATAAAACTTAAACTCTGATACAGAAAAAAGAAATAAATCACTTTAATCACTAGGCTAAGACCCGCTTGCTTATAATTCATATAATAACGATCTTATTATTTTAAGTGCATATATTAAGGGAGACTAAAAAAAATAACGAAATAAACAAATTTATTATGGGAGTCAACGTCTCCAACCACTTGACCCATATAGGTTAAAAAAAATGGTCCACACGTTTTAATAAAATACCTGAAATGAACAAAAAAAAAAGAAAAAAGAACGTGATTCTTATGCTATAAATATTTATCCAATGGATAAACATTTACGGCATGTCTACGAGTTTACAGTTACACCGCCAATATATGAAAACATAACCCAACACAACGACAGGACACTCCACTCTCTTTGCTTCTCTTTTCAGTCATTTCTGGGTTTCTTACTTCTCAGACAACCTTCAACCCTAGTGTTTTTCGAGGAGGAAAAAAAAAATTGAAGATTGGAACCTTAAAAGATAAGTATCCATGTCATCTTTGATGGAGGTCACCTCTCAAGAGAGCCATGAGGAGAGCAACAACGAACGGCTAGATTTGATTCACCATCTAGATCCAGCAGCCACAGATGTGTTACTCCCTGATGAGACTTTTCTCAAAGCTGCCATTTCTCTCAAGGATCAGCCGATCAGGTATGCATTTTATTTTATTTTTCTTAGTGCAGGACCTCTTTATTTAAATTCATATTTATGTTATGACTCAAGAAAAATAAATAAATAAAAAGATAAATCTTGAATAGAGATAAGATTTAAGCAGAGATAAAGTGGTCTAATATTTTTTTCCTGAAAACAATAATCATCCCATCGTCTTAAACTGGCAAGCTAGTCTGAGAATGCTCTAATTGATGGCAAAAAATTGTGTCTTCACACACACACACACACACACACACACACACACACACACTCATTCTGTCCCGTGAAGCAAGTTAACTGGGTTAGCCAAGGAAGGTGAATTATTGTGTTGCACCGTGTAGGTGGTTGAGGCGACGTGGAAAAGAGATAACAATATGGGCGCGGCTATTGACCCGACAGTGTATACGGGTCTGCTGGGGACAGCTTTCACCTGCTTGCGGTCATACGAGGTTACCGGTAATAAGCAGGACTTGCTATTGTGCTCCAACATTGTTGACACGTTTTCCATTTCCCCACATGCCTCATCTAGGTAAATTACTGACTGAGATATTCAATTATTTGTTCCCTCTGATCCTAACACCTTTTTATTTTATTGTGTTATACGTTTTTAATCGAGCTTCAACGTTTTATGTTGTTTTTTATATATATATTTTATTTATTTATTAGAAATTGATCTTTGCTTTTTTCTATTTTTTTTTATCTCAATACTCATAAAATTATTTCAACCAGTAATTCATGATGACAGAGTTTGTATCTTAACATGTTTTTAACCAGTTTTTTTTTTGTTTTTCAATTTTGCTTTTTAATATTGAGTTTTTTATACCCGGGATGAACTCAAATCATACTCTTTTAATATTTTCTTTTCATTATTATTTTTTTTATCAGTTTATTTATTTGCTGTATTTTTTTAAATTTATATTGTTTAAATTACCAATTAAACTAATAATATATTTACATCTTTAATATTTTCCTTAGCACAAATCCTAGCCTTTCAACTTTTGCTTCCTCTTTTTTTATAAATAAAATATAGATTGAAAAAACTAAGATAAACAGCCTTTTCAAGTCTTGTTCTAGCGGTGAATGTGGCTTTACTAGAGCACCATTTTTGTAAGAAATTCTTGCAAATATTTTGATGGTTGTAAGGTCTTCCAAATTTGCATCAATATGTCATTCATGCGGATAACACTTTCATTAAGTAGGGAGGTCTAATTTGTTTAAATGTTAATTTTTTTGTCTCCTTAATTAGCAAAATTGTTTTCAGAAAGATACAACCGATTGTGGAATTTTCAATATAAAATTATTTCCCTTGTCTTTCTTTGAACTTTAAAGGTTGAAATGATGGATGCACAGGCACATGACCTTGACCTTCTTATGTGGGAGAGGAGGATTATATGCCCTTGGAGCCGTGGCCGCTAACTACATGGGAGATCCTCAAGGACGTGACTTCTTTTTGAATCTCTTCCTCGAGGTACTATCAATTTTTCATCACTGTCAAATTATCTGCCAAAAATCTAGTTTTCCTTGTCAAATGCATGGTAGCCCGTAGCATAAAGCCTCTGCCTGCCTAGAAGAAAAGAATTTCATTATATTTATTAAAATATGGAATATCTGTTCTTGGCCATGAAAGATTCCTGGTTCCTATCCTTCGAAACACTCAATTATACGAGCTGACTGTTTCACATGTATCTACCATCCTGACCCTTTTCTTCAGAGAAGAGGTTTTTCTGAACTTCTTCTTCTTTGCGGAATACATTTCATGTTCTTCCGTCATTGGAAAGCCTCAGTCTGCAGCTGGCAACACTTGTCAGCATTTGTAAAAATGCAAACTTGAATCTGGACATTCACAATTTAATCCTCCAAGTTCAGACCTGACACTAACCAGGGGATTAATGTTTTATAATGTTATTGTGGATATGCTTATATGGTGGAAAGCAACTCTTTTAACTTCAGAAAGCAAATGCTTCTGATGCTTTCCAGACGGTCCCCCCCTCCCCCCTGTCTTCTTGTCTAAGGTAGGTATTTACGTGGTCCGGTGTGGGGACTTCTTAGCGTGGATGGTGATCGGTGAGCCCAGTGCCAGAAAGCCAGCATACAACTGATGTTATGCGAGTGTCTCTATCGGATCAAATTGGCTTTATTTCCTAATGTTCAAAGAGATAGGTGCCTCAGTTGTATTCGAACATTGTTATGACTCCTATGATGCAAGCTTGTAGCTTCACCATAGTGGGTAGGGACGCCTGTGGCTCATGAGAATCAATTTGAACTTCAACAGGCCTCTGCCCTCTGGAAAACTAAGAATTTGATCTGCTGTTTTTGCATCTTCATATTCACTTCAGTGCTTAGCAGTATAGCTTCGATTTTTGCCGGATTATGATATCTTAACATTGAACACTGGATAATGATGATGTAGTACTCTTTCACATACGCTTCCTTTTACAGCCCTTAATTTGGAAGCTATAGCAGTTCGAAACAAAATAAGATTCATGTGGCTATAATTGCACAGATTGAAAGTGTTCATGAGCTGCTGCACTTTCTTCCCCTATCAGGACTCATGCTCTTATGCTAGAGCATAGAAGTACAGTACCTAGGGTTATCATTAATGGAGCAATAGGCCTTGCTTTCTTTTAAGCACTAAGTTCAAAAGTGATGATGATTTTTCACCCATCAGGAATCCTTAAAGTCTATCACAATTGTAGAGGGTTTTCTAATGTTGAAGAGCTCTCTTTCGTATCATATCTTATTTGATAATGATTCATTTAATATCTGGGACAGTTATTGTCAACAATTCAATCCAAGGGAAACAACAATCTTATTATTTGTATGGTTGTTTTATAGGTAGCACAAGAGAGAGCCCTCCCAGTTGGACCTGAGGAAGGTGGCTTTGGGATTTCATACGAGCTTATGCATGGGAGAGCTGGGTTTTTATGGGCTGCTTTATTTATAAACAAGCATCTTGGCGAAGGGACGTTACCTAGCGATCTTCTCTTGCCTGTTGTTGATGCAATTTTAGCTGGGGGCAGAGCAGGGGCATCTGACAATGCCACCTGTCCACTGATGTACAGATGGCATGGCACACCGTACTGGGGTGCAGCCAATGGCCTTGCTGGAATCTTGCAAGTGCTGCTTAACTTTCCTCTTCCCAAAGAGGATATGGAAGATGTTAGGGCAACTTTAAGGTACATGATGAGCAACAGGTTCCCTCACAGCGGAAATTACCCTTCAAGCGAAGGAAACGCGAGGGACAAGTTGGTGCAGTGGTCACATGGTGCAACTGGCATGGCCATCACCCTCTGCAAGGCATCTGAGGTAGGCAATACATACCCAGCCAAGTTTATTTTGAGTGTATGTACATGAGAATCCATCTATTGGGACAATTTTACAGAATTGTATATGCTTATTCATGCTCAACTGAACTTCTTTCATCACTGTCACACTGGTTTAATTACAAACATAGCAAGGTAAGTTGCAAAATAGTTAATTACTTGAATCGGCACTTTGATGATAGTTACAAGATAATAAGACCTGAAAAATGGGAAACATATTCTAGAATGTTCTGGTGTATAATGAACCATTATTACCTATCATAATGGGAAACATATTCAAATGTCCGAAACCATTAGTTTTGTCAGCCAAATATTGAGGCCGAGTCGCCGGTGACAACATTTTTTTTTGTGTGTTCGGCAGATGTTTCCAAATGATAGGGAGTTCAGAGATGCAGCCATAGAAGCAGGGGAAGTTGTTTGGAAGAGGGGGTTAGTGAAGAAGGTAGGCCTTGCCGATGGTGTTGCAGGAAATGCTTATGCCTTCCTATCCCTTTATCGCCTTACTGGAGAGAGCATATATGAGGAGAGACCAAAGGCATTTGCAAGCTTCTTGTATCATAATGCTAGTGGACTTGTGGCCATAGGGCATGGTCGTGGAGCTGCTGACCATGCCTATTCTCTTTTTCAAGGACTAGCTGGAACAGCTTGCCTCTGGTTTGATCTTCTCAAACCTGAAAGTTCTAGGTTTCCTGGGTATGAACTGTAACATATCCTCACATCTTCTTACCCTTAAAAAAACATTTCTCTTTACATAACTTCAATTCGAATAGTTTTTCCCATCCAACCCTCACACTACGTAGACTAAAATCTATTCAGTCAGCCATAATGAATAATCACAGAGAACCAGGATGCAAAAACGACGGAAAACCAAATTGCAGAAACTAAACAAATATTTTCTTGATGAAATACCAAAATAATTATAGAAACTGAACGTAAATATCAAATTGCTGAAGATAAAAGGGAAGGTGAAATACTAAATTTTGTGGAAGGCAAAATATCACTCCAAAAAAATATTAAGATAGTTGCCAATATCAATATCAAAATAGTTGGATCCACGAAGCTATGTTTGGGATTAAACCTCGTTTTATAAAACTAGTTTTGATACCATTTTAAAATAATTAAATTTGAGTAATCACTATATTATAAGTGCTTAGTCTAACCTAAATACAAATAGTATATATAAGTTAAACTATAAGTACTATTCAACCCTTAATAAATAAAACTATATAAATATTATTTAACAGTTTACTTGTGATATGAGTAAACTGTTGCATCATATTTTTAAACATATTGAACAACATCCCCACCTTGGTGCCAAGCTGTCGAGAGAAAAAAACACTGAACACTTATTCTGTCCTCTAACTGTTTGATAACCACATGAACAAGCAACATTGACAGGATTAGACAAGACAGCAAACATTATGTGATCATGGTTTTGTCCTCCTTTCAATGCTCTTCAGACTATTTCGGTTTTAGCTCTGATAGTAATGTCGACAGAGATGACTTGGTGTTATTTGGCAAAGCCATCTTCACCCCATGGATGCCCCATCGGGACGAGCTCATTGGCAGTGCTCTGGTGCTGGTGGGACTAAGCCAAACCACAAGTAATCTCCTTTTGTTGCTGGGTTAATTGCATCTGCTAGCAGGAGAAAGACATCAGTGAGGAGTTCCGGTATCTAGAACATGCTCCTCATACAGCTGAGGCTCAACCTGATCATAGAGCTAAACCCTACATTTCTCAAGTCAAAGCAAAGCCGTGGAGCTTGGAGAATGATCATGTTGGCAACAGCGTGAACATTTTCGGTTCGGTTTTTATTAATAAAAACAACTAAGTTTACAAAAAAAAAACACAGACCCGGTTTTAAAAAAATTCATATCAAGTGTTCTTGATTTCAGCCATACAACTCGCACCTGGGCCTTTCCTACGTTCCTGATTCCATAAGAACGAATTAGTTGATTTTGATTAAATTACATAGTTAAATTGCAATCAATGCTTGGTAAGGCTTTCGCTGGCAAAAAATGAAATTGATTCACTAAGTGGGTTCATATAATACATTAAAAGTCGTCAAGAAGCAAGGGATGAAGACCTTAAGAAGTGGAAGCATAAGAAAAAGGATGCTTACACGTAACCACTTATTAGCTCATGAATGAGATCATTCTCTTACCTTAGCATTATGTTAAGAAAGCAAGTCAATTACTGCAATTAGGTAATATATCTATTGTCGCAAATAATTTTAAAAAATAATTTTATTAGTTAGGTTAAGTGTTTTTATACGCACTTTTACTAATTTCATGAATTCTAAAATTAATTAACATGTAAGCTTTCAGTAATTATCATATTAACAATCACAATGCTCAAATATAAAATTACAAGAGAAGCAAATCTTTTAATCTACTTAGATGATTAGTATATCTACATGTTAAGACGTCCGGCTAATCTATGTGAATAAACTTTGGTGATGGGCTCTTCTAGCTGCTGGTTACATGAAAAGAAAAGAATAAAAAGGTGAATGGTTTAAAAAGCTCATCAATACAATAAATTAAATCAGAAATCAGTGGGATAAGTTCGTCACCAATCACTTCAAGAACAATTTTGTCTGTGTTATGGCACGATGAACCCTAACGTGAAGCTCTTGATCTTTTCTAGAAGAAGATCACTCCACAAATTAATGATTATCTGTTGCAAGGATGAGATTTGGAACCTTCACCAATATATATATATATATATACCCACTTTCGGTTAATAATTCTTTAATTTTTAGATTAATTTAGCCTAAGTTTTAGGCTCACGTATCCAAGAATTTGCAACCTAGAGCACTATTCACCCGCTTTTTATATAAATAAGATATCCATTAAAATTCTAGTTATTTTTTAGATTCTTCTTTGACATTGTTTTTGACAAAAATTAAAAAAAAATATTTTTATTTTTTAGTTTAAATTTTAAAAAATAGAATTTTTAAATCATTTTCATATATTAATATATAAAATAATTTCTTTAAAAAAATATCATTTTAATATATTTTTAAATAAAAAATATTTTCAAAAACAACCACAACTATACTCCAAAATAGACACCATAAACAGACACTTAATTTAATAAGACATGGGCAACTTGGAGAAGGTTGAGGTAGAAGAATGCCTTTCATTCCTCCTTATAAACCAAAGAGGTTTGTTTAGTTATCCAGCAATATTACTCTCAGCAGGATTCGTGGATTGCTCTATTCAGCTTTTATTTAAAATTGATGGTTTTCTTTATAAATTGTTGGTCTTATTATATAAAATTTATAGAAGAAATATTATTAATTTTTAATTTTATTATAGGTCAAGACATATATATATATATATATATATTTGAAAAATAAAAATAAAAAATTTTCAATTTTTTTTTAAAAGCGTTTTTGAAACGCAGTATCAAACACCGCTAAGAGCTTTGATACTGTATTTTAAAAATATCTTATTAATAAATATTTTTATTTGAAAAAATGATTTTTTGATATTATTTTAATGTAATGATATCAAAAATATTTTTTTTAAAAAATAATATATATTATTTTAATAAATTTCTAAAAAAATACTATCTCTCTTACCAAACACTTAGTTAGCAATGAGATAATAATAAAAAAATGATGATCCCAATATGAATGTTCCTCGAATAATTAACAAACTATGATCCAAATTCCAAGCTGGTATGGAGATTCACAAAGCGCACGATCAGGTGTTAGTTCGTGCATTTTAATGATGGCTTTTCTAATTACGAAAATAAATATATTCTTGCTCAATTGCCTCAACCACACGGCAAAGCAAAAAGGAAACATTGACGCAAGTGAGGTCTTGGTCTAGTGATTGAAGAGATTTGTTTTTTTTTTTTTTTATATATCAAGGTTCAAATCCCACTATGTACAGCTGTCACCCCCGTGGTGCTTTATATGCTCACTGGGTTTGCAGGATGTTTAGTGAGTCTGAGGATTAGTTATGGTGCATTTAAGTTAACCCGGACATCCCGGTTATCAAAAAAAAGAAAAAAAAAAGGAAACATTGGCTGGCTTTTAAAATTCAAGTTTCAGGAATCTATATTAAATACAATGTTGTTGTTGTTATATTATTTTTAGAAAAAAGTGTTTTATAATTTTTTTTAAAATTTATTTGTTTAGTGTTTTTAAGTCATTTTGATGTATTAATATCAAAAAAATATTTGTCTAAAATAAAAAAATAATACTTTTATAACATTTTAAAAAACACTCAGATATTATATTTTCTTACAGTCTTCAAGAAGGATGAATAAAAAGGACAAAAGACAATAAAAATTCGATCACTACCATGAAAATGAAAGGAACAAAATTGTGCATTATTAGGATAAAGCAACCACTTGTTCTGTTGGTGATAGTATTTGATGGGCCACGGCTCCTCCTATACAGTATTGCTACCGTATATATACGTGGTGGCAATACAGTGTGTGTATGTGTATGTATATGTATATGTATATGTATATGTATATATATATGTATATGTATATGTATATGTATATGTGTGTGTAATGGAAGGTGGGAGGCTCCACGCTTCCATGGAAAGAAGGCAAGGCCACCCAATCTTGGCCCAACGGGGACCATCAAATCAAGCCAATTCATTTTCTCTCTGTTCCCATTATCTTAGCCTGAAGAATTTTTGTTGCCATTTTTTTTATTTATTTATTTATTTTTTTTTCTGATGAAAACTACACATGCAAATTGCAATCTCCCAGGGCTGTCCTTTTCTGATACTCGCCGTGTCCTCTCCGACGCTATTTGTGCACAGTTTACGTGGCATTTAATTTGCCATGGCCGATTTTATATTACTGCATTATAAAAAAAAACATAAACTGATTTAACTTATAAAAATTCAAGCTGTTCAAGATTTTAAGAATATTACTTTTTAATGAATTTACCAGTCACGTGTACATTAGTTGTCTAAACTTAATTGATTGATACACTAATACTTTATTTTTATTTTTTTATCTATGATAATGTATTTTGAGTGTCTCAAAATATAAAAAACAGAGATATAATGTATATTATTATTTTTATTTCCTCAATCAAATATTTTTTTGATCACCTTTGTACTTTTCTTTTTGGTTTCTAAACACTACTAAAATGCTACCTATCAATTCATAAACAAAAACAATGAAAGACAACTATTAAAAATATTTTTAAAAAAACATGGTGTATTTAAAGTTCATCACCTTATAAAATATCATTCATTGTATAATGTTTTCTTTTTATTATTCACCATTTAGTTTATTAAAGATTCAGTTTCATGATTTGTTGTGATTTGTTTTTTATGTCGTTATCCTAGTCTCACGATTCATATTGTGAGTTTAGAAAGTAAATTCGGTTAACTCAGATTTTTTTTTCTTCATTTTATCATTCAAAATTAATTATAAATTAAGATTTCATGATTTGTTTTTAGATTAGTTTCAATTAGATTGTTATGTTCTCATGACCAAGATCATGAGTTTTACAAATTAATTTGGGTTGACTCTAGTTGTTTTATTAAAATTTTTCTTTATATATTTTTTTCAGTTTTTATTCTTCAACAATGATTTTATTGTGAGTTGTGATTCATAATTTGTTTCCAATTTGCTTTATACAAGATTTTCTCATTCTTATAATCCGAATCATGAGTTTGGAAACGTAACCTAGGTTGACTCGGGTCATTTTTTTATTTACTTTCTAAGAGATTATCTCATTCTCATGACTCGGATCACGTTTTTATGGGTTGACTCTAAAACCTTTTTAATTGATTTTTATTTTTTATTTTTCATCCTTTAATATTAGGTTGATTGATAATTGAGTTTCATAATTTATTTTAATTTAACATTTACATAGTTATTCTTGTTTTATGACTCAAGTTGTGGATTTGATAAGTTAACTCGGGTTGAATAAAAATTATTTCTTTGATTGATTTTTTTTTTAAAAAAAATTTTATCCATTAACATTGGGTTAATTGTAAATTGATCATTCATAATTTGTTTTGAGTTATTTTACACAGGGGATTATAATGGTCTCATGACTATGATCAAGAATTTAATAGTTCAATCGAAAGTTTGCCTAGATCAATCCAAAAATATTTAAGTCTCAATATTTCTCAAAAAATAATGACATCTTGAACTATTTTCTTAATTAAACTATGTTTTTATAGTTGTCCCATTTATCTTTGACCTTGCCAAGTCTATCATATGATATTTAATTAGACCGACAAAGTTTAAAATTATTCTTCAATTAAAAAAGTATTGATAACACATAAATATTTCTTATATTAAAAAAAATGTATCTAAATTGCAGCATTGCATGCATCACCCATCTAGTCGTTTACTATATTATAACCGAGTATTAGAAGACCTAATTTTTTTTATCAAGTACACAATCGATTAATGAAGTTAGAGTATTGAAAATGATTAATTATACCTACAAGATACGGTCATACAAGTATCTTCATCGTCATCATGATTCATACAGTGAAAAAAGATTGCTTTTCTTCTACTTAATCGGAAACAATTGTAGAAGACAACAAGTACCCTGAAGTAGCCTACACGAGAGGACGGTCCAAAATATAACCACGTTGGTTAACAACTTGTTGAGAACACCTTGAAACTCTAACCTCTAGCATGATGCCACGTGTAATGTTCCATCTTCTTTTTCTTGTTCTTGTCCGTTGACACCATTCTCAGCTTCCAAAGATTTAATTACATTTCATTTTCCTTTAGCAGTCCATAAAGGGCAGGGCACCTTCGCGCAATCACTTACCCCATAAAGGCAAAGCCAGTCATTTCATCCCTGGCTGTGAAAACTATGGAGATTTCCAACGCAAACATATAAAGAGACAGACAGTTCCGGAGAGAATACATAAACGGAATCACAGAAGTTGTTGTTCATCATTGTTTGCTGCTTTCCTTCATATATATACACACTGAAGCTATAATATAGCCAGCTAGCTAGATAATAATGGAGCGTTACGAGATTTTGAAAGATATCGGGTCAGGAAACTTTGGTGTTGCTAAGCTAGTTAGAGAGATAACGACTGGTGAACTCTTTGCTGTTAAGTACATTGAAAGAGGCCAAAAGGTGATCTTTTTTTAACTTCCATGTTTTCTCTCTCTCTCTCTCTCTATTCATTCATCTTCGAATTTCTCCTGTTCATTGAGCAATGTTCTTTTTTTTCTGAGGTGGGTTGGATGGTGGAATTTCGTAGATGTTAAATATGTGTTGAAGACACGATTTTGTCTTGTAGATGTTACACTTGTATATTTTGTTCTTTATGGTCTTATCTGGGCTGTGCTAGTTTCTTTTTCCTTATGAATTGATTAATATGGACTGGAAACTTTCTTCTTCTTTTAATTTTTTTCGCAACTTGGTGTTTTCTTTTATTTGATGGTAGTAGTGATTTGAGGTCTTGTTTGGTTTTTGCAGATTGATGAGCATGTTCAGAGAGAGATTATGAACCACAGGTCATTGAAGCATCCCAATATAATCAGATTCAAAGAGGTATTTCCTTCTTATTAGATTATGAAATGTAAAGGAGTTTCGTGTGACTGGGTCTTTTTACTCAATGTAAAGATGGATTTAGAAGGTCTTGGTACTTCTCTCAAGCTTCAGAAACTTTGAAAGAATCTGAATTGATATGGAAGTTCAGTTTTCATTGCTGCGATCCAATTTTTTTTTCATTTAAAAGGAGGCTTAGATATATGAGATTGCAATTGGACCTGCACTTTCCAATCCTAGATTGCTTATTCTACACTCTGTCAATAAGAAACTCATTCTTGATGTCAGGAATTATAAGAACTTGAAGATTTTGAATCTTGAAAAGGATTTCCAAGTCCAAAACTCCAATTTCACTCTTAGATATCAATTTTGAAAACCACAGCCTTGCCTTAGCTTTTCAACAAGTCCTTAACACTTTTTGCAGGTTTTAAAAAATGGTGAATTCATTGTGCAGGTTTTGCTAACACCAACTCATTTAGCCATAGTAATGGAATATGCAGCTGCTGGAGAACTTTTTGAGAGAATATGCAATGCTGGTAGATTCAGTGAAGATGAGGTAAGTATAGTGTAGAACCAAACGCCGTCAACTTTCAATTTCTTGCTCGTGTGGTGTTTGATCTTTTCATTTGGCTGTCAAATATTACCAGGCAAGATATTACTTTCAACAACTCATATCAGGAGTCAGTTACTGCCATTCTATGGTACTAATCTCAGCCTATTTTCATTCTCAGTTTGTATAGATGAAGTCCATGTTTATTTTGACTCTGGCTAATTACCCTCCTCTTTCTGTAGCAAATTTGCCACAGGGATCTTAAGCTGGAAAACACCCTCTTAGATGGAAGTTCAGCGCCGCGTCTGAAGATATGCGATTTCGGCTATTCTAAGGTAATGGACCAACGAAACTTACCTTACATGGAGTAAATTTAATTGTAAAGCCAAAAAGTCAATGTTTGACCCCATTTTTATGCAGTCTTCTGTGTTACATTCTCAACCCAAATCTGCTGTGGGAACACCAGCCTATATTGCACCGGAAGTCCTCTCAAGAAAGGAGTATGATGGGAAGGTATTTGAGACCATTTCTAATCTTGATATTGTTTCTCTCTGTCTGGACCTATTTGTTCACCTAACATGTAGCATTACTATTTGACTATTTCAAATTGTAGATAGCTGATGTTTGGTCTTGTGGGGTTACCTTGTATGTGATGCTGGTTGGGGCTTATCCATTTGAAGATCCTGACGATCCAAGAAACTTCAGAAAAACAATTCAGGTTAGTTAACAAACAGCATGAATATTAATTGACCCCATTAATTAATATCATTTGCTTTTGATGTGTTAGTAAAACTGGGCTATTTGACCACTGGCAGAGGATTCTTAGTGTCCACTACTCGATTCCGGACTATGTTCGAGTTTCCAAGGAATGCAAACATCTTCTTTCTCGGATTTTTGTAGCTGACCCTGAAAAAGTAATGGAAAAACTGTCTTTTGTTGTAATTTTGTTGCTAGCATGCTATTATGTGGTGCTTACTGTATTTGTTGTTTCCTTTTGGCTTAAATCTTGTAGAGAATATCCATCCCAGAAATCAAAACACACTCTTGGTTTCTGAAGAGCTTCCCTGTGGAACTAATGGAAGAAGAGGATGGTAGCTTACAAATCGACAATACAAATGGAGAATCACAAAGCATTGAAGAGATATTAGCTATAATTCAAGAGGCTAGGAAGCCTGCAGAGGGGCACAAAATTGGTGGGCATTTTTTTGGTGGGAGCATGGATCTTGATGAAATAGATTCTGATGCTGACATAGATGATGTAGAGACAAGTGGTGATTTTGTCTGTGCACTGTGAATTGCCAGCCTTAAAATCATTCATACATTAGCTTTTC
This sequence comes from Salix koriyanagi, assembly GCA_029228605.1. Taxonomy (NCBI): domain Eukaryota; kingdom Viridiplantae; phylum Streptophyta; class Magnoliopsida; order Malpighiales; family Salicaceae; genus Salix; species Salix koriyanagi. The sequence continues at coordinate 9,593,397 of CM055333.1, read as the reverse complement.
TATCCCAATCTTAGTAAAAAGCCAGTTGAGGATAAGGGCATCCTTTTCTTGGCTAAGGGAATCAAATGATCTGTACAAAATTGGGGCGATGGTGGTCTCTGGCTTGTATGCTGTATTGTTCTTGCTCTTGGTTTTGAACTTTCTGAAAAATCTCTCTTGAATTCTGTTTCTTGTTTCTTGTTTTTTGTTTCTAGTCAAGTTGTGTTAGCCTAAAATCCTCTGACTTTAATGGATGTCATAAAATAATACAACCTAGTTGATGCTAAGGATTCCATGAATCCACACTCATTAGATTAGAGCACATTGGCAGATAAATGAAGTTCTTTATTCGAGTAGGACAGTATCTCCATGAACATTGTTCAGGAATGGAGGACTTAAACAACACAGATTACTTACAAAAGTATAATATATTAATACAGAATGGACATAATGCTAATATTTTTATTTCTTCAAGTCACGATTCTTGTCAGTGGATTGCTTTGATTATATTTAATTGTGGAACACAAGTTGAGAGGCTGCTGATTGTTGAACACACTCCTCTCCCTCACTGTACCTATGTATGAAACTTAATCCAACCAGTAGGTTAAGGGTCGAGTTTTATCTCGAGTCGCGATTTAACTCGAGTTTTTAATCTTAATCTGGTTATATCAGGTCATTTTTTCCCAGTTTGGATTGATCTAAACCACATATTGGTAGAGTTCTAAATCGATTCACCGATCTGGTCCAATAATATGAGTGCTTTTGAGCACATCAGAGTCAAACCCACTTTTGGATTTTGATATCCAGGTGACTGATAGCAACATGCACCAGCAATAAATCCTATATAAAAACATCCACGCACCACAATTCTCTGCCATGTATCTTCTAGCTGCCTCCATCACATCTCTATTGTTTTTTTCCCTCTAAAATATAGCATTTTGGCACATTTTCTGGGCAGAACCAAAAGGGTTATGCACTTATTAAAACTCTTTTCCTCGGTCTCATGACTTTTGTATTTTGATTAACATAGGTGTCCAGACAGTTTGCGCAGCTTGCATGTATCTGGACTAATCCCAGACAGTTTGCGCAGCTTGCATGTATCTGGACTAATCCAACGGATCCTGAAGTTAATGACCATGTAAACATCTAGTGGCTATCATATTAGCAAAGCACAGGCCTCGAACATGAGACTACAGCAAAGCAAACCCCTTTTTCAGTCTCATGACTTTGAAATGGAAGGTTGATTAGGACCCTCGTGTGTATTGGCTTTCATGAAATTAGTGGTGTGATAAAGTTGGTATGAATTGAACCCCCCATTAAAAGGAATATATAGATAGATAGATATAGATAGATAGAGATATATATTCTATGAAATCAATAGCTGCATGAGCTCTTACAATAGTTTACTTTCATATTTCATGAGTCCACTCTTCTGCTGCAGATTGGTTCTGCTCATCAGCTGTGTCGATGCTCAACAGGTGGTATTGTTTTATTTATTTAAGCTTAGAATTGATGATTTAAAATAAATTATCTTTGATCATATAATATTTTGTCAGGTCAACCCTTTCATGAATCATATTATTAATTAATTACCATTAAAATCTTGGTTATTTCAAGACAATATCATTGTCACAGGTGTCGACTTTTGCTTTCAAACCCCATGGAAAGCATTATTTGTTTTGTTTTCATTTAAAAAACAAAAAAAAACACTGCAATCTTCCATGGTAAGGTTCAAATGGAAGAACATAGCTTCACCTTAAATATTAGTAGACAATATCAATCAAGAACACAATAATGCAAAAAAAAAATCTAATTCTTCCAGAACTTTTTTCTTTTTACATTTTAAATCTCTGAGGAACAATTGAGGAAAATGAAACTTTTGGGAAAAACAAGATAGAAAATAAGAATAATGCTAATCTTATTATATGTTCTTCTAGAAATCATTTTCTTAAGAAAAATCAACTACTGAATTTATGAAATTTTCTTGTAAAATTTCAAGAATTATACTAAAAGTTTCAAAAGGAATTTGAAAATAATATTAACATTAGTGGGCAAATAATTTGAAACACCCAAGATTTAAGGGTGGAAAATGAAAATAATACAGAAATTGGGCTAAATGATTTCCCAGCAGACATAAATTTCGACGTGAAGTGGACATATTGGATGGACCATCACAGCCCAAAAACCCCAACATATCAGGCACAAACAGCCCAAAACGGAGTGATGCTATAATACATTTCTCAATGATAAGCTCAAGAAATCAGGAGTCCTAATCACCGACCAAATCCCCATCATAACAAATACAATTCCACGTGTTCACATCTAAACACAAGCACACTTGTAACTAATTTATTTTAAGCCACACGCAAGAACCCCCGTATTCATATAAAATAAAACAAGAAACCCTAATTTGAGACAACACAGAGGAAGAAACCCTAATAGAGCAGGAAGAGACTGTCTCGTTAACACAACCTGGGTGCGGTGTTGTGAGAGTCCATTCAAAATGAAGGTTCAGTTTTCAATCTCTCTTACCGTCTCTTCTTCTTAAACAAATCCTTTTTTTCTGAGCCTTTTTTTTGGTGGGCAGTTTAACATTGCAAATCCGACTACTGGGTGCCAGAAGAAGCTTGAAATCGATGATGACCAGAAACTGTATGGACCTCTCTCTTTCTAATATGTTATTAGTTTTGTTATCTCGTGTAGCGCGTTTGTTTTGAAATTTGATGTAAATTGTGAGCTGAACTGAATGAAGTTGAGTTTCTTAGATATAGGATTAGTATGGGTGTGGGAAAGATTTGATTTCCTTTTTGTTTTTTCGAATTTTTATCTTAAACGTGGATTTGGGTTTTTAACTTAATTGTGTTTTTGCATCTTAGGCAATCAAATATCATGGAACTAAAAAGTGGTGCTGATTCTCTTTAGGGGCATTACAGGTCCTTAAATTTGAAATCTTGGGCTTTTTTATTATTCTCGCTTAGGGTTTGAATCTTAAAGGCGAGATTGGTTTTTGCATAGAATACTTTTTAGGGGGAAAACTATGGCTTAGTTAGCATAATGCATGATGAAATACGGTTTAGATAGTGTATCACGAAACGTATCTTTTATGCCTAGATGTGTTTTTTTATCCTGGGAAATCGATCTGTCCTGAAAATACATCCTTTTAGTATACTTTTCATCCTTCTATCTGCATTTGACCACAAAAAAACAATATTAAAGTTTTTTTTTGGGTAGCTCTGTCACTAAGATATTTTGTTTCTTACATTTTTCACAAAGTATTGGAAGTGCTATGTGGTGTGTCTGGCCTAGTTTCCCTTGTTAATTATCATTTCACTTTCTTCATCTTAGTACAGATTTGTCAAAACTCAAAAGCCTCTTTTTATCTTTTAATTTTTCATTCTTCTATATGGCAGCCGGGCATTCTTTGACAAGAGGATCTCACAAGAAGTCAGTGGAGATGCACTGGGCGAGGTATGTGTTTGCCAGGGGCTGATTGGCTGAGCTAGTCTTTTAAAGTTATGCTGTGTTTTTTTCTTCTTATATTGACATGTCTGCTTGTATTATACAGGAATTCAATGGTTATGTTTTTAAGATCATGGGAGGGTGTGACAAGCAGGGTTTCCCAATGAAGCAAGGAGTTCTAACTCCAGGCCGTGTTCGTCTCTTGCTGCACAGAGGTTTGCGGCTTTGTACCTCTGCTTGTGTTTGTTGACATGTTGATTTTGGTTTTTTGTGTGATTCAGCTAATTTGCACACTGTGCTCATTATCAGGTACTCCTTGCTTCCGTGGATATGGCAGGAGAAATGGAGAGCGCAGAAGGAAGTCTGTCCGTGGATGCATTGTTAGTCAAGATCTCTCTGTTTTGAACCTGGTCATCGTGAAGAAGGGAGAGAATGATCTTCCTGGCCTGACTGATGTTGAGAAGCCAAGGATGCGAGGTCCAAAGAGGGCATCAAAGATCAGGAAACTGTTTAACCTCTCTAAGGAGGATGATGTCCGGAAGTATGTCAACACTTACCGCCGAACATTTACAACCAAATCTGGTCAGTTGATGTATCATTATTCCTTTTGTTGAACATTTATTATTATTATTATTTGAATTCGATTATGTCTCCAAAGAAATAAATATTAAATCATGCTCCAATAAAGTTAAGTATTGATTTAACAAAAATAACAATGTGCCATTTTTCTGGGTTGGCAGGTAAGAAGGTTAGCAAGGCTCCCAAAATTCAAAGGTTGGTTACTCCCCTGACTTTGCAAAGGAAGCGTGCAAGAATATCTGACAAGAAGAAGAGAATCACAAAGGCTAAGGCTGAGGCAGCAGAGTATCATAAGCTTCTTGCCACCAGGTTGAAGGAGCAGCGTGAACACCGCAGTGAGAGCCTGGCAAAGAAGAGATCTAGATTATCTGCTGCCTCAAAGCCCTCAGTTGTGGCTTAAATGTTTTGAATTTGTCTCCATGAGTATTGTCTATGATAAATCTCTTCAATAGCTTCGATTTAATTTTGGTTGTTCTTGGATTGCTGAGGTGAGTTTAGATTCTTAGACACTCAACAATTTTAGTTAGCATCTGAGATTTTTGTTATTGCCCCACTATGTTGTGGAACTCGTAATTGTCTAAATTCTGATTCCTTGGCATATTATGTTGATTCTGAACTGTGTTATTCGATACTTTAAGTTTAAATTTACTCAGTGAATAATTATGGTGCCATTTTCTCCTGTTCAAAACTTTAATTTTGGTCACTAGAGGTTTGGTCATCCCCTGATTAAGAAGCTGATGTCGGGGTTTGAGATTGTGGTGTTGTTTTCCAAAATAGTTTTTTTAATGAATTTTATCAAAAATATTTTTTTATTCTTGATATCAGCAAATCAAAATTATATAAAATACTAAATAAAACACAATATAATATGTACTGGAAAAGTATTAAAAAACAATACTAAATCAAAATAATAGAAAAACTAAATAAAACTTGTTATATACCTTGGAAAAGTAGTCAAAAATAAAATAATTGCTCACTTGTAAGCACCCTCTGGGACTCATTGATTGATAATAATAGTAAATAATAATTGAGAGGTGGTGGCTGCTTTTAATTCTCTGTTTTGTAGCGAATTCTGCTTGAGAAATGACTCTTCCCATGTCATTATCCGAAAGATAGATTGTGTGGAGAGTGGCAGAGGTCTTGATGTGGCTGTATTTACAGTTCTGGCTGTATGGTAACTCGTTCTGGCTCGTGGTGCTGTGTAAGTCATTGAATCTCGATTTGCCCCATACGTATATAATTTTAACATTACAATATATATGTGAAAAAATATAATGATTTCATTCCTGAAGAAATGTATTTTTTTCTTCAAACAAATTCCTTTTTTATGATCAAACATGTTTTTTTATTTTATTAATAGTATGATTTTTTAATAAAAAACTTTAAAATAAATATTCATCAGGATTTAAATGACTTGAATTAAATAGAAAAAAAATCATATATTTGTTGAGCCAAAACTCTGTTTTTCACGGTTATTTCTTCTTCTTTTTTAAATGTCTTACTTCTTTAACACAAACTTATCATAATTTAAAAACAAATTTTAATAAGAAAATAAAAAAAATCAGGTCTTGATAATTTTATTAGATTATATGAAAAAAATAATATCAAAAGAACTATATAAAAAAAATTCACAATAAAAAATATATTTTCATTTGTAATTTATTTAATCTTTTCAGGAATTCCCATGAAAAGTTCTTGGAAAGATTTCACACATGGTGTTATAATTTGCAGGTTACTTTGAATTTGCTATTTAAAAATCATCATAGTTGTTGAGGTTCATCGTTTTTGTATAATAAAATTCCCTATTAGGAACATGTTTAGAACTTGTGGCAGTAGCATCTCATCTCAATTTTAAAGGCTAATCTATAGGTTAAATCTAAATCTAATCATTGTATTTCATTATAAACATATGGTAGATGAGGTTTTGACGTTGACTAGAGACAGATGATTGTAATAAAGTTGGTGGTAATGTTTTAATAAAGGAAAGAATATGCATTTGAAGTGGTAGAGCTCGATCTCCAACAAAATTATTTGATTTTTCTTGAAAAATCATGTTAAAAAAACTTTAAAGTTCTACTTTTTATGTTTTAATTAAATATATTTATTATAACAAGTTTGGGTAGATGAAGCTGGATGTGTGAGATTATTGTTTCTATATATATATATATATATATATAGATAAATAATCAAAGATTTAGATAAAGGGAGTATTTGATCATAAGCATTTTTGAAAAAAAAATATTTTATTTTTTAATTTAAATTTATTTTTTTAATATTTTTAGATTATTTTTATATGCTAATGTCAAAAATAATTTTTAAAAATAAAAAATATTTTTTTAATATATTTCTAAACAAAAAATATTTTCAAAAACAACCGTAGTCATAAAATGTCATCAAAAGACTAACCATTAAAAAGAAAATTGAGCAAAGTTATTCAACTCAACTCATTGAATAAGAAACCAATTGAAAAAAAAGGAGAGATGTTAGAGAGAAGTGCTCTGGTTTTTTCACCTCAACCGCCGGAACCAACTCGCAGGTCTTCTTTTCGATGACCATTTTCCAGATTCCCAATTACCAACCAACCTCTTTTCATTCCCTCTTTCCTAGACGATCTCTACACTCTCTCATTGTTTTATCCTTGGTACATCTCCCATCCCCACAACCTTGCAGACACCCAAAACCTCCTTGTTTACTGAGCCTTACTAGTCTAAGGATTCTCCTTTTGGATCTTTAGTATACCTCCAGTGGATAGGACAACCAGTCAGCCGCCAACCCATCACTTTTTTTGTTTTTTGTTTTTTTCTGGCCTAACAAAAAAAAATGTCTAACCCTACTGCCCCCCAGCCGCCAAAGGCCATTTCATGGGCTGAAAAGGTGCGACTCTCAGACTCAAGCACACGATGTCACCTGGACCCATCTTCCTCGCCAACCAACGGGGAGCATTCTCCGCATCCCAAAGAACATGATCTTAGACAACGTAGACAAGTGGAAGAACAATATGGTAGGTTTTTTTGTAAGTTATAAAATGCCATACCATGCGGTCTGTAGTATGGGTTTGGAAGGAGCATGGACTGGAAAAGGTTTCAGTGCTCGATAACGGGTTCATGGTCTTCCGCTTTGCATCTGAGGAAGGAATCAATGATTTCAAAGATTCAATGATGAGGGAATTCGATATGTCAGATTTAGGGAAGATGAAGTATTTTCTCGGTATTGAGGTGGTGCAATTTGATGAAGGGATCTTATAAGCCAGAAACGATATGCATTGGAGATTTTGAAGAGGTTTGGGATGGAAAGTAGCAATAAAGTTCAGAATCTTATAGTTCCAGGATTTAGAATTTCAAAAGATGAGAATGGAGTGAAAATTGACAGTGTTTTCTATAAACAACTATTGGGTAGTATGATGTATCTAATAGCAACACGTTCGGGCATTATGTGTGCAGTGAGTCTAATAAGTCGATACATGTCAAGTCCAACAGAGCTTAATCTTATGGCAGCAAAAAGGATCCTGTGTTATCTTCAAGGAACAACTGGTTTTGACATTTTTTATGCAAAGGGAGGGAATGAGGAGCTAATTGGCTTTACTGATAGTGATTATGCAGGGGTGTTTGGAGGATAGACAGAGCACATCAGATTATACTTTTATTTTAAGCTCTGGGGCAGTTACTTGATCATCACGAAAGAAACCAATTGTCACTCTTAGCACAACATAGGCTGAATTTGTAGCTGCTGCAGCATGCTCATGCCAAGCCGTATGGATGAAGAGAATTCTAAAGCAACTAGGATATGAAGGCAGCAAGAGCACAACCATTTACTATGATAACAGTTCAGCAATCAAGTTATCTAAGAATCTTGTGATGCATGACAGAAGCAAACACATAGATGTGCGTTTTCATTTTTTGAGGGAACTAGCACGAGAAGGAATTGTGCATTTGAAGCATTGTGGAACACAAGAACAAATGGCAGATGTGTTAACTAAACCACTCAAGACAAAATCATTTCAGAAATTTCAAAACCAGTTGGGAGTGTGTAAATCACCTGAAATAAACTAATTGCTGAGGCAATTTAGTTTAAGGGAGGGAATGTTATGGTTGTTAGAGTTTGTTAAGTCTGTTAGTTGGTTAAATAAGGAGATAGTTAATCTCCAGGTGTAACACGTTTTTTGCATGCTCTGTTCTTCAACTTGTAAGGCTATATAAGCCACATTGTATGTTAAATACAAAGAGTGATATTCCAGGAGATTCTTCTGCGTGAAGTTCTTGACGTCTAACAGTATAAAGTTTCTGGTTTATATAATAAAGTTTACATTAACTAAACAGTCATGGAATTGAAAACGCACGACTGAGGCAGCACTTCTTGGTTCTCTAATCATGTTCCTCCTCATCACATCCGTGACTATGAATTCAGCTTCCGGGCACGTCTCGTCATAAAAGCCAGGCCGGAGTGGAACGGTGGAGGCAGATATCAAGCCCATGGATACGAGCAAGAGAAGGGCTGCAAGGAGAGGGGGCATGTTTTTAATCTCTATTTTTCAAGCACTATAGTAAAGTTGATAGTGTGTGAAAGAGAGTTGTGAGCTAATTTTAATGTCTGGCATCAGGAGTTTTAAACTTGCTGGAAAGTATATGTGTTCATGCATATATTATTATGGATGAGAATCTATTCATGGTATGTTAAGAATATCTATGTGATATTCACATAACATGAATGGAAAGAAGAAGAAATCATCTCACACATGCGTATGCACATCGATGTATGAGACATTGGAATGGTGAAGGACATAGAAAAATGGGTTTAGATTCTCTTGTGTGGGTGTGTCAAGAGATCACAGATGACATTGGGAGGCAAGATAAGGCAATCGGCCCATTGAAGATGGAGGGAGAGGGGATATATATCTGACTGAAAGTGTCCGTTGTGGCGGTGGAGCAAGGTGGGGTCATTACTCACTACCGATATGGTGGGTCAACAATGGCGACGCCACGATGCCCTATCTCATTCTTTGAATACAAAAATTTCTTTCATGAAATCTGTTGCCCCTATCTTCCTCGATATCAACAGGCTCAGCCATCCTTTTCTTAGAAAATAAGGTGCAAAAACCATTACACCTTGCGAAATAAACCAGTTGTCCTCGTCAGCAGCATGGCGGAAGAGGAAAAATGAATACGTGTTGAGTCTAGCTAGTTAATTTGTTGAGCACAGTGCTCTAGTAAGCGTATGGTCGGGGTTGCAAATAAGTTGATTTTTTTAAAATATTTTTTTTATTTAAAATAATATTTTTAAAATATTTATGATATTATCATATAAAAACATCCAAAATATAATTTCTGAATGTATTCTCAAACAAAGTAGATATATCACTATTTTAATGAACAAATCTATAATTAATTTGAGGTTAAATACGTATTTGATTTATTGAGTTGTCTCTTAACTATTGGTGAATTGTGGAGTTAATTGTAATAGGCTTGCCAGCCTTTGGGAAAAAAATGGAAATATGATAAGCCCGTTGACAATCAATGGGTTTAGATAGATACATAAGCAGTGAAAATGGGCTATTATAATGGGCTCACTAATAAATGGGCCGTCCTTATATCTTTATAGTCCAAGAATCTGAGATTGAATCTAAACTACACGTCGTCTGGGGTAAGACGTCGAAAAAACATTAAACCTGGACAGAAAAAACATTAAACCTAGTCCATTAACAAAATTTCGAGGTCCCGAGAGCTGAGCAGCAGCAGCAGTCTTCAACACCCCCCAGCAAACAAAAAAAACATGGGAGGGAGAGGAAGAGGAAGCAGGTCACGAACTCAAAGAAAGCATTTTCGTGATGGCAGAGAGAATGTTTGGAAACGCTCCAAATCTGACAGCACCTCTTCTGATCCCAATGGCAACAGCAACTCTGAGAACAAGACTCATTGGAAGCCTTTCTCTACTCAAAACTCCGCCTTCGATGAATACTACAAGGTTACCACTTTCTTTTCTTTTGCTTAACATCAAATACTATTTTGTTTCGTTTGGTGAGGTTTAAGTGTGTGTTTCTTTCACAGGAGCAAGGGATAGTGACAGCAGAAGAATGGGATACCTTTATCGAAGTTCTTAGAACACCCTTGCCTGCTGCTTTTAGAATCAATCCCAGGTAAAGCTTTTGGTTTCTTTTGCTATCTAAATCGTCGGGTATTCTTTGTTTTGGCTTTTGGTTGTGTTCGTAATTGTTGTTCCTGCATGCTGTAGCAGTAAAAAGATGTAAAGTTAATAATGTTTTCAATCTGAAGAGGCAAACTTAGAAGTTAGGGGTTAGGAAACGAAAAGGTTGGGTTGTTTGTAGCTGTCAATGTTGTCTACAAACAATTGACTAGACAATATAGGTAAGAATGATAGAATCACATAAGATGAATATCCTAATAAGTTTGCTATCCAGCTCTATTTAATATGAATTGGATGTGATTAAGTGAATGAAGAATGACAATGGTGATTTTGGCAGCATATGTCAACCACTGATCTTTTTCAAAGCGAGGTTACTTTAGGGTTTGCAGGAAGACCAAAAGGAAAGTGGGATTTTTGAAGTATGGTAGATAGTGATTGAACAAAAATATGGTCGTGTGAAGTATGAAATGACTGGAAATAATATTTGTGGTAGTATGGTCCTTTATCTCCCTGAATTTTGGATTGAGTTCAGATGCTGCAAGTTTTATATGGGCAATTAACGAGCATAACAACTGTGTTTTGAGGATTTATCTATAAGGTCTCCCGTGCTCTTCACATCCTCCACATTGACTTCAAACAATGAAACTGCATGTTACAGTATGGGGAAAAGTTACTAACTTGTGATTTTTCTTTATTTCAATTTTGCAGTAGCCAATTTTGTGAAGATATCAAATCACAGCTTGAGAATGACTTTATGAATTCCCTCAAAGCAGAGGTAAGTTACATTTATCTATTGAGACTTTAATTCCTTTGATAATTATGCTGCCAAATGTTGGTTGCTACAGGTGATAGCTTACTGTTTTTACCCCTCTTTTTTGTCATTTTTGACAGACCACTGATGGTGGTGAAGTGGAGGCTATCAGACCATTGCCTTGGTACCCGGATAATCTTGCCTGGCATTCAAATTTTTTCCCGGATGCAGCTAAGGAAGAATCAAACCCTTGAGAGGTAATCTTGCAATTTCTGCTTGTTTGAATAGCATTGTGAACATGTTATCATATTTTCTGAACTAATACGTGTACCTGATAATGCTGACATTGCGTAAATATGTTCTTCCCTTTCTTGTTCCAAAGATCTGTTTTATACAGAAGCCTTTTCTATTCGATTTTCAGTCATTCAGAATTGACCTGTGCAATGCATATATTTTACATGTTACCATTGACGTAGACTGCCATAAACGACTTCCTATCACCAGGGGTACATATACTATGTTCAGTTCACTTAATGTTTTTCCTTCAGAAAAGTGGTGTTATTGCTATATAATTTCTCAAGTTTATGGTCTTGGATAACACCTCAAACTCTTCTTTAAGTCTTTCTGAAAATCAATCTAGCTGTCATGATGTTCCAACCAATTTCAATTTATACCATTTTCAATGGGGAAAAACGCTTTCTGTTCTTTGAAAAATCATACATTATTTTAAAGGGTAACTGTTTGGAGAAACAACTCTTCCATTTTTAACAAATGATTTTTTTTTTCATTGAAAAGAAAAATTAGAGAGGGAGATAGAAAATGTAAAAAGTTTTCTGCTACCAGTTCGGCCCATTGTTCTCCTACTTGTATGTATATGATTTGTTGGTTGTCATATTTAATGCTTACATTATATGTAAAATATGTGCAAGCTGCCCCCAGTTAATTGATTTGTTTTAATTGATTTCCCTTCAAATGGTGTTTTCGGTAAAACTATTTCAGGTTCCATGAGTTCTTAAAGCTAGAAAACGAAATTGGAAACATCACCAGACAGGAGGCTGTCAGCATGGTGAGCAAGTCTGATTTTGGGTTTATTCAATGATTTTTGGTTGTTTTGTCCTTTAAGAACGAACATCTTGACTCTTGTCCTTGTGTATTTTTTTTTACCTGGTTTCTAATCCTACAACTAACCTTGTGTTATTTTGTTGCCTGATTTGCAATACTACAACTAAATTTTTGGTTTGTGATAAAGGTACCTCCACTCTTCCTCGATGTATGTCCGGATCATTTTGTACTTGATAGTAAGTTACTTAGAGTGTATTCTAATTCTCTTTTTTTTTATTCCTTTGGCGGTACTAGTGACTCATCATCTCTTTATCTAAATAATTTTATAACTATATCTTTTATAGAAATTAAGCTTGATGTATTTATAACAGCAGCTTTCTTACCAAAAAAAAATCGAAATCCCAGTGGTTTACTTTCTAAAGTTTCTACTAGCAGACATCTATCTCTCCCCTTCGTCCTGTATTTTGTTTATAAAGTTGAAATGGGTTGCATGTCATGGAAAATATCCAATACCCTGTAGTATTTCCTCACTGCTGTCTTTCCTTTTATGCAGTGTGCGCTGCACCAGGTTCAAAAACATTTCAGTTGCTGGAGATTATATACCAATCGACAAAGCCAGGATCACTTCCTGATGGAATGGTTTGTTTCTTTTTCTTGTTTCACATTCTGCTCTATTTTATTATTTTATTCATCTATTTGTTTTATTTTGCTTAGTCATCTCTTTGCCCTGTATTGTATCAGTACTTGGAACCTCCTAGTTGATTTGTTTCATCTACTTCATTGTAATCTTAGAAGATGAAATTGATTCCCATTACTAATATTAATTCATTTGTTCAGGTTATGGCAAATGATCTTGATGTCCAGAGATGCAATCTTCTCATCCATCAAACAAAAAGAATGTGCACTGCCAACTTGATAGTCACAAATAATGAAGCCCAACACTTCCCTGGGTGCCGTGCAGACAAAAATGGCTCTAAAGCTTCTGAAATGGAAATTGAGCCACAAATTAGTCAGCTTCTCTTTGATCGAGTGTTATGTGATGTACCCTGTAGTGGAGATGGAACCCTCCGCAAGGCTCCAGATATGTGGAGGAAATGGTTAGAATATTTCTTGTGAGCTTTCTCATGTTTATGTTTTTCAAGAATGCAGAGGATCATATTTATTTACCTCTCTAATACAGGAATCCAGGGATGGCCAATGGGCTCCATAGTCTACAAATTCAGATAGCAATGCGAGGTACCTTAATGAAATACTCGAATTAGCATTTCTTCATGATTTGAAAACTGTAGCTTTCAGGCCCTTTATGGCTGATATTATGCTGCTCATAATATCATGTCAGTTCAAAATTAAATTTTTTTATTCTAAGATTAATACTCATTAATGTATTTTTAAAGGAAGCTCTAGTCTTCCATATGATTATGTCCTGACAGGTTATTGGTTGATAGTTGTCAATTTCCAATCCCAAAGGCTTCTCTTAAGTAGGACAGAGTTGTCTAGTCTGCCCACTTTTGTTATTTTTTCATGCTATAGCTAGATAATCTGTGTTTTCAAGGCTTTGACTCTCAGAAGAGCAGATAAAGGGTTTGTGATTTAAATAACATCTAAATTGGGTGAGATTTAAGGGCAACAGGAAGCTTTGATTTGAAGGACTTGGTTTCTTGATTTTGATGGTAGCAGCAGAATTAGGTTTCCTAGCAAGTATTTGCTTGTTGAATTGAAGAGAACCTAATTCTTGCTAGGGAGTGATGCTGGTGTCTAGTACAGTAATGGGGTAAAATTTGGGATGGATGAAAATGAGAAATGACAATTTGTTGGCTTTTAGGACTGTGGACTGGGTGCTGTGATATCTATCCTCGCTGAAAGATGGAAGAATAAGTGTGAAAATATAGGGCAGCATGCCCTGCTGTTGCCAAAATACACTTATTTCCCAAAGTTTATCAATATGCTAATAGAAAGTCTTGAAACTCTCTGTTTCCATTGAAGGACTGCTACAAACTAATATGAACACTAGAAAAATAAAAATAAGGCTCTTAAAGTTCGTTATTGTCTAGAAAATTTACCAAAAAAATCCATTTTTCTTAGAAAATTGCAGAAATTGTGATGCTCTCAAGAGTCTGTTCATAACTCTAAAAATAAATTCTCAAACTAAGTATTTTAGTCTCCGCCTTAAGGCTGATGCTATGTAGAAAATCATCTCTATTTCATGTTGTAATGTTCTCACATAAGAAAAACAGAAAATTACCTACATGCTACAGCAATTCTTTTATACCGTGGCTGCATGTTCCTTGCCTTGGGAACAATTCGCTTCTGGCCCAGAAAGCATATGGCCCTCCAAAAATCACCAGCTAACATGTAGCTGACTCACATAATAGCATGCATCGATTTGGACAATGAAATGCATGATGGGTCTTTCTTGATGCTTTGAACTTCATGTAGTAGCTGCAGTTCAACATGAGAAAACATTCAATTTCATTCCTTGCATATTTTCTGCTGGATCCATAATTTCAGCATTTTGCTGATAAAGACAGGCATAGTGTCAAGCTTCTAATCTACTTTTGTTTTTCTCTTTTGAATGAATATATCTTGTATTAAGCATGGTACATTAGAGAGTGTTAGTATGCTGGATTGTGGTTTTTGCTTAACTCCAAATGTTTATGATGGTTAAATATGGGTTTGAGGACCTGAAAGAATTCTGCTCTCCTATTTCTGCATCAGTGGAGACAGACATTCACACTTGGATTTTGCCCAGATTTGTTTCAATAGAGGTGCAAACTAGCTAGATTTAATAAACATTATATTGTGATGCACAGGCTTATCATTACTCAAAGTTGGTGGAAGAATGGTGTACTCAACTTGCTCAATGAATCCAGTTGAGGACGAGGCTGTTGTTGCTGAGGTAATCTAATGCCCATTCCCAAGTACATCACCATTAGACTTCTTTGACTTTTCAAAAAAAAAATCTAAATCTTGTTTAATTCTGGTGCCCATGTCTGTTTTTCCTAAGATTCTACGGAAATGTGGAGGGTCTGTTGAACTTGTTGACGTCTCCAGTGAACTTCCTCAACTTGTTCGTCGGCCTGGTGTCAGAAAATGGAAGGTATGTTATGTCTGCCTGGTCAATTTTCTATTGAAGCCTTAACAGGTTAGTAATAGGTGCTGAAAAGACTTTTGCATAGCTCTGGCAATGCTGCCCTTTTTATATTTAATCTCTGGCAATGCTACTTTATTTCCACAGTATGATGATTTCCCCCCATCTCTCAGTCATTCTGATGTTTAGCATATTCATCTCACTTTGGATGTTAATAGAATGATTGGTGTGCTAAAGAGAATAATTGAACCAAATGAGTATTTAAATTGTGTAGGTTTGACAGGAGGTTTAGAGGAGTTTTTATATTTCCTTTGATTTTTGATGTCGGATTAAGATTTTATATTTTAGTGCTATCAATTACTATCGCCATCCCAGAAAGATTTCCCTCTTTTGGTCTGTCATTTGTCTGATGTTCACTCTTCTGAAGGCATAGTTGTGTTTGGTTAAATGTCAGTTTGGCTGGCTTTTTCCCTGCTAGGAAAAAATTCTGTGTGGTGTTAGGAAATGGGATGTTCATTTCGGCTTTCAATTTCTTTATTGTATATTACATAATTTATGTTTTTTGTTTCTGCAGGTACGTGACAAAGATCTCTGGTTAGCTTCCCACAGAGACGCCTCCAAATTCCAGAGATCCCATATACTTCAAAGTATGTTTCCTTCAGGCAAAAGCTATGTTGCCCCGGCCAACAAGGATCTTGAGCACGAGAATGATGAAATTGTGATTTCTGAAGATGGGATTCAGCTAACAGAGGATACTTCGACCGAAGATTTGATTGAGGAAGTTTCTGATCTCCCACTAGAACGTTGTATGAGGATAGTGCCTCATGATCAGAACAGTGGGGCCTTTTTCATTGCTGTCCTCCAGAAAGTCTCACCTTTACCAGGTGAATTTAAGCATTATTGATAGTGGAAATGATGTTAGACTTGTTGGACCTTGTAAATAGTATCCATTGGTTACTGCTTACCCCCGCTCATTACCACTATCATTTCATCTCCCACTTACAAAATTCTGAATTGGTACTTGAAATAAATGTTGATTCAGATCTATTTTTGTGGATGTCTCTGTATCTTCATTCTTATTTTTTGCATGTTAGGCATTTATAATGTTATATCTACTTCATGATTTCCCTGCAGCCATTCAGGAGAAACCCAGTAAGAAAAGGAGTTTGTTCAAAAAGAATCCTGAACTGCAAGAAAAATTATCGGATCAGGTTACTAGAGATAATAGTGGGCTGGAGCCAGACTCCAGAGATGTGGCAGTAGAAAAAATTCCTGAAGCTGCCACAGAGGCAGATTTAATTGTTGATGAGCCAGATGAAGCTGATATGGAACCTGATCCTTCCATTATATCTAACCAAGATGATTCAGAGGAAACCAAAGCAGTGGTTAATGGGGAAACCGATTCTGGGAAGGCCGTGGGGAAGAGAAAGTTGCAACTTCAAGGCAAATGGAAGGGGGTTGACCCTGTTCTTTTCTTTAAAGATGAATCTATTATCAATAGCATAAAGATATTCTACGGGATTAATGAGTCATTTCCTCTTGATGGCCACTTAATCTCAAGAAATAGTGATAAGAACCATGTGAAGAGAATTTACTATGTCTCAAAGTCAGTTAAGGATGTTCTTGGGTTGAATTTCCGAGTTGGTCAGCAACTTAAGATTGCTTCTGTCGGCCTGAAGATGTTTGTAAGTAATCTACATGCTATTTTGACATTATTGTTTTCCGTTTTATTGTTGTTTTCAAAAGCCGCAGTCATAGCCTTTTCCCCATTCCCTTGAATCCTTAGGCCTGTGTGTGTTCTTTCCATATTGATTGACATACTCCAAAGTTTCGTAGCTACAACCCTATGTCATGAGCTACGTTGCTAGAAAACAGTAATGCATCAATTGCCAAAACTTGTGCTAATCAAGTCAATCAAAAAACAACTACCACCACCAGTTCTACTATATGTTTGTTTTTACCCAAAAAGGTGGTTGCATAGGCTTTATTTAACAAAGAATTGTTCGTTTCTTGATTTGATTCTTTACTCTTTTTTTAAAGGAGCGACAAACTTCAAGAGAAGGTACCGATACCCCTTGTTCATTCAGGATATCATCAGAAGGATTGCCAGTGATTCTTCCACACATCACTAATCAGATCCTATATGCATCCCCGGTAGATTTCAAGCATCTTTTGCAGTATAAAACGATAAAGTTTGCTGACTTCGTTGATGCTGAGTTTGGCGAGAAGGCATCAAAGCTAATGATGGGTTGTTGCGTAATAGTCATGCGAGGTATTTAGTCGTTCCTACCGTGTTCGTGTTATCAGTGCATGAATGTGTATTTACCCCATCGTCGTCTTTATTTGCAGACAGCAAAACCATGTCAGGTCCTATCAAGGTGGACGAGTCAACAATAGCCATTGGCTGCTGGAAGGGTAGATCCAATTTGAGTGTGATGGTCACAGCAATTGACTGCCAAGAAATGCTAGAAAGGCTTTCATTTCGCATGGAGGCTGAGAAGGGCTCTTCAGCGCAAGAAAACAAGCTCAATGTTGATGAACTTAAGCTTAATGGAGTTAGCAAGGTGGAGGAATCTGAAACCATTCAGCTGGTTGCAGATGCTTGAAGTTACAGCAACTTTTGAGGTTGTCTCTAGTCTATTTGTACTAGTTTTGGATTTATTTATTTTTAATAGACACAACATATCATTTATTTTTAGCCTCTTCTGGGTACCAATTATATAATGTTTCAGGTTTTGTATTTTATCGGAATGACCAAGCCTTTTTTGCTGTATTAAGCTAATGCAATTTTGACGAGTTACATCATTTTCGCAATGTGTTTTTTTTACTGGAGTTCCACAAATAAAAAACGAAGTCTTGTTTTAACTGTGTTATCTATGTTTTTAAAGTGCTTTTAAAAATATATTTGTTTTAAATAAATTTTTCTTTTTTTATATGACGTGTTAAAAATATATTTAAAAAAGTTTTTTTGAAAAAAATAACAATATCAATCAGACCAATAAAACTGTGCAAGTAAATGACTAATGAAGCAAGGCAACGGTAAATGTTGGTGGCAGAATTGGGCACTGATGTGCTGTAATATAATGGAAGGAGAGGAAGAGGAAGAGGAAGAGGAAGAGGAAGAGGAAGTTGCCCATCTCCCCATGTATATTATCTAGAGGGTGAAGAAAATATAGAGATCATGGATAATTAATGATACCATAATAAAAATAATTTATTTATAAAATTAAATATTAAAATATTTTTTATGACTGGTAATCTTATATAAAATAACTAAAATCACATTATAAAAATTAATGTAATATTAAATGATAAAATTTTAAAAAATAGTTAAAAAAGATTCAAATGAATAAAATTAAATCGTATTTAAAAAAAAAGAAAAAAAAAGATAGCTCCTTCACTTTCATATGTACAAATGAGAGATGGTTTCCCCTAGTTTTAGTAGTAGATAACTAGTTTTGTTGTTATGTACTCGTGAGAGGAAATTCTCAAAACTCATTTTTATTTAATGTCATGGCTACTAAAATGAAACAAATTAAAAGTTTCAATAATTTAATGTTTAGAATAACATATGTATTTTTTAGGTTAAAACCTCATCTTCTTATTTATGCATTTATTTTTCTTATTTGACAAATGCAGTTTTTCATCAATAACATGTTTTTTTCTTAAGAAAAATTAAACACAACATAAGGAAATTAGAATAAGATTTCATAACTATTGAAATGTATTAAATGTAGTCGAGAAAAATGTATTTCTTTAGCCAGCACTCTATTTTTGTTAATCACTTATTTCCTTTTTGTTTTGATGAACAATATTTTTTTTTATCATAAGCAGATTTTCATATAAAAACTTGTGGTATGTATAGCGATTTTAAACCAAGAAAAGAATAATATTTCAATTATTTTCTTGCGACTACATAAATAAATCAAAGAATAATTCATTCAAGAAAAATATATAAAAATTAATAGTAAAATATATATTTTAATCTCATTGAACTGAATATTAATGTGAATTTGTTTTTCAAAATTATGCACATAAGTTTCATATTACAACTGTTAAAGAAATTAAAAATATAAACATAAAAAGCTTTGATTTTATTAAAACAAAATATGACATGATTGACTTCTTTTTAAAACATCGTGATTTTATTTTTAAGATATAAGAATAATAAAAAAAATTGCCTTATAAATTTGGGGAATCATAATTATTGATATAAAACAAAAGTGTAAGAAAACAAAGTTTCCCGTGAACAATCACTACGACAGGTTGTTTTAGAGCAGAGATTTATGAAACAAGTAATAGTCCATGCACGGTGGTCTGAGGACCGACAGGCACCGTATATCAAATAATTAAGAAACTTCTGTTCAAAAGAGGTAGCAACAGCTAAAAAGCCTCAGGCAGCAGAAAATTCTCCAAAAACCTTTCCACTTCCATCTTCAATTTCCACACCACAAAGAACGGTATTTAAAGTATTCAAAACATTCATCGACAATATGAAATTTTTTCTTTCCGAATGGGATTGAGAAAATAACATACGACTCGGCTACACCTCAAGATAAGAAACTAATCAGCTGCTCATGCGAGCTAAATTATAAGAATGTAAAATTTACAGAGAAATACACCACACCTTTCAAAAATATTGCTATCGGGGTATTAAGGAGAAGATGCAGTTCCAAAGCAAAGACTGATCAAGATCACAATTAGCTACAGCACTTGCTCTTCGCTGGAATTTCCTGACCGGGGCCTGGAATGATAATCTTCTTGCCAGATAGGGATGCGGGGTTGCCATTGCTTTGATCTTCACCAGCAACCAGGTTCTTCTTGTTTACAGTGTTGAAGATCTCTGTCAGCACAGTCATAAAGGCGTTCTCAACATTAGTTGATTGCAATGCAGAGGTCTCTAAGAAGAATAGTCCTTCCTTCTGGGCAAATTCTTTGGCATCCTCTGTGGGTACAGCCCGCTGGTCCTCAAGATCACTCTTGTTCCCGACCAGAATGATAACGATGTTCTTGTCAGCATGGCTACGCAGCTCTTCCAGCCAGCGTGGTATGTGATCGAAGGTCTGTCGCTTGGTTATGTCATACACCAGCATTGCCCCAACAGCACCCCTGTAGTATGCACTTGTGACTGCCCTGTACCTGTTCATTGAACCCCCAACAGCAGAGAAGAAGAAATCAACATTTGCTAATTACAAAAATGTAACGCCAATTCTGTCGAAAAGAAACAATATTATTTCTTTCCCAAGGTACAAACAGAACAATTCTAAGTTTGTGTTAAAGCACAGAGAGTCAGATCTAATCAGGCGAGCACTGAGTTTTTCCCTTTTCTCCTGCCAAATATATTTTCTGCCTGGGTTCCGAGAGATTATTAAAGAAAGTATCAGTCATCAAATATGACATTCATCTCTAACCACCATGATATATACAAAAGATAATTCAATAAATGATCCAAAACTTATGGCTCAAAAGATGCTTCAAAATAAAGATATTTCTTGTTTACCAATAAAGTTTTAGGCACTAAAAGTAGATTTCAAGCATAACCTTATATCACAGAAAATATCTTATTTTGTGAAAGAACAGTGACATGAGCTGGATTCACTTCCTAGACCAAAAGCAACTTTAAGCAAGGTAATTAATTCTTCTTTTATCATGAAATCGAACCAAATGCCACTTTTTCTCCAGTCAAAATATCAACCCTAAACAGAAGAATTATAATCCCCACCCCCAACAAAACCACCAAAAAAAAAAGCTGTTGGGGAGGCAAGAGAAAGAAAAGCCAATAATTTTTAGGAAGGGATAGTGAGTGATGGCCTGAAGCCACAGCAAGATATATCCTAACAAGTATCACTATGATCCAGCCTCAGATCCCGCACAGTCGACGTTAAATCAATTCATTACCATATCCATACTTATATCACAGACTTAAAACCGGATCAATTTGCATCTAAAAGTTTACGCTTCATCATGAATCACAAACAACAAACAGGCTATGCAAAAAAAAATCAAAAAATCAAATGTCAGCAATTAGACACTTAAAAAAAACTTGAATTGCACTACCATATCCCCATCTTCTTCTTCTTTTTTTTCATTTGATTCCTCCCAGATCAAACACAATGCCCATCTGTTGTATTAAAACATCTTCCACGTGTTTTTCCTCCGAATCTAATACTAGAAAAAACCAATTCCACATTTGCAGCAAAACTGTCTTTCCAAATCAACGTGTATATAAAACCATACAATCCACGGATCCAAAGAAACCAAGTGATGGACAGCCAGCCAGGTGAGCATAAGCTGGACCGCAGACAACTTAACCATTAAAACCAAAAATACATGCAGCTAACATACTGTCTGATATTAACAAAGAAAACCCATATCACATCTAGACTTCTAGACCAACCAAAACAAAAAATTAAAATCTGAAAGAAATAGTTACCGTTCTTGACCAGCAGTATCCCAGATCTGGGCCTTAACACTCTTATGATCAATAACAAGAGTCCGAGTTTGAAACTCAACTCCAATAGTAGCTTTAGAGTCAAGGCTAAACTCGTTTCTAGCAAATCGAGCAAGCATTTGTGATTTCCCAACCGCTGAGTCCCCTATCAACACCACCTTGAACACATAATCTATCTTTTGGCTGGCATCTCCGTATCCACCCCCACTAGCCATTTTCTCACCCTCTCTTCAAATGGGTTTCCTTTGTTTCTTCTAGAGAAGAGAGCGGTTCTTGAGATGCTTTGCTATAGCTAGTTAGTAGATCTTAGCAAGAGTATTTTGCTTTGCTGGAGTGGAATTGAAGGCGAAGGCTAATAAGACAATCAGTGAGTGTGACGACAATCCGGTGCAACGCATGACAAGCTTATATTGGTGCATCATGCAATCTGGTCCGTCAATGATTTTGATGGGTTCTTTGAGTGGACTACTTTCTCAAAGGTGTTTCTTAATAAGTAAGTGCAGATACGAGTCAAGAAGATGGTGTCATTAAATTCTAGAAAGTGACCCTCAAGTTGATGCTTTCATATTCATATTTAAGATAGTATTTGTTTTTCCGCTTTGCCGTGTTTTTTTTAAAAAAAAATTATTTTTTATTTTATTTTTTAAACTGTTTCTATAAAAAAGATATTAAAAAAAATAATATATATATATATATATATATATATATTATTTTGATGCATTTTCAAACAAAAAACAACTTTAAAAAATATTTATTATCATAATATCAAACTCTACCATAATAGAAACTAACAAACAATTCTAAAAAAAATAGTGGATCTCTTAATAAACCAACCAAAAAAAGGTGTGATTGATTTATATTTTTTTTTATTAATATGGGTGTTCGACTGAGTTATCTTTATGCATACCTTAACTAATTTCACGGGTTCTAAAATTATCGATCATGTAAATTTTTAGTAGCCATCGTATTAATAATCACAAGGCTCGAATGGGATCACAAGAGGAGCAAACCTATTAGGCTAAAACTCTTACCATTAGACAACCTATTAAATGATTGGTTAGTGAAAGTGTGGTGATTTGTGAAAATGTGGTGATCTGTGATTGTGAATAAAAAAAAAACATAACTATTAATATAATTTTTTTAATTAAAGTTATAGATTTCATTTGATTCCTATATGTATTTAAAAGTAATTGTCATTGGTGAGGTTAGAATTTTTATTTCTTAAAATAATCAATTTGCTATTGAAAAATAGATAAGATTTCAATTATTCAATTGCAAGGGATATGCATGAAACTTTTTAAAAACTTTAAGGATTGATATTATATTATTTATAAATATAAAAGCTGAAAACTAAAATACATCTATTAGCCTATTAAGGAGGTCTTTAACACTGCGTTTTAGAAATACTTTCTGAAAAAAATTGAAATTTTTTTATTTTTATTTTTTACTTTTAAATTAAAAAATATATTTTTTAGATCATTTTTCATGTGCAGATGTCAAAAATATTTTTTTTAAAAATAATAAAATATCATTTTGATATATTTTTGAACAAAAAGTATTTTTTCAAAACAATGACAACCACACTTTCAAATCAACACTAAAAAGGACTAACAAGTATTATTTTTTTTACCGTGATAGTTGTATGTTGATTTTGGTTTTTAGGGGAGAAAATATTTTTTTCTTATTTATTTTTACCTGGTTTGTAAAATTAAATATTATGTTTTAAATTTTTTTTTCCCGTTTGTTTTTTTAGGTTTTTTGAGTTTATTTAGATGAGTTTTTGAATTTATTTAATGAGTTAGAAACTTTTTAGTGAGACCGACTACTAAACATAAAATATTTGGTGATTTGAAATGAAACTTCTGTGTGATCCATTTTTCAATATAATTATATGTTTTTTGTACTTATTATATTTCTCATATTTCAAATGAAGAAGATATATATATATATATATATATATATATATATATATATATATATATAAATTCTTTTATGATAAATAAATCGAGAAGAAAAGGCTGTTTAAATATTTTTATTTTTGATTTGCATTCAGTCTGAACAGGTGTCGTTTTTTGAAATCATCACTTTCAACTGAAATTGACCTGCACTGGGTCCTAGAATTAGCGATTAATGATAATCAATAATAATTAAACAATATTAAGGGAGTGTTTGAGAGATTAAAATATTTTTAAAATGTATTGAGATGGTGATGTGGCCAATAATGATTGACTCAACAGGCTGTAGCCGTGGGGTACTATGCAGAGGATTGTGGCTAATTTTGAAAATATTAAACAGGGAGGATAAGAGCAATGATAGCAGTGAAAGTAGGGAGGTGGAGAGTGCGGATGTCTCGGGTGAGTTGTCCGCCTTAACAGCCCAGTGATATAGTGGCAGGTCACATCTTCTTATCTCCATCGTACAAACGTTGGGTGCTCTTCAATAATCGACAGTTATTGTACATAAAGCCTTCGATATTTTCTTAGAGTAACACGTGCCAAACAAATATTGGTGAAATGATACAGTTGAAATAATAATTACTAGCTTAAATTTTCGTAAATATAGGATACACAGTTGGTGTTTGGCTTTGTGGTGCAGCCTCTGATTAAGACTCACCGCATAGCCAAACGTGATTTTAACCAAAAACACTCGTGAAATTTAAGTGTGGATCCCACCTCAAATAAAGTTTTGGCTGCAGGTAACGAAAAGCATCTCACAGATGCTTTTTGAAAAACTCAGCAGCAGTTATATATGAAATTTAAATTCATACGCTCATGGATTAATCTGAGCATTAACACATGCTTCGGCAACGAGTGTATGAAATTTTTTGAAGCACAAATTTGTGATCCTTCTCTCTCTCTCTCTCTAGAGTCACCGTTGTTCCCCTCTCTCTCCTCAGTCACCGACAGCTCTTGGCACCACCATCATCCATCTCATCATCGTCAGCTTCTCCTCCACGCCACAACTCCGGCGTCGGTAGCAAGCCCCGGTGTCGCAGCACCAGCGACAACAGCTGGTGCTGTAACCTTCCGGAGCTCCTACCGACCACCACACAACACCATTTTCAACGTCATTCTCACTGGAAGAACCACCTCGGTCTTCTCTACCTGTCGGTATCGGTCGTTGACCCTCTTGTCACAATCGGCCATTCACGTGAACAATAATATCAAGAATAATTCAAAATGAAAACGAAAGCTACAACGACACCGTTTTGTGCTATTTTGGGTTTGCGCTGGGCTGGGCCTGCTCTCGACCCAGCCCAAGTCCAGCAGGGTTGGGCCGGTCCATTTAGTTTGGGACAGGCCCAGTCTAATTTTTTAAAAAATATTTAGAAATCATATTTTAAAAAAATTAAAAATTATGTAGATAGAGATCAACTCTGATGAAAGTGATGTAGAACAAGTAGCAGAGGCGTACATGCTTAAGAGAGAGCATCCAAAATTCAAAGACAACTAAATTTCTACAGTCCGAGCGCTGAAGTTGGAATGACGCGAAATTCACCTAGTTGATGCGTTTTGGTGTTTCCAAAGGAAGACATCAGCTTTGTTGTTGATGCATACCATTTTGTGGCTGAATTCCATCGTTTAGGCCCCTAAATTGTCGTTTTTGCCATTTTAGAAAAGTTTTGTTTTGGTCGTAACTCTTGATTTACAAGTCCAAATCTACTTCTGTCAATTCCGCATTTGTCTCAAATTTGCCATTTTTGGCAATTTTATTAATTAGCGTCGTTTCCTTATCCAACATGGTTAGGGCTAGGGTTTTGCTTAAAATATGGTTGTAAGCCTCTGACCGAATCATCTTTGAATTATTGAATAAAGTTTGAACTTTTCTGAGAGTTCCTTTCATCGTAGATTTATTTACGAAATATCAACGTTGGTTGTATTCCTTGTGATTTTCTACTGCGTCAGAAAAGGAAATGTGCGTAACTTCGTTTTACTCCACAACCCCGTTGCGTTTCGATTGATTATGGATCAAAAACTTGCAACTGGATTTTGTCTTGGAATTATATCTCTACAACATGTAGATAGAGATATTGAAACAACACTATTTATGGATCACATTATTGTTCCTGATGATATTTTACTAGATGTTGTTCATCGATCAAATAGCAAGGGATTGCAGAGTCCTTGAGATATGAATTTAATTCGTGATGGAATTGCAAGTAGTTTGATGAGAGAATAAAAATGAGTGTCTAATTTACTTGAATTATTAATTACATTTTATTATTATGATAATTAAATCTACAATATTTAATAAAATATATATGTGTGTCTTTTAAAAGTAATTTCACAAGTTGACAACAATATGAAAAACATGGTAACCAAACACTCGAAAATGCTTTTTCATTAAACCTCAAACTCAACCATAATTTTAACAAAACACTTCAATTTTCAGTTATGAATCGCAACTAAAAGCGCTTTTCATGAAACTGTTTTTTCTCAACCTCAACCATAATAGCAACAACAACAATTATGCCAAACAGGCTCATAGTATTGATCAAGTTGCGTGCTAACTTGAATATCTATATTAATAAAAAAAATTATCGATGTATTTTTCTATATTACATATTTTAATTTATTTATATTTTTCTAATATAATTATGTGTTACTTTTACAAGTATTATGTTATTAATATGATCATATAGGATAAAAGAGAATAATTTATATTAAAATATTATTATAATCAACAACATAATTTTTTTTTAATTAATTAAATGATCGAGGGATTAATTTTCATGACACATATGATACTCTCCTCTTCTTTTAATTTATTATTAACTATTAATATAAGTTATAATATTAATACAATGCAAATAATACATCAAACTCTCAAAGCCAGAAATTGTTCCCAAGGAATCTATCATTTATGCGTGATAGAGCTACTTTTTTTTTGTTTGATAACCGGGGTGTCCGGGTCAGCTTGTGCGCACTATAACTAATCCCCGAGCTCACTGAACATCCTGCAAGTCCAATGAACATGTAAGGTACCGCGGGGATGACAGACATGTCTGACAAGACTTGAACCTGGGATAAGAGGAAAGGAGAAATCTTTTTTGACCACCAGGCCAAGACCCTGCTCGCCGTGATAGAGCTACTTCATTTTATTGTTCATACCCAAGGAATATTCTCACTATTCATGATTAAAATAAATAAATCATATTACGATGTCCATGCATAAAAATCAAATTGGGATATCTATTAGTAAATTGAAAAGCTAGTAATCATTAAGTTATTTACACAATAATTTCTTACTAAATTAAAAATTTGTTTTCCAATAGTATCAAGATCAATCACAAAAATACGTAGAAAAAAAAACTAAAAGAACTCTAAAAACAAAACAAAAAACTAAAAAAGAACTTTAGGATTAGATATTAAATATATGTTTAAGAGTATGATTGATGTTATTTTAAAAAAATATTTTTTACATTTAGAAATGCATTAAAAAATTTTATTTTTTTTAGAAAAAGTATTTTTGATATCAACATATCAAAATTTTTCAATTTAAAATAAAAAATATTTTTTTTAAAAAACACTATTTAATTACATTTAGAAACATCCCAAAAAATTCAATTTATACGAAGAAGAATTGAGATAGAATTGAGCGTTTCATAATAAAAAAAAAGTAGATATACATATTCATATAAAATTTAATTTTTTTTGCATGTCCGGGCTCCACTAGCCTCCCATTACCTCCGCCCTGATTGGTGTTTAAGGTTGAGTTTAACCTTTTAACGGTTTTCTTATTTTTTCTAAAGAAAGGAAGCCAGGCAAGCTTCATCACTCAGTGCCTTGTTCTTACAAGATCTTTCGTAAACATGTATTGTGATCTATGCTATTACTAGCTTCGCCTAGAAATCTACACTGCATTGTGCTTATGTGTGGACGATCTTCTATGACGTTGGCTTCACTTTCGAATCAAAAACAGGTAATTTATTGCATTTCGGCGGCAGTGGTGCTACTGAAAACTGTCTTGACATTACTGCCAGTGAATTCTCAAGCAAGAGGCTCAGCTAATGCTCATGTTCGTTGCAGCGTTCTTGACTTTCATGGTAATCGGCGGATTCCCCTCTTTCGGAGATGATATTAGCGTCGATTTTCTCACTTAATCTCTAATGTTTGCTACGCATATGAAGATTAATGGGACTGATTTTACTTCATCCATATTAGATTATCGGACGAGAAAGATTTAAACACACGCTCATCCGCTCCTTGCCTGCTCATGATCTCTCTGTAACCCCTCGCGCTATAGCCTTTTATATCGTTGGCCTTCGAAAGATTTTGAACACTTTATCTATGATGCTGGCTGAAAGCTTGATGATGATCGTTGCAAATATTGTGCCAGATTTCTTGATGGGTATTTTAACAGGTGCTCGGACCCAAGGCGTGATGATGATATTTGAAGTTTTTTTCCGGTTGCCAGATCATCTTCCTAAGCCTCTCCGGCGATATGATCCATTACACTGCACTCCACTCCACAAGCACGCAAATCAAGGGTTCTACAAGAAATATTTTGAAGGGTTGGCATTCCGTAATACTCTAGCTGGAGGGCCACCCACCATTGCTGGTGAAGAAATTCTGAAAAATACTTGGCATGTAGAGATGGGCTAATTCTAAACGGATTGGTCTTGGTATCATGTTCATCAGGAACGGTGGTTCTTTATCGCCGCAGGTTTTGGGGAACTGTAAAACTTATTGAAAGGTTAAACCAATCATCAAAGCTGCTATTGCTGTTGCTACAAGACAATCGAGACAAATCTCAGGGAATCCCTCTTCCTCAAATCATAACTATCAGTGAATTTGGTTTAAGATGATGCAGAACAAAGGCAAAATGGTTCATACAGCTGATGATGAAATTGAAATTTAGGTAAAACTTTAGGGGCTAATTTGAGGTTTCTCAAATAACCTTACAGTGAAGCGTAAACGACATCTCGTCTGATAAGAGGCAGCTTCACTGCTTCTATTTTCCACCTGTCCGTTACCTCCTCCAGTGTTAAAACCCCGAACATCCTGCTCCGAATAAAAGAAGTTGCCAGTTTCTAGAAAAGGAAAGAAAAGGAAAGAAAAGGTAAGAATATATGGAGGACGAAGAGCATGAGGTCTATGGTGGAGAGATTCCCGATGTGGAAGGTGATATGGATCCTCATAACGCCGACGTTGACATGTCCGCCGCCGATGATGATGCCGTCAAGGTCCTAAAACCTTTTCTCCATTCAATTTTCAGTATTTATTTATTTTTACTTGTACAGTGAACGGGGACCCTAGAAATTTATGTTGGATCTTCAATTATTTTTAATATTGAATAATCGGTAACTAATTTTATAGTTTATTGGATGATATTGTGATCGTGAAGGAGTTGAATGAGATGAAGAAGAGATTGAAGGAGATGGAAGAGGAAGCGGCTGCTCTTCGTGAGATTCAAGCAAAAGTTGAGAAGGAAATGGGCGCTGTTCAAGGTTAGTTTTTTTAATATATTTACTTCTGGTACTGGATTTGCCACCCCCCCGCGCGCGCTCGCGCTTTCTGAAGAGGAATAGAGATGTACTGGCACATATACTGTTATGATGTGATCTGGATTTGGGATTGGACTTGATTGGGTGCTATTTTGTTTATTATTCGGAATATGATTTAAACCTTTCGTTATCTTCAAATTGAGGGTTACTGGGGAATGGAAGTTGAAACTTGCTTGTTTGTTTATTTGCTGATGTGGAAGTTGTTAGAGGATATTCTGATAACATTAAAAGGCAGTTTCTGCTACATCGTGATTTTAGTAAGAAAAAAGAGTAGGTGGGAACTTGGGATTTGTAATTGATGGAATCAGCAAGTAGGACCATGTACTTCTGTAGTTTTTGCGAAGCTTCATTTTGCAAGTGGATCGGAAATTTAGCAGGCATCATTTTGGCACCATGAAATATGGGGTGCTATTTATTTGTGTTTTACACATTGTTTCAAGAAATACTTTCAAACTTTCTTTTAGGGACGAGGAAAGGTCTGTTTAGAGAGTAATAATAAATTTGTCCAGGTCCATGTTCTGTGAAATGTCCTGACATTCTATCAGATGCACTAGGAATTCCTTATACATTCCTTTGCAGCATGATATCTTTACAGGTAGATATATGTTTGTTGTCTCAGTTATGTATGGCCAAAACATATCATGTGATTTAAGGATTTCAACCATATTGAAGTTTGTAAATCCAATGATGTGGTTAATTTATAGCATATAAGTATTCTATCATTTAATTTTGTTGTTGTTGAAGATTACTGTTTAAGTGGTTGACAAAGGTTCTATTCATATTGGAAGTGTCTTCCTATCTTTATCTGCTCTCATAGGTTCTTATTTTGTTTTCTTTTTTTTTGAATTTGAGCTCATATTATATATTTTCATGGCTATAATGTTCCCTACAGATCCAGCTAGTGCAGCTGGTAATCAAGCAAACAAAGAGGAAGCAGATTCTCGTTCTGTGTTTGTTGGCAATGTGAGAAATATGATTTCCTTCTGCCTTTACTAGAATGCTTGAATCATTTCATACATGCTGTTTATATTTGTATATGTGTACCTATAGTAAGGGAAGAGGATATTATGTGGAGATATAATGATGACATGGCACAATTTCCTATAGCTGTCCCAAAACATCTCACTAAGGCTGCATTTGATAATGTGTGCCTGTGTGGTGCACCTTGTAAACAAACGCTCACTAAGTGTTTAATTACTTCCATATATAATGATGACTTGACACAATTTCCAATTGCTGTCCAAAACTTCCCACTAAGTGTTTAGCTACTTCCTAAGATAGGAATAAACTATGTAGATAGATGAATACACTTGTAAATAGCCCTTTTCGAACCACTGGTGCACTATCAGTTCTGGGCGTCAGACTGCCAAGTGAGGTCAATTTCAATACTTAAAAAATATTGTTTTTATTAATTTCATTGCTTTTGGTGCACTTGGATGTTGTAATTCAGAATCATGGTTTGACTTTATGTCTCACTATGATCGCAGGGTCTTCTTATTCTTCAAGTTCTCTGTATGTATTGCTGGAATAGTAACACTATATTTTGAGGATGGGCCAGAGTCATTTTTATGTCAAACAGGGTTGTTACAAGAGAGATAAAAAATCAATTTTGAAAGAAAAGAAAATAGAGGGAAAACAAAATACTATGAAAATGACAAGAAAGTATGTCCAAATTTACTTGAAAAAAAAGAGAAAAAGAAAAGGAATAAAAGAAACATTTGAGGGGGGAAATGCTAGCAAAAAAGAAACGGAAAAAAGAAAAAAAAATAAGAGAAAGAAAAAAAGATGAGAAATGAAGAAAGAAAGATGGGGAAAGAAGTGATATCAAGTATGAAACTTCAAAAAAAGAAAAACAAACTGGTGTATGAATAAAATCTATTTGAAAGAGAAAAATGGAGTGAAGGAACTCAGCAAAAGGCTAAATGGAGGTTGCTGGAATGGGTGCAAGTAGGATGTGAATAATGATGCTTCAACCATGATATTTGAGAAGAAAACTGTTGCTTTCGAGGAGCACGGGCAAGTTGGGACATGCAATCTAATTTGCAGAGCCTCGACCCTGCTGGTGATGGTCTTTGGTGCTTCCAAAATTTGTGATCATGGGGCAGATGGGGAGAAAGGTGTAGATTGCTGTCTTTTGTGGTCAGAATTACTAACTTCTTTTCTTCCCATCGGTTTATCTAAGGTGTTGGAAATGTTTGACAAATATGCACTTTTTCCCTTAAGTGATCTTGCTATGAGTTCTTTGAAGACTGCTAGCTCATTATTTTTTTTTTCAAGATTACTATTAGCACATTTTGATCTGGTTATTTGATGGTATATTTTAAGACAAATCTTAGATCTGGTGTTTCTTTTGAATGAAGGTTAACTCATTTCATTAGTGATTGCTTGTGCATCCTTGTTTTCATTTGCTTTGAGGAAAGAACTTTAAAATCTCAGTTTGAAATACACTGATCAGTTGCTTGATAACCCTGGACAATCTAGCTTGTACAAAGTGCGATATCCAATGTACATTGAGATATTTTCTCTTACACCACCTTTCTTTCAGAATAAAATAAAGATTTAAATATATTAACCAGTAATTTAGAAGCATTATCAGGATTTAAGTACTAAAAATATTGGATATTTTATTTCTATACATGCATTTATCTAAAACCTTATGTTTTCCTATTTTTTGCAGTGTGACGAGCTATATTATAATGTTCTGGTACATGTATCTGTCAGTCTTTTTCATTGATTTGAGTTTCAAGATTTATTCTTAAACCATGTTAGTTTACTTGAAACCCATCATTTGATGTACACACTCAGAAACACACATGTTTCTGGTCATCTTGGAATGAAGATCCTTTTTCTTAGCTTTGGTTTATGTATGTAATTGGTCAAACTCTCTGCACAGCCTGGTGCATCAAAATCTTACCTTTGTAAGTTGCTCGTGGTATTATAGTCTTGCTTGTTAGCCTAACAAACATTCAGGGTTTTCTACAAATTCTTGAAATTTCAAAGATCTTTTCATTGGACTCTTTGTTTGCTGTTGTGCTTATAGTTGGACAAGGAACATGTAGCAATGTAACACTTCAAAGTCATGTGAAAGAACACGAGGAAAGAAACTGTGTATAAATATTTATCAGAGGATCAAATATATGGATGAAGGCTGAGTGCCAAATAACTCGAGATTAGGGCTTTATTCTAATAGAGCTTGAGATTTTATGTTTGTAGGAAATAGCAGAATATTTGGTCACTGCTTTTTCCTATGTAAAAGAGGCATATGAATGGCAATTATCTTTTCTGTTGTATTGATTGGAAAAAAGAAGAAAAAACAAGAAGAAAAGATCAATGTTGTTGATGGTGCTATGAAAAAGCTAAATTAGAAGTAAGCATCCGAAAGACACCATATCAAGCTCTTCATTGGAAAAACAGGATGGTTTTATTGTGTCAGTGGAAGGTTGGTAGTGTGATAGACAATTTGATTTTATGGATGCAGTGATGAGAAGGTAGTGGAATATTTTAAACTGCGAAGAGGTGGCTCAACTGCTGGACATTAGCATTTTCCACAAACCTGGACTATTGTTATGTCAGTACTTGGTGAATTTGGAAATTGTTGTGCACTTGGAAATTGATAATTTGACTCAAAACGATCTTGTCAAGTAAAAAATATATATTTAGGAGGCAATTTGTTATGTGGTGAAATTGATGTGCCATTGATAGAATTGGTAAATCATAGTTAAGGAATGCTTTTGAAGCAAAAAAAAAAGGAAAAGGAGAGATCATTTCTTTTATTGAATGTAGATTTAGCATTTCCCATCTAACATTATTATTTTTATTTGGCGCACAATTTGCTGTACTTTGTTATGACTTGATTGATTATGTACAGTGCATGAAGAACCCTCTGAAATGCATGGTTCATTATTATATAAAACTGTTGGAATTGAAATAATCTCTTCTGGAAAAGAAAAGTCGAACATGTAGCTATTGTTTCTATCTGACTCGACTCAAGAATGAAACCTCATGCTGACTTTATTTGCAGGTTGATTATGCGTGCACGCCTGAAGAAGTGCAGCAGCATTTTCAACCCTGTGGTACGGTAAACAGGGTTACTATTTTGACAGATAAGTTTGGGCAGCCAAAGGGCTTTGCTTATGTGGAGTTTGTTGGAGTGGAAGCTGTTCAAGAGGCTCTGGCTCTCAATGAATCTGAACTACATGGCCGTCAATTGAAGGTCAGTCATTCTTCTTCTTTTGAAAATATAGAAAGCTTGATTTATCGTTATGGAGCTGGACATGAATCTGCCACGGTAGATTAAACTCGTGATATCTGCTGTTTAGATCATTTTGTTTCTATTATCTGACAATTGATCAACATCTCAGGTTTCCCCCAAAAGGACCAATGTTCCTGGAATGAAGCAATTTCGTCCTAGACCTTTCAATCCTATGGGCAACCGGTTCAGAAGGCCATATGTGCCCCCTTACTTCTACTCTCCTTATGGATACGGGTATGTTTCTTCATGCTCTCGATTGGTGCAAATAACTTCTTGTCACTCGCTTTTTCTTAATTTTACCCTCCTAAATGGTGGCAGGAAGGTGCCTAGATTCAGAAGGTCAATGCGATACATGCCTTATTACTAAGATGTTTCCGTCAGACAAAGGAGTTTATATCTGGTGGATAGCTATCCAAGAATTTCATCTTCCCTTGACAGGACAGGTAGATGCTTTATGGGTGTCGTGTTTGTGACTACTTTGTATCTGTTTGACATAAAAGATTCCTGTATTTTAGTCCCATGTCTATGCACAAGCCTGTGCAGTTCAATCTACCCAATTGATGCACAGTGATTGCTTTTAACTGGCATGGTTTTCAGAAGTTTTTGGTCCTGGACTTGTTTTTTTTTCTGATTTTATTTTCTATCGACATGCATTGAAGTTAATAAATGAATTTCATACTCAATCCACATGCTATTGTTGCCATATTTTATATGAAGGTCCTAGAGGTTTAGGGTCTTGTCTATCCTTTTTTTTATATTCAATCCACGTAAAAATAAAAAATAAAAATCCAGGAGGTTTAGGGTTTAAGCTCTACTCTTTTACAAAAACTTGGATGAACTGATATGTTAAATGCCGCAGTCTAGTTTATGCAGTTGCTTCCTAAACTCTATGTGCTATTATATGGGCTCTTTGTTTTTTTTATTGATTTTTTTTGTGACTGCATTCTATGATGTTAAATTTAAAATTGTGGTTGAAAGATAAAAGAAAATTAAAAGAGAGAATCACAATATATAATATGGAGAAACGATTGAACCAATCTTAAACTCATAAATTTGACTAACATGCTATAAGAATTGGGGCGGGAATCATTATTCATATGAACGAATTCAACAATGAAGCTGGTTCCCAATTCAATCAGTGACTTTTCAAGACCTGGTTTTTTTGTTTTTCTAATTATCTTTTTCTCTGTTTTTATCCTTAATTTTTTTTTCAATTGAATCTTTTCTGTGATTGAGCTCCATAAAATAAGTTTTAAAATTGTGGTGGAAAGGCAATTAAAATAGAAAAAAACACTATAAACCACACAAGAAAAAATGTTATGCAACCTGTCTCTTTTTGTGTTTCCTCTAATTCAATCAATGTAGTTTTTTGAAAATTAAATTTGATCTAAAAGTTTGTTTTATTTATTTTTAGTCTTTTAGTTTGAGACTGGAGAGATAAATTGGCTAGAAAAATAAGGAAATGAGAGACATAATTGTTGGTTAGTCAGATTCCAAAAAAAATAATATTGATTTTTAGCATCAATGAAATCCATTCAAAGAGAGTAGTACAATTTACATGTTTTTAGATCTTTATCTAGTTGGAAAAAGAGGACCGGGATTGATTTTGTGTTTTAAAACCAATTTAAAGGTATTTTGAGTCGAGAAATTGATTTATAGACTTTATAAGGATGTTTATTAAGTTTTGTTTTTGTACAAAATAAGTTGCAAAATAAAATTTTGAGTTCATAAAAACCTCAGCTTGATTTTTAGACTACCACTATAGTAGTCAGAAATAAAAAAAAAAACAAATGACATATTATCTATATTTATTTATTTATTAAATTTCTTTTTATAAAAACATAAGAATAGTGCAAAAGTATATTGTTTTATAAATTTTATTAAAATAAATAACTAAAAAGATATTAAAAACACTATTTCTAAGAGTAAAATTGTAGTGTTTTTTTTATATAAATTATTGAACAACTTTTTTGTGCAACCCTTCCTGAATTGTCTTTGTTTTGTTTTCTTAAATTTTGTTTTAAGTCTTTTTTGTGCCAAATCTGTTTTTATATATATATATCCCATTATTACATTAAAAAAAAGACTCCAAAAGTTAACACTATTATTCTTAATTTTTTTTAATAATTTGCAGCATAATAAATCTTGCTTTCACGATTCTATAATTTTGTTTTTGCTAAAAATGTAAATATTTTCACAAACAAATTGACGAGAGTGGAATTATATTAATAGGATGAAGAGTTTTCAATTAAAGAGATGCCTTATAGAATTTACAAATACGTTGACTTTTCAACTCACAATAAAAAAATAATTCAAACTAAAACACACACTTGCATTTTTCATAAAAAATAATAAATAAATACAGCGAAACGCAAGTAAGGTATTTGAAAATTTAGTGGTAGGTGAGCATAGTGAATTTAGTGGTAGGTTAAATTTAGTGGTAGGTGGCCATGGCTAGCTATCCTCCCAGCTTAGTGAATCAAACCTAAGCTTTATAGTTCGATAACCACGTGATCATGTAGTCGATGCTAAAACCTAAAGTTCAACTTTTACCAGCAATATAATCTTGTGTTTGCTGCTTGCTTGCTTGCTTCCTTCTTTCTGTCTTGTATAAAGCAGAAACCTTGAACAGATGCTGAGATTTTTTGTATTAGATTCTTGCATTTATCATGGGACAAAACCTCATATTTTAAAATGTGTTTTCCATGTCATCAAAGGATGACAGGGTTGTTGGGAACACATATCTGTTATTAGAGAATAATATAAATTATATTTTTGAATTTCACTTAACAACTTAAATTTTTAGATGAAATGATTTTTTGATATGTTATTAGAACCTTATTGACCTAACGGTCACGAGTTCGAATCTCACTACTCTTATTCTATTTGATAAAAATCAAACACAAGATAGTCTAAGTCTATACGAATTTCAAACCCATAAAATTTTCACTTGAAAAAATATGTTATAGAAATAATTCAAATCATATTTTAGAACTTCACTTAATAGTTTAAGTGAAGTATATGAGAAGCATTCGAGTTAAGGTTAACGATATAGTT
Organism: Salix koriyanagi; assembly: GCA_029228605.1. Taxonomy (NCBI): domain Eukaryota; kingdom Viridiplantae; phylum Streptophyta; class Magnoliopsida; order Malpighiales; family Salicaceae; genus Salix; species Salix koriyanagi. Next base: position 9,557,074 of record CM055333.1, on the reverse strand, counting down.
TTTTTATGCGAGCGTAGCAGGACAATGTTCTGAAAATCCACAAGCACTGTCTATCTTAGTTGGACATCGTGTTTTTAAAATTTATTTCCTCGATAAAAGATACAGAAATGCATAAATTAAAAGTTTATTTAAAAACTAAAACAAAGTGACCAAGTTATCTGCCACACCTTGCAAATAGCAGCTTCCACTCAGAGGCCAATGCATCAGCCACAGGAGCAATAACCCTTTCGTTGTTCAAAACCATCATACCAGTGCAGCAGCAATAAATGGAAGCTACAAAGCAAGTTCTGATAGATGATCCATGGCAAACTTATTGACTAGAAAATATATTTAGTCTACTGACCATACAAATAACATGGGGTTTTGTAGTCGTTTACAGGCCCAGGGAAAGCTGAAGTTGATTTCCTATCCTTCTTTTTCTGAGTCGCTCAGCAATGATAAATGAAAGCTCAAGTGATTGAGAAGCATTGAGCCTTGGGTCACAGTGTGTGTGATATCGAGAGCTCAGGTCATCAAAAGTTACTGTCCGAGACCCTCCAATGCATTCAGTCACATTCTGGCCAGTCATCTCAAGATGAATTCCTCCAGGATGGCTTCCTTCTTGCTCATGGACATCAAAGAATGCTCGCGCCTCAGCCTACAAACAAGGACAATATTATCACCAAGAGTTGGAGAAGGAGGGTGACAGAAGCAAAAGATGATGATTCAGAACGTTATATATTCAGGGAATGTTTTTCTCGGGAGCATCCCATGGGCAAGAGAGCCGGCACTAAAATGCTACAACAAGGAGGATCATAAGAGGTACCCTATTGATACGACATAAAATTCTGAAGACAGTGGATCATAGTTCAACTCTTCTTTGCGGCCAAATTCTTTGGAATGTGGTTGATTTTAACTAAGTTTGCCACTATAACAACAGCAAGTGGTTGATGAGTTAATAATTAAGCAGTTGTTACCTAACAGCAACTTATTTCAGGCATTGATTGGTAAACGTAAGGACCGCAAACCAGTTGTTATTGAACTACAACTTATTTCACACACTGATTAGCCATGACTTCAAATGAATTACCCTAGCAGCCATCAATTGGAAAATACTAGAAGTATAATGATATCTACGAATTGTGAATTGGCATCAATCTATGTTGAACTATGTAATTGTAATTTTAATTCTCAATTCTTTTAGCATCTATTATCTCATGATAAAGAATATGCCTTCACTTAACATACAATACAAATTGCAATCAAATGCTTCAAGTGACTCAACACTTGGTGATATAATTGTAAGAATGGGAGATTAGTCGTACCAAAATAGCATCGAAAGGGGCGTGTCTTGAGTCCACAAGGCGCCTTGATGGTGTTTCCATGCATTGGATCACAGACCCATGTCACAATTTGTCCTGCTCTACGGACAGCTCTGATCAAGTGGGGAAACTTCACTCTCATATTTTCAGCACCCATTCTAACGATGATTGTGATCCTTCCTGGCTTGTTGCTAGAATTCAAGATTTCAATGAGTTTAACTAGCTCATTTGGATCCATCTTGTTGCTCACCTGCATCACAACTTGCACTTTCAGTCTCTAATTTTCAACATGCAAATACTCAGGCATCACAATGTTACATCAGCACTAGCATAAAAAAAAAGAAAAAACATTTCATATTCTCTGAAGAAAAAGTTGTGCCATAACAGCTATTAAAATGAAAACATAAATAGTCATAATATTTTGTCATGAATTGAACAGAAATGATGTTTATCTAGTACACGCATGGATATATAAGTTAGACAGTGGCAGCAATCAGAGATCATAAAGTTAGAGATGGTGTTCCAGATGGAAATTGCATTCAAAGTACCTTAATGCCAATAGGGTTGGAAATTCCTCTCAGGAACTCCACGTGGGCACCATCCAGCTGGCGAGTGCGCTCTCCACACCAAAGCATGTGAGCAGAGCAGTCGTAATAGAGGCCAGAAGTTGAATCAAGCCTCGTGAGAGATTGTTCATAAGGAAGATGCAAACACTCATGGGATGTCCAAAACTCAGTAGTTGTCATGATTGGGTGATCCACTGTGAGTCCTGCTGCAGCCATGAATCCCAAGGCCTCATCTACCCGGTTTGCTAGTGCTTGGTACCTGTGGAACAATCCAGTGGCAACCATGTTAAAAATGTGAAATGGCTCAAAAACTTCAACTTTGATCTCCAAAAAAAAAAAAAAAAAAAAAAATTCACATATGAACACATACATTTATTGAAATGTAAATTAAAAGGCAAAGGAAGTCCTCCAATAGGATTCTGCTCCATCTTTCATGAAACTCATAAATCTAAGAAATTACCAATGGATGAGTCCAAGGAAAGTTCAGTTTTGTATACCTATCCCCCTGCTCGCTGTGCTGTGCGAAGTCAAGATTCCACTGTGTAACTCTCTGCATTGCAGCATACCCTCCAGTGGCAAATGCCCTAAGAAGGTTGAGAGATGCGGCAGACTGGCTATAAGCTCTTATCAATCTCTGTGGGTCTGGGATTCGTGACTTCTTATTAAAAGCATCTCCATTAATATTATCTCCTTTGTAACTTGGCAGCTTCACTCCATCCTTCTCCTCGAATGGATCTGATCTTGGCTTTGCAAATTGACCTGCCATTCTTCCCACCTAAAAAAACCAACCCCACAATCCTCAACATCCGAATCCACCAGCCCCTAAATAAAGTTAATAGCAATACTGGAGTATAAAGTAACAAGGCATGGCCTATAACTTCAAAAGTTATCAGAAAACCAGATTCTGTAATTGACCTTAAAAATCTTTGATCTAAATCCTTTCTCAAAAATAGTCAATGGCCTTGAAACAAAATCATAAGAAAACAAAAGACCCCCCAACATAATATCACAAAACTCATCATCCTAAATTCATTCTATTTTTTCTTGAAACATTATTAACTAAAATAAACACATAAATTACATTAGTCCTACTTAAACTACAAGGACAATTAAATCACCAAAAGAGATTAAAAACTATAGAATTTTAGATATGGATCTAACCTTAATGATAGGCATTTGACCTCCAAACATTAGCACAACACTCATTTGAAGCATTATTCTAAAAGTATCCCTTATATTATCGGCACTAAACTCCTTGAAACTCTCAGCACAATCACCACCTTGCAACAAAAAAGCATTCCCCATTGCAGCCTCAGCCAGCCTCTCCTCTAAACTCCTTGCTTCTCCAGCAAAAACTATTGGAGGAAACGCCTCAATAGTCTTCAGAACTGACTGAAGCTCATTAGCATCAGGGTATTCTGGTAGCTGCAATGCTTTCTTCGTTTTCCAACTCTCCAGGGACCATTTTCCAGTCCCTGGGGCAGCAGATTCCTTCACTGCCACTGAGTTCTTGGCGGGCTCGGCAGCGACGGCTGAAATTGATATGTGGGATTTTGACACGTGGGTTTTGTTTCCAGGGACGAAAGAGAAAGTGGGTGGTTGTTGTTGCTGGTTTTGTTTAAGGAGGTTGTTGGCATTGCTGTAGAGAGATTTGGAAGAGAGAGTTGAAAGAGCCATTTTTTGCTTAAAGTTTAATGCTTTCTTTCCCTCTCTAAATACTTCTTGAAAGTTGATACAGCTTTTTCAGAGAGAGAGAGGGAGGGAGGGAAGGGCGGGTTTGGATGAGGAGAGGAAGGTGATGGTGTGATACTGGGTTTTATAGGGGTTTTGCGAGTCAGACGCCAAGAGGTTTGGTAGACTTCATAGTTCCGAAGTAGGAACTCTCAAGTTTGTTGGGAAGAGGAGGGGAGGGTAGTTTTGCGAGAAAAATAGGGAAGTACACGTGTTTACCCAGGTGGAGATGGCTTTTCAGTAGTTAAGTGCTTAATAGAGGTGCTTTTTAGGAAATTGGATTTGTTACCACATTATTTAGTTTCTACCTATATGACACGCGCTCTTGGTGGTATAATTTTATTTTTCAGTAAGAAATTTTTTTAAAAAAATACATAGGTTTTTTAATATGATTTTTGTCATAATTTTTTGAATAAAATTAAAAAATCTTAAACATGTATTTAATCAAATAAATCAAGAATTATTTATGTTAATAAATAAAATAAAAGTTATTAGTTAATTATAAATAAAGACTAAATAAAAAAAATAAAAAGATAGAAGTAGATTAGAATATTTAATCTCGCAGCGTACTATATGTATCAAGTTATATTTAATAACTTTGTTTTTTTTTAATGAATTTTTTATTTAATCAAACTATTATTTGTGCCAATAAAACAATGTCTTGCCCATAATATTTTTCAAATATAATTAAGTGAACATGTCGTTCTTACATTTAATAAATTAATTTAATTAAAAAATAAATATTTTTGTTAAAAAAATAAAAAATAAAAAGACATGAGATAAGATGTTATGCTTTAAAAATCAGTGAAGAACCAATAGAAAAAAAAGTTAACAAATATTAATTTATCTCAATCTTTAATTAAACAAATGTTGAATGATTAAATTGAAAAAAAAATATTATTTAAAAGAAAAAAGCAAACTGGAAAAAAAATATCCTAAACTTAAATTAATCTCTAAAACTCACAACTCATGACAATCTTCAGAGCGGGCTCAATCGAGAAGTTTATTTCATAACTAATTTTATATTGAAAGTATAAAATTAAAAAAAATCAATTTAAGAAGAATTAAATTTAAAAAAATCATATCTCAAATAAACAAAAGTAAAAATAAACATAAAATATATTAATTGTATTTTTTTCAAGGTAAGAAATAATTTGAAAAAACATTTAAAGCACAAAAAATAAACAATGTAAGTGTAATGTTATAACTCTCTTCGAATGGTTCACCTTTACCTAACACAACTTGGACGGCTCTACTTAAATTCATTAGTCATTACCTACCATGCCACACATTTTCTTACCAATTAGTAGGTGAGGCAATTTGCAATTTCAGCAGCTCTACTGGCCCAAGGCCATATTTGGCAATGATTTAAAAATATATATATTTTTTAATTATTATTGTTAATTTTTTTAATTATTTTTTGATATTTTTATATTATTTTATGTATTAATATCAAAAATAATTTTAAAAAATATCATTTTAATCCATTTCTGAATGAAAAATAGTTTAAAAAATAATATCAATCGTACTCCTAATTAGGGTTAAAAATAATATCAATCATAAAATCCTAATCAGATTAATTTACTAAAGTCTTCCATAGTTTTGAAGTTAGAGCAGTTTTATTTTTTATTTTTTATTTTATATATATATAGAGAGAGAGAAATTATCATAACTTTATATATTAGTTTTCGTTCCTGCTAATTTATTTTAACCCTTTTATTTAATGAGAATTTAATAGTCTATCTTGGATTTTTTTTCCCGGAGCTTATACAACAGGCAGGGTGCGAACGTGGCAAGTTTAGATTGGGTTGATAAATTTATTTTAACAAAAATTGCTGGATTATTTTATTTACAACAAGCTAGTCTTCTGAACGACTTGGCGTCTAATTGTTTTTTTTTTTTTTAACAAGCAGAGGGCATGTCGTTTACTTTTTGAGCCGGGATTAGTCTGGCCTTGCAAGCCTTACATGAGTTTATGAAAATATTTTTCATAGGAACTTATGGTTTATTATATTATTCATTCGCTGTTTGTCTTCTTTATATCCTTTGATTTTTTTGCCATTATTATAAAAGAAAATTCAATTTAATCCTTTCAAAATTACTTGAATTAATATTGGCTTTTGATCTTGTACAGATACCACATGGTAGGTATCATGTACAACCCTACACCTATATATTTACACAGCCGCCATAATATATTTGAAATCTCTCTGGCATCTATCTTCAGGTAGCAATCTTCATCTCTCCAGGATGCAGTCATCTTTCTCTCTTCAGATCTTCTGTAGTATTTTTCCTTTTTAGTTTGCAGTGTTCTCGTTTTCATTCTGCACCTCCCGTCTTCATCATTTCTCTCCGGCGGCGTCATCAACATCAACAAAGCAACCTCCCTCCCTCCTTTGTCTCGGTCTCCTCTCTTCTTCGAACAGACATCACGCCTCCCTCCTTTGTCTTTCTTTCTAGTGTTTTTTGTTCCAGTCATCAACATAGCTCCATCGGCGCCTCCCTCCTCTTCTGCTTATGGATTCCACCTCTGCTGCATCAGGTCTCTCATTTGCTCTTCCTTCTGCTGCATCATCCATGGCACCTCCACCTGGATTTTCTGCGTCATCCATGGTTGACATCACCCCTGCACCGATTGGCTGTAGTTTTCCTCCAACAACACTCTCTGCTCTTGGTTGTAGTCTTCCTCCAGCAGTGGTAGCAATTTCTCTCTCTGCACCGATTGCTTCATTCCTGCCTGGACTCCCCTCTGCTCTGTGCCTGCGTTGATTTCTTCAACTGCACCGATTGCCTCTTTACTGCCTAGCCTCCCCTCTGTTGCGTCTGCATTTGTTTCCAATGTTCATTTTCATGGTGCTTTGGTAGTCTCTCTCTCAATTACTCGTCAAGTTATCTCCCCAAAACTGACCACAAATAACTACCTATACTAGAGAATGCAAATGAAACTATATTTGTTGGGTCAAGGTGTGTATGTTTTTGTTGATGGATCTTATTGTTATACTACAGCTTTATATTTTTGCCACCAATTCAGCAGCCCTTGGGATAAATCTACTATTTCTTTCCTCTAAGCAACAAGACCAATTAATTATGAGTGCACTCATCTCATCCTTATCTACTTAAATTTTACATCTTGTGGTTGATTATGACACATCTCATAGCATCTGGCAGACACTTAAAAAATCTTTTGCTTCACTGCCACACTCAAGGATTATGCAATTACACAGTTTCTTTCAGGATCTTTGTCAGGGAGATGATTTTGATACCACTTATTTGCAGCGTGCTAGGGTTCTCTTTGATGAGTTGGTTGTTGCTAGTCGGCGTCTTTCCTTAGAGGAATTTAATCTCTATGTTTTTCGGGGCTTACGTGTTTAATTCTAAGACCAATTAAATCTTATAGAATTACTTATGTATCGAGACTAGTATCAATCCAAGCCATTTCATGAATAAAATATGACCAATTAACTAACCAATAAATCCACTTATTCAAACAATATTTCATTGTTACATTGAAAATATAAATATTGACTAATCTGATTAACATTGAACATCATAAAATATAATGATGTCGTAAAACTCGGTATGTTTAAGAAAACATGTTATTTGATAATTTGATACTAGTTAATCAAATGTTTGTGCCATTAATTTTCTTCGCCTTAGCTTAGAAAGTACATGGTCAACAATAGAAGTCTTAGTATTTTCATAACTAGTCCTTATCAATGGGACTTAAAGACTATGAGTGTTTGGTCTTATTTTTGGGATATGATTAAGGCACTAAAATATATAAATTTTTAGAATAGAAAAAGTTGTGAACTTTTATCTAGGTAGTTTACGGGGTATTTATAACACTCACACCTTATCATCTTAAGAAAAGATTGGAAGATCATTTGTTTTTGTTGGCACTCACAAGTGAAAAAGATCCTTTATAAATCATTAATGAAGGATAAATATATATGATATTTCATTAATGATGGATAAATATCTCTTATGAGTCATTAATGAGATGAAAAATATAGTAGACCCATAAAGAGATTTTTCATACATCTATTTATATATAGAGATGATTATTTTTAACACGAGTAGGTCACGTCACAAGTCTAAGAATTAGAGTTTTATAATTCTCAATTTGTAAGACCAATTGGGACCTAAAATATGGCTAAACTTAGATGAAAAGGACATAGTTATTTATCAAATTCACAACTCCTAGAGTTTAATTGATGTCTAAACTCAAGTGTGTTGGGTTTAATATCTTGCAATATCCACGTTGACATGACAGATGAATCTAAGTTTATTGGGTTTGGCAACTTGTGTCTCTCATGTCACATTAAGTTTAGTTGACATCTTAACTCAAATGTATTGAGTTTGACAACTTTAACTAGTTTGTATTATCTTAGATTTAGCTGATGATCGAAATCCAAGTATATTCAATCTGATAATTTTTCAAATTTACTTTGTTTTTGGATTTTTTTAATACACAAAAACATTGAGTAATTAGAATCAAACTTCTTTACCTTGAAAATGTAGCCCATTGCAAGTGTTTAATATTAAAATGCTATTTTTGATTGTGTGATATGTTTGATAATTTATACTCTTTATCAAAATATGTAGAAAAAAAATGATTTGTTAAATAATTTCTTTTTACTAGACCTTATATATAAATTCATTTTCACTTCAAGTTTTATAAAAGCTAAAATAATTTTTTTTAATCTATTTTGTGTTAAAAATCTACTGAATATCAATTTTAATTAAATCTACATTTTGTTTTTAAAAAATATTTCTTATAAATTTGATTTTTAAAAAACATTTATAAGTGCGAACAGCCAAACACACCCTTACCCTCTAGCGCGCCAGCTATTGAATACATCGCCAGGCCCCGATCCTCTCTCTCTCTCTCTGCAAAACCAAAACAATCTCTATAAAACCAAAAAACGACAGTCACTAAATCAATATACGACACAATAATGTCTCTCACAACCCACCACCACCACCTCCTCTTCACGAACTTGCCGCGTCGCATCACCCTCCTCTTCACCTCCACCAGCCTCTCACTCAGAAACCTCACACTCTCTCGCCACGTCAACACATCCTTACATTCCAATAATTTCCACTTCAAACCCCGGGCTCCCTAAAAGTTCTTTCAATTTCACTCTCAAAGCTTACCAATCGGACCCCACAATCCCAACCCAAGATTCCAACCAATTCAACCTCGATCAATTCCTCTCAGCTGCTGAGTTACTCTGCATCTTCTCGTCGTCTATAATCACAATTAGTTACGCATTGAATTATACGATTTGGAACTCGAAAAGGGGATTGTTAGGGGTTATAGGGAGTAATACAGGGTTTGCGTGGGGAATGGTGGTGATGGTTAGTGGAGTGGTGATAGGTGCGTGGATTAGAAGGCGGCAGTGGTGGCGGGTTAGTAGGGAGACGGGTAGGGAAGGGAGTAGAGAGAGTTTGAATTTGGTGGGGAGGATTGAGAAACTGGAAGAGGATTTGAGGAGTTCTGCTACCATTATTAGGGTTTTGTCTAGGAAGTTTGAGAAAGTTGGGGATTCGGTTTCGGGTTACTAGGAAGGCATTAAAAGAGCCCATTGCTGAGGTACCCTATTTTCTTTTCTTTTCTGTTCCTTTTTAATGTTGTTAATTACTAAAAAAAATAAAAAAGGGCCCTTAAGTTGTTTACAATAGATGAATTTGAGGATTGGATTGGAGTATTAGCATATTTAATGGAAAGCAATTGTTAGTAGAAGCAATCAAGTTTTGTTATTTTGAAGTTCTATGCATGAAATGTGGAAGATTTTGAGAATAAAAGAACAAGGTTTGGAATATTGAAAATTGGAACTTGGTAGCAAGAGGAGATTCATGAGAAAAAAATGAGTCTGTGTTTGGCATTATCTTTTAATTATAGAAAAACTTTGAAATTGATATATACTGTGTCTCTGATAATTTTTATCCTCATAAATTTGTGTCATTCTTGCAGTTTTGATTAACAAGTTGACATGAAAGAAATTTTTTTTATGTCAGTTTCCTTGTAAGCTGAATCCAAAGCTAAACATTTTACTTTATGAGGGTCTTAGGATCTTGAAGTTTTCTTAGCATAGTATTTTTCAATTATGTACTGAACTAACACTGCAGTTATATGCGTTTACTGCTGTTTAACACTGATTTTGGCATCTTTTGAGGATTGACATTTTAACTTTCTAGGTAAATCTAAGTTATGCTAACGTAATCACCAATCATTGTTTCGTGTTACTCTCTTCTAGTGTATTATTTGACAAATGTTTTTGTGTAAGATGAAGAAGGGCATTTTGTTAATGCTCCCTTTGGCTTCCTGCTATGTACTTCTAACATTTGTCTGCATTGTAAATGAAGTTAAGAAGAAAAAAAAATTGAGCATGTTGGTAGTGAAACAGACAAGGAAACTTTTTGGTGAGACTAGAAGCCAGTAAATGGTTAGACAAATTTGACTCACCTTTGGGTTTATGTAAAGGCTCTGACCTAAATTAGCATTCTTGGACAGGATGAGCAGAGTTTGATGTTTTGACCACAAGCTTGAAGTAATTTTGATAAAGGTGCTACTGCTACTTCAAGATTGAAACTTTGTAGGGCGATTTTTTTATTTTAAGAATGACAATGAAAGGTTTAGCAAGATATATTCATTTCATGTGTTTTCAGTGGCAAGGGAATCACATAAGTGATGGGTATTTGCATTTAAGAGAGTTATAATCTACCTGTTTTCTGGTTGTCCATTTTCATTTGTGTATTAATAATGAGTTTGGGTATGGGTTTACTTATAAGTGTCTGAATGGTTTCGTTACTTTTGCTGCTTAAATTCTATTCTTTTAAAAGTTCAGCAAAAGTCTCCTTTGATTCTGTTTGCTTAGGACTCTGGTATGTGCGCTGCCATCGAAAGAATGGATGATGATAAACGACCACAGTTTAGACTTTAGAGTAGCAAGGTGATCTCTGAATGGGTGTATCATTTATATTGCTTTCTGTTATTCTTTCAAAGGCTCAACATGCTAAACTAAGCTGCATCGTCCTTGTGGAAGAAAATACTTCCCTTTCCTATTATTTGGTTTTTCTTAGAAATCTCGAACCCAGGTTGGTATGGTACTTGGTTCTGTATAAACATGGTATGTGGCTTGAAGCCTTGAACAAGAAGATGCTGTTTTATAGTTGTGCAGTGGGTTAATACCTCTGACCTCAAATAGATTCCATAAGTAATGTATATCTGCTGACACTTTTAGAAATTACTACAAGTTTTTTTTTCTATAAATAGCTCGAGTTAATTACTCAGCTATAAACTTCTTTCCATCTGTGTCTGAAGACTGCAGCTTTGGCTCAAAAGAATTCTGACGCGACTCGAGCACTAGCAGTGCAAGAAGATATTCTGGAAAAGGAGCTTGGTGAAATTCAGAAGGTCTTGTTGGCAATGCAGGTAAGTTCAGCTGATAAAATATTTTCTGTATTTTTTAAAATTCATTTTCTTGATATAAACCTAAAACAATTGAGACAGAAAAAAAAAATTAAATAAAAGAACATAATTTTTTCTCATAATAGATAAATGATACGAGAATTTTTCTTTACTTCTGTTTTTTATTAATTTAAATGGGTATAACTCTTATCTTATCCATCAATCCATATTAATTATCTGACAAAGTTTATGCTTTGACATGTAAGGATTTAATTATTTTTTAAAACAAATTCACTCATGGACTAAATTACATATGACTGCAAAATACAAGAACCAGAAAACTAATTAAGGACTTATTTATATAAAAAGTACAGCATGGGGACCAAAATAAAATTTTATTCAAGGGTCCAAAATATACATCATTGAAATACTTGCTGTGAGCATGCATATATGAGTCAATTTTTAATGGCGTTTGTAACACCAACTAATGGATGTAAAAATGATGAAATATAAAGTACAGGGTTGTCATTAAAATAAAAAAAATAGTAGAGGGATCTTTTAAATACAAAGCAAAGAGTACAAGGATGTGAGGAAGCATTAACCCCCATCGAAAAAGTAAATGAAACATAATACGGATCTCTAATGACACTACTTCCTTGGGTTTAGTAAAGAAGAAGCTGATGTATTCATTCCCAATATATTTATTTATTGCAATGTGTTACTTCTCATGTCGTTGCAAAATAAGTAAAATAACTCCTAGGGTTGGTAAAAATATGCCATAGTGGCTCTATGGCTTAGGATGAATGGAGGCTATCAAATGCAGTGAGACTAACTTCAACTTGTCATCAAATCTTTGCAGGAGCAGCAGCAAAAACAACTGGAGCTAATTCTTGCAATTGCGAGGAGTGGGAGGTTATGGGATAACAGTCGGCAACCTGCCCAAGAACAAGAATTGACTAAAAACATCTGATTTAACTGAGGGGCTGAACCAGTTGCAAACCCATGAAACTCAACCTTTAGTTACAAGCAACGGAGGCAACAATGTCATACCATAAAAATCAGCAGAAAAAACTTGACCGGGTTTTTCTGTTTCTTCTGCCACCCTAGGTTGACCTCTTTTTTCCAGCAAGGCAGCTGTGCTCTTTTGGTTGCCATTATAGCTTCACCACAGGCCATCTGAGCGAAGCTCGCCGACTCTTGATCTGAATACGCTACTGCTGCGGTGTAAAGAAAAATGAAGCACTAAATATCCTTGTATGATTGAGGCACAAGCTGTTCAATCGCTGTGCTCATTCCTGTGTAATTCGAGGCTGTACTTGCTGTTCAAGTTTTGTTACTTGGCAATAACAATTTCATTCACAGGGAATGGGAGCTCGAAATATCTGCTCTTCATACAAGAACTGGCATAATTTAAATGCAATGTTAGATAATCAGATATCAAATGAGAAATATGATGTTAGGATCAAATGCTTTTTTCTATTTTTTGCAGTGTAGAAAGAACCACCAATTGTTTAAAATTTTTAATCTAACTAGATTTGAAATTGAAATAGTATAATTCAAAATTATGTAATCCTGTCAAGAAGAAAGTTAAGCTATAAGTTCATGCTATTTTCTATTTTCTTTTATATAAAAACAATAATATATGTTTATTCAATTCCTACAAAATACAATTCAAAAATATTAAAACATGCAAAACTAATTAACATTTCAGAGTTCAGACATTTCCATCTACACACAAGAATATGCAAAGATAAGTGATTATTTGGGAATGTTGTTGAAATTATTTTTAAAAATAATTTTTATTCAGAAATACTTTCAAAATAATATTTGTTTTATTTTTTTTAAAAATAATTTTTGATATGAGCACATAAAAATAATTTAAAAGTATCAAGATAAATTTAATTTAAAAACAAAAAAATAAAAAATAAAAATCATTTTTTTTCAAAAATACTTTTGAAACAGTGTCAAACATACTTAGATGTTTGTCATTACATTTCAAAAATAATTTTTTGTTTTAAATTAAATTTTATTAGTGTTTTTAAATTAAATACCAAAAATGATTTTTTTAAAATTAAAAAAAATATCTTAATATATTTCTAAATTAAAAAATATTTAAAAATTAACCTCTACAACACGCTCTAGCAACAAGATGTCAAACAAGTTATCGTAGAGAAATTGAGAGGGAAACTTGCTTAAGCTTACACTGTCAATTCTTTCATGTTTATAGGTGATTTCTAAAGAAAAACAGGGGGGGGAAGAGTGAAACTTGCTCGAGCTTCTAAAGTAAAACAACGTCGTTTTGAAAACTGAGTTTATCAACTCTGCCACTTGAGCAGAAACAACGTCGTTTTTGTGTTTAACTTTTGGCCTACAATCCAAATTCAACCCTAAATATTATTTTTTTGACTAAGATAAAATGTGCTTATTTAAAAAAGAGAATATTTATCTTTATTAAATATTAATTATTATTGATCTTTAATAATTTTTTATCAACATTAAAAATGTATTTTACATAATTAGAAAAACCATCAAGTTTAACTAATATTAAATAACAAAAACTAGTTGTGTAATAAAAAAAATCATATTTACGATAGTTTCTTAAGAGAGTCATAGACACTAATTACAATGTATTAAACTATATTTTAAAAGGTATTTTAATTTCAATTACTTTTTTTTGTAAAAAAGAAACAGCAGCAGTAGCGTGAACTCCTACGGTTTTTGTTTGGCACGGGAGTGTCCACGGGCTATGGCTGCGGAGAAATAGCTTGGCAAAGCGTCAAGGTAACGAGGCCTGGCATTTGCTGCCACGTGTATACTTGTAGCTGGTTCACGCTCAGTCCTAGCTTTCCAGACAACACTTTGTCTTCTTTGCTGTGACAGCTGCTAACTAACGTACGAGCCTGTTTGACTGTGCTATCTAACCTGTTTTTAACTGAATTTTAATTTTTTAATTTATTTATTTTAAATAAATATATTTTGGTGTTTTTAAATTATTTTGATATATTAATATCAAAAACAATTTAAAAAAATAAAAAAAATATTATTTTAATATATTTTAACTATATTTCAGCTACGCACATTCCCAAAAGACACTAATAGTCGTATACCATTCAACTTTCATCTCTCATGTCCATCGAAGCCATTGATCGAGGGAGGGACCTGGCTCCGATGTGCACGGGGCCCGGTGGCCGTACGTGCTCCGCCACAATTCAGATCAGCAGAATCGGTAGCATCTTTTCTTTTTATGCGATGAAATATTTAAATGGAGGACTGAAAATTTTGAAAAATGTATTCGTTTTATCAACTGATTATCACACGTGTTAATAAAAAAAATAAGCTAATCTAAGTAGGGTAGGAGCAAAATGATTATCCTGTTAAAATTAAGAAACAGTTTAAAAAATCCACAGGGATTAGATGTGAAACAATGTATTGTTTAAGGGATTAGATTGCGAGATAAAATAAAAAATTAGAGATTGGAACGGGAAAAAATTAGATTTTACTGTTGATAATGAATTGTTCACTCTCTCCTAGGTCGCTGTAGATTCAAATAGTTTGATTTTTTCTTAAATTTCCAATTTGATTTTCAATTTTTTTTTCTTGCATATTTAAGCTTGTTTGAGCCTAAATTATAACTTAATTGCATGTTTTTTTTAAGGGATGATTGGATTGAAAATAGATGATCAAAGTGAAAAGGGCAGGTAAAATAGGTGGTCATTTTGAGCTGCACATAAAAAAGTTTATTTTGGTTCCCCATCTTGTAGTATCAAAGTTATTTTCTCTCATTTTTTACTCTATTTTTTAAAATAAAAAGAGAGCTGAAAACATATCAAGGAGATGAGTTAAATGACATAAAAAATAATCATAAATGATGACCAGAGTGGACCACAAGAGTCATTTAAATATATCATGACTCATTTTATTATAGATAAACTATATAATATACTCTGATCACCGTTGATAATCTACGTTGAGATTTTTGAATGGTATGGATGATATCATTATTAAATTTTTATCTTTAGTGTCTCTCCAAAAGTTTTTCTCTTTATTTTTTAAAATTATATAATTGTTAATATGATAATTATTAAAGATTTATATGATTATTAATTTCAGAATTTAAAAAAATAGTAATGCACAAATTAATCTGGATTTCTATATTAAAAAATTATTTACGTTCCTCTAAATTTTATTACTTTTCTAAATATTTCTCGGTAGTGAGTGATTTTATTTTTTTTGAAGTCGTAAAGTCAAAAAAGAAAAGAAAAATTTGGTTGAGAGGATATTTTGTCGTGAAAGAAGGAATCTGGCACTGCTTCCCATGTGACACGGGTACACTTAGCTGGCTAGCTGCATGATAAGGATTGTCTTGGCAGTGATATCATCACCACCGTTGAAATGTCCATTACATGTGATGTTGACCCCTTTACCCGGTTCTCGGAATATATTTATATATACAACTGTAAATTGTCTGAGAATGACAACTCCTAATTTCCATTTTAACTTTTTCATTTTTTTATTATTTCATAATTCACAGTTGTGTATTTTGCTTTGATACAACCACAGCTGTTTGTCACCGCGTTTCACCCGCCGTGCCGTAGCTTTTAATAATTTATTTTTTTTAATTTAAATAAATATGTGTTTGTGTATTGATGTTAAAAATGATTTTAAAAAAATAAAAAATCATCATTTTAATATATTTTAGCATAAAAAAGTACTTTAAAAAGCTACCGCAACAGTTTTTCCAAACAGGTCAATGTATAATTAATGACTAGAAAAGCGTCCAAGAAAAAACCATTTTACTCCTTTTGATCTTCAGCGGGAGCTTTTTATTTTCATTATCTGTTTTAGCTCTCTGCTCTCTCTCCATTCTGGGAGCGCGTGCGGTCTGCGTTGGTTAACTCACTCGCCACTGTCGCCATCTCTATCCATAAAGCTCTGCTATCGGCAGCAGCTTGACTCTTGCTTCTGTGTTTCTGCAAAATCACAGCAGCAAATCAGGAAAAACATGGTAAAATAAAATTCAATTTTTTAAGAAAATATTTTTAAAATACATCATCAATTCCTCTCGACTGTATCTTCTTCACGGATTCTTTTTTCAGCATGGCATGTTAGCTACTTTGTACTTCTGCTTAACACTGACACGATTCACTCTTTTTTATTTTATCTTTTCAAGTTTCATGTTCTCAGGTCAGGCAAAGTGTTTTTTGGAATGCTTGCACCCTTCACCTTTCCATATAAAATCTTAATTCGTGCCTTGTGCGACAGTATGTTTCATTAATGTACATATCTCAGCATAAACCTACAGCAATGATGATTCGTCATGATACATGATGATATTCTTGAGCATTTCAGCATGCAATGGTGGTGCTAGCTTTTTACATGTAATTAAAGATTACCATTTAAAGAGGATTATGCTCTTTTGCAGTCCAAAATTCCTCCATATTTCTCAAACCCATAAATGGGACGTCCTCGATTCGACTACAGACTTCAACTCTGATCCTTTTTGCTTTGCTGATCTTGGATGGATCGACAAATCACGTTGGGAAATGAGCATAGGAAGTTTATTCTTGCATTGCATGGGTTGAAGATTTTAGATAATGGATATATAAAACATTTTACTGCATCACAGCTATGAGTTATTTTTTTTTGAGTAAATTAACTGGCCGGATCAACTTGTGTGTATCTTTAATAATACTATGAGCTTTGAAATTAATGACCATATAAATTTTTAGTAGCTATTATATTAACAGCTATAGGAGAAACAAACCTCTTAACCCTGTATTTTTAACACTAAAACACATACTAGATAGTTATAACTATGAGTTTTAACTTCCCTCGTTGGAGACGTCTTGATGAGCTCTTAAAGTTGTAAAGATAAATCCCTTGAAGATTTTATATAATTATATATAGACGGTTTCACATTTATTTTTAATTATAAAAAATACTTGTTGATATTACATTATACAATGCTGTATAGAACAATGTATTCATGTTTATTATTTCAAGGCATAATATTATCAGGAGAGGTAGCTCTCTTGCTAAAAAAGTGAGGTTGGTTTTTATCAGATTAAGGACAAAACACCGTACCATGTTTCAAAGATCCATGAACCCTAATTCTAGACAAGAAAACACCAGCTACGGACAAATAAACGCCGTACATTTTCATGCATGAGACACAAGAAAGAAAGCTTCGTCTTTCAACTTACTATTCGTAAGTGTAAATCAATCGCAGTCAAAACCCAAATTCTGAGATCTGAAAACAAAAATCACTTTCTGATGTGGATTCTCCCGATATGTTTTCCTCTCCTGTGCTGTTCCTTTCACTCCCTGCCAACACTCTCACAGTAATCACTGTGTACCCTCTCTTTCTCTAACTTCTCCAACCACCACTGAACTTCGCCATTTAATTTATCACCTCCTACCCCTCCACTCTCATTAAAACTAACCAAATCCTCTCCCTCCATTGTTTCCTTAGTTGCTTTTCATTGTAGCAGGCAGGGAGATCAGTTTCAAGAGACGAACTGTCAACTGGGTTTCGCTACTTTGGCCTATCCTTAACTTCTTTGCTAGCGATTTTGTTGCCATGGCTGCTGCTTCTTGGCCATGAAACATGAAAAGCCTTATTTCAAGACCATAATGGATTCTTATCACCCATGTTTTCTGTTCAGTGCCACTGTTTTGTTACATTTTCTGCTCTCTACGGTCTTTTGTTTCTCTCAACACGACCTCCAACCTCCAATCGCTTCTCATGAGGTAACCCTCAACTCAACTCAACTCAAATCACAACTCTCTCTCTCTCTAGTTTATGGGTTTTGTTTGTTTTGACGGTGCAAGTTAATGAGGTTTTAATTTCTCGAGTAGGGTATAGGATTTGAGGAGAAGGCAAGGCTAGGTTCAACCCCACCAAGCTGCCACAATAAATGCAGTGGCTGCCACCCTTGCATGGCAGTTCAAGTGCCTACTCTACCGAATCAAAACCGACCAGCTCAACCGGTTT
This sequence comes from Salix koriyanagi, assembly GCA_029228605.1. Taxonomy (NCBI): domain Eukaryota; kingdom Viridiplantae; phylum Streptophyta; class Magnoliopsida; order Malpighiales; family Salicaceae; genus Salix; species Salix koriyanagi. The sequence continues at coordinate 9,539,068 of CM055333.1, read as the reverse complement.
CAACCAAAACGAGTAGCATTGATCAGTTTTTTGACCCATATCCTGCAGGTAATAATAGGTACTCAAATTACAAGCCACTCGGCTGGAAATGTCGCTGTGGTGACCATTTTTACAATCCCTTAAGTTAACCAGACAATTAGAGATGGATCAAAATGTCGGCCATGATAATCGTAATTTTTCTCCTTAATCTGTTTTGAAATTGTGATTAAAAGGAGCTTCCTGGGATTCTTTAGATGTGACGTACGTTGTCAGCATTAACTGTACATATTGAAACTTCCACACAGTGTAAAAGACTTTGTATTACTGAGTCCTTTTGGCTTTATTACTTGGGCGTCCGGCTAGAAGAGTTAACGTTTTTTGCTTTTTTTTGAACTCCATTAGGCTTGTATTTTGTAAGATGACCTGCTTTAGTAAGATGATGTTTAGCAAGTGTGTAGAACTGCAAGTAACTTGTTGAAAAGCTAGCTCAGGCTTTCTGTTTAACCATTCGAGTTTGCCTTTTTTTTCTTTTGGTTATTCCATTTTTTCTGCATTTGGGTTTGTTTCTTCTGTCAATGGCAATGGGAATGTCAGATTGAACCTATCTATCTATCTATCTATCTATATACACATAACAATCTCACTTAAAAACTTATATTTTTACTATTTTTAAATGAGATGATTACTTAACATGATATGAGAATCTTATTAACTAACAACATTCTTCTCATTTTATTTGATAAAAATAAAGCATGATTTAGTTCTGAATCGTGCAAGTTTCAAGTTAAAAAAGATAATAATATAAATCATATTTTAGAATCTTAACTAATAATTTAAATTTTTAGATGAGATAATTCAGAATGTACCCACGTTCTAGCACATTATGATCGCTCACATCATTTTGTCTCTTACATGGTTGAATTACTAATGAAGAATCTCTTGTCTTGGAAGGAAAGGAGTCATTCTTGATAAGAAATTTGTGCATGGCCATTTCATTTCCATATCATTTAGCTAGGTCACATTAGGATTGCGAGGACATTTCTCTTAACTATGAATTGGTGCTTCTCAAAGAATACTTGGAGAATCTGGTCTCTTCACTTCCGAATAGGGACTGCGATGGAGCCGAAATCACATAACAATTTCGAAGTATCCTTTCAGCCTTCAAAACTATCTGCTGTATGAATTGAGATGCTTTTCTGAATTTTCTCGTGCAAATTTTGCTACATAGAGAACTGTCAGCACTGAGAATCCCCCGCGCGCAAAGAATGTGCCTGGAAAGTGAAAACCATCAAAATATCCATCGAGCTAGTTCCATCATGGCAAATCAAAACATACAACTTCTGTTCGTGCTTGACTTGAAAAGTTTTGAACTTCACAGAGGAACTCTAGTCCTTGAGAAAAGTTTAACGTGGAAAGAAACTGCCTAAGCACCCATCAGTTCAGTAGCACCATCAAGCTCCCTGCAATCCCTGTTATGTTCATTGGGAAAATCTGCCACAGGAAAAAGTATATAACAAAACTTGGTTTTCCATAGCTTGAAGTTAACTCCCAGTCTGATCGATATACTTCGATTAGATTAAAATATTCTTTATCCCATAAAATAAATCCAATTTCAACACTAGAATCTGACAACAAAACCATGTTTCTAAACTCTTTATCCCATATAAGTTGTAATCTAACATAAACAACCCATAATTCAGCATTAATTGATGAACAAATATCATTATTCCTTGCAAATCTTACTATTCATGAACCCATATTGTCTCGAATTACTCCTCCAGCATCTACCACACCACACCTGGATTTCCTTTATTGCACCCATTAACATTGAGCTTGATACAGTCATATGCAGGATAATTCCAGCTGACCCATTGAACTACCTTAATGTGATTCTGTCCCCCAATTACCAATTGAAAATTGTTGATGCATAAATCAGATTTCGTAGGGAAAATGAGAAGACAGTTCTGCTACATTTTACCAATAATACAGTAGGAAATTTACCAGCACTCTCCTGTGAAAAGCTAATATTGGTGCTTGCTCAAGCAACAAGCCATGCCCCTGAATCACAAAGTTCATGAAAACAAATTCAGACCTTCGAACGCAAACAGTAAGAACAAAACATGCATTGAGCTAGAAATTCTTTTAGTGATTTACCCCGAGAAAGAAAGAAGCTCCGGCAAAGAAAGAGCCTAGAAATATCCCAGTTGCTGAGGTCTTCATGAGCGAAAGGCATATTTATTAGTCGCTAAAAGTTGTCTCCCTGAATTAATATTTGCAAGGCTATCAGAGCTGTTCTACCTATCAGATCCAGCAATCTCTTGTTCTACCTAGCAAGCTTTTCCGGTTGTTTTTATTTTTTAAATTTATTTTTAATATTAACACATTAAAAATAATTTAAAATTATATAAAAAATAACTTTAAATAAAATCTTTTAAAGTTTTTATATTGGACTGCGTTTCCAAACGCTGGTAAAGGCTTTGTTTTTGTTGGGCCTAATTAATCGCGGGCTTGTGAGTCTACAAGCCAGGGTTGACTAAGTCAAACTTTGATGAACCCAATCCGCATCTGTAGAAAAATGGGTCGGGTTATTCTAGGACGTCTGAGTTCTGACAGCGGAAGAAAAACCTGAAAGGCTGAAACCACCCCTCTCTCTCATCTTCATAGAGGCTTCCCTTTAGCTTAGCTTTTTAGCACTAATCTCCGTCCTTCAAGGTAATCAACCAATCCTCCAAACTTTTTTGTACTATTTGTATTCCTTTTTTTCAAAGCTTTGGTTTGCGAGTATGGTGATCTGGGGTTTTCTATGTGATGATTAAAGAAAAGATGACGAGTTCGATTTAATAATCCATTCCATTCCATTCATCTCCTTGACGACAAAAGTCCCCCTTTTTTTTTGTTTTTGATATTTTTCTTTCTACATTGTTGTATTGCAATTGGGTTCTCGTTTAAAGTCGATAATTTCTATGCAGGAAATATTTTTGACATGAAATAAAGGGAGTGACGATGGAGTGTGTGGTACAGGGAATTATAGAGACACAGGTATGTGTTCTTTGAGGATCCTTGTTAGTGTGTGTGAGTGTGCTCTACAAAAAACTCCAATGGTTCTTGTTCTGAAAATCTCCCGTGTGCTTATTCGGGTAATTTTGGTGAATATCTGAATTTTGTTTTGTAAAAGAGCAGTGGGTTTCGGTGTAAGCCTTATGCTCGCCTTTTCGGTAATTGATGATTAAGGTTAGTCACTATAAGTAGTTTTAAACTTGATAAGAAGAGATCTATGTTTGTGAAATCTAGTGATGGAAGCAATCATGTTTTTCTTTCGGATAATCGAAGCTGAATAAACTGAGCAATATTTCTCTTCTCGGATAATCCAACCGAGGAATCCGATCCTTCACTATTCGTTTGTTTAAATTTATTTGCGTTTGATACCAATTGGTTATATGTTTGTGGTTCATCCGTTTTTATTAGCAGGTTTCTTTAACTTTGCTTTGACTGGCTGTGGATTCTGTAATTTAGAGATACAACCATTGATAGTCTTCTGAAATGATTATTTTCAAATATTACAACCAGGATCTTTTTCATTATTTATTGTCCGTTTAAATTTGTATTGAGTTTCTAATTTTTACTCTTAGGGATAGCTGGTCATGGTTTTGGATATATGTTTGGACCCTTCACACCATGCATCAGTAGTTGCAACTTGTAAGTTGTGCTATTTAATATTAAGTAGAGATGTAGACTTAATAAGCATGAGATGGAAATGATGATTATTTCCCTAAATGATCGTTATTGAATAAACTGAGTGATCTCTCTCTTCGGAGATTACTAGCCAGAAAGCTAATCCATTGTTTTACATCCATTTAATTTGTAAATGTTTATGTGTCTGTTTCTTACTGATAATTGTTTCATTAATGGCTTCATATTAATGCCTCTGCTATTTATAATTGGTACAAATATTTTTATTTTCTTTACCAAGGTGATGTAGACTCTGAATGCTAGGGATGGAAGTAATGATTATCTCCCCAAATGATTAATGCTGAATGAATAAACTGTGTGATCTTTCTCTTTTCAGACAATACAAGCTATGAATCTGATCCAATTTTTCGCATCTAAGTTCATCAAGTGTCCATGCTGTTTGTAAAAAAAAAGAAAACTGAGAAGATACTGTATTCTACATGTTAGATATGGAGATGGTTGTTATTTCCCCAAATGGTAGACGCTGAATAAACTAAGTGTTCATTCCTCTGTTTAACTCTGATTCATCATTTCACACCAATTTATATTTTTCATTCCTCTGTTTGGCAAAAATCTGTTTTCTGTATTTATAGTTGAAATCTGAGCATTACCATGTTACCTGTCTTCAGTGTTTTTACATTGTAGGTTTGGTAGATATTTGAAGTTGATAAATTTACATCAATTTAAATTTATCAAGTATCTCTGTTTGGTTTTCTAAATTTTATTTTTGTAGATTTACATTCTTTCTTGAAAATTCAGCTTTTCCATTTAGATGATTGTTACATATATTTTTTAAAGATTAGTTTTTTTTGTTATAAATAGAAGGCACGCATGCATAACATTTGATTTATAATTTAAATATTTGAACCCGTTCTTTTTTTTTTTTTGATGTTGCAGCATGTAGAGGCCCTTGAGATTCTTCTTCAGGGTCTTTGTGGTGTTCATAAAGAACACCTACGGGTCCATGAATTATGCCTTAAAAGTGGTCCAAACCTTGGTAAGCTCACATTTTTTGCAGGGGTGGTGCTTACAAATTCTTATGTGTTTGAGCAATGATGTCAAAACCTTTTCCCTCAACATCTATATCTCAAGTTTGCTATATTCATTTCTTTGTGTAGTTCAAATCATCTTTCTATAGTTAGTAGTTAGCTGAAAACTTATCAATAGAAGCTCGTCAACCCAGAAACAGAATTTATATCAAATATCAGGACTTGTATAGGATTTTCTTTTAGTAGATATCTATGGAATCTTCCATGCTAACATGGAAATCTGTGCTCCTTTTCTCAGGGCATGTGGGTTCAGAGGTTCGACTGTTGTGTGATCTTGAGCATCCTGAACCCTGGTAAGATAAGTGATTTTTTTTTGGATGGCTGAGATTTGTAGTTGCTTTTCACTATGCTTCGAGATGCATGTGTGCTTGTTTTCTGTGTTTATAGTCTCTTTTTATGCCATAGGATGGTCAAACATGTTGGCGGTGCACTGAGGGGTTCTGGTGCCGAGCAACTCTCAGTTATGGTCAGGAATATGGTTGAAAGCAAAGCAAGCAAGAATGTGCTTCGATTGTTTTACGCGCTTGGCTACAAATTAGACCACGAATTGCTAAGAGTTGGATCCGCCTTCCATTTCAAAAGGGGTGCTCGGATAACTGTCACAGTGTCTTCTATTAATAAGATGCTAAAACTACATGCCATTGATGATACTGTACCAGTAACCCTTGGTATACAGGTGGTAGAAGTAACAGCTCCCTGCAACGTCTGAAAATTATTCTGAAGTTGCTGCTGCAATGTCGTCTTTCTGTGAATATCTTGCACCGTAAGCTTTAATAAACTCCTTACACTAACATTCTTCATAGTTGGATGAAGACAGGAAGTTTCTTTTGAACTTTGTTGGTGATGAATTCTAGCTCTTCTGAAACTTTTGGTGTTTATTTTGCAGGCTTCTGCACTTGTCAAAACCAGGTGTTTCAACAGGGGTTGTTCCTACTGCCGCTGCAGCTGCCGCATCTCTCATGTCAGATGGTGGAGGCACAACCTTGTAGCAATGTTGTAGAGTTCCATGACTGAGCAAAAGGCTTCTTTTGAACTGACGCAGCACACACTTTCCACGCTCCATGGAAACAGATTCATGACCCTTTCGGTCCTGAACTCCCTTTCTTTTCCTCAGTTGGAAAATTCTCTTGCAAAGTTGATGAAAAACTTACAATAACATTAGGGGTTACTGTATTTACTTGTGTTCATTTGCAGGATTATGAGTTTTGAGATGGTGTTTTTGTATATCCAAGCTTTTCATCCGCATGATGTTGGGGAAGTTCTTTTAAATATATATTTGTAAGAAAGAAATCGAGTTTAATTTTCGGAGAAACAAATATGTATTGTTTGGTATATTTTTCTTTCTTGTCCATATATAAAAAGCAATTAAATTAATTTTTTATAAAGCAAAAAAACTATCTTTTCCAACCAAAATTGTTTTTCTTTATTCATGTTTTATGAAAGAATTTTTTAATTATAAAAAATGTTTTTTAAATAAAAAATTAAGCAAGACCATGGGAATTTTCTAGACTAGGGTTAACCTTAATAACCTGTGAAATTTTAAATTTAGATTCAATTAAGTGGGTGTGAGTTTTGGTGTTTGGTTATAATTGAACTACTTAACTATGGGTTCATGAGAAATTGAGGTTCCAACTCAGTTTCTTACAAAACAGTTTTAGTAAATATGATGTTTAAAGATGTAATTTAAAAAAAAAAATCTATTTTTTTTTAAAAAAAAATCAAAGAAAAAACAATTCCAATCAAAAAATAATGATCAAATAATATTGAAGAAACTTAAAGGATGCTGAAATTATATATAAAAAAACTCAAATCTAAAAATTATTTAAAATAAAATATTTAATAATTAAAAAATAATAATAATTAAAAAAATAAAAATAAAATATAACAAATGAAAAATTGAAGAAGAATGAAACTAATAAATAAATAAATAAATATTGAATAATAAAACTAAAAAATATATATATTTTTTTTAAAAAATAAAATAAAATTATATGAATCTTCTAAATCTGCTGAAATTAATCCTTCCAATTTATAACTTGTAAAATTATAAACTCAGATTAATTATCAACCAATTCGAGAATAAAATAAAAAAAGCTTTTAAAAAACAAAATGCTAAAAGCTCATCAATAAAAATCGAGATTGGGAAACATAAGAAATAAAAAATGATTTTTTTTATTTTAAATTAATTTTTTATATTTTTAAATAATTTCTATATGATAATATTAAAAATCATTTTTAAAAATAAAATAAAATATTATTTTAATATATTTACAAACAAAATCTAAATCACATTTTTAAACAGCCACTCCCTAACGGCTTGCGGTAGCACAGAAGGGAAGAGAGGAGGAGGATCATCAAAAGCTCAGCCACACGAAAAAAAGACCGCCAATTTCACATCCCAAGAAAAGCAAACACCCTCCTCCACACACTACGACTCAGAGTCGGACCAACGAGCCATTCACTCACCGCTCATGGCTTCTTCTCTGCTAATCCCTCACTCCAAAATCCTCTCTGTTCTCTCAATCCCCTGCTCTCTTCCCCTTTCCACCTCAAAACCACCACTAAAAAGCAACGACAGCATTACTCTCCTCCTTCTCGTCCCCTCAACATCGTATCTTCTTCTGCAGCTTCTGCCTCTCTTGAAGCTCTGATATTTGACTGCGATGGAGTTATTTTAGAATCTGAACACCTCCATCGCCAAGCTTATAATGACGCTTTCGCTCACTTCAATGTTATCTGCTCCTCTTCTCTCCCTCTCAATTGGTCTCCCGATTTCTATGATGTGCTCCAGAACCGTATCGGTGGCGGCAAACCTAAGATGCGATGGTCATCTTCTCTTTTATTTTTTTTCATTATTATTATTACCAAATTCAACAAAATAAATAAATAAATAAATTGGTTTTGATGATTAGGTATTTTAAGGAGCATGGATGGCCGTCTTCCACCCTATTTGAGAAGCCACCGGAGGATGATGAGAGCCGTGCTAATCTAATTGATACTCTTCAGGTCTTATTTAACGCTTAGATTCCTTTGTTTCAAGTTTCTCTTACTTATTGAAATTTTGTAAAACGTTACAGGATTGGAAAACTGAAAGGTACAAAGAAATAATCAAATCTGGAACTGTAAGGAGCCATTTCTTCTTCTTATTAATTTTTTTGTTGCTGGGATGATGATGATGATGATGTTATGGACTGTATTATCCTTTTCATCAGGTGGAGCCTAGACCTGGGGTTTTGAGGTTGATGGATGAGGCCAAGGCTGCTGTAAGTTAACTTTTTTTCCATTTTGAGAAATGTAATATCTTGTCATGCTACATGCCTTTTTCTATCAAATTTCATTGAGTTAACTCATTCGATATGTTTCTCTTCACTTGTAACGAAAATGGGTTCTGATAAGAACATCTCGGCTGTGTTTTGTGAGCTATAGTTTGTTCTATTTGTTTCTATTCTATGCTTTATCTTTTTTTCTATCATGATCTTACTGGTTTTTAAAGAATTTTATAATGTTCCTTGGTGTTGTATGCTGTGATTGAGCTCTTTTAACTACTATCTTTTTTAGGGAAAAAAGCTTGCTGTTTGCTCTGCAGCAACTAAAAGTTCAGTTATACTCTGTCTTGAGAACCTTATAGGAATGGTAGGTCTTCTACTATTGTCCACCACCATACAATTAAAAGGTGTCCTTGTTTTTATACTTCAACCACTTCTATTCATTCATTTCTTGTTTCTTTCTTGTTATAGGAGCGGTTTCAAGGCCTTGATTGCTTTCTTGCAGGTACGTCAACAATCAACAAGTTGAAAATTTGGCATGTCCTTAGCCATAGGATATGCAAGATTTATTAAACATTAGATGGTATCATTTTGGTTTAATTTACTGTTATTTCTTGCAAGTTATTATCTATTTATTGTGTTTGGAAACTTTTGGTTAAATTAAACTCTTCACTTCTTTATGATATGGTGAATTGGTGCGTGAGGGATATTTATGAGAATATGGTGAATTGGTGCATGAGGGAAATTTATTAAAAAAGTCAATTTTTTAGGGTGTTTCTGATTTTTTCAAGTGTTTATCACTTTCATTTTCTGATCAATTTTTTTTTTATGATTCTTATAGTGCTCTTTTTTTTTCTTACATGCAGGTGATGATGTTAAGGAAAAGAAGCCAGATCCATCAATTTATGTGACAGCTTCCAAGGTAGTTAACATGACATGAATCATAAATCATGTGTACTGAGCAATTTAGCTTATCTATGTAGCCATGTCGTCTTTTAATCTGCTTGGACTATAGCAGGATCTATTCTGAAACTTTATTCCTCGCAGAGGCTTGGTGTGTTGGAGAGGGATTGTTTGGTAGTGGAGGATAGTGTCATTGGTCTACAGGTAGATATTTAAATTCTAAGATTTTATTGACTTCAAACCAAGATATTTTGATTTGAGTCAAAGATAGCTATACATTTTCTTTTTCTTTGGTGGAAAATCGTATTGATTCACAAAAATAATTCAATATTACTGAATTAGTGAAGCAAATGATAGACTGCTTTATCACTGGTTTATGCATATGACATTTGTTTTCTGACATTCTGTTCGACCATTGCTCATTTGAAGCTTAAATAAATACATTAGCATGCAATACTCCTGTTGAAAAGAATTAAATATAGGAAAATCAAACACTAAAAGAAACTAAAATTTGCATGTTCAGGCGGCAACAAGAGCTGGAATGTCATGTGTTATCACACACACTCCTTCAACAATTGATCAGGTTAGTTGTCTCCCTCCTCTGTAGCTGTCCCGAAAAGGAAACAGAGAAATACTTTGTCACATACATCGCTACGTGCTTGCAATTGATAATTAACATGTCATCTTCTCGTTCATCTCAGGATTTTAAAGATGCTATAGCAATTTACCCTGATTTGAGTAATGTGAGGTATGATGGGTATTTGATTGTTATTGCATACAGTGGACCTCTATGCACTTTTCTTCTCGTTGATATTGAATCCTGTATTTGGTTCTCATCAACCATATGCAGATTAAAAGACTTGGAGCTGTTGCTTGAAAATGTTGTTGCTGCCGGCTGAGATTATCAGCAGTTTGCTTGATTGAAATATTCAGAACGCGTCGAGTTTATACAAAGCACCAGCAGTATGCCGGAAATCATTATTCAAAATGCTGGTATCAACCATTGTACTGTGTTTTTGTTCAAATCATCCCTTTGATCTATTCAAATCTAAAACAGTCTATTGCAGGAAAAAAATTCATAACATCGACAAATTGTAGAGTATCTAGTAAAATTATTCATTCCCATCAATTGTAAAGATGAGAGGAAATTTGATTGCAAGATGTAATAAAGGTCATACTTTTGTCTCTTCTCTTCTTTTCTCTCGCATTCACAGCTACACAAGAACTATATTGCTGGGGGGGGTGATCATTTTCTTCTAAACATTTCTATAGCATCTGGTTGTGAAGAAAAAAGTATTTTCAATACCAGAGAGAGACATACTTGTATCTCTGTTCTTTTTGGATGAATTACGTATCTCACGCATTTTAACATGAGAAAAGAAGAATCTGGGAAAGCTTCAATGTTTCCACTCCAGAATCCTCCAGTGGCCAGTGACATTTACAGCATGGAAATTACTGTCTTCATCTCGATTGATTGGAATTCCTTTCCGTAAGCCAATTACATTGTGACACATCAATCAACTATAACATTGGATCAAGTCTAATGATTTCAGCATTAACTAGAATGCAACTCATTTCGATACTTCACAAAAAAATCTGGCTTCAACTAGATCAGAGATGACGCAAGTCACAGAAGGCGATGAATTTAGCGTAGCTAGTAGCTCTCTAAATGGATCCAAGCAATTCATTCTTTTAGGAGGTGCTCCACCATAGAAGCAGGAGCTAGCTTCTGTAAAATACACAAATTCATGAGTTAGAGCGAGACTGGTAAAGAGACCGTCTTTTTTTATTTGACCATTAGACTTGTCTTCGAGCTCTAAAAGAAGTTAGAAAAAAAATGAAATACAAAACCTCAGTCTTTTGGGCAGAAACTTTCCAGAATGAAATACAAAATTATCCATAATCAATCAATCAATCATCATTCTAAGATGAACATATGGGGTATATTTCATGCAGTCTGAGGCTTTCTACAGCAAGTTACCATTATTGACCTTAACCCCTGAGTTTAAAACAAGACACAGAAGCATGAAATAATTAGAGGAATTTATCTCTCTACTCCAAACCGTAGAGTTTATGGAAAACCTCAGGATTTTGCTATTTCACGTTCTTATGGGACAATTGAGCAAATGTCAAAGAAGAGACACGTATCAGCTTTATCCACAGGTTCTTTGTTATATCGGTTGTGGACTTGGCTTTATCCATCATGGACAGATCAATAACAAAACGGAAATGAATCCTGAGGTAGTTTTTGACCTCACAAATACAAAAAGGTTACGTTGTTGCAGGTATTTTAGCCACTTCTCAAAGAATAATTACTAAGCAAGTAAACTACACGTTCAAAAACAAAACGAGAGAATAAAATTGAAGCAGTAAGTCTTCAATTTTGTCATCTGCTCCTTCGTTTGAAGATACAATTTATATCTACCACTACAAACAATCTTTTACCCCTTCCGAAGTTCATATAATGAACTGCTCAACTCCCTTTTAAAACATCTACCATGGTTCTGAAAATTTTACACCAACAAGAAGGAGAAGCAGGTTTGACGGGGCCAGCAAAATATTGTAAGCGGAACGCAGTGTCTTGGCAACTATCTTCTACTGGTTGCTGCTTTGCCCTTGCTTAGATCTGCAAGCTCCTCGATAAGCTCTCTCTCTTCACTGCTCAATCTTTTTGGAATTTCAACTTGTACGCGAACCAGCTGATCACCTCTCATGTTGCTTTTGTTAAGCACAGGGACTCCTTTCTTGGCCATTACAAGAGTGGTGTTTGGCTGAGTTCCAGCTGGGATCTTTAAATCTACCATGCCGTCCACTGTCGGCACCTTAATTGTGGTGCCCAAAATGGCATCTATGTATGACACCTTGCACGTGTACAAGATGTTGGTGTCATCGCGTTTTAGCACAGGGTCTGTCCGGACTTCAATAATAACAAAGAGGTCACCAGGAGACCCACCTCTCCTCCCAGCATTACCTTCAGATCGGACCCTCAAACGGCTACCAGAGTCCACACCAGCCGGAACTTTCAGACTAATACGTTTTGTCCTCCTTACCCGTCCATCCCCAGAACAAGTGTTGCAAGGGCTAAATGTTTCCCCGCTCCCGCCGCATGAAGAGCATGTCATTACCTGCTGGAAAACACCTAAAGGAGTCCTCGCTGATGTAACAACCTGGCCTTGCCCACCACATGTACTACATTTAGATGGCTTCGTCCCAGGCTTGGCACCTGAACCATCACAAGTTCCACAGCTCTCTAGTCGGGTTATCTCAATTTCTTTTTCAGCCCCAAAAACTGCTTCCTTGAAAGTTAAAACAAGATTGTAATATTCATCCTGGCCATCAACTGCTCTATTCCGGGAAGCTCTGCCTCCCATGCCTCCCATGCCACCCATGCCCTCAAATAGTGACTCAAACAAATCGAAAGGATTGCTGAAATCCTGGTATGAGAAAGTAGAGGGTGAGGCAAATATATGGATATGTTCTAAACTTTAAAACAAATGATTTTTTCATCATTGACATTAGCATCTTACCCCCATGCCCATACCAGCACCTTTAAGTCCAGCCTCTCCATACCTGTCATATAAAGATCGCTTCTCATCATCTGATAGTACCTGCAAGTCAAATTTATGCTCAGATCAATTACTACAGACCATGGAATACAAAATCATCACTCAAATCAGAGGCATTAAAACTGAGCTTTTACCTCATATGCATTGCTAATTTCCTTAAACTTCTGTTCTGCATCAGGTTCTCTGCAGTTCAAAAATGCAATATTATCAAACAGGTCTGGGAGTTAAATTTGTTCAGGTTGAGATGAAAGTTAGAATAAAATAGTTGTAAGAACCCCAAAATTGGTTGCTTTTGCACTAAATAAGGATGAAACGAGACACTATAATGCATCTATTCTTTGCTAACAACATAGAAACAGGATCATAGACAGTAAAGATCCTCTATTCAGAGATTTTCAGAATGATAAGATTTTGAAATTAACTTCCATCTTTGATATTAAAATCCTCTAAGCAGGATTAATAGGAAATTGGAATTTGGAGCCATCCTTACAGCTACCAAAACCATAATCCTTCCAAGTTCTAGAGCATATTCAATATGAAACACCTATCACCAAAATTCATCCAATGTCATACAAATTCTAGATCCATAAACATTGAGAATTGTTCATATTGACTTCATCGTACAAGGAGAGAACTTAAAAGGCAGCATGAAATAGGAAAAAGAGAGAGCTGCTGCCTTGAAATGGTACTCAAGGTTCTAAAAATGGGTAAGAGGCTTTCCATAATAGTAGCCTACAAAATATAGCTGTCAAACTGAATGCTGGTTTTACAAATGATGTAAGGAGGATATAAATAAAAGCCACTGTTCTAAGTTGAAAAATAAATCATTTGTTCCCTTCATTTCTCAGTATTGAAGGAAACTGAAAACTTGAAGCTATAGCTCCCTTCATGCTGGTGGGGATGCTCGACTTTGCACTGGAGCACAAATGATTTCTCCAGTTTTCAAATGTGTTTGAGCCGATTCTAAAAACGTGGCTTGAGCAGTAAGACACTTGTACACATTAAAATTACTGTATAGACAATTCTTAAAATCGATTAACAATTAGATTCCAAATTGCCACCATCATTTAAATAACCAATTTCAATAATAGCAGACCCATGCAGTCCTTGACTTGGTCCTATGATACCAATGCAAGGTTCTTCTCCTAATCAAGTGGCATGCATGACCCATCAATTGAGCACATCTTAACTCACACATCCTAGGAAGTCTGTCCATGCCTTCTCTAAAGGCTTGCCCTTATGAGACAGTCTCTAAGAGAAGGAAAAGGCAACCACCTAAATCTAGTCCAAAAGCTTAGCAAGCAGAACATATGGTACATATGGTTCCCATAAACATAGTCACAAGATAAAGAAAACAGGATGATTGAGCTGGAGGGGGGAAGTCATGCTCAAATAAAAGAGAAGCTTACTTGTTCACATCTGGATGGTAACTCCTAGCAAGCTTTCGATAAGCTGCAAAGCATCAGGATTTGAAAAAAAAAAGTCAGAACTTTTTTAATAGAAGATAAATATAGCTATGCCAAACCATTAATAACTGTAAACAGTTTGATTTGTGGCGAGTAGACAATTTCATTCTTGAAACAACTTGGATCACATAGAATTGCTCTTTCAAGACAACACGGTAACCTTATCAATTAATGTAGATAAAATCAGCCTTTGCAGAAATTCCACAAGTAAATGGTCCTGCTCAAGAAGATAATTAATTTGTGAAGAAGCTTTAGATCAAAATCAGTCCATTACAGTTCTTGATTTCATTACTTCATACAGATTATTTGTTTTAGGATAACAAACATCTAAGATTCAACCTATTCAGTTACACATGATGGTATATAGCAGTTCCACAAATCATGACAGAAAAGCATTATAGCATACCAACTCCAATTAAGATAACAATAATATCCACCAGAAACAATTCACAGTGTGCACCAAAACACAACTGCAAACTTATTTCATAGGCACCATGGACAGGACAGTGCTTTTAATTGTTCTCTGCATAAGGGCTTTGAGGAAAAGAAAATGAAACATGTAAAGTAGAAATTAGAGTACCAAAGATACCTATAGATTTGTTCCTCTAGTGAACAGCTAGGCAATTAAGATTATCAAGTCATTACACTTGTACACAAAACCCTCTAAAAAGCACAATAAACCATCATAAATGACAATGAAAACTCAGTAAAATTCAAGCTTGAAGAGCAAAATATGTGTATGATTGCATTACTATGACATAAATTTGAAACTGGATGCTTGCAGCATAATCTTTTTTGCGTAATGTTGAGCCTTTTGTTTAGATTAACATATCAATTTCAGAAATGAAGAGTATTTTGGTAGTTCAAATTTATAGGACATAGACTATAGTACTGATGCATAAATTATGTAAGGATTATATCACCAGGACCTAATACTGATGCATAAATTATGTAAGGATTACATCACCAGGACCTAATATGTGATTGCTCGTATTTTCAGGCTTATATCCCTAAACACTGCCTTTGTTTCTCAACTATTTCTTGCCAATTTCAACATTGTTCTTTACAATAATTCTGGCCATCCTGCAATTGGCTTGCAGTGCATAGAAACAAGTATTTACGATTGTTGAAGCATGCTTATAACCTACAGGGAAAAAAAAAGATTAATCGTGAAGATCCAATATCCATTGAAAAGCCTAGCTACTGATTTTACTTTCTTGCCCCAGTTATGGCTGCACTAATTTAGACAATATATCTACAGTCAACATGCACAGATGATAAGCTCAGTGCATGGTGCAGTGCTTCTTGCCTTATCACAACCTCCCACTATATTCTTTCTAGAAAGTAAACCACCTGATATTCTTTCTAGAAAGTAAACCACCTGATAACCCCTTTTGGAACAACCACAATTCATCTAGCCCCAGTTGCCTTATCAGAACCTCCCACTATATTCTTTCTAAAAAGTAAACCACCAAATAACCCCTATTGGAACAACCACAACTCATCTAGCTCCAGCCACTGTACAAAAATTCCTGTACCCAAGTTCTCAATTTGCAACAACAAATCAGTCGCAAGAGCTAGAACCTTTCACACCAATTTGAAGACCTAAATTACTTCATCCACCTAAAAGATTCATAAAATCAGAGCCTAGCTCTAGCATTAGCCCACCAATAGACCATTTGAAGCAGCAACGTCAAACCTGCTGCTATGCTGTTCTACATATTGGATGTCAGACATGAATTTTATGATAAAATACCTAATGCTCTCTTTTAACAGCTTTCATTGACGTGCACGAATACATTTTACCATAATGCAAGGCTTCATAAAGAAGCTCACAGCAGTATTAAGATTATTACTTTTCAGTGTACATCATGTGATCCATAGGTAAAATGGTAGAAAATTCTACAAAATTTATAGGGCTACGGTATTCTCCCTCTTAGATTAGCACTAATACACATACTAAATACCATACCAACATTACTAGAACAACAGCAATTCTGTCAAATGCCAGATAGAGAGGAAGGAATTTATCTTCTATCATGCTTCAATGGGCACAAGAAATAGGATGTTGTACAGACAAACAAGCATATTACTCAAGAACATAATGAGACAAGTAAAGAGTTAAAAATTGTATGGAAGAGGCAATATCAATAAAAGTTCTGAAGATGGGGCAAGCAAAATATTATCAAAATTGCTTGCCACTTCGAACCTTTTCTGTGCCACTAGGCCTTCTACACAAAAATGACATTGCCAGAATGAGATTAGGCTTCAATTAACAAAGGATAGTAGGTAACCAAGTACATACCACTTTTAATTTCAGATTTACTCGAATTCTTTGACACCCCAAGTACAGAATAGAAATCCTGCAAATGAGAAATGTTACAAGTTCTAAGTCAAACAAACATTTAAAACCAAATAATCAAATAACGAGACAGTCAATACTGCCTCCATTGTCATCAATGAGAAAAGATTACACTATTTTTTACACTCACACTATCCGCTCTGACTACAAACCGTGCTCCCTCTACGGCCATTTGAAGTTTGAGAAGTTCCTGTGTAAGATAACACAGGGAAAGGAATCCCGTGAAAATAAGCTTGAGCTTGGTGCCGCCAAGTAGCTCATCTTGTTGTTATTACTGCATGGTGATTTAAAATACAGTCAATTATCTATCTATCTATCTATACATTTTAATTATGGGAAGAGTTTTTTTTAGCACGTGATCGAATCAAAAGGCAGCACTGCAAAATGCTAATAAATTATAAGGGAACACATGAAACAAAAATTATGGTAGCAATAATAATAAATCGCTGAGATACAATGTTATAGCCAAAAATATTAATTGAACTCTTCAACAGCCACATCGCTAATTTTAAAAGAAACTGATCAAGGATAAAAAAAACTTGATACAGCTTTCAGTTATATGATTCACGACAAGTAGAAAAGCACCTGATGCTTGGACCCATACCAAGTGAAAGAGCATTTAATTTCATCTTTAGATAAATCAAATGTTAACCTCCAGTGTCCTCGGAGAGCACAAAACTTAACTGTGTCAAATTCTCCAGTTGGCTTGAGAGCCATCCCTGATAAATTCACTTTATTTGGACATGAATTTTGTTTGCATTTGTGGAAGACTTATGGGTGTAAAGGACCATTCATGAACGTAGATTATGAGGACTCCTCAAGTACCCTCAAATTAAGAAGAGAGCTAAGAACTTCATCTCATTATCTTATCAGTCCAAAAAGGTAAGAATTTCACAACAGAGCATGACAGCAGAATTTGCTGTCTACAATCATGAACCTGCTATGGCGCTTGCTATTATGTCTGACCACTACCAAACTAGAACACTTAGCATGATTGCTTCCAGTAACATGCATGTATCTCTATAAAACAAGGTGTTCTCTCATTGATTCAAGAGCCAACTTGACCTAGTGTTTTGTGTGTGTGAGTAAGCATGGCTAGTGCCAAGCAGTAAATAACAAGTTGCAGTGGCCCGAAGGGGCCAACAAATATATATAAGGAAAAGAAAAACTGATGTGGTGAGAGAGGGAGAGAGGGAGATAAAATAGATATGCTCACCCATATTGAGCTGTCAACATCCTATTTGGCATGTAGGATCTTATCATAAACTGAGGGCGAGTACCCCATTGAGCAATTGATGTACTTCCACAAGGTATGATGGCCATCTAAATAGATTTCGGCAACAGAAAAGACCTTAAGTTCTAGTTTAAGCCCAATGCCCCTATTCAAGCTGAAAAAATTATAAGATTTTTAGTTTACCATATACAATATAATCCATAGTATATTAATTGTACCATTTACCTACAAATCTACACATTAAATATTTGTTACAAAAGGCTTTTGCTCATATTTTTCCAAAGAACACAAATAGCCAATTAACATATATAAGGCACAGGCAGTCATTTGCAGAGGTACTCGGGAAAAACACATAATCTCAAACCCATTGCTGGAAGTGAAACCACCAAGTCATGGATTTCCATGTCATCAGCATAGAACTTTGCAGAGAACCTATTGACCAAAGCTTGAATCAAAAATTTGAATGGAAACCACTAAGACACGCTAGAAAATCACCAGATAAGTTTCACACAACTTGAGGTTGACGCTCCTGCTAAAACTTTAATGTTTAAACAGTTTCCATCACAAGCCCACATAAGGGAATGCCATACAATTTCACTAGCAATACAAGACTTCAAGACGATGGCCAATTAGCAAAAGATGGGGCTCTATTCTATACCTAAAAGTAACTTCTTTTGTGGTTGCCAACATTTGGAAGAGCTTCTCTTTGCTTCTGAAAACCAGGAATGCAACTTGTATCTTTCAAATAAAGTTAAAACATTCAAAATGTCAACCAAACAACACGAAATCACTTATATAACTAGGATTTCAATCCCAACAATAAACTATCATCCCAAAATTGGAGACCAAAAAAGAAGCAATTTGCAATTGGCATTCATGTAAAATAACAATGTTTCCAGTGACCCAATAAGAAATACGGCCTTATTCAATAGCAAATAAAAAACCAAGACGAGAAAACATAACCATGAAAAAATCAAACTTTATATTTCTGATAATATATTGAAAGTACTGCAAAATTAAGGCCGTAAAGGAGAAAGCAAAGTAACCTATATAAAAGAAACCTTCTTTGTGAATTCTTCTTCTTCTCCTCAATTCAAAGTGCAAGAGGCATGCCTGTTATTTGCCTCTTCCGCAGAGAGAGAGAGAGGGAAGAGATAGGTGGTGTTGGTGGTGGCAGGCAAGAGTAGAAGGAAACGAGTGGAAGGAGGATGAGGCTAGAAGTTTCTTATTAGGTGATTCTGCCTCACAGTTGTCCATTTGTAACCTACTTATCTGCCGTTCGATATTGCTCGTTTCATCTTATGCCTTCGATTTTTTTCCTTAATGTTGTCTAAGTTTTTTTTTTATTATTTTATTTGTCCTGTTTTGTTCTCTTCCAAAATAATAATACCTAGCGCGGCGAGTCTAATTTTTCATAAAATTAAAAAATCTTGGAATATTAATTACTAAATTTGATTTTTTATTTAATGATATAATTATAAAAAAAATTAATGTTTGCCAATATTATACAATTTATCTTCTAAATATTTTTAAAAGATTTCAATAATCTTATTTAATAATTAAAAACAACTATAAAGTTAAATTACTAACTAATCAAATATCAAGAAATATATTGATTTAAAAAAAAAGCCAAAAAAAGATCTAACTCTAGTTAGCATGACAAACTTATGGTCTAGTTGTGAGATTAGAATAACCTTGTATAAAATAAATTAAACGAAAGTGTGATAAAACTCAAAACTAAAAATAATATTGACCCTCGTGTAGAATCATAAAAACTATTCATGATCCCAATATAAATTATTAATAAATAATATCTTTAGATTTGTATATGATGGAAGGAAAAAAAACTAATTAATGTGCTAAAATTATGTTCCAAATATATTAAGAAAATAAATAAATTAATTTCATTGAATATTCATGAATAGTTTCTTTTTCATATTATATAGAAAAATCACTCAAATATTCAGATATTGTAATAATAGATAATAAAAAAACACTAAGCTATCAAACCAGCAAAGAATCAAAAGCTAAAATAATATGGTGTATGAGAGCATTTCTTCACACTGTAGTTGTATGATCTTCACCGATCATTTGCAATTTGATTAGTATTTGATGCAAATTTCATTTATTGACTCCTATTTCAAGTTAGAATCAAGAAATGCTTGACCTTTTCTCTTTGATACATAGAATCAATCAGGTTAGTGAACTCAGTTGTATCATACCCTCAAAACGTAATGCAAACTTCTTTTCTTTTCTTTTCTTTTTTTCCGTTAAAAAAGTACCCAAATTTTTATTTTATTTTTTTATTAAGATTTAAGATAGATGTCCGGACAGCTTGCATGAATCTCCACTAATCTCATGAGCTTTAAATTTAATGACTATGTAAACTTTTATTGGTTGTCATATTAGCAATTACAAAGTTCAAATCTGAGATCATAACAAAACAAATCTTTTAATTTCAAATTTTTACCATTTGAACACTTGTTAATTAATAGCTATGAGATTTTAATTCTATTTTAAAAAGCACATATGAAGGCTTCTAAAAAATAATTCAAAACAATCAAATAAAAAATTATGTCAAGTTGTGCAATTGGAAAATTAAAGCCCAAAATCAACTAAAGCATGTCAAACTTTTTGCATAGATCATATCAATTAAGCCTAAACATTTCTTGTTAAAGTTTGAAAGTTTGACTTGATCTAATATCATCAATAAACCGATTTAATGATCTCTTAAGTTTATTGACCCTCGACCTCATAATTAGTCTAATTAGCACCTCTAATTGATCCTTTGATGTAGTTTGCAAGTTAATTAAAAAATTATTGTAGATAACAAAATATTTAAAGATAAAATTACAAAAAAAAAAAAAAGTACTCTAGATATTGATCCCAAAAAATCATATATTAAATATATAAGATTTATATGAATGAAACACACTTTGTTGTGCTTTAGGCATCGATATCCTATCCATATAGCAAAGAACAGAACTTGTAAGGAAAAGTTTATACTCCACCCGGAAATCAAAATGTTCTGAATTATTAACCTCTGAAGTATACACGAACTGCTTATTCCCCTTCCCCTCCCCCATCTGGTTTTTTCCCTCACCGACACATCAAATCATCCATGGAAAATCTTCCATCCTTCAACATCATCATCATCTTCATCGTTCTCTTCTCTCATGTCAACCAGTTCATACCATGGCAAACACTAGCCAAGGACCTACCATGCCGCACCACATGTGGCTCCATCCAGGTCAAGTACCCCTTTGGCAGCGGTCACGGCTGCGGCTCCCCCAGGTTCCATCCTTACATAGCATGTTCACCTGAGGGAGACCAGCTCCTCCTCACGACTCACACCGGTTCCTATCCTGTCACTTCCATATCCTACACCACCTCCACCTTAATCATCACCCCGCCGCAGATGTCCACATGCACCTCCATGCAACAATCCCCCGGCTTAGGCATAGATTGGGCGAGTCCATTCCAGCTTGGCCAGTCAACTTTCCTTCTCCTCTCGTGCACACCCCCAACTTCATCTCTCACCATCAAGGGCTCGCCTGTCTGTGACACCTCCTCTCATCTTTGCGCGTCAATTTACACTTGTCCATCTGTGATTGGCCTCGGGCTGCCTCTTTTTCCACCTACAAACACGTGTTGTGTGTATTCTCCTGCTAATTTTAACAGCAAAGGCGAGCTTGATCTCCAAAAGTTGAAGTGCATGGGGTATGCTTCAGTAGTGTCCCTCCAGGAATACCCGACCGACCCTTCCCGGTGGCAATATGGGGTGGAGTTGCAGAGCAGAGGTGGAGCTTTGGATGATTATTACACGGATAATAAGTGCAATGCTTGTGAGATTAGTGGTGGATTATGTGGTTATGCTCCTCCTGTCAATTCCTTTGTGTGTTTGTGCAGTGATACAATCAATACCACCATAGATTGCAATAGCAACAGTCTGCAGAATCAAGCTGAACTCACTTGGAACTCAGTTTCCTTACCCTCCAGTAAGTCTTGATTTCTTTTACTTTTAACCCTTATGTTTCTCCTTTCAAGATTTCAGATATTATCAACCTTAGTCGTTAAGTTTTGATCTTTTTCTGTTGCTGAATTATCATGAGTCTATAATCTGCTAAAGTGCTAATGGTGGATTAGTAGAAAATGGTTTTGCAAACCGACTTTCTTCTTTTTTGACTTAATGGAGAGGAATATGCCAGATGTTATTTGTCATGGAGCATAGATGGGGGCATCCCTCCTCGTAGGAAAAAGGACAAATTTGCAAAAGTGAAAGCTCGAGGACAGATTATATTGTAAACCAATAAAAGAAAATGCAAAGCTGAAGCCTAGAGAGCATTGACAGTGTACTAAAATTTGTTAACCAGTGACAATCCTGCAACGCAGGGTCAAGAACTCGATGTGTTTTACTTTTTCTATCCCAGGTTAAGGCCTCGCATAAAAACCCTTGTCTCGGAAAGTGGGGAACAGCCTGGTGCTAATTATAAACGCATCTTTTCTGTCAAGGAAAAACTGCAGGCTAGGCTAGGCTTTATGTAGTTTCTTAGTGTGAATCTCAATTTTCTGCCCACTGATTTTGCAGGGAAGCTGTGGATGGAGTTTCTGGGTGGTCTGGTTTTCTTTGGAGCAGCTTGGTAAAGACACCAGCTAGCTTACACTGTTCTTCGTGCAGTGATCTGAGGTCTCATTCTAATCAGCAAAACCTTTGTTTTGGCAATGGAAAGTTGAAAAGTGGTAAAAAGTAGGTCCTATCTGTCAAATTCGAGAGAAATAGTGCAAGAAATAAAGATGGGAAGGCCTGGAATCTTATTCACTTGTGAATATGACACTTTCCATGTGCGTTAGCTACACCTATATGTTCATAGCAATGGCTGCGGTTTCAAAATTCCTATTCTGGTTGTGTTCATGTACCGTGTTTTCTTTCCAATAAAGTTTGCTTTCAATCCCTTTCAACTCACTCAAATTGCAGTTTTACCCAATTTCCTCGCCATTCAAACAGCTTCCAAAAGGTTTTGATTTGCAGTAGAGCAAAGGACTGTGAGCTCAGCAGCTTTCATTCAGTAACCTATCAATAAGCATTTGGATAAACTTTAATTATATAATATTCTACATTAATTGTACAAGAAGAGACATGGATACAGGGGAGGTTCCAAGAGGCTGTCACCATGGCCCACATCCTTTATTATCACTAGCTCGGCATAATCGCCGATATGCCTGCACAGGTAAGAGAAGACGAAGAATCATCAACTTTTTCTTGCATCAACTCACGCAATTGCTAATTACCAAAATCCCAATTGGATGATGAAAAGATGAGCTTGTCAGGAAGGGTAAGGAGGTACAATGGGTTCCGAGCTTGATTCAAAAGCAGATGCTTTTGTGTTCTTTCATAATAGATAGAAAAAACGGAAACTTGAAAAGGACACTGGGCTGAATAAGTTCTTACGAATTACATTTCTAGTCTGTGTGCCAATTCCAGTGGGAAAACCTGGTCATGTTCTTTATTTAAAAAATTAAATTAATAGATAAGATTATAGAATATAATTTATATTATTTTCTAGCACCTCTTTAAAATAATCTAAAAATATTTAAAAATAATATCTTTTTAAAGTCATCACACGCACACAAAAATAAAAATAAAAATAAAATAAAAACTACCAGTATAATCTTTTTAAGAAGCAAGCAAACTGTAAGTGTGCAATGAACTCTTGAAACTAACCTCAATAAAATCTTGGAGAAAACATGAAGGCATATTACGTTTTTGTTTATAAAACGACAACCTCGTCATTCAACTATATTGCCCAGGTTTTTCCCTAGGGAAGGTTCGTTTGCTTCTGGAAGTATATTATAGGGCTTCTGGGCTTGTGATACATAAGGCCTTGGGCTATTAATTTGAGTAATCAGGGCCCATGTACTCATAAATAGTTATGTTTTCTATGCTATTATGAATTATTTATGATTCAATTACTAGGGAGGCATAAGAAAAGGATTTATTTTCAGTATAGTAGTTAGACTTGAAGGACATGTTTGGAAGTGTGGGGTATAATTGTTTTTTTAAGTTTTTTTTAATTGATTAATAATTCTTTTAATTTTTTAAAATTTATTTTTAACATCAACATATCAAATTATTCTATATATGTGTGTGTCTATATATATATAATCATGTAAATGAAAGATTTTCCTTTTTTAATTAAATAACAACGCATCCAGCAAACAAAAAACAAAATAAAATGTATTTCACAAATTTATACTTTAGTGGGTGTTTTAGAGAGAAATAAAAGATTTTTTTTATTCAATTTTTTTGCCAATTATCTACTAGTTAAATTTTGTGATATATATTTTTTTTCCTTCCTATCGATCACTTTTAGTAGAAATTTTTCATGATAATCAATTTTATTTTTATTTTTCAGATTAATTTGTTTGACAAAATCTTTTTTTATAAATATTAAGAAACACCTCACCTCTAAGCAGGATTTTGCCCTCAAATCATGAATTGTTATTAACTTTAAAAAAATAATCAATTGCACTCAAGTAAACATTATTTAGGAATTCATAATGGAAATGATTGTTTTCTCCTTTTCAGACAACATTATAGGAAAAGGGAAAATAATTTCCCTATCCTTATAATTTCTTATACATGCTCAGTGATTTCCCCCCCAATTTTGAACATCAATGCTTAAGTAATAATTTTTCCGAGTTTAGGAATGGGATTTTAATGTTTGAAGACAAACAAATTCCATGTTTTTTTAATAAAAGATAGTGATTTTATTGGTCATATGTCATTATTATTAATATAATTTATTATATCAAAAGTAAGTTTGACAAAACCCTTTATAATAATGGTCAATGATGGTGTTCCAAGTGGTAATTAGTCTCTTAGGTTGGAAAAAAAAACTTATTGAAAATTATAGCATTGGCCGTTAAAGATAAGATTTTTTTTTTTGTGTGTGTATTAAGGTTATTTTTGGCACTGTGTTTTGAAAGTTGTTTTGAAAAAAATTGAAAGTTTTTTATTTTTTTACTTTAAATTAATTTTTTTGGTGATTATTTTTATATGCTAATGTCAAAAATATTTTTTTTAAATTATTTTAATGTATTTTTGAAAGAAAAAAAAAACACTTCAAAAACAGTCGCAACTACACTTTAAGATATGCACTAATTACATAGTCCACCTTTAACGATCACACTACTAGAATTAATTGATAAAAAAATTCAACTATTCAAAATTATTAAAAAGTGTCAATCTTTTCTAATCAATAAGTGACCACCACCGCAACCTAGCAAGGAAGAAGAAAAAAAAGCCTTCTTCTAAGAATTAAATATCCCAACAAGGTAGAAACTTTAGGCATAAAATAAATCTAGACTTGTAGATATTGTCCAATAAGCATCCATAAGTGGGCTTATTTGTTTACTTGCAAACATAAAAAGAACATGGTATTTTATGATCATTGTAAATACTACATGAATATATAATTTATATTTAATTGCGTTTAATATCTTTTTAAAAAAATATATTTTCAAATTCTTTTCTTCAAACTTTTCACTATCAAAACTAGTATAACTAAGTTTTGGGTTTATAATTTTAAACTACTCATAGTTAAGTCATTGGACTACCATGATATTTTATTTTAGACTAGGAAAAAAACTTGTTTTGGACCATATTTCGACCTAAAAAAACATAAAACACCCTCAGCACCTCATAGAACATGTTCATGGTCTCTATCAATCTAAAAATCACCTTCAAAATCCCTGATCAACCCAAAAACAAAAATCTTTTTCAGGTTTATATCCAAAAATTCAAACAAGTTTAAGAGGTATATATTGTATTAACTTTACGCATAAGAAAAACTCATTGACACCAAAATCACTCATTTTATTGGCATTAATCATTCTTAACATGGACTTTCTCTCTCTATCATCATAATCTAGTCACTCTCTCTCCTCTCGCAAATTATGGACAGCAAAATAAAAATAAAATAAATTTTAGGAATATAATTGAGGTTTATTAATTATTAGGGACTGAAATCGTATAATATGAAAAGCTCAATGACTAAAGTGCACGTTAAACAACAGTTTTAGAAAACCCATTTATTATTCCATGTATCCTTGATTTGTGGTTCTTATTCTAAGAATTAACAATGGGTGGACCGAGCTAATAAAATAAGTTGACTTGAGAAGTGTACTCATGCATGCTTCTATGAATCAGTGGACACGTGGTCCACTCGCACGAATGGTAATAATGACCAGCCATTATTAACATATATTTTAGTGAAGAACGGGAAAGTTAGTGGGTTGTTTTAATTATTATTGGCTGAGAGAAGATGCCTTTTTGTTTACCGTTTCTCTCCTGCCGTGGAAAGACAGTAACCACAGACGACACCTATTTTTCACTTAGATATTCCACTGGCGTTCCGGGTTAGTTTTTATTTTTTTATTTTTTTATGTATATATATAAATAAAAAATAAAAAGAATTATATATACAGGTTTTATAACATGTCTTTTGTACTTAAAGAGATTAAATAAGAAATAATATATATATATATATATCAAATAAATTCTAAACTATGTGTGTTAATAGATAAAAAAATAAAAATAAATGATTACTAAAAATAAAAATAACCAAAATTAAGAGAGAAATATATATTAAATTTTTTGATCTTGGAAACCAGGATATTTATCCAATTGTGTTTGCTAAATCTATTAATTAAAAAATATTTATTATTCAAGTAAATGATAATAGAAATAGAGATGCAAGTTGTGTATATGAGATTTTTTTTTTATAAAAAAAATCATCTATACAAAACAAATAAAAATAATTATAGATGAATTAGAAAAACTCTTCAAAATCTATATGCATAACATAAAAAGGATAATTGTCTTTTAAAAGATGATCTCTAAACAAAATAAAAAGAAAATGGGTATTAATTTAAATATAAATAAAAATATATATATATATAAGAAAAACATTAATTTTAAAATATAATTTGAAATAAAAGTCGGTCTGACAAGGGAGGCCAACTTGCCTGCCCATTTTGTTAGGGCACATGAGCGAGCCTATTTTGGTGGACCAATACAATAGGATCCTTATTTTTATTTTTTGGTTTCATATTGTTTGTCTAATTTTTTTTAAAACAAAAAAGTTAGATGACTTGTCATCTAATTTGCATATTTTTTTTAGCCAAAATGATGGTAAAAAATCAGAGTTTAAAGTTTTTTTTTATCCAAAAGCCTATTTTAACTCACTTTTATCCTAAAACACATAATAAATTGTTATAAACCTAACATTGACCTTAAGAACCAAAATCAACCCAAAACTAAGAATCAAACGGAGTTCAGATCTATTTTTTCTCTCATTAAAGGTAAAAGAACACCTAATATGAACTCCCCTCACCAAATGAAATTATCTCACATAAATATTAATTGTTTTGGTGGTCATGATATTTTTCTCTCTTTATTGTTGAAATTTGACAACCTCTCCCCCTTCTTCTCAATTAATGATTAAAAAATAAAATAAAAAATTGCATCAAAATTGAATTTGAAAAAAAATGAAGTAATGAAATTGTATAATTTCAAAGTTAAAGGACTAAAATATATCTTTCTCAAAACTTCTGGCACGTCACTTATGTTTTTTTTTTTATCTATATTCTTCTAATTTCACCCTTCACTAAGAAATCAGAAGCAATTGACCTTAAAATAGGGAGAAATTGCATATAATAAAACTTTGAGTACCAAATAAATTGTTAAAAAATAAATAAGGTCAGCCACAATAATTGTGAGAGGGTGAATAGTGTCAAACGACATGGTGTTCACCCTACTTGTTTTAGTTCTTAAGTTAACTAGATCATTGATTGTTATTATATTGTAAGTCATGTTAACTAAATTTTAAAAACATAAAAAATATCCAAATGTCGCTAATTTTGTTTTTATTGAAAAATAAATAAATCACGTGAATGTTAACTCGATGTACCTCGGTTGACTTTGAATGTTCAAAAGTAACTCACACAAGTTGTAAAACACATAGTTTGAAAAAGTATCAAGACAACATCGTTTCTTTAGTATTACGATAACAACTTATTATATTGATTTGGGTCCATCAAGAATAACATGTCAAAGCCATAACTTGGGTCATAAGACTACAATAACCCTATAAAAAAATTAAAATAAATTATAAAGTTTAATCCCCAATTAACCCAATATTGAAGGATGAAATTAAAATAATAATTTAAAAAGGATCTTAAAATATGACATGAATTAACGTATCAAACTTGCACATTGTCATAAGACTGAGATAGCCCCATGGGAAACAAATTGAAGAAAATAAGAATTTCAATCCCTAATCAGCCTAATATTGAATGATAAAATTAAAAATAATTAATAAAAAAAAATATAATAACAACCCAAGTCAACCCATCAAATTTAGGACCGAAGTCATTAAGCCAAATAATCTTGTAGAAAAAAAAACATGACTTGACCTGATTTAATTTGAAAGTTTATTTTTTTAATTGTAAAAAAAATATATTAAGAGTATGAGATATTATGATTGAAAGATTCTTTGTATTATATTATAAATTTAGGCAAAATAATTAATTTGTGCCGAATTTCTACGGAGCACAACTTCTAATAAAATATATGAATTTGAAATCGATATAAATTTATCTATTTAATAGATTTCAACAAAATCACTGGTATAAAATTATTATTATCATCACAAAAGCAAGAAGATTCAATTATCTGAATCATCGAATTCATTGTATTAAGATTATTTCATTTTATAATCTAATATAACAATAAACACTGTTCAAGAAGGACCGAAAAACCAAAGGAATGAAAACTAATTAAAAAAAAAGAGAATAAGTGATAAAAAAATAAAATATATAATTAATTCTAATTGAATGACAAAACTGCAATAAATCAAAACTTTGGGATCGAAAAACAATAAAGGGATTTTTAAAAATAAAATGCAATGTAACCTATATAAATTAAAATTTCAGAACGGAACTCAATAAAATAAAAACTCCAACAAAAAATTAAATGACAATAATTAAAAACAAAAACTAAAAGCGTAAATGCATAAATATGGACAAAAAATAAACATTGTCCAAGAAGGACAAAAAAACCCAAAAGAATTAATACCAAATAAAAAATTAAAAGAATAAGTGACAAAATAAAAAAATAAAATATAAAATTAATTCCAATTGAAAGACAAAAATATAACAAATCAAAAACTTTGAGACTGAAAAAACTATAAAGGGATTTTAAAAAAAAATACAATGTAATTGTTTTAAAAAAATTAAAGGAATAAGGATCGAAATAAAAAGTAGTATATATGATCAATTTCAATTAGAGAACAAAATTGGAACAAATTAAAACTTGCAGACGAAAAATATTAAAGGAACAAAAAACAAATCAAAAATCAAAAGATTAAGGACTAAAATGAAACGCACCATATATGATCAATTTCAATTGAAAGACATAATTGAAAACAATCAAAATTTCCATTAAAAAAATCAATAAGAAAAACAAAATCAAAAGCCTAGGGACCGAAATGAACAAACAAACAATATGAAGGACTATACTGCTATTTTCGAAAGCATGAAAGAGAAAAAGGCGGAAGAAACACTGTTATCGGCGATTCTACGACCACCTCAGCATGGCATGCGCTGCACCGGGAGAAACAAGACGTGGCAACGCACTGTGTGACAAGACGGTCATATATTTTTCATCACTTAAAGACACATCATGCGCCACCTGAGTGGCACATTCATGTGCAAAACAGATGACATGTCCGTACGACACGTTTGTAGTAAATTAAAAACAAATAATAAAAATTAAAAAATGACCTAAATACCCCTGAACCCAACAACAACCATGAAAAAACCAGGTGTGAAAGTACCACCATGTCCCCGGACATAGAACTTCCTTTTTTTTCTTCTTCTAAGGGTATGTAAGCAATTATACCGTGGAAAAATACATGAAAATAAAAAATAGCCTCTGTCAGCCTTCTTCTTTTTGTCAGCTTCAGGAATAAATAGGTAGTTTCACTTGCAATAAAAATCAAAAAGACTAAAATGCCCCTCGTATCAGGTACATTTTTTTAGCTATTCTAGAAGTAAAATAATAATTTTACTATTTAAATTTAATGCGTTTTATATATATTGCAACTGTCTTACAAAAATTGACATGGACCCATTGATTTGTTGATGTGTCGCAATTAAAATCGACAATGGTCAACAAATTTGGGGCTGTTAGGCCGCAGACACCAACTTCATACCACATCCACTCGTTTTTCCTGCGTAAACATAAAAGACAGACAATATTGTTAAAAATAATTAATTTAAGTTCCTGATTAACTTTCACTTTCTATTTAATTATAGATTTTATTAAAAAAAAAATTAAATAACCCTCAAATTCAATGGAAAATCTTATAATCAACAAGCCGTTCATTAAATGTATTTTTTTCTTTTTTATTTAACATAATTTATTTATTTATAAAACCTTCCTAATTTTCAAGGCATCAGTGTTTTCATATTTCCACCATTAGAGAAAAAAAGAAAATAAGATCTTTGCTATTATATACCAAATTATTGACGAAAAAACATAAATTAATATTATAAAAAAAGCATCAAAGAGAAAATGAATTACTTATTTTTGTAATTTTTTTATTGTAAGTTTTTTCACAATTTATATTTTGTTTGTTGTGTTTAATTTAAATTGGATTATAAAATAAACTAATCCTAATATAATAAATTTTGTAATTCAGGTATCCAAATTTTCTTGCTTTTTTTTAATAATAATGATAATTTTATGGTGATAATTTTTTTGAAATTTACTAAACAGTACATAGATTTATTATTTTACCCAAATTTATATTACAATAAAAACATCTCAAATAATTAATATTTTTTTATATTAAAAAAAATATAATTTTGGCCCACAACAATACACAAGTAAGTGGTTAGTGTGTGTGTGTGTGGTGTGTGTATATATATATATATATATGAACATAGTTTCATTGTTTTATTAGTGACTATTTTCATTCACAAAAGGAAGAGCAATTTCCGATTTGTTCTCCAATTTCTACCGACACAAAAACATAATTTCCAAGATTAGAAGAGGAAAAAGTGAAGGGATTCGAATCTAGATTCTACTTCTCTCTCTCTTTCAACACTATCAATTGACTAAATTTCCAAGATGATAAATAAATAAATAAATAAATAAATAAATAAACTGAAAATGCATACATGGTGTGAAGAATAATGCATTGTATCGCATCATTTGCTACGCGTGTTCACCGTTACAAAAACTAAAACATATAAAAATAAAATAATTATTATTATAATTTTAAATTTTAACTTAAAAGTGATTCGGACAAAATAGTAATAATAATTATTATATTTTTAAAACTCAACACAGTAATCAACCTAGTGCAATAAATCAAGTTGATTATTGCTCTAATTAATATATAAATAAAAATAATAATTATTATATTTTTAAAAATTGACTCGAGAATTGAACCGAGACAAGTCTTAAAAAAAAAAAATTATTGTTGATTAATTTTTTTCTTATAAAAACATAAAAAATATCTTTTTTATTTTAAAACATTTTTTTAAATTATTTTTAAAGTGTTTTATAATTTGACTGCTTTTTATTTTTTTCTTAATGTAAAATCTTCACCAAAAATCCCCTTTTTATTTATTTTAAAAAACTGAATCAAATTCTGTTCAAGTTATAAATGCATCAAGATCAAATGGAACCCAAATCTGAAAGCACAGGGAAGAACATATCCATTTCCCGTCTAAGCCAAGCGTTCGAATGTGCTGGCTGAATAATGATAGTCAAATGTGGTAATAACAAAACAGGAACCCCTCTTTTCTGAGTCTTTACTGTAAATCTAGAGAGGGGGAGAGAGAGAGAGAGAGGACGCGCTAATAATTGCTAAAGTTTGCTTGAAGTTAAACTAATGGCAAAATTTCACGACTGTAAACAAGATAGCCCACAAAGAGAGAAAAAAGACAACTTTCTGTGTAAATCATAGTTGTTAAAACAGAAAACAAAAATTTTAAGTGGAACAAGCACTCCCAGACAGATATAGACCCACTTTGATAGTCTGGGTAAAAGCAAATTAAGCCAGCTCAATCTCTGAGACTCACAAAAAGCCCCTGCTCTGATTCGCTTTCTCAACCTTTAAGCACTTCACCTTTCTTGATACCTCTTTCGATTAAAGTTCGCTTCTTTTTAATCTTAAGGGAGGCCCGTTTCAGTTCTTTCAAGTTCATGGTTTATGTGCTCATTTCATGACTCTGGTATGTTTTCTTTTTTGGGTCTGGGTTCTTTTGCTTAGATTCCTAAGGCTGAAGCTTGAAGCTCTGTTTGGTTTCTGTGAAAATGTTAGGACAGAAAGAAATTGTGATTTTGAATTCAATAGAATGGTTATGACTAGTTTGAAAGTTCATGATTCTCCTTTTTTTGTGTTTTTATTTCCACTCTTAAATTGTGCTGTATTCAGTGCTAATAGCCATAAATAGATTTAGAGCTCTATTTGGATGATTCTTTGCATTTTCTTTTGGAATCAGAGGAAGTTTTGTTGGGAAATGGAAATGATACTTGCTTTGTTTTCCTGGAAGTATTTATATTCCATTGGTACTATGTTGTGACCTGAGATCAGAATCATTGACTTAACTGCAATCTAGAGTTTTTATGTGAAAAGTGAAGTCTAAAATTAGTCAAACTCATATTTAGTCTTAAGCAAGTATTATTTGAAGTCATAAGGTCTCTAACCCTGTTTGTGATTGCCTCTTTGTCTGTGTTTTGACTTTATCACTCTTCTTCTTCTTCTGCTTCTTCTGTTTCTTCTTTTATCTGGCAAAATCTTCAAGCAATCTTGTCTGATAATTAGAAAGATCGCTTGCAAATTTACTGCTACATGCACTTGTGTCCACCTTGGTCATCGAGAGATTGCAAATGACAAAATAATTGAATCAATCCATTGTCCTTGTTGACTAATTAATCGAGAAAAAAAATCATGCTAAGATTAGGATAAGAAAGGAATCCATTAAAAGGGAATCCATGGAATCATGCAAGTGCCCATTTTTTGTTGTAGATGAAGCACCAAGGCAGTAGTGCCCATTTACAAAAATTAGAGAAACAACCAATGAAGCTCATTCACTGTCATCTTATGAACTATATCAGTATCTAAAAGACTTCTACTTAATAGCAAAAAAACAGCCCACAATAGCATGTTTGCTACTTGATCAGCTTAATTGTTTCCTTATTTATGAGTGAACTTTCTCGCCCAGTGCATTCAGTATCTCATAATCCAAGTATTAATGACTCAAAATGCAGACATTTATGCACAGATGGGTTTAACTTGTATCTTCATTTGGGCTCACGTGTTTCAATGGATTGAGCAATTGGGATGATGTCATTGAAGATGGAAGTGGTTTTTGCAGCTTTAGTATTGGCTTATTTGCAGTCTTTTGTGTTGTCCAACATGCAAGGTATGTTGTCCTTCTTTGATAAGCTAACTTACTGTTTTTACTTGCTGGGGCCATTTTTACATCATTAAGAAAATGATAAATGATAAACGAAGCAAACCACAATCTGGTCAATGTTTTTCTTCAAATGGATCTAACACTAACAAACATCCAGACTGGCATCATTCCTGTTATCTGTATTTTTTTGCCTGAGAAATATTTGTTTATGCAGAATGTGTGTGAGAAGGATGAAAAGGCTAAAGTGCATCTGAATATCCATCTGTTGTTGAAAGGGTCCTCAATCCATGACCACGTTGTCTGATAATATGAACTCTCTCTTAGGGTGCATGTGTTCTAGATATAAATAAACATGACCTCGATGAATATAATGAACATATAATGGAAGTTGAGAATGCTTCCATTTATCCTCTTCTTTGATAATTTTTGCACTAAGCTTTTGCAAGTTTCCTTTCCTTTACTGATTGAATAGTCAAGATGGTAACCTGGTTAGATGCTTAATAATTGTACTTTTGGTTATAGGAGATGCCCTATCTGCATTGAAGCTTTCTATGAATGTTCCAGACAATCAATTGAGAGATTGGAACCCAAATCAAGTTACTCCATGCACTTGGACGAATGTTATCTGTGACAATAACGAAAAAGTCATTTCTGTGTATGTTTTCTTTGATGTGGTTTCACCTCTTCTTTCAGCTGTATACAGATGATAGATTCGTATAAAATAATTTAGACCTGCATATTTTGCTCTTTGGTTGAATTATATTTATCTAGCACATTGGGTATGCTTATATTTTCACCCATTTGCAGAACGCTGTCTGGCATCAACTGTTCTGGGACCTTGTCTCCTAAGATAGGAGCTCTAAACACTCTTAATACACTGTACGTATTGTGCATGCTGTAACAATCAGCAGATAATATTTAATTATACATTATTTTATGACTTTTTTTCCCAGGACATTTTTTCAATTTTTTTTAATAAAACATTAGGTGCATTTCATTCTCAAAACCAATTTTATATGTTTTAATACTTGAATCACTCATGAGATGCTGGCCCCCTGTGTGCATGTGTGCAAAAGACAATCCCCAATAATATGGCATTTCTAATGGAGTTACAGAAACTATTCATTAGTACTGCTTAAATTTGTTTTCTTAATAATTTAGGAAATTGTTAGTGTCGAAGATGCAGCCTATCTTTCCCCTCCTCTCCTGAAAATTGTCATGCTAAAAATGGTCACAAAAACCAGTCTTCAATTGTCTCAGCAGATATTACTATGACATGGGGATTTGAACTTGTCTCATAAACAGCTTTGTGACTTTAGTTATCATATTGTTTTCTATTTGAAAGCTGAAACTGGTTTCCTCTATCATACGTGTTGCTATATGTTATCTTTTTTTATCTCTTGTCATGCAATGTCTGCCCAATTCGTTTGCTATCAACTTCATTCACTGCATATGTACTTGGTGGAAAATAGTCTAAGCTTTGACTTTGCCTCACCAACCAATAAGATTGCTAGAAGGATGAGATGATGCAGTGGGATCATTTTGGAACTGTAGGAAATCTATGGGTAATTGACAAGCTAAGTATATGATAGAAACAACTTAGGTTGTGAGAGGAAAGTTATCAGTGTGGACACTTCTAATTCTATTCGAACATCTTTGATTGGAGAGGATCAACAACTTCAGCAGTAATTGTAGGAAAGAGTTCGTTCAACCGTTCGGACTTTGATGGGCAGCAAATTCTCAATTTGATTGCTTTGGGATGGTGGTAGAGAAATCTTCCAAGTTTAGAATTTCCATCTATGGTAATCACTTAATTTGGGTCATGACATTACAGCCACTCTAGGTGTTTTTTCCCCTTTCTCACTCCTGCATCACAATAACCACCTTTGCTTTCTTGACTTTCCCCCCTTTCCTGTTGCATGCTATCACACACGTTGCATATA
Organism: Salix koriyanagi; assembly: GCA_029228605.1. Lineage (NCBI taxonomy): Eukaryota > Viridiplantae > Streptophyta > Magnoliopsida > Malpighiales > Salicaceae > Salix > Salix koriyanagi. The sequence goes on along the minus strand of CM055333.1, from coordinate 9,504,076 downwards.
GATAACCAACATGCATATCCATGCCCATACCATAATAGACTCAGACTTTGATAGATATATACATGTAGATAGCTGCAACTTGAAGCTTCAAATTTTTGCATTAACCTTGCAAAACGTTAAATATATTGTGGAAATGATTTCGAGGTGATATGGTTGACAGAATATTTTTATTTGTGCTTCATAAAGCTTCTAGTTACAACCCTTTGGGTGGACTTTCTGAGTTGTTGAGTTTAAACATTAAGAGTGGATACTAATATATACTAGATTGCATTCATCATGCAGAACATTGAAAGGGAATGGCATAACTGGGGGGATACCAAAAGAGTTTGGAAATTTGACAAGTTTAACCAGCTTAGATTTGGAAAATAATCGTTTAAGTGGTGAAATACCATCTTCTCTGGGCAATCTTAAAAGGCTACAATTTTTGTAAGTGACACCTTCTACTCTTTTTATTCTTCGAGTTATATGAGATATATCTCAGGATTCTGCCAAACGTTTTCATGATCAGTAAGATTTTCTTATCATGCAACCAGGACATTGGGTCAAAATAATCTCAGTGGAGTTATCCCTGATTCACTTGCTGGTCTTCATAACTTGATCAACATGTAAGTAATGATGTCCTGCACATTGCCTAGATGATACAAGATAGCGGAATTGTTTCTATTGAATCCAGATGGGAATATTCCTAAATTGTTCTTATGGTCCCGCATTTTCAATAATTGAATCTCAAATTATATAGCTTTGTAATCTTGGCTTTGTTTCAAGATTTTAATGCATGATTGAAATTTTCTTTGCAGTCTGCTCAATTCAAATAATCTCAGTGGTCAAATTCCCAATCAATTATTCCAAGTTCCTAAATATAAGTATGAACAACATGTACTTAGTGCCTTTTGAACTTCTAATTTTATCATTTAAATTTCTCATTTGTTTCTTTTGTGGGTGTGTGCGTGTGCTTGAGAGACATGTCTTGTAACTGTCAACATTTGACATAATTTGAATTGCGTTCACTTATTTCAGTTTCACAGGAAACCACTTAAATTGTGGTGGGGCAAATTTGCATAGCTGCGAGTCTCATAATAGCGATTCAGGTAATTAACTAATAATTTTTTTGTTATTTATTGGAGATGGTTTTTGAACTTCATCCATTAAAGCTATGTTTTTGTGAAGTTAATTTCTAATCCTTTCATCTGTTATCAGGTGCTTCACATAAGTCAAAGACTGGAATTATAGTTGGAGTTGTGGGAGGATTCACAGTTCTTTTTCTATTGGGAGGCTTGCTATTTTTTATTTACAAGGGTAGACATAAAGGCTACAAACGTGACGTATTTGTAGATGTTGCAGGTTTGAGTTGCATTGAGCACTTAGCAAAATAATTGCATTGCAGCTACTTTCTGCTACATGCATAGAAATAATAGATTTAATAGATCATGTCACAATTTTGGCCAGTCTTGTCTTTTTTGCATTTCTATTCTGATGAGCTCGCTAGACTTGGCCAAGTTTTTGTTGTTGATGTGATACAATTCTTTTCATTCAATTTATGGTTCAACTAAGCTTTCTTTTGTTGCATGAGCATGGAATTTGACATTTAGTTTACACTTCTTTTTGGAAAATATTTGTAAGTTAAATAACAGGCTTTAGAATTTATCTTATGTACCCATCCTCTAGCTAATTTATACAATTTACCGAAGACAACAAGCAAGGATTAATGAAAAATACTGTTTAACATCGTCGCATTTTTTTCACGTAACTGAATTTTATTGTTATGTATTGGGAGATAATTTTTACTTAAGTAGTTAATGGTCGATGAGCAGATGCAACATGCATACCTTTTAGCCACTTTCTATGGGTTCATGTTTTTGGCTAATGCAACCTCATTCACGTATCTGAACCAGAGTCACTGAGCATGTTATCAGAAGAAAAGAAATGAGCTTCCTTCTATTTAAATAAAGACTCTTTTATGGTAGTTTTGAAATCTAGCCCAGAAACCTCTGTCAATATGTTGTAACGTGGTTGACTCATTTTTTAACAAATGGACAAATTAGATTGCAATCCAAGGAGAATGAGGTTAGCTGGATTGATTTTTATTGTACAATCGCTTTTTTCCTTGTGTAAATAATCCATATATATCTTATGATGTTGTGATCAATGATACTATATGATGTTTGCTAAAACTTGTATAATTTGATGCATTTATGGGTACCACAGAAACTACTTTTCCATCTGGATGAAATCTAGTAATCAATTTGTCCCATCTTGAAGTGAAATCTAGTATTTATAGCACCCTATTGTTGGATTTGAATCACATAATTTCTCAAAGGCTTGAATAATCCAGCACGCTTGAAAATCATTCTAATTATATAAATATTCCTGGCTTTTGGCTAAACATGGAATCTAATTAGTGTTTATTTGTGATTGATTGGTGCACGTTCTATTATCTAGAAGTTGTGAAAGTTTGAGAATGTATACAAACTGAAAAATACTTGCTTACCTTTTATTATCTTTTATAAGTAGGAATGAAGACTTGAAGTTCACTCAATATATATATATATAATTTTTTTTTTCTGAACCCCTTTCTTACCATTTGTTTAGGTGAAGTGGATCGAAGAATAGCATTTGGTCAGTTAAAACGGTTCTCATGGAGGGAACTACAGCTTGCAACAGATCACTTCAGTGAAAAAAATATCCTTGGACAGGGAGGTTTTGGAAAAGTTTATAAAGGAGTGCTTGCTGATAATACCAAAGTAGCGGTTAAGCGATTAACTAATTTTGAAAGTCCTGGGGGTGATGCAGCATTCCAACGAGAAGTTGAGATGATAAGTGTAGCTGTTCACAGGAACCTATTACGTCTGATAGGGTTTTGTACAACGACTACAGAACGCCTCTTGGTGTATCCATTCATGCAGAATTTAAGTGTGGCCTATTGTCTAAGAGGTATTGATTATCTATGCAGGATTTTGAGAGCAAGTGTTAATATACTGTTTTCTTCTATCATCTACAGCTGAGGTATTTTTCATTAATCATTTCCTATAGATCGAGATCCTCTCATCTTTGGTCATGTTTGTTAAATCTAAATCACTAAATTCAGAATTAAGGCGCATTATTTTAGTTTCATGTTAAAAATGGAAAAAAGGAATATGATCACTTTATATTTTTTTTCCCTTCACATATCTGAAATTGTTTTAGTCTCAATCAATTGTGAAATTCGGAATATGATCCAAACATGAGAGAATCTTAATCCCAATTTTATATGCATGATTCAGGACAAGAAGATAGACCAAAGAAGCTAAAAGTAAACCCATGCAGTTGCTTGGCAGCCTCTTGTTTTTTTTTAGAAACACTAGTTTCAAATTCTCAATAATCATTCATCAATAATTAGCTTTGAAATTCCTATATTTGACAAAAAGAAAAAGAAAAGGAGAAAAAAGAGTACATTTTGTAATGATAATTGGCAGCACTGAATTGGTTCTGGTACTAATTAACCAATGAGTGATACCCATGAACATCCAGATAGCATCAGAGTTTTTGTATCATGTCTGTTTGATGAATTAATTGTACCTGTTTCTCTTGTAACATCTAATGTCAACTAGTGAAAATATATTTCGTAGGCCTATATATAATCTTAAAATTGTTTTTGCAATACATTTCTATTTTCTAGCGGCATTTGATTTTTGATCTTGACCTGCAGAACGCAAACCTGAGGAGCCTGTTTTAGATTGGACAACCAGAAAAAGAGTGGCCTTAGGTGCAGCACGTGGGCTGGAATACCTTCATGAGCACTGCAACCCTAAAATTATTCATCGTGACGTGAAAGCAGCTAACGTGCTACTCGATGAAGATTTTGAAGCAGTTGTTGGGGATTTTGGCCTTGCAAAGCTGGTGGATGTGAGAAAGACCAACGTGACAACTCAAGTTCGTGGGACAATGGGCCACATAGCACCAGAATACTTGTCCACTGGCAAGTCATCTGAAAGGACTGATGTCTTTGGGTATGGTATTATGCTTCTAGAGCTTGTTACAGGTCAACGGGCAATTGACTTTTCACGTCTGGAAGAAGAGGATGATGTCTTATTGCTTGACCATGTAAGATGATCATAGCTAATTACAGTGCTACATTATTGCATTGGTTTCTTTGCATGCAAAACTCTCTCGGCCCCACCTAAATTATCTATCTCGTTACATTACTCAAATGTCAAAAATCCAATAAGAAAGTAACTTTAATTTGGATGAATTTATGACATCATTTACAGATGTCTCTACACTCTACTACGCTTTCTAGCATGGTTTTAATTCACGTCCTGCTACTTTCTGACTTGCTCTTCGTTGTACTGGGATATTTGTTTATGAAGGTCAAGAAGCTGGAGAGGGAGAAAAGACTGGATGCTATTGTGGATCGCAACCTAAATAAAAACTACAACATCCAGGAGGTGGAGATGATGATACAAGTCGCCCTGCTCTGTACCCAAGCATCACCGGAGAACCGTCCAGCAATGTCAGAGGTTGTGCGGATGCTGGAAGGAGAGGGGTTAGCCGAGAGGTGGGAAGAATGGCAGCATGTTGAAGTCACACGCATTCAAGAATACGAAAGATTGCAGAGACGATTTGACTGGGGAGAAGATTCAGTTTATAACCAAGATGCTATTGAGTTATCTGGTGGAAGATGAGATTCAAGTTCGCCAATGCATTTGAATATGCAATTTCCTTTTACATTAGCTTGATGTTTTCCTCGAATGAAAACAGGTATATGAAGTATGAAAACAAGAAAAAAAAAGTGCTTTCATTATTTACATGACAGTTCATATAAGCTCCTCGTTCTTCCTCTGTGTGTTCCCATGTTGTCTAAGATGAAACATTTTTTGATGTTAATATAGTGGACCTGCAAGGTTTCTCACGCCACTGATTTAAGCTCGCTAATATTGACTGTGTACCTGCAGTTTAATTCTCATAGCTCTATTATTTAACCCGAGAAAATGGCAAATGGAATCGGTGCTTCCAGCTTCGGCTTTTGCCAGCCGCCGCGGCCACCGCGATTTCTACATCATTTCTCTCTTGTTCTTATGAATTTTGCTCTATCAGACTATAGCAGCGATATGTTTTCGAATGTAACAGAAGGTAAAATATAAAGCATTAGAGGGGAGATTTTCTATTTCCATTTCATTCCATCATCTACTGTTGTTCTGTGCCATTGTCGACGCTTTGACTGATAATGGCAGCTATAAGCTCCAAGTGGTTATGGAAAATCGGACGTTGAAATTTTGTGTCTGGAAAAAGCTGCGACGAGATGTTTCAAATTTTTCACTTGAGATCACAATCAACTCACTGAATTATTCACTAAACTTTCATAAATTCCCTGCGGGAGCTTGGAAAACAAAACATTTATCGAACAAGGAAAGCTACATGCAAGCTGCGAGACATAGAAATGCACCTGCTTCTTCCAGTATAAATTCAAACAAAGAGAGCAGAATATTTGTACATTAGCCCAGAATTTCTTTTCCAATACTTATCGTAAGTACTTTAATTTTGCGTTATTTTAACTGTTAATAATTATTTTTAATGAGTTTAGACACAGAGATATAGCTAGAAATTCTGGGACTTCATCTAAAAACTCAAGCTTTAGGTGAGATGGTTTTTTAATATGGTATCAGAGCCTTGTTGACCTAGCGATCACAAGTTTGCATTTCACCATCCCTATTCTATTTGATAAAAATCAAACACAAGGTAGTGTGATCTTTATTGACCTAACTATCACAATTTGAATTTCATCATCCCCATTCTATTTAATAAAAATTCAAGCACAGGGTAGTATGAGCATGTGTAAGTTTCAAGACCATAAAGTTTTCACATGATAAGGTGTGTTAAGGAATAATATAAATTACATTTCAGAGCTTCTCCTAAAAATTGTATTCTTTAGTTTTGTATTTAGCATTACACTTACGGTTGGATAATTGTATTCTTTCTTACAAGAACTCTTCCAAACTCTCATTTGGTATTTATTCTAGCTATTGAACTGCAACACAAACACATATATTTCGAAATTCGAAGCAATGCAAGATCGGGAAGTTGGAACATGTGTTCCCAGCAATTCAAACAATGTCCCAGGTAGCTGAAATCCTGCTCACCTAAGATCACATTATTCTTTGTATATATTTTAACACAGCGTTTCAAAATTGTTTTTGAAAAACATTGAATTTTTTTATTTTTTTATTTAAATTAAGATTTTTTAGTATTTTTAGATAATTTTGATGTCTGATATCAATTTTTTTTTAAAAAAAATATAAAAACATTATTTTGATACTTTTTTGAACAAAAAATATTTTAAAAAATAACTTCAATCAGTTTCCAAATATTCAATTATTCTTCATCAATCTAGTCATCCATTCAACATTGTCGGGCAGAAATTGTAGGGGTACTTATGTACTGAACTTTCAGATCACAAGAACATGAAGCTTTTAAGAGCATCGAGTTGAAGTCCAGTCCGTTGACAAGTCCTTCATTTCCACATGACGTCTGCATTGATAAGATATGACGTCTGTGAGTTGTGAACACGTGGTGATATTCAATGAATCTTCCCTTTTTAGTTCCACAGTTACAGCTGTGGCACCACTTTTCACAAGTGTTTTCTGTTTTCTATTTTAAGGATGCATGTATGAGAGAAAAATGGAAAAAAATAAATAATACTGAACCTTAACTGAAGCGGCATACGTCATTCCATTAAGTGAAGGTTTGAACATTTTATTAATATTGTTTTGAAATTTCAGAAATATATTAAAATAATATTTTTTAAAATAAAATTATTTTTAATATTAGCATATCAAAATAATATAAAAATAATAAATTTTTTTAATTTAAAATAAAAAATAAAAAATAAAAAAAAATTAAATTTCTTTTTTTAAAACACAGCAACAAATATAATATAAGACTACTTGTTTTTTGTTTGAATCTTTGTAGGCAACGGGACACAAACATTTTTTTTTGTTAAAATCTCATTGAATTTTTTTCCAAACATAATGAAATTTTTCCTCTTAAATTATCAAAAAAGCAGACCTAGTGGTTATGAGTGTCAAGTAGTGTGATTGAAATTATTTTTGAAAGTATTTTTTATTTAAAAATATATCAAAATAATATTTTTTTAAATTATTTTTAATATCAGCACATCAAATAATCTAAAAATATCAAATTTTTTAATTTAAAATAAAAAATAAAATATTTTTTTTAAATTTTTTCAATTTTTTTTTTAAAACACAAATGACAAAAGACCCAATTATTATCCATCAAATTCAGTGCGGTAGGCCATTTCCTGGAACTCAGTTTTGATGGTCCAACTTCACCAAACTGATGGGTTAAAAAAGTAATGAATATTTAGAGAGCTTGGATGTAAGACTTCTATCAATCTGAGTCCCCAAGGAAAGGTTTTGCACATTTTCGTAATTGTATTTAGCAAGGTAGTCAAACTCGCGAGTGAACTCGCAAACTCGTACGAGTTTGCAAGTTGGCTCAGCAAACCTGGTTGGACCGGAAAGAAAAATCAAAACCGGTCAAAATCGGTCAAAATCGGGTTGACTCGTTCCGATTTTACACGTTCGGTCGGCTTTGAGTTTTCATCTTCAGATTTCAATCTTTCTTTTCAAAATAATCATTGAAGATGAAGATTGAGAAAGAAGAGAGCAAAGGAGAAGAAGATGAGGGAGGGAGGGCGGCGGCGTAAGAGTGAGAGAAGAGAATTGGAATCCTTAGGGTTAAGTTGGGGGGGGGCTTTTATATTACTTATAATAATAATAATAATAAAAAAGTAGGTTTCTACTTTCTAATGGGGGGTCTACGGGGGGATGGGTTATAAATTATTATTAATAATAATAGTAGGTTTATACGGGGGAGGGGTTATGATATTATTATTATTATTATTATTATTATTATTATTATTATTATTATTATTATTAATTAGCATAAAAAATAGTTAGCATAAAAATAATTTAAAAAAAATCATATTAATTTAAGATAATAAATAACATTAATTAATTTCAAATACAACAATCATAAAAAATATACAATTACTTGAAAAACATAAAATAAGTAGTTTAAATTTCAAATCTCAAATACTGTGGGTCTTTTAATTATAGTTAAATTCATTTTATTAATTTAAATATAATTAAAAATAATAATTTTATTGTTGGAGGGTTTTTCAAAAGTAATTATTGAATTATATAACTTAATCCTATTAATTGTATAATTAAACTATGTATAAAATAATTGAACTTTATTTAAAATAAGATAAAAAAATATCCATAATTATGCTATTTTGTATTCAGAAATATTTTACATACGATTTTATGATTTTACTTCTCACACGATTTTAGCTGTAATTCAACGATTTTTGTACGGAAAAATTCAGGTACGATCTTACGATTTTACGATCCGATCTTACGATCCGATTTTTCGGAGCCCCTTCCGATTCTTGTCAAAATCTTGATTTTGACTACCTTGGTATTTAGAATGCAGGGCACAATATTTAGAATAACGATAAATTTCATAACATAAATAAAGTTTACGTACTGAATTATAAAGTTGATATAATTTTAAGGTTTTTATTGCATTAAAACATTGTTTTTAAATGTTCACCGTAAATATTTAATTGAATACTAAATAAAATTATTGTGACATATACATATTATGTTTGTTCTTTTATGAAAGGAAACACTTGTTCTTATAAGCTGGGGTGTAAGAAATATCTAGAACTAATATGTAGGTGCTTGTCAGATGACATGTACACTAAATAAATCTGTATGAGAATTCCATACAGTGTTTATGAAAAAACTCATATAACAGTAATGTAATTAATTTTTAAACTTGAGATCATTAAATTATCTTATTTGTGGAGTGTTATGTTTTGATCTTGATTATGTGTTGTCCTAATCAAGGTTAACAAATGAACATATATATAAGATATAACATAAACTAATATGAAGGTATTTGAGTAGTCAAAAGATGATTTATCATCCTAGATGAATTATGAAAATATTTTATATGTTCTAAAATAGTATTTATATTGGCTAAGGTAGATCGTGATTTGAGTTTCAAATCTTATTTAAAGATTTAATGACTATAGTGTTGAAAATCATTGGTTAGAAATTAAAATTAGATGATTAATTAAGTATGACTTGATTGTAAATAAGTTTTAAAAATTAAGGACAATAATGTAATTAATACAAGAGATTACAAGTTTAGACCTAGAAACAAATCATGTTGGGACATGATTGAATAAATTTTTAAAATTATCTTGAGATAATATAATTGATATTATTTAAGGAGAAAATTAATATTTTATCATTTATAAGACTTTTAGGTTCTCAATAATAGAATGTTATGCATCTTATTTTCTATTGAAATAGTTCAAATACAAAAGAAAAGATCTAATACTCAAAAGTATAACAGTTTTTTTTTTCTTAAAAGAGTTTAATATATATGATTTTCAAGTATTTTTCATAGGAATCCTAAACAATTCCAAGTCTATAAAATAAGATTTATGGGACTAACAAAAATATTTTAAATATAATATTTTTATTTTATATATATGTATTTTTAAAAAGACTACATCTTTTAGTGTACATTTTAGATATGGATTCACCTTTACCGTGCGTGCCAAATATCTAGTCACGAGAAATAAATATTTAATAAGCATATAATCCACAACGCTGATAAGCAGCTGTGTGATTGTTTGAAAGTATGATTGTAGTTGTTTTAAAGTATTTTTTGTTCAGAAATGCATCGAAATGATATTTTTTTTATTCATTAAAAAATATTTTTGACATCAACAAATAAAAATGATCTAAAAACACACAAAAAAATTATTTTAAAGTAAAAATAAAAATAAAAAATATTTATTTTTTTTCAAAAATATTTTTAAAATGAAGTGTTAAATACCCATCTATCTCCTTGTCCATAGAGTTCAAGTCATAATCCCATAGTTTTTCCCATCTATGGCGCGTGTTGCTCATCCTAGCCGTGTCCAAGAAAAATGGTAAACTCTCAAATCTATTTCCTGGTTCAGCAAGATATCCATTTTAGACGTTGGTCATAAACCAGAGTTTATATGATAATCCATGAGGATGAAGACATGCCGCAAGCTTGATGGCTATCGCCAATGCATCTGTCGTGGATCTGTGTTCTTAGTACGTTGATAATTACTGTGATTAGAAACCTTCATAGTCCTATGAATAACCAATATAATTATGAATGAAGCAGATTATGCAGAGTAGTTACTGATATTTTAAGCACTTTCAAAATCTGATTAGCTTCCATAATTTTGCGTGACTGGGAGTGATGATTCGATGATGATTTCAATGGAATATCTTATGGATCTGAATCGATTTTGATGATAGTGCATGCATGCATGTTCTCTAACATGTCCATTTTCTACGTACTCTTGGGATCTTAGCAGTGAATACCATGAAACCAAGCTAGCCTCGAAGAAGCTCTTGTCATCTGCAGATGTATTTAACTGGTACTGGAAAGTTTACAGATCATGAACACGTAGAACACTCGCAACATATTTTACTAATTTACCAGGATCTTTAACACATCAACTTTCCCGGCCTTCTAAATTCCAACAAAATACAGTAAATAAATTCAAATATGAATCCATTAAAAGCTAAATATATAGCAAAACCTGAATCAAGAATGTATATTTCTATCTCCTATCCATTCCTGCAATTATCAACAGCATTGTAATGGCCTTCACGATCACTATTATAGAACTCGACAGTTTTGACCTCCTCTTGACCAGTTTTCCCTCTGATCCTGGACGAGAATGGCTGGTGATTTTATCACTATCATCACCGCCATCGCAACAATCTTCTCGAGGGTGACATGGAAAACTGATGTAGGTGACCGGAAAACCACACTTATAATCCCGAACTTCTTCCACCGGTAAGTGACGTGGAGGCAGCTCCAAGTCATCATCCCCCCGTTCTTCAGCATCCATGGCCCGTTCAAGAAAATTAGCTCCTGCCATTGCTAAGGTTTCTAGTGAAGATGGCATGGATTATGCACACTAATATCAAGACTTGTTATATATTCTTCTACTCAGATGTATAGTATCTGAATAGAACGTACAGCAATGTTTGACCGGAACAAGATATTTATAGCAGAAACCACTGCATGAAAATTTTGATCGATGCCAAAAGAGGATGGCTTCTTTAATTTTGCCTTCAAAATCACGGGTTAGCGTTCAAAAGGAATCAGAAGGTTCTGTTCAAATTTGAAGGGAGTTGGAGAGGGGTATTTATGTATGGTTAAAACGCAATTAATGCTCTCGTGATCATTTTATTGACTGGCTTTCTTCTTCTTCTTCCTCGTACGATTCCTCCAATTCGTATGAACCTGTCTAGCCATTGTTGATTATTCGACAAGACAAGTCTTTCTTATCATTGCAAATTGCAGTACAGCAAACGTACTTGAAGAGCATGTGATCATGTTCAGGTTGTGAACAGAACAAATTCGTTGTGTTTTGAATGATGAGTTGTAGAGATATGAGTGACAACGAATCATGGAAAAGTCTTGGGACAGTATCCTAAAACTTGGGGGGATTCGAGGAAGGAAATTAAAGGAAAAATTGAAGATTTTCTGTAAAAAAAGTGGCTATAAACAAATAACAAAATGGGAGAGATCGTAACCAAAATTTAAAAAAGAAATAAAACCAGGAAAAAATCATGACATAAGCCCATGATTTGGGTTCTATTATTGACATCTTGTCGGTGTTCGTTCTTTGTTGTTCTTGTCCAGAGATATTGGGATGCGATGTTCAGGGGTTAAAATGTTCAGTTTTTATTTTGAGATGACAATTTAATTCTACTATGATAATTATTAATTTGAATAAGTGAGTTTTTTTTTAATAATTATTCATAATTCTTTTATCTATTAAACAATAAATATAGTGGAAATTCAAATATTGAATATTCGTTTTCATTTATATTTTTATTGCATTCAAAATATGACATATATCATAGTGAATTTGCATATGTTTTTACACATCATGCACGTAGTCATGGTGATGTGAACGTTTTTTTTTTTATCTAATATATTAATGTATGGCAATTTATTAGACTTTCTCACCATACTCTTTTAAATAACAAAAAGCTAAAAGAGAGAGAGAGAGAAAACATGTGTTTATAGACATAGTTTATTATATATTACTACACTGTAATTATGTGTTTAATTATTTTTCCAAAAAATCAATTAACTTCTTATTGTTTTTTGCATATAATTCATTAGTTCTTATTAAATTGTTTGAGAATAACACGATGTTTTTCTATTTTTTATATATTTAAATTACAAAACTACTCCTACAATGAAAAAAAAATATTAAGTTGTAAAAAAAGGATATTTTCTCCTTTTTCTTTTTATTTGAACAGTGAAAAGGTGTTTATGTCCTTATGAAGATAAAACTGATAAATTATTGCTAAGAGGTTATTTTATCTTTTCACTATGGTTTTCTTTTGTTATATCTACGTTATTTTTGAGGTAATTTATTTTTTTCATAAATATAAAATATTTTTTTTTATTGATGCATGCATGCTTTACCACCTTTGGGTAACACGTGCAAATTATTATCTTAATCAGCAAAAGTTTTTTTTTATGTGGTTAGAGTCTTCTTGGCAGCCCCTCCCTTCCACGGCAGTGCATGTGACATTCTGACCTTTTAGTTTGGTGATTGAAATTATTTTTTGAAGTGTTTTTTATTTATAAAAGTATTAGAATGGTATTTTTTTTATTATTTAAAAAATTATTTTTGAAATCAGTGTATTAAAATAATATAAAAACATAAAAAAATTAATTTAAAATAAAAAAAACTATTTTTTCTTAAAAATACTTTTAAAATGCAATACTAAACAAAAACTTCATCTAGGTTTCCACCCGTGCCAACGCATAATTTCAAACCAACCGGAAGAGCTTTGCATAATCATACTCAAAAGTTTTTTTTTGTTTTTTTGCTGTTGACAGGAAGACGATTGTTCTCCAGGTTCTTTTTTCTTTTTTCTTTTTTCTTTTTGACGCAGTTTCTAGACATGATTTGATTAAAAAAAAATTAATAGTTTTAATATATATAATTTATTGTTTTGTATTGCTGTTTTTATTTTTTTTATTTTTTAGTTTAGTTTCGATCCCTTGATTTTTTTGGTCCTTTCGAAGATAGTTTTTAATTTTTTTGTTTGTATCTATACACCTCTACTCTTAGTTTAGATTTTTTAATTTTTTATTGTTATTTTTTATTTGTAGTAAATGCACTTTGTGTTAAAAACATAGTAAGCTTAGCGTTGGTAGTATAAAATAAGAGTGAAACTCTCTCTATACATGTATAGTTGAACGTGAAATGTTTGAAATTCCTTGCAGGGTAACTCTTCTGTTTTTATCTTATTTGAGGCTACAAAACTTATTTTACAAAGTGCACTAAAAATGTGAAATCACCAGGACACCCCCCAATCGACAATTCTTGATTTTTGTCTTAGATACATAAATAAACTTGTAATTACAAGTATAATAGATAGAAAACATAAAACAAAAACACTTAGCTCTAGAATTTCTTATTGCTCTTTAGTTTTGTATTTAGCATTACACTTTCAGTTGGATCATTGTATTCTTTCTTACAAGAACTCTTCCAAACTCTCATTTGGTATTTATTCTAGCTATTGAACTGCAACGCAAACACATATGTTTCTGAAATTCGAAGCAATGCAAGATCGGGAAGTTGGAACATGTGTTCCCAGCAATTCAAACAATGTCCCAGGTAGCTGAAATCTTGCTCGCCTAAGATCACATTATTCTTAGTATATATTTTTAACATTATGCGTTTCAAAAATTATTTAAAAAAAAATTAATTTATTTTTAAACAAAAAATATTTTAAAAAATAATTACAATTACTTTCCAAGTATTGAATTATTCTTCGTCAATCTAGTCATCCATTCAACATTGTCGGGCAGAAATTGTAGGGCTACTCGTGTACTGAAATTTCAGATCACAAGAACATGAAGCTTTTAAGAGCATCGAGTTGAAGTCCAGTCCGTTGACAAGTCATTCATTTCCACATGACGTCTGCATTGATAAGATATGACGTCTGTGAGTTGTGAACACGTGGTGATATTCAATGAATCTACCCTTTTTAGTTCCACAGTTACAGCTGTAAACTGCGACACTACTTTTCAAAAGTTGTTTTCTGTTTTCTATTTTAAGGATGTATGCATAAGAGAAAAATGGAAAACAAATAAATAATACTATAACCTTAACTGAAGCGGCATACGTCATTCCATTAAGTGAAGGTTTGAACATTTGATTAATATTGTTTTGAAATTTCAGAAATATATTAAAATGATATTTTTTTAAAATAAAATTATTTTTAATATTAATATATGAAAATAATCTAAAACTACTACATTTTTTTAATTTAAAATAAAAAATAAAAAACAAAAATATTTTTTAAAAAATATTTTTAAAACACAGCGATAAACATACAGAATATAGAATATAAGACTACTTGTTTTTTGTTTGAATCTTTGTAGGCAACGGGACACAAACATTTTTTTTGTTAAAATCTCATTGAATTTTTTTCCAAACATAATGAAATTTTATCCTCTTAAATTATCAAAAAAGCAGACCCAGTGGTTATGAGTGTCAAGTAGTATGATTGAAATTATTTTTGAAAGTGTTTTTCATTTAAAAATATATTAAAATAATATTTTTTTAAATTATTTTTAATATCAGCACATCAAATAATCTAAAAATATCAAAAAAATTTAATTTAAAATAAAAAAATAAAAAAAATTTTTAAATTTTTTTTCAAAAATATTTTTAAAACACAAATGACATAAGACCCAGTTATTATCCATCATCTTCAATGTGGTAGGCCATTTCCTGGAACTCAGTTTTGATGGCCCAACTTCACCAAACTGATGGGTAAAAAAATAATTAATATTTAGAGAGCTTTGGATTTAAGACTTCTTTCAATCTTAGTCCCCAAGGAAAGGTTTTGCACATTTTCATAATTGTATTTAGAATGTTGGGCACAATATTTAGAATAACGATAACTTTCATAACATAAAAAAAGTTTACATACTCGAATTATAAAGTTGATATAATTTTGAGGTTTTTATTGCATTAAAACATTGTTTTTAAATGTTCACGGTAAATATTTAATTGAATACTAATTAAAAATTATTGTGACATGTACATATTATGTTTGTTCTTTTATGAAAGGAAACACTTGTTCTTATAAGTTGAGGTGTAAAAAATATCTAGAACTAATATGCAGGTGCTTGTCGATACATGTACACTAAATAAACCCGCATGAGAATTCCATACAAAGTGACATCACCTATGTTTATAAAAAAACTCGTTTGACAATAATGTAATTAATTTTTTAAACTTGAGATCATTAAATTATCTTATTTATGGAGTGTTATGCATTGATCTTGATTATGTGTTGTCCTAATCAAGGTTAACAAATGAACAAATATAGGGTATAACATAAAGTAATATGAAGGTATTTGAGTAGTCTAGAGATGATTTATCATCCTAATGAATTATAAAAATGTTTTATATATTCTAAAATAGTATTTATATTGGCTAAGGTAGAACGTGATTTGAGTTTCAAATCTTATTTAAAGATTTAATGACTATAATGTTGAAAATCATTGGTTAGAAATTAAAATTAGATGATTAATTAAGTATGACTTGATTGTAAATAAGTTTTAGAAATTAAGGACTATAATGTAATTAATACAAGAGATTACAAGTTTAGACTAGAAACAAATCATGTTGGGACATGAGTGAATAAATTTTTAAAATTATCTTGAGATAATATAATTGATATTATTTAAGGAGAAAATTAATATTTTATCCTTTATAAGACTTTTAGGTTCTCAATAATAGAATGTTATGCATCTTATTTTCTATTGAAATAGTTAAAATACAAAAAGAAAAGATCTAATACTCAAAAGTATAACAATTTTTTTTTCTTAAAAGAGTTTAATATATATGATTTTCAAGTATTTTTCATAGGAATCCTAAACAATTCCAAGTATATAATAAGATTTATGGGACTAGCAAAAATATTTTAAATATAATATTTTTATTTTATATATATGTATTTTGAAAAACACAATACATCTACATTTTAGATATGGATTCACCTTTACCGTGCGTGCCAAGTATCTTGTCACCAGAAATAAATATTTAATAAGCATATAATCGACAACGCTGATAAGCAGCTGTGTGATTGTGGTTGTTTTTTAAAGTATTTTTTTGTTCGAAATGCATCGAAATGATATTTTTTTAATTCATTAAAAATTATTTTTGACATCAACAAATAAAAATGATCTAAAAACAAAAAAAAAAATAATTTAAAGTCAAAATAAAAATAAAAAATAGTCATTTTGTTTCAAAAATATTTTTAAAACGAAGTGTCAAATACCCATCCATCTCCTTGTCGATAGAATTCAAGTCATAATCCCATAGTTTTTCCCATCTATGGCTCGTGATGTTCATCCTAACCGTGTCCAAGAAAAAAAGGTAAACTCTCAAATCTATTTCCTGGCTCAGCAAGATATCCATTATAGACGTTGGTGATAAACCAGAGTTTATATGATAATCCATGAGGATGAAGACATGCCGCAAGCTTGATGGCTATCGCCAATGCTAGCTGTGTTCTTAATACCTTGATAATTATTGTGATTAGAAACCTTCATAGTCCTTTGAATAACCTATATAATTATGAATGAAGCAGATTATGCAGAGTAGTTACTGATATTTTTTAAGCACTTTCAAAATCTGATTAGCTTCCATAATTTTGCGTGACTGGGAGTGATGATTCGATGATTTCAATGGAATATCTTATGGATCTGAATCGATTTTGATGATAGTGCATGCATGCATGTTCTCTAACATGTCCATTTTCTACTCTTGGGATCTTAGCAGTGAATTCCATGAAACCAAGCCTCGAAGAAGCTCTTGTCATCTGCAGATGTATGAACATGTAGAACACCCGCGACATATTTTAATAATTTATCTGGAACTTTAACACATCAACTTTCCCGGCCTTAATTCCAACAAAATCCAGTAAATAAATTCAAATATGAATACAATAAGAGCTAAATATATAGCGAAACCTGAATCAAGAATGTATATTTCTATCTCCTATATATCCATTCCTGCAATTATCAACAGCATTGTAATGGTCTTCACGATCACTATTATAGAACTCGACAGTTTTGACCTCCTCGTGACCCAGTTTTCCCTCTGATCCTGGACGAGAATGGTTGGTGATTTTATCACTATCATCTTCACCTCCATCGCAACAATCTTCTAGAGGGTGACATGGAAAACTGATGTAGGTGACCGGAAAACCACACTTATAATCCCGAACTTCTTCCACCAGTAAGTGACGTGGAGGCAGATCCAAGTCATCACCCCCCCATTCTTCAGCATCCATGGCCCTTTCAAGAAAACTAGCTCCTGCCATTGCTAAGGTTTCTAGTGAAGATGGCATGAATTAGGCACACTAGTATCTAGTCTTGTTATATATTCTTCTACTCAGATGTATAGTATCTGAATAGAACGTACCGCAATGTTTGTCCTGAGCAAGGTATTTATAGTAGAAACTACTGCATGAAAATTTTGATCGATGCCAAAAGAGGAAGACTGCTTTAATTTTGCCTTCAAAATCACGGGTTAGCGTTCAAAAGGAACCAGAAGGGTGTGTTCACATTTGAAGGGAGTTGGAGCTCGTGATCATTTTATTGACTGGATTTCTTCATCATCATCATCATCTTCTTCTTCTTCTTTGTACGATCCCTCCAATTCGTATGAACCTATCTAGCCATTGTTGATTATTCGACAAGACAAGTCTTTCTTATCATTGCAAATTGCCGTACAGCAAACGTACTTCAATAACATGTGATTCATGTTCAGGTAGTGAACAGAACAAATTCGTCGTCTTTTTGAATGATGAGCTCTAGAGATATGAGTGACAACGAATCATGGAAAAAGTCTTGGGACAGTATCCTAAAACTTGGGGGGGATTAACCAGGGAGTGTTTGGAAAATGTGTTTTTTAAGTTTTGATTGCTCGAGGAAGGAAATTAAAGGAAAAATTGAAGATTTTCTGTAAAAAAAAGTGGCTATAAACAAATAACAAAATGGGAGAGATCGTAACCAAAATTAAAAAAAAGAAATAAAAACCATGATTTGAGTTCTATTATTATTGACATCTTGTCGGTGTTCGTTCTTTGTTGTTCTTGTCCAGAGATATTGGGATACGATGTTCAGGGGGTTAAAAATGTTCAGTTTTTATTTTGAGATGACAATTTAATTCTACTATGATAATTAGTAATTTGAATAAGTGGGGTTTTTTTTAATAATTATTCATAATTCTTTTATCTATTAAACAATAAATATAGTGGAAATTCAAATATTGAATATTCGTTTTCATTTATATTTTTATTGCATTCACAATATGACATATATCATAGTGAATTTGCATTTGTTTTTTACACATCATGCACGTAGTCATGCTGATGTGAACGCTTTTTTTTTATCTAATATATTGATGTATGACAATTTATTATACTCTTTTAAATAACAAAAAGCTAAAAAAGGGAGAGAAAACATGTGTTTATAGACATAGTTTATTATATATTACTACACTGTAATTATGTATTTAATTATTTTTCCAAAAAATGAATCAACTTCTTGTTTTTTGCATATAATTCATTAGTTCTTATTAAATTGTTTGAGAATAACTCGATGTTTTTATATTTTTTATATATTTAAATTACAAAACTACTCCTAGAATGAAAAAAAAATATTAAGTTGTAAAAAAAGGATATTTTCATCCTTTTTCTTTTTATTTTAACAGTGAAAAGGTGTTTATGTCCTTATGAAGATAAAACTGATAAATTATTGCCAAGAGGTAATTTATTTTTTTCTTAAATATAAAATATTAATTTTTTTATTGATGCATGCATGCTTTACCACCTTTGGGCAGCACGTGCAAATTATTATCGTAATCAGCAAAAGTTTTTTTTGATGTGGTTAGAGTCTTCTTGGCAGCCCCTCCCTTCCACGGCAGTGCATGTGACATTCTGACCTTTGGTTTGATAAAGAAAATATATATATATATATATATATATATATATATATATATATATATATATATATATATATATATTTTGGTTGTTTTTAAAAGTATTTTTTGTTTAAAGAAAATATTAAAATAATATTTTTTTTATTTTTTAAAAAATATTTTTGAAATCAGTTCATCAAAATAATTTAAAAATATATATAAAAAAATAATTTAGAATAAAAAAATTAATTTAAAATAAAAAAATTATTTTTTTTGAAAAAAACTTTTAAAATAGAACCTTCATCTAGGTTTCCACCCGTGCCAACGCATAATTTCAAACCAGCCGGAAGAGCTTTGCATAATCATACTCAAAAGTTTTTTTAATTTTTGATGTTGACAGGAAGACGATAGTTCCTGGAAAGCAACCAAGGGGACCTGTTCATCTAGGGAATTATTTTGGTGCCATTAATAACTGGATTGTTCTCCAGGTTCTTTTTATTATTATTTTAAAAAAATAAAAAATAAAAAAAAGATGAGACGTGATTTGGTATAAATAAATGTTGCAGAATGCAATCGTAGACCTCCACGGTGTATGTAGTTTCCAAACTTCATCATATTCAGAGTAATTTTAGATTTCCTTACAGGAATAATTTTTATGCTCTTTTGGTTGATTGTTAAAAGTTAGGAAAATCTGCGTAACATTGCTTTAGTCCTATGTGTTTATCATTTAGGTAATCTCTTGTATATGGAAGGTGTTTCCTAATTGTTTTCAAATATAAATGATTTATGTTAACTTAATCATTTGATTTGTGTAGTTGGCTAGGAAAAAAGTTAATGGGGTGTTATATGAACATGATCGCTACTAGTTTTTCTAGTGACACCTCTATCAATTATGGGTCTGTTTAGGAGGACAGTTGCGGTAGCTTTTCAAAGTGATTTTCGTGCCGAAATACATCAAAATGATGTTTTTTTTTATTTTTTCAAAAATCATTTTTGACATCAGCACATCCAAATGATCTAAAAACACCAAAATATATTTATTTAAAATAAAAAAAAATTGAATTTCTGCGACACGGCGGTTGAAACGCCGTGCCAAACAGCTTCTATGAGTCATTATGCACTAGTAAAAAAATAAAGAACATTTAATAATTTTTGAAAAACTAATTTCAATTAACAAATGCAATTTCAGTTTAGAAATGTTAAATTATACCATATAGGTTGTCTAATTCTTGGTACAAGACAAAAAAAAAAAAAAAAAAAAAGCAAAAGAAATATGTGAGCTTCCATACTTGAAGGACATGAAAGTTTGGAAGGATTTTAAAATTTCATACATCTTGGAGGTTGTATGGATAAAATATATAAAACATATGACATCTAAGTATTTTTTGAAATGGTCACAATCCGGTGCGGAGAATCCAAATCAACATATTTATGGTTCCATTACCATGCACAATAGAAGATCTATTCTATTTTGTTGATTTGAAGCCTTTTTATTATATCCATTCTTATAAATTTTGTGTTTATAAAAGGAAGATTGATCCTTTTAGGATAATCATTGACACTAAATGTTATTATTAGTAAGATAAATAAATAAAGAACTAATGAAAGATCGTCTCAAATTGATCTGCAAGACAGATGATTTTCAAGAAATAAATGGGTCACAATGAACACTACAAGCAGTTAGTGGTGTAAAATTATAAATACTCTTAAAAAGAACTTATATAAGCCAACTCAAGTGAAATAGAAGCCAAATGACTGCGATGCAGATTTTGGGAGTATAACTGAGTTTACTTTGTTCAGAAAAGTATTATAATAATATATTTTTTTATTTTTAAAAAATTATCTTTGACATCAGCACATCAAAATAATCTAAAAATACAATAAAAATAAAAATAATTTTTTTTTAAAACACATTTGAAACTCAATGCCAAACAAGTAAGATGACTCAAATAAGAAATAACAAACCTTATCAATCAGGTTGTGAAGAAAGAGGGATTATTTTTCAAACTCGGTAAAGATGCATTCATGTCATCCAACTACTAACCATTGAACTATGGTTTCTACAGAAAATTCATAACAAGAATCTTTGATGGAGTCCATCAAAAGCTAGAAATGGCTAAATTTCAAAATACTGAGATTTAATAAACAACGATGCTTAATTTTTTACAAACACAAACTCATAAGACTAAATTGAAAAGAAAATTTATTTGAAGGATTGAAAAGAAAAGAAAAGAAAATCACTTCCCGAATCCACACTTGTAAGAAGACAAGCAGTAAATGCTGGGATTTTTTAGATTTCTTCTTAATCTCAAACTAAGGATTA